>OX344750.2:8407052-9019552 GCA_947034885.2 Thuidium tamariscinum | reverse complement strand
AATATTCTTTTTGATCACACTTGGCCAAATATTGTATTTTTACTAGTACTTGGCAACTTGGTGACCTTCTACCATTCATATTCAAAACATGACATTGCTAACATCAGTGATAAGAATTTCATTTGTTTTGCAAACCAAGAAACTTACCATTGGTTGGAAATCAATATGAGAAGTTGCATTGGTAGGCACAGAAGTAACTCTCTCTCTCTCCAAATCTTCAACTCAAATGTTTTGCCTACATGAACTTCAAAAAGTCTTTGTAAACTTGTTTTAATAATATATAGAAATTACTTTAATTGCACTAATCTGGGGGACAAATGTATAACATTCAGTAGCACATTGTGGCTCTGCCTTTTTTCTACAGTGAAAGGTGTGGCATATTCCACACCCAACATGCAACAACCTCTCTATCCTCCACATATCCAATTACTTCAGTAGTTACTGATGAAACACTATTGGGATGTCAAATATTCTACATCCTCTAGAAGGCAGAGCTACCCAATGCTACTGAATGTTATGTGGGCTTCAAATGATCTACAACTGATTTACAACGGATCAACTGGATTGTGTGTATAAATCATTGGAAATTTTTCATTCATAACAGTTAGATGCATAATTCATTCCCTTAACCCGTCAAGGTCCTAGGCTTTTGTAGGCTTAAAAGCATCATTGCTTCTAAAATCTTATAGGTCTAAATGTCACTTAGTTATACAAATCTCAACCGTACAATCTTGTAGTGTATATGTTGTAGATGACATGTACAAAATTTCAAGTCATTTGACCACACATACTGCAATATTGTAATGTTTTAGTGTTGAAAATGGATGTTGAAATTTTCCTAAAAACACATTTGGAGGTAAAATTTGATTTCTAAACCTACTCAAATAAAAAAAACTTTATACTATAAAGTGATTCAAAACTAGTATTCAAAGACATTGATGTAAAAAAAACCTCTTTCAATCGACTCATTGTGTCTACAAATTGGCTTTGAAATGTCAAAAATTACCAAGAAAAATTGCAAGAAACACATCTGAAGCTAAATCTCCTACTAGATTGCTTCTCAGTCACTCATAACTTCTTAAATTGATACAAAGTTTTAGCCTGAGAAACTAGACTAGTAAGGTAGGAGGCTCGAAAATAGAGTGAGCTCTAAAATGGTGCCCTATTTCAAATGTACACTATTTGCACATATTTCTTTTTCAGAGACTTTAGCAGTGTACAGACAATGTACATTTTAGCTAGAGTACTATTTTAGAGCCCTATGCCATTTCAACTTCAAAATTTGACAACTAATCCCACAAAGCTCCAAAAAATATGAAATGATTTGGGTTAGATATCAATTCTACTTGTCTTTCAAGGAAAAAACGTTGAAAAATATTTCAAGATGTTTCACCTTGCCAAAATTCAATTTCAACCCTCAGATGGTTCATTTCAGAGTTGAATACCTTATGTGTAACTTTGAAAAAAAATGGAAATGGACTATGTATGAAGAAGAAATACATTGCTGAAGTTCATTGCACTACAAGAGAATGGGGTCTTTTAAGTAGTGTCCTAGACATCATATCTTTTAAGTAATGTCTTTTAATGCATCTTTTAAGTAAAATTTTACTGAAAAGATGCATTAAGAGACATTACTTAAAAGATATGATGTCTAGGACACTACTTAAAAGACCCCATTCTCCTGTAGTGTTGTAATCCAAAAATGGCAAGATTTTGAACTTTGAAATGCTCCCAAACATTCAAAACAATTTAGATTGACATGAAAATTTTACCACAATAAGTAGACTTCAAAGTAAACAAGATCCAACAAATTTAATCAAGAACGAACATTTGATGAAAAAGATACAAGCCCTCAAAGTTGCAGCCTTGAAATACAACACTACAAAAAGGAGGGGTATAAATGACTGCAATCTATGACTCAAAACCAGTCATTCCGGACAAAAATGACTACGTCGCGACTGAGGGCCTTCCAGTCATTGTGGACAAGTCATATATCAAATGACTACGTTTGTATTATCACCATCTGGTTCATAGTTGGATGAATAAAGGACAGGCCAGTGTATGGGGCAACGACCAAACTTGGCAAATTTTGAGAAAATTTCGGGCTGTTGCCCAAATTTGGAGACTTTGTACTAATGTGGCGGTCCAAGTCAGCAAATTCCGTAGTCATTTTGTAGTTCCATTCTAGTTGAGTGGGAGTAGTGGCACAAGTCCACGTCAGCACGACGGGAAGTCATTCTGTAGTTGTTTTTGAGTTGTCACGGCTGCCCTTTGACACGTGGCAGTTTGACTCATAGTCATTCTGAAGTTTTCGAGAAGTCATGGGGGAGTTGCTTTTAATGACTGGACTATGTCATTTTCTAGTTATTCATATGTTATGATTGTGTTGCTCGTGTTGAATGTGAAGCCAATATTGAACGTACTTTGTGGTGACTACAGTGAAGGGGGTTCAGTTCTAGAGTTGGGGCCTAGTTGGAATATACGTCTTCACCGGCTTACATAGTCGAGAATTAGTCTCCACAAAGTTGGGTGCAAGTCAGCCACCAAATTTTGAAGACACTTGCTGCTTTTGGGGGTACAAAGCTCTTACTTCCCGGTAACTGCCTACTCACTAAGAAAATTGAGTAATATACGGGACTACCTACACACGACTCCAACGCAACTGTTGTATGGACCACATTATAGATGTTTAGGAGGGTTTAGTGAGTATCAAAATCTAAGCATAATCACTCCAATATGCAACAAGCATTCTTATACAAACATTATGAGAATCAGAAAATTCCATTCCATTCTATGCTGTCAGAGTCGGTGGCAATTCAGGATTTTAGATCTACGGTATGAAATCCACAAAGTGTAAAACCAAAACTAACACTGACATACTAAAAGTTTATACATATTTTTTAGGGTCAATATTTACAATATTGTGGTACTCATACAATAGTCACAAAATTGCTACAAGTCTCTAACTAGGCCCTATGAAGAAAGAAACGCCCACTGCTGAACCTTAGATGGTTATCTTGAGGAACTTCTGGTTCCATATGGTGCACGTCCCCTTCACATCCTCAATTACCTTTTGATCATTTGCATCATTTGGAAACATGAGTGCCACTCCCGGGTTCAAAATGTCCTTCACGTCCACCTTGAACCATGTCTCTAGAATCTCACTGCAATGGTACTTGTGCTTCCCAGGAATTCCGCTTATCTTCCCCACCGCCACTTTCTGCCTTGTGGATCGTGGGTTGATGAGGAAAACTTCGTCTCCGATGCGATACTGCAAGGTTTTCCACCACACAAATTACATTCAGACCCGACTTAGCCTCCAGACGGGTTCCGAATACTATTTCTCACTATCTACCTACTCCTCCCTCACTTCAAAGTAACTGACTCGTAACACAAATTTAACTTCAAAATGACTTGTTTGCACATCGTCACTAAGGATTCACTTCCTTCTACCCTGTGGACAAATGTGCACCAGCTGTGTCAAAGGGAACTTCAACTACACGGAACTCTACACACGGAGAGGAGAGGTCATTCAAAGCATGCAAAGATGTACGCAATCAAATGACTTGCTGAACCAAGACCGGCTCCTCTGATTGAGTTACAAACTAACCATGTAGGCAATGTCATAAGAAGACAAACTCTCCAAAATTCGAGCTAAGTACGTGACTGAAGTAGTTCACAATTCTAGCTTTGACACACTGATGTCCATTGAGAAGGACTGATCTCTACCTTGTTGGGGTTTAATTCAGTCATGCAATTCCTATTTTGAACTATTCTACAACATATAGGGCTGAATCAATGAGACCACATGACTAAACCGAAGAGAGCTTCTCCAATGAACTCCCTCTTCGCTCCAACAACAGTAAGGCAATACTTCACATGACTGCCATTCCTGACTTGACCAACACTACCGAACAACGAAATGAAGACTTAGTCATAACTCGGCACGGGGGAGGGTCACGAAACCTTCTTCGTTAATGGTGCGGCTTTAGATTGGGTAGTCGTGGATGCAGGTCTCGTCCTTGCCTCCTGCTTCTGTCCCTTTACCTACACACACATGTACACATTATCAGAGATGGTGATCAAGGGAAGGTGAGGGGACACCATCATTTGTGTAACCACATGGTTTGCTAGTCCCCTCACCTTCCATAAGGTCCAGAAACTCATATGCATGTCCACTTCGGCGTCTGTGTAGCATTTGTGACATGGACTTGTTGACAACTTGCGGGAATTTGGATCGGAAACTTCCAACATCTGGGCATGAGTGCCAAGCCTCCAATAACGGCCACAAGTACCGTTTCAGGTACTCCTTGTCATCTGCCAATGTGCAAATCCACTTCACATAGAAAGGGATACTAATGATGACATTAGCATCAGGATTGCACTCCACCCTACTTGGCTTATTATCTACGATCATTGTATTTGCTGCACAAAAATGAGGCCGGTATGCATACACAAACTCTAATTGCTTCCCCCACTACCTTGGCCGGCCATCTATACCATCTTCTTCCTCGAACTCCTTCCCAGACCACGCAAACAACGGCTTTGCATCCACACCTTTTAACCCCCCCAATATTGTTGGCAAGACATCGTCCATGTGTGACACATTGTTGCTGCCCCAAAAAGCGACCCTGAAGTTCTTGAAGCATCAGACTAGAAAGGTTTTCAGCCATGGACGAAATACAACCCTCCTGAATTTTGTCTTTGTACTACAACAAATTTTTGGATTAGGATTCCCCTCAGAAAGCATACTACAGTCTAATAACGTACCGTGCACATTAAGAACAAGTAATTTACGCTCAACACACTCACGTAATGGAATTGGTTTTATACGAGCACTAGAAGGTCTCACCTCACTCGACGTATTCAGGCAAACGTCGGGTGGGGAAAATACCTTCTGTGGTGACTTCGGGGGTTTATTGGACTTCCTCTGTGACAAAATTGGTGTAGTGGCTGCTGCTTCCGCAGACTTTGTCCGCTCCTCAGTGGGCTCCACCGCATCTGCACTTTCATCACCAGTCTCACTGTGTGGGGCTTGTACCTCACCTTCTTCCTTCTCAGGATGGCTAGTACCATCGTCGCTGCTGGATAGTGAGGGGCCTCCACTATCTGGCATTAACTGCCGCCCTTCTTCTTCGGTAGTGTCTTCATCACCCTGCCCATCTTCTAAAGGCGAGGAGTCTTCATGTGCCTCTGGTTCCTTGGAACCCAAGTCTTCTTTAGCCGGCATGGAATCTTCAACGATCTCCGGTGCTGTTGTAGTGCCTTGCGGATCATCAAGATCTGACACTACAAGAATGGGCTCCATGCCAGCCTCATTCAATGGCTCCGCCACGCTAAGCATTCCAGATTGCCTCACTTCTTCTACAATAGCCTTCCGATTCACCCGATCAATCACCTCGTAGTCAATCTTCATGGGTGCAGGCTTCGAGCATCTAACCACTGGCAGGATGACTTTGGAGTCATCTTCAAACAAAGTTATGTCTACCGCCTTCGCTATGACCCGATTGCCTTCTTTCTTCCTCAATAGGCCATGGGGACCTCTTTTCTCCTTTGACGAATGGCCTGCATTTCCCTTCGTGCCTTTCAGGGAAACTACTTTGCTTTTCGACATCGGCATCATCCCTGCAAGTTCAGTTCCAAGTAGACAAAGCATTTCTTGATTCTCCAGGGCTGATTGTGTAATGGAGGGATTGCCTTCGTCCGTGCCACTTTCCTTGCCCATCTAGCTTTTGAACATGGAGCGCAATTCATCTATTGCCGTAGTTTGGGTATTAGAGTTTGTGAGGAATTGACCGAACTTGACATCGACACCCTTCTTCCACGCTTCCATAGCCTCCCACCGAGCCAAGTCCCCTACCCCCACCATCTATTCACACAAACGATTTACATGTCAACCACAATTGTGATACAGTTAGGCTCCAGTCATAAAAGATGACTCTGACTGGAATACGACTCATATGCGACTAATTTGCCACTGCCTACAAGTTTCAGTCATAAGAAATGACTTCGGCTCCTACATGGCAGACTATGAACTCTTGTGAAATAATACCTTGGCACACGGAGAATTCCTTCGTAACCACAGCTAAAGTGTACACCTCGTTTGCAAGGAAAGTTTGAATGGACTCTAAGAGTACAAAACTATATGTGCACCTCAGAGGCCAATGACAACCAGCTCGCCTACATCAACGACAAGAATACAGTAGGACTGGGACACATGCTAAGTCACTCCTTCCAATCCAATATGAATTGATTTCTTTTCTTCAACCACTGAAGCACTGGGGCTTCAGTTATCGTTGGCCCTAACTTGTGTACTACGAATTCCTTCTATTCAAAAAAGGATCACACAAAGAACATCATGGCCTGCATATAAAGACTTTGAACAATATGACTAGAGGAAGGCAGAGAAGATGTGAGTGACAAAGTAAGATTGCAACTTACATTGCTTGCACTTCCTTGTAGCGTACTTGAAAGCCTACCCGAAGCTTCATCTGTGAATCCGGGACTAGATTCTCTCCCCATTCTCTACAAAGGTAGGAACAAAAAGCAGTTACATAGTTTGGCGTATGAACCCAGGGGCCAAAATTCAAACAAGGTTTTCACCTGAATTGCTTGTCAACAAAATATAAGATATGGGCAGTAATCAAAGAAGCACAAAGAAAAGACGCTTACCATGATCGCTTGGCTGCTCACCCTGCCTTTCCTCCCTACTTGTGTCAAATTCTTGACGCTTGATCGAGCCATAGCCATCTTCTGAGCCTTCAGCTTCTAGGCATCTGTATTCCAGTAAAGCTTCAACCAATCCCATTCTGGTTTGTCAATGTGCAGAGGAGGGCTGTCCAAGCCTTTTAAGTACCGAGCTTTCAGGCGTGATCTCTCAGACTTCATATACTTTTGAACAGCTATCCGAAATGCGACCATACTTAGGGGAGTCCCCAGATACTCAAATTCGTTGTCCAAGGCGGCCCTCATCTTCTTCACCGTATGTACCTCATGTTGAGACCACTCCACAATACTCATATCTAGACACTTGGTAACTAAATCATGCAAGGCTTCATCCCACGCATTCTTCCCCTCGCAAGTAGCGTCCACTTCCCCTCCTTCCAGCACGAATACACGGTTAGCCTTCACTCCTGTTGTTGCCCTCTGCCGACTTCCAAGGTCGTATTCGCTTTTTCTCTTCCTCCTGCACAATCGGTCGTCGTTGTCTTCTGAAATGTGTAGCAGCAGCCCTAAAGATGGAATAGGCCACTATCACAACCCTAAAACCCCTCTTTAGTCTAGATAGTATAAAATAGCTTCTAATTTTTTCGATTTGTCATATTTATTTTTGATTTTCTAGTCTATATCCAAAGTTATAGTATTGGAAGGAAAACCGGAATGTCGGGAAACTGTAAGGGGATAATAGTGTTAAGAGAGGGATTGTCCTTTTACCGGAACCGGAACCAGAACATCCACCTGGATTAGGAAAGTCAGAAACTAGGTTAGATCCTGACACCAGGGGTACTTAAAATTGTACTAAGTCTATCGGGAACAGGCTAGGACATGTTCCAAATGAGTAGGGGTCGTACGGGGACTTAAGAAAAGTACCACCCAACGGTCAGTCTTGTGGGAAGCTAGGAACCACAGGATTTTAACGGTCGGAATGTCGGGAACTCCGTTCCCAGCGGTTGAGAGTGGGGGAGGGGGTAAACCCGAGTGAAGTCTTTTTAGGTTGTCATTTGGAGTTCCAAACCTCATTCTTACGTCTGTTTGTGGAGCTCTGAGCTTTGGAAGTTGTGTGCGCGCGCTGTTGCTGCTTGGGCTAGTTTCCTGTTTTCCGGTTACAATTATAGTGAGAGTACCCGGGTAAGTTAGTTGTGTGTGTGTGAGGTTTTTGTGTGAGTTTTCCGAGAGTTGTATGAGCTTCACGAGTGGGAGCCATGTCTGGAAGCGAGGCAGAGGAGGAGGTCACCACCAAGGTTTCGTTGAGAAACGTAGTTCCGGTTATTCCGGAGGATGCTGAGGAGCGAGCAGACCTGTTGGAGGACCTCAGCCAGATGGGCTGCGCCGGCTTGATCGATCGGCCATGGAGCTTCAAGGAAGACGTGATGGTGCGGGAGTTGCTGCATCCCCAGTCGAACGAGTGGAGGAAGACCTTGAGGGCGCTTCCGGACAAATGGACGGCTGGAGTCTGGTGAGAAGTGTATGGCTTCGCCAAGGACGGGGAAGGAGGAGCCACACGGATTGACAAGTTCGTGGTGGGTAAGTTCCGGACAGCACCTCACTCCAAGGATGGGTACACCGTGAGTGATTGCAAGAACGCAAGAGAGAGGCGAGTGTTAGAGTTCATAGTGCCGATTCTCAGTCCGGATAGGGGAAACTGGATGACTCTTACCCTGGGGAATACAATCTTTGGTGCACTGAGTGGTGACAGGAAGATAGACTGGGGCATAGTCTTGAGAGATTATGTAGTGAAGTTATGCAAGGGGATCGGCACTCGGCAAGACTAAGCCCTCTAGCATTTCTCTCTTCTTCTACCATCTCTACCATTCACAAGACTGCATGAGGGAAACTGAGAGGCAAGAGTATGCAGTGAGAGAGGTGAATTTAGCTCATGGGATGAAGTCAGATTCAGATGACGAGATGGAGGAAGCTGAGAGAAAGGCTGAGCCTTCCGGGCTGATCGGAAAACCGGAACCGGAAAAGCAAGGCAAGACAGGGGTCAAGGTAGAAAAGGGGAAAGAGAAAGACCCTGTCTGGAACAGCGACCCTTTAGGGTCGATCATTGGGGAGCTCACGAAAGTCCGTGAGGGTTATGAGCGAGAGAGAGAAACCCTGAAAAAGGTATGCAAGATGTTGGGAGATATTCCCGGGACTGAGTGTATAGAGCAGCTCCAGAACCTGATAGACAATGCTGAGGGGAAATCCGGAAAGGCTAAGTATCAGGAGTTGATGGATGAGCTGCTCTCCCTTAAGGCAGAGTTGAGTGACCAGAAGCAGGAAAGTGAGCGGAACCGGAAGTTCTCAGCTCAATCAGTAGAGACCCTTGACCAGATTAAGGAATTCATTAGTGTTCTGGTAGAGGTCTTGAATAAGGCCAAACTCTTTGATGAGAAGGTCTTGGAGGGGTATGAGCCCTCGAGGTGGCACTCAGGACTCTGGGTCCATTTTTCGCGATTAAATGGCAAAAATTAGTTAAAATATTCAAGAAAAGACATAAAAAGAGTGTTGAGGGAGTTTTGGTGTCAGTCTATGCCAAAATGGTGGAAAACCAACTTAGATGGTGGAAAATTCCTAAATACTAGAAATTGGAATCATTCTAAGTCTCCAAAGCAAGTATATGTGAGAAATTAGTAATTCTGAGAGAAATAAGGAATAGAGAGTTAGTCAGTCCTAACGATTGTCTGTGCAAAGTCAACCTTTTAAGGATGCACACGACATACTGACTAAGCTAGAAGAGTCTACTACAAGCCTATAAGAGTTACCAGAGATTAAGTTCAATTTTGGAATAAATTGGACTTGAAGGTAAAACCACTACAATGGATTTGGAGAATTCGAACTTCACGAGATAAAAGATGGAGGATTGGAGATTGAAGACTACAGAGAGGTGTTCCAAGGGTAGGAGCATGCCAGGAGCGAACAAGAATCAACCAATTGTCCAAGATTCCCGGGCATCGGGAATTAAATTGTCCAATGGGGCAAAGTAATTCCAAATTACTAAAATTAGAAAGGTGCAAGGTTGCGTGGGACTTACACCAAGAATCTAGGAGTGCCCTAGATGTTACCCAAATTATTTTGGATTTTTCCGAAATTCCATGTTGACTCCATGGGAAGTCAACCGCACATAGAAATGTTCGTAAAATCATAGAAATTACATATGATGCGGTAAAATCTCACTAAAAATTAGGATAGGTTTTTATGTGCTTAATAAGCGCCCGGTCAAGTTTGAAGACATTCCGACATTCCCAACTACCAAAACCGGCATCGACATCGAAATTCACTGGAAGTTACAAGTTGGCGGCAGGTTGACCGGCGTATCAGGAGCGAATGATGTCCGATTGTCGCAAATAAGGAGTCATTCCTTACTCTCACGGACATTCCTAACAACCCTGGCCTGACAGATTCATCAAAATGCGCAAATCCTAAAAGTTAAATTTTTGACTTTTAATTGGAGTTACCGTAATTCCAATTTGGGCGCGCAAATGGCCTAGGAGTGAGGGGTAAGGGGTCCTTTAGGCTAATTGGGGTCTTTTGAAGACAATGGCGCAGACGGTTTTCCGTTTCGAGTTGTTCCCTAAAAGATAGAGAGGGTCAGCTCTTAGTTTGACTTTTTAATCGTTAATTGCGGTTAATTAGAAGTGATTTTGGAAATATCTCTTGAAAAATCAAAGATTGGATTTGGTCAAGATCTCTTTCTTGCGTAAAAAGCCATCTTTGGACTAAAGAAAGACAATTTTCGAAATAACTTTGGATTAATTTGCAAAATATCTACGTAAATTAGGGTTAATTCCAAAATATTTTGGGTTAAGATCTTGGATTTGATTTGGCCAAGATTTCTTTGACCAAATGGGGATGTTTTTAGAAATTTCCACCATTAAACAACTAATATTTTGGAATTACATTAGGATAGTTTAGGATAGAAAGTAACAAAATGTTTTCACTGGCAATTACCGAGAGGGGCCCGGCCACGGGTATATAAGGGCCCCCCTCGAGGTTGCCAAGAACCCTTTCTTTTGCATACCGACAGTTGTTATACTACTTGTGCTACCGGCGTGGTCGGAGCACTACTTGGACCAAAATTCTTGGCCAAGTTTTGTTGTGTTCATTGGGATTTTGGAGGCCTAGGGCCCCTTCAAAAGATCCACCTTCTCCTCTGGCATTAGGCCAACCTTAACTTCTCTTCTAAGCCTTCTTTTCGGAAACTTGAAGAATTTGGTGCCAAAGTTCGGTTTAAACACTGTCATGTGTACCTCTTTTGGTCTCAGATTTTGAAGTACTAAGTTGTGGACATTCTAAAATATTTTCCAGTGGAAGTTCGGTTAAACACTGTCATGTGTACCTCCTTCTGCGCCTAAATACTTGGAATACTTAAGTAATTTCGTGACAACCAAGGATAACCCCATGCAACAAACGGCACTTAAGTGCATTTGATTCCAGGGTGCTATTCCTCACCTCTCAGGAAATTGGATAACTCACTAACTACATCCTTGGCCACAAGTGTGCTTGAATAGGAATAATTGGGCAAAGACTCAAACCTATAAAACCCACACCCAAACCCATCAAGGGTACTCTTTCTAAGTTGGACTTCACAAATGATGGCTTTTGGTTGACAAAAACCCTTGCAAGCTAAACTAGCACTTAGAGGTTTGGCTACCACCTCATCATTTGAAGTGACTTTTTAGTTTAGTACCCAAAATTTCCTTTAGTTTAGTATCCAAAATTCTCTTTAGTTTAGTATCCAACATTCTCTTTTAGTTTAGTATCCAAAATTCTCTTTTCTCAAAATCCCAAAAAATTCAATTTAAGTGTTCAAAATCCAGTCCAGAAGACCAGACCGTGGAGCAACAGGCCCCGAAGGCACAGCAGACTCCCCCCCCGAGCCAATCCGCGGCCGCCACGTGGGCGGTTGATGGGGCGGGGTCCGGCCAGTGGGGGAGCGCCACGTGGAGCGGGGCCAGGCGGGAGCGGAGCCAGGCGAGGAGCGGAATCAAGCAGAGAGCGGAGCCAGAGCGGGGAGCGGAGCCAGAGGCCAGGCCAGGCCAGGCTAGGGCCGGCCAAGGGAAAACTGAAACCAAGAAAACAAATTATACAACAATAACACACACACCATAGCCAACGCATACACACACAACGAAGCAAGTAAGTGATCCGTACACCCAATTGAGTTGGAAAAAGTGATATTACAAAAATTGGGTTTTAATCGAAAATCAAAAGATGCGGAATTAAAACTCCTCCACCACTTTTGATTTTACATTAAAAATCCACTCTTTGCAACTTTGATGCTCCATTCTAGAAGATCCATTCACTCAAAACTCCATAGCCAACTTCTTCACTAAACATTGCAAGAAACTAAGTGCAAGTTTGAGAAAGAAGAAAGGAATTAAAGGGAGAAGGATTATGTGAGAGATAACCACGTGAGGGAATTTAGCATTAAAAAATCATTTAAAAAAGAATCTCACTATTGAATAAGGTGCTATATTCTTTAAGGTTGACCTTTGACAATTAAAAAACTAATTGTTTTGGAATATTACTATTGAATTGGCTTTGATTCTTGGGGTATGTCCTACATTCTTTGGTAGTTAGTCATTAATTAGATTCTTAGAAGGTTTGGATTTTATGGTTTTGTTTTATTAGGCCTAATAAGCCAAAAGGGAAACAAACAAATTGACAACTAATTTCTTTACAAACTAACGCAAATTTAAAATTAATTGGATTTGAAAAGATTTGATGATAGTTTTTGATTAAAATATTCTAATAAGCCAAAAAGGAAACAAACAAATTGACAACCAATTTCTTTAAGATTAAAATAATTTCGAAATTTAATTGGATTTGAAAAGATTTGAAGGAAATTTCCATCCAAATTAATTGGAACTCGTTAGGATTTTATAATTTCAATTAAAAACTAAAATAACAACTCGTTAATTATTAGATTTCCGTTAATTCCTTTAGGATAAAATACTAACAAACTAGGGAGACTAATTTAATTGTAGTATTTCTTAATTACCGGGAAATTAGGAATTAAAAGAATTACGCAATTAAATTAACGCTACATAACCTTTTATCCAGGCGAGAATTAATTGACCAACAACATGAGAATTATTATGGATTAGATGGAGAACCGGGATGATTTCGATGGCGAGGTCGTAGGGGAATACTTACACATGATGATGTTTGATGACGGGACCATGGAGATTTACGCAGAAGAGGTAAACCGCTCACATTTGATTTTCATTCTCATTGTTTTACTGTTAAGCTTCTTTTTGCCAAATGCTTGGAATTAGATTTAGGAAATATCAATTGCCAGAATAGAGTAGAGTAGGATTGTTTGGTTGACTTTTAGAATAGAATAGATAAATTTACAACCCCAACTTAGATTAAAGGACACTTTAAAACGTGACTAAAAGAGTTCATTGCTTGGAAGGCTTTCTTTTTCACTCAATTAGAAAGAAAACTCAATTAGACACAGGACCCGTGTGAAAAACTCTTAGCTCGAGGGTGGAGTTAGGAGCGCTCACAAGGGGACAGGAAAGCTAGGAGACAAGGTGATCAACGTCCTAGTCTCCTTCAACGTGAAGATGGAGAAGTTGTTGGTGCAAGTGAGGGAATTCATGGGAGAGGTCAGTTCACCCCTCCAACCGAAAACTAAACCGGAAGAGGAGAAAGTGATAAAGGCGACTCCCTCAAAGCCACCCTTGCCAAAGGGAAAGCCAGCAACTCCGGTGGCAAAGGAGAAAACTGGGGAACCATCTGAGGATGTGGTTATAACCACACCTCCCAAATCGGCCATTGTGCTTGAATCCGGAACAGGGGAAACACCGGTTTCTTTGACCAAGAGACAGTCACAGCAGCGGGAAGGGAGTGTGGAAACTCTATAGAGCAAGAAACCAACAGTTTCCCCCAAGCCTTCCCCATCCAAGAGCAAGTTGACGGACAGCTAGAAGAAGAAGAAGGCAGTTCCGGTCAAGGTCAAGGAAGAGGAAGAAGAAGAAGAGGATGAATCCGAGGAAGAAGATGAAGAATCCACCTCTAGATCTGGAGGAGAGGAGTCAGAGCCGGACTCTGATCCGGATGCTAAGTTGGCCATGACACGGAAGGTCAAGGCCCAACTGAAGGCCAAGACCACCCAGGCGAGGAAGTGCAAGAACACTTTCGGTTCTGCCCAGAAACAGCCAGCACGAAAGGGCGCCGCCAAGTCGGGAGAGACTCCAGGGAAGCGGCCAAGGAAATAGGTTTAGGGTTAGATACAATAGTAGGCAGAGGGCCGAAAACCTAAGTTTTTGGTAGAAAGCATTTTCCAAGTTGCTTTTAGGTGAGTAGATAATTTGAACTCCACTGAATCCGGATTTTTCGGATCTGAGATTCACTTTTTACGGACAGTTCTGGCTTTCAGTGGAAGTCAACTCAGAGTTGGATAAGGCGAATGATAGGTGTCATTCCCTTGTGGTTAGACTTGATTTCCTTGGGCTGTAGTTTTCTTTGGATTGTAAAGTATTTAGGTGTTTGTTTTTAGTTCATTGGTGTGCATTTTCATAC
Source organism: Thuidium tamariscinum (assembly GCA_947034885.2). Taxonomy (NCBI): domain Eukaryota; kingdom Viridiplantae; phylum Streptophyta; class Bryopsida; order Hypnales; family Thuidiaceae; genus Thuidium; species Thuidium tamariscinum. The sequence continues at coordinate 9,005,317 of OX344750.2, read as the reverse complement.
CTTGTATTCCTAGCATTGTGCAATTCAAATCAGCTTTTCTGGTTCACATTGAGGTGGCGGCGTGTATTCTAGTGGGTGACCTTGTTGGTGTATGTTCTGTAGAATTGCAGAAATAGGTAGGGCGAGAGTGTGCCCGGATATTGGGTTTATCCGGATTCTCGGGAGTATAAGTGTAATCTGTGTGTGATGGTGGATTCTTGATCCCTCAATGCAATCGGTTCCGGTTTTCCGGTATCTGAAGACAATCCCAATCACTTGGAGCTATAGTCGTGGATAATTCTGGACAAACTCCAGTTCAAGCGATAGACAGGTTCTTCGGTAACCGGAATTGTGTAGGGAAGGTGACGACTTCTCAATCCGCCCGTCTCGGATTCTGCCCAGAGTTTAGACTAACCCAGTAGGTCGTTGTTGTAGTTTAAGTTAGATTTTTGACTGAAGTTCCTTGCGTGACCTGCTAGGCCAGATAGCTATCCGGTTTAGTTGTGAGGGAAACTAGGTTAAATAGGATTGATGTTGTTTTGTTGTTTATTTCTTTGAAGTGGCACTCCTGACACTCTAAAACGCAGAGGGTAGGTTGTAAACTTCCTTCCTTAATCACAATACGCAGATCCCTCTTTGTTCAGAGGTTAAACTCGATTCCAGACACTAGTTACGGGGAAAAATCGGAAAGTATCTTAGAATGAAAGAGAACTGGACTTAACACCCACTCTCCATTCCGGTTTAGATCTTGTAAGTTTGTAAATAGGAAAGTTTGTAGAGTTTTAGAGTATGATAAGGTAAATTTAGATAAGTGTGCTTGGGGTTTTGTAGTAATCCTTGTTCTGATTTCTGGATATTAGTCATCTGGCAACCAAATCTGTGTGGGAACGATAAACGAGTCACTTTAGGGCCATTTCCGGTCTTAGAGAAGCAACTTGACTTTCCTGTGCTACGACAGCCACGCACTTGGCACTGGTGGTGGCGGGCTTGGAGCCCAAGCACCTACACTTGGCGCTTGGCTTTGCACGTAATGTCCTGGCACCCAGGACCAATTTGGTTGCCCATAGGAGTTACCATCCACTATGGGAGGTGGTGGCATTGCAACCTTCGATGGCGCTGCCGAAATTGGCGTACTTTTCTTCCTCCTGGTCCTTCGGTCTACCAACAATGGCTCATCCTTAAGCTGCAACTCCTCTTAAGATGAGTCAAATGTTAGTAGCTCTATCCCTACCAAGACATTCATATACACGCTCATGTTGTGCACCTTCTAAACCCTTGAATGTAGATCACAAAAACAAATTTTCAGTAAGAAAATGTAGAAAATGGAGGCTAAGGTGTGAACGAGTCCAAACCCTAATCCCAACCAAAGAGCCACGGTGGGAACTGCGGCTTCAACGTCACGCCTGGAGAACCACTCAACATGTGTACAAGCAATTGCGAGGTGCAGCATACATGTAGCGATTGCTTCCTCATCGGACTTTGTCGCATCTGACGATGAGTCCCGCGCCGAGCTCATCTTACGGTTCGCTACACCTCGGGAGCCAATTCGATCTCCGTCGTGCTTGTTGCTCCCTTCACGCTCTTCAAGGGCCCGTTGCCTCTCACTTCTCCGCGGAGGTAAGTTAGCCTCCAGTCCCAAACCCAGCGAAGCAGCCGCTACGCTTTTGCGCTTCAAAGCTACTTCTTTGTCCCTGCACCCCTCAAACACAAACGTGGTGAACTATGAATTCGATCGCCTCGATCACAATGAGAACTCAACCCCGATAATGCTGAAACTAAATCGCAATGTCGCATGGCCAGCCCTCAGTGCTCTCCAAAAAAATGGCTAGGGTTACCTTGAGGAAGATGACTTCCTAAAGGTGCAGCTCCATACACCACAGGGCTTCCACGTGGCCTCTAATGTCATCATACCTCTTTCACGAAACTGGACTTCCATGTGACTAGTTACTGACTTGGAAGTGACTTGTACGTCTCTTTTGGAGTTGCATAGAAGTCCGAAGATATACATTGTGACTTAGAGCTTTCTCGTGAACGACAACATAACTTAGAGGAGCAGGGGTGCTTTAGCTAGAACACTGGGTGAGCATAACCCTAGGAATGCACCACCTCCTTGCATTGGAAAACGTGAAATACATACGGACCATAACAACGGTCAAGCACTGCAATTATACATGCTCCTGAGCACCTATCAGGAGTCCAGGTTTTCTAAACCGCCAGAAAGAAGAGGCAGGCTTGGAACCCATGACATTCATCCTTGTTATCTTCAAACAACAATTATGTACGCCTCGCTTCCTAATGCATGGTGCGACTCTTCTCAAATTTGAGCGCTCATGAAGGAGAAGGACACGACAACTTATAGCGCTTTTCTTGCCGCCAGTGCTTGGAGTGACAGCCTTCGCGATCTCCATGAGGTTACGGTCGCGCATAAGCTCATATTTCGATTTCTCTGGCGGCGGACTCTCTTCCCTCGATTCCATTGTGCATGGAACGCCTTCTCCCTTGGTATGTTTCCCTACTGAATTCACGTTTGAAGCTCCAGTCTCAGACATTAGTGAAGAAGATGATCGCTTTCTTCACCTGAAACTAGCTCTTCGGATATTGGAGGGGAAGGCAGCCAAGAATTTGCGCAAGTAACTATTGCCGCCTCTTCCTTGCTATGTTGAACTACAAACGTAGAGATGGAAATGAATCCCGCAGGCAAGAGAACTCTTACATAGGGAGACCCTGCAAGGCTCCAGGCATGATGAGTTCTCTAGTTAGGTGGCTTCATGGCGGCTTGCAATTAATTTAGTGGATTCAACAATTATTGATCACCATCTTGCCAATTAGACAACGTGCACCACCGCTGATCTTCTTCTGATTTGAAGTTGAGTGCCATGGGCATGACTGAAATGATGAAAATTTGAAGTCTTAATTAATAACTAAAGACCTGAAACCTACGTGGATATTACTTAGGCTTCATAATGACTAGCAAATTAGGGGGCCTATATTATAGAGTTACACCCCAGGTCTGGAAAGAAACTTACCAGTAGTATTAGTCATTTCTCAGTGACGGTAAAGTACTCAGTTGCATTATGCGACTGAAACTTCACTGTCACCAGTCATATACTAGTAGCTACAACTAGAACACAACTGAATAGTGACTTTCTCATAGTGTCACAAGCATGTGGTAGTTCCGAAAGACTTCTCTCTCCTTGATTTCTGGTTCTTGAGGCTAATTTTTTATTATCCCAGAATCCAGTAGAGGCAGGGAGTATCCTTTTCTGTCTAAGGTAACTTAATTGTAAGTTCTGATGTTTACGGAATGGCATCTCAATTCCCCTGTCTTCTTTTCCCATTTTTTTGGTCTCCTCAAATGTCTCCACTAGATAATAGTTTCTCTCTTATTTGTTTCCCCATTTTTTTTGGCTCCTAAAATTTCTCCACTAGATAATAGTTTCTCTTTTATTTGTTTCCCCATTTTTTTTGGCTCCTAAAATTTCTCTACTAGATAATAGTTTCTCTCTTATTTCTTTCCTCATTTTTTTTGGCTCCTAAAATTTCTCCACTAGATTATAGTTTCTTTCTTATTTCTTTCCCCATTTTTTTAGGCTCCTTTTGTGTCTCCAGTACAAAATAGTTTCTCTGTTATTTCTTTCCCCATTTTTTTGGCTCCTTTTGTGTCTCCAGTACAAAATAGTTTCTCTGTTATTTCTTTCCCCATTTTTTTGGCTCCTTTTGTGTCTCCAGTACAAAATAGTTTCTCTGTTATTTCTTTCCCCATTTTTTTGGCTCCTTTTGTGTCTCCAGTACAAAATAGTTTCTTTATTATTCCTTTCCCCATTTTTTTTGGCTCCTCATATTTCTCGAGTACAAAATAGTGTCTCCATTATTCCTTTCCCATTTTTTTGGGCTCTTCATGTACCTCCAAGTCATTCTTGTGTCTCCATAATTCCTTTCCCCATTTTTTTTTGGCTCCTCATGTACCTCCAGTCCCTAATTGTGACTTAGAAGTAACAACGACTATCGTATGACTACTTCATTACTATTGCATGACAGGCTTCATCAATGATCATATCAATGCCAAGATTGGCATGAGGGTTGTCCCAATTCATACCAGGATTTCAGGGCGCAAGTTCAGTAGTGGAAGCGTTTAATTTTTGGTTCAGAATCCGTCTTCATACCTTTCTAATGTACAACACATTTAACTAATGGAAGTTATTATTATGAATGCATGTTAGTCAGGAATTGAAGGCGCTCGGCGAAATCAACAAAAAGCATCAGCTACAACTGACTTGAAGGTTGCTTCAACCTCAATGTCTTTCTGGTGTTTTCTCCATTGTGAATTCCATCAGGGTTTCCACTCATATGCTCAGGTTCCCGCTTCTCAGCATTGTCGTGTAACACCCAAGACGCGAAATATCTTGTAGTACACAATGCCCAAGCGAAGAATTCTTAGAGCCGCCCCTCTCTTCCCAAGGAAGAAGCATAGAATGGCAACCCCTGATTCTGATGAAGAGTTGTGCATCAGTAATCGAAAGTGCCCAATAACAATGCATACTCCAGGGTGCAGTTTTCCTATTTCAAAATCCAAGCTCAATTCAGCGTTCGAAGATGGAGTTGATATTCAAAAGAATGTAGCACCCGTGGTCAATAGTTCAAAGGATAACAAAAGCCCATCCCCCCCTATGAATAGAGAGCTGGAACGGCGTTTTGAAGCTTGGATAGCTTTGGCCCTAGGCCATACTTCTATACTAACATCAGATGACGACCCTTCTCCGAATGCATCAAATGCCAATAGCACTCCAACAGTGTGCCCAGTAGTACCAGGGGAGGCTGCACCCTTCGACAGTAGTTGTACCTGAATACCTCAGATGTTCCTAAATCTCCATCAATGAATGAGGATAACTTTGTTTCTACCTAGCTGCCTTGCAGAGTACTTCACAGTAGTACGTTGTGAGTCCTCGATTCGTCACCAGGGACTCACGGGTTCTTTTTTCGAATTCCTACATAAACTAAGGCATAATTAGGCTTATAAAACCCACAAAAGGGCATTAAACCGGTATTGGCATTATACATACCAATGTGCCATTTGGTCATTAGAGGGGGTTTAGGATAGTTTACATCCAAAATAGTCCTTGTCTTAGCTAAATAGACGCCAAACTGATAGTGATGTGCAGGATTAGGGTAAGAAGCCTAAAAAGGGCCTGTCTAGGCTAGGAAGTCCTCATGGGAGAATCTAGAGGGAATCCTCCACTCCCCATAGCATCGAAGAGAATACAAGCGAAATACTAACCTTGAAATGTAGGTACCGGGCGATTTCCTAATTCTAGGAGTACGCAGTGAGGATGCAGATTTGCATCCAAGTGGGGGGATCCCATGGGTGGTCTCCTCTAAAGTTTGGGAATTTTCCGACATTGTTTGGATATTTTCCCAGACGGTCAACCGCGGTGGACTTTGGGTGGAAATTCGAAAGAATATCCCAAAGTGCGGTAAAATCCCACTAAAAATCCGGCAAGGCGGTCTCACACCAACGGAGCGCTTCCCCAAGTTTCAAAACAAATCGATAGTTGGAAGATCCCGAATCGGCGACATTCCTCCCCAACTGACAATTTAAATGACGGAAGCTGTAGTTGACCGGCGTACCGGGGCCATACGACATCGGAACAAAGCCTATCTTGGGTCTATTCCTACCCCCCTCTATCTATTTAAGATATTGGTGAAGGTTTGGGGTCCAAAATTGCCAAACTCCCAAAGTTGGGAATTTATCCCAACTTGGACCCCAACTTACACTAAGATTCTTTGAGAATCTAGACATAGGTTAAGGGGTAAGAGGTTCTCTTCAGGCTAATTATGGCCTTCCGGACCCAATGGCGCAATCCGTTTGCCATTTGGAGATAAACTCCAAAAATTAGCCTTTTAGGGACAGCACATGGAGGTGAATTTGGGGTTTAAGGCCCCCCAATGCTTTGTTGGAGAGTTTGGGCCCCAATGGCCGTGGGGAACGTGTAGGGAACGCGTGGAGAACTCCGGGCACATGTGGGAGCAAGTACCACCTCAAAAAGTTAGTGAAGGTGGCTCCAAGTGCTTGGTGTAAGTAATTTCAAATTAAATAGGTGGGAACACATGGGAACTTCTCCCATGTGAGAACTTGTAGATTTTGGGGAAGGTAAATTAGGTGGTTTTGCAAGTTCTTGTAAGGTTAGGTAAGATTTGAATTTCTCAATTCAAATTGTGTAGATTTTAGGTGGATAGTTAGATTTGGGATTGGTAAACATGTACGGACCTCCTAAATCCCCTCATTTAGTTATTCTTAGTAGATTAAGGGGGGGGGGGGGGTTGCTCCCTTTTGAGTATAAAAGGGGCGGCATTCTCCTCTCATTCTTTTTTTTTTCTCATTCCTACCCATGTAAGGGAGGAGGACTATTGGGCCCGGGTTATGCCGAAATTCCTTTGACTTTTGATGCCAAGGGAGCCTTTGATGGTCTTTGGGGTTTTTTACACCTTTGGTAAGTGTGGTTTGTGCTTGGGGACTTGAGACCCCCCAAGTTGGTGGACTTTTATGCAATTTAATCTTGGTTCACTCTTGTATTGTGCCACTATTGAGAGGTGTTGTGGGAGAGAACTTGGGAGGAACCGAGGGGTTACTAGGGAGGTGAGTTCGAGAGTATGTTGCATCTTGTATTCACTCTCTCCTCCCTCTTCTCTTGGTCACGGGGTTAATCTAGTCCCATAGGGGACGGCGAAGCTTTGACTATAGCATTTGATAAATTGTGTGTTCACTCTCTTCTCCTTCCTCTCTTGGTCACGGGGTTAATCTAGTCCCATAGGAGACGGCGAAGCTATGAACCCTCACCATCCTTAGAAACCAAAAGTCTTAGCTACGTGTCAAAACGCCTCACACTCACGGCGAAGCTTTGAACCCCCTAAGTCTTAGCGAGGTGTCAAATAACCTTCTCCTTGAGTTAGAATCAACATTTAGTGTCCAATACGGTTGGCACTAAGTCAACGTTTAGCATCCAACATCCATTGGGTTAAAATCCTTGGGCCACATTAGCTTGTTTTGTTTAAGAAACTCCTAGTTTACTTAAAAGCCAAAAAATCAAAGTTTGTTTCCAAACTCCAACCAACGCTGGAGCACAACCAGCCAGCCAGGGTCCGTAGCCAGCCAGCCAACCAGCCCGCCGGAGCGCCCAGCCAGCCAGCCGGGTCTGCAGCCGAGTACCGTAGCCAGGCCAACCAGCCGGGTCCGCTTGGGGTTCGGGGGTCTAGGGGGTCCTTGGGCAAAAAATTAGTAGAAATTAGTTGGATTAGGAGATAGTCTAGAAATTAGTTGGTTTAGGGGATCGTTTAGAGATTAGTTGAGCTAGGAAATAGTTTAAACACTAGTAGGGTGGGGAGGTAGTTTGAGAAAAAGACCTATTTGTAAAAAACACCCGGAAGGGGATAATTAAAAGAGCCGGGGCCAAGACATGGCAATGATGGATGTGGCGTGGAGTGAAGAGGATCGGACACGGGGAACACACGGAACGGAGGTGGGCCTCTAAACCTTCCTTTGATTTAAATTAATTGATGCAATAGGGATTTAGTTAGTAGGGAAAGGTTAACATCTCAAGTGAGATTAAGGTCTGGCGATTAGCAACCACGAATAGGAAGACAACCATAACTAGAAGAGAAGTAAAATAATGAATACACAAACATAGAGTGAATTACATAGAGTAGACAAATACAAATACGTAGAGTAGAAGAATACATAGAGTAGAAGAGTACAAATACATAGAGTAGAAGAAGACGTAGATTAGACTAAAACCGAGACAAATATGTAGAGTAGAATAACGCGAAGACAAATCCGTAGAGTAGATCAAATACCAAGATGTAGATGAGACTAGAACCAAGACAAATACGTAGAGTAGAATAAAGCGAAGACAAATATGTAGAGTAGGTCAAATACCAAGACGTAGATGAGACTAGAACCAAGACAAATACGTAGAGTAGAATAAAGCAAAGACAAAGACGTAGAGTAGGTCAAATATCAAGACGTAGAGTAGATGAAACCAAGACAAATACGTAGAGTAGAATAAAGCAAAGACAAAGACGTAGAGTAGGTCAAATACCAAGACGTAGAAGAATACAAGTACGTAGAGTAGATCAACACAAGGGCAAATACGTAGAGATGGGGTAGAAAATGCCAGGCATAGAATAGAGTCAATCAAAGGCAACACATGGGGGTAAAATAGGAGGAATAACCCCCTAGATTGGGTAGAAGGAAGCGATTAGAAGTAGGACAAGAGAACGAAACACATAAAGTAAGGAAGTAATTAGAAGTAAGACAAGAGAACGAAACAAGTACCCACCTAGGGTAGTTAGGAGTAACCAACTCATGCGTTAGGACACTTAGAGTAGCAAAAGATCCATTGCTTGGAAGGCACAGTGGGTTTGACGCTTAGACACCCGTAGGAGTAGTTTTGTAAACAAGAGCCTGGTTGTGATCGCTTAATTCCAAGGGTGGGAATGAAGCGCCTACATACGTAGGGGCCTATTTGTGGATGAGATCCTTCTTTGTTGTACATGTGGTTTGCGAGAAGTATTTGCAATGCTTATCTCAATTTCAATTGATGACGATGTCAATTATTTTAGAAATGCATGTCGTTAAATCTTCCCGAAGTTGGTCAATACTTGCAGCATGCATCTCTCTTTTTTATGAAGTGTTAAACAATTGTAGACATATTATAGTCATTCACCTGTGAAATTTTATGACTTTTCAGCGACTTCAAAGTTGCCAAAGTCATTTCATAGTCATTCATGAGTATAGGAAGTCAAATTTCAATTATTCACCATTCTTTTCACCGACATGGTTGTAGAATAGTAATTGTGCTATAAAGAGGCCACTAAGCAATTTGGCGATGATACCCGGAAGACTTCCTTTATCTGATAATTGACGGCAGCAACTCCGAGATGAGCGCCTATGGGTGAGGGAGCTGCAAAGGGTGAGGGAATACAATGTCAAAAAATTACATTGTCCATGCACTAAATGCAGAGGTCGGAAGAGACTGCTACTTCGTAACGTGCGGGATCACATAAACCGCTATGGCAGAGATCCATAGTCACGAATATGGAGAGGCCCTGGCATCAGAGAATCATCGGACGAATCTTGAGTGGGAGGAGCAATTTTGGGGACAAATTCACCCGGAGCCAGAAGAATTGGAGCGTTTGGATGCCACAGTTGATACGCACGGCATGGTCAACCAGGCATTACAAGTAGTGGAAGTTCCGACCAATTCAGTGGAGAGAGTTCAATCGGAAGTGAGGGATGCATTTGACATAGCGGACTCTGTCCATGCTGAGAGCATGGAAGTGAGTACCAGCGATGCTGCAGAGGACCAGGACTGTCTCGATGAGGCGCATCCTAAAGATACAAGCGAAGAAGGAGCTCTTGGTGACTACAACTTCGATGCTAGGATATTGGAAGAGTGCTTGGAGCCTCTGTACAACAGCTCTGCTTCTAGCAAGCTTGCAGCAACGATCCTGTTGATGAACTTGTGCACAGTGCATGGTGTAAGCAACCATTGTGCAAATGAACTTTTCAGTTTATTGCATTCACATCTCTTACCGAAGAACAATAATTTGCCGAGGACATACCATGCAGCGAAGACCCTTACAGCGAAGTTGAGATTGACATACAAGACCATTCACGCTTGTGAACGTGGCTATTTGCTTTTTCGAGGACCCCATGAGAATGCCGTATGTTGCCCCAAACGTGGTGGTCGCAGATATCGAGATGAGGCTCGACGTTGCTTTCCTGTGAAGGTTCTGCGGCACTTTCCCATCATTCCCAGACTACAACGGATGTTCATGAGTCCTAGTATCTCAAAGCTCCTGGTTTGGCATGCACAAAATCGTAGCAACAGAGAAGGAGGGGATGGCTTGGTGAGGCATCCATGTGACTCAAAAGCCTGACTTTGAAGAAAATGTGGACCCTTCATTTGCAACTGATGCACGGAATGTTCACTTTGCTTTGGCAGTTGATGGAATGAATCCTTACAAGCAGAACCGAACATCATGGTCAACCTGGCCAGTGTTACTCTTGAATTATAATTTGCCCCCATGGTTGACCACTAAGAAGTTTTTTATAATGTTGGCCTTGTTGATTTCTGGTAGGGAGTCTATCACAAGTGATGTCTTTGATGTGTATTTGGAACCTCTATTGGAGGAGTTGTTGGAGTTGTGGAATGGAGTATCTGCGCACAACATGACCAAAGATATCGGTATGAAGGCTTTCCCATTGCGTGGCATGTTGTTGTGGACTACGACTTCCCCGGTTATGGTATTGTCGGAGGATTCCAACATCAAGGATATGCAGCTTGTCCATGGTGTGGCATGGATTTAGGTGTTGAGCATTCGACGGAGCTTGGAAAATGCACTTATGGTGGTACAAGGCATTGGCTCCTTGAAGAGCATCCTTACAGGTAAGAGGAAATGAAGCACCATGTGAGCGCTCCTAACTCCACCCTCGAGCTAAGAGTTTTTCACACGGGTCCTGTGTCTAATCGAGTTTTCTTTCTAATTGGGTATGAAAAGGAAGCCTTCCAAGCAATGAACTCTTTTAGTCACATCTTTTAAGTGTTTCTAATCTAATTTTATGGTTATGATTCTATCTTTTTTAGTCTAAAATTCAACCAAACGACCCTACTCTATTCTATTCTATAGTTTTGCCTAAATCTAATTCCAAGCATTTGGTAAAAAGAAACTTAACAGTAAAATAATGAGAATGAAAATCAAATGTGAGCGGTTTACCTCCTCTGCATAAATCTCCATGGTCCCGTCGTCAAACATCATCATGTGTAAATATTCCCCTACGACCTCGCCATCGAAATCATCCCGACTCTCCATCTAATCCATAGTAATTTCCCACAACTGTTGGTAAATTTTATCCTAATTAAAAGAAACCACTAGTAGTTATGTAGGTTCAAGTTAATTGCACATTCTCTCTTCAATTCCTAATTTATTGGTAATTGGAAAATGTTACAGTATTTTGAATCTACTAAATAGTTCAAATGATTAATGGAAATCCTATCTAATTGTTAATATTATTATTCTTTGATTTATGATTTCGTTTTTTAAAATGAATTGAATTAGCAAATTAATTGAATTACGAATTTATCTAATTTTAAGAATTTTAAAATTTCACCTATTAATTTTGAAGTAATGAGTTGTTCTTTTGTTTTCTTTCTTTTGGCTTTTGTGAATTAATTAGAATTAAAATATTATCACCAAATCTAATTAATTCAATTTCTTTGTAATTCCTAACGAAATTGGTTGTCAATTTGTCTTTTTAGTTTGGCTTATTAAAATTAATTTGAATAAAGAATTGCAACCAAATCTTTTATAATCCAATTAATTTTAATTTCTTTTAAATTCCTAAAGAAATTGGTTGTCAATTTGTCTTTTTAATTTGGCTTATTAGAATTAATTTGAATAAAGAATTGCAACCAAATCTTTTATAATCCAATTAATTTTAATTTCCTTAAAATTCCTAAAGAAATTGGTTGTCAATTTGTTGTTTTCCTTTTGGCTTATTAGGCCTAATAAAACAAAACTAACAAAATCCAAACCTTCTAAGAATCTAATAGCCAAAGAATGTAGAACATTCCAAAAGACCGAGAACAATTTCAATAGTGTTATTCCAAATAAATGGATTTTTTATTCCCAAAGGTCAACCCCCAAGAATAAAGAATCCCACTGTATAGTGTTATTTCAAGGAAATTAGTTTTTTAATCTAATTTGTCACGGTTAGGAATCTCACAACCTTAATCTTCCACTTAGTTCTCTTTCTTTCTCATTCTTGTTGTGCAAAAGTTGTTGCAATTTTGAGAGTTAGAGGATGGCTATGGCGGTTGAGTTGTCGATGGTTGAAGAACTTCTTTAGATGTTGCAAATTTTAAGTTTTTTGATGGAAAATTGAAGGGAGAGGTTGGGAATTTCCCTTCCAACTCCTTTTAATTTGGTCAAAAATTTCAATGTTTGCAATGTCAATTAAACAAAAAATATTTTGTAATGGTTGAACTTACTTGTAAAGTGTGAGTTGTGGTTTCCTTTTGAGTTCCGGTCTTAGATAAGCAATTTCAGCTCCTGGACTCCCAACTTGAGCTCCTGGACTCCCGAACTTGAGCTCCTGGACTCCCCGACTACTGCTCCCAGTGAGGCTCCCGCTCCCCCCGTACACGTGGCGGACAGTGGGTGGACGGACTCCCTCCCCTTGCCCCGTCAGCTCCCGCCACGTGGCGCGGCGCAATTGGTGGGTGGAGGGGGTCGTTCTCCCGTCAGTACTGAGTGCCGGCTGCTCCTTCGGTGCTGGACAAGCTCTTTGGTGTTGGATTGGCTTCTTTGGCGCTTGGACAGGCTTTGAAAATTCACTCTATTTTTTGGGATTTTTGGACTTAACTAATTTTTGGATAATTAAAACTAACTAATCACTCAATTTTCTTGGGATTTTTAGGCTAGACTAACTCACTAACTTAATCAATTGAATTTTCTAGGATTTTTGGACTAAACTAAATACGAGGAGGGTTTTGACACACCACTTAATGACTCATCATTTTGGTGATACAACAACGTGTCGCTCTAATAGAACAAGAGAAGTAGTTAAGGTTTCCACTGGAAATGCTAATAAAGGGTTGTGAGTGAGATATCAAGTCTTCCCTTATTCTTAGCATATAACCAACCTTGTACTATCTTTTCAACTTCAATTATTTGATCGAAATTACTTTTAAATTGGTTGTCAAATTTCTTGTAAAAGGTTCAAGGCTCCGCCGTTTAAAAAGGTTCCAATAATATTTTGAGTACTTTAATCGCAAAAGGAGGTGCACATGACAGTGCTTAACCGAACTTTCACTTTAAGTTTTCAAAATTTCCAGTATTTCAAGGTTTTGCAATCAAAGGAGGTACACATGACAGTGTTTAAACCGAACTTTGATGCTTCACACTTGAAATTTCCACTCCAAGTAGCCAACAAAAGATTGAAGATTATCCTTGAACACAAACTATTGAAACTAAAAGTCACTTGAAGGGGCCCTAAGCCTTCAAATTCCAACAAAATACATAAAACTTGGCCAAGTCTTTGGTCCAAGTAATGCTCCAGCCACGCTTGTAGCACTTAAGTGAAATAACAAGTGTCGGTGTGAGAAATAAGGGTACTGGCAACCTCGAGGGGGGCCCTTATATACCCGTGGCCGGGCCCCTCTCGGTAATTGCCAGTGAAAACACTTTGTTACTTCTTAACCTAAACTACCCTAATGTAATTCTAAAATATTAGTTGTTTAATGGTGGAAATTTCTAAAAACATCCCCATTTGGCAAAAGAAATCTTGGCCAAATCAAATCCAAGATCTTAACCCAAAATATTTTGGAATTAACCCTAATTTACGTAGATATTTTGCAAATTAACCAAAAGTCATTTTGAAAATTGTCTTTCTTTAGCCCAAAGATGGCTTTTTACGCAAGAAAGAGATCTTGACCAAATCCAATCTTTGATTTTCCAAGAGATATTTCCAAAATCACTTCTAATTAACCGCAATTAACGATTAAAAAGTCAAACTAAGAGCTGACCCTCTCTATCTTTTAGGGAACAACTCGAAACGGAAAACCGTCTGCGCCATTGTCTTCAAAAGACCCCAATTAGCTTGAAGAACCCCTTACCCCTCACTCCTAGGCCATTTGCGCGCTCAAATTGGAATTATGGTAACTCCAATTAAAAGTCAAAAATCTAACTTCTAGGATTTGCACATTTCGATGAATCTGTCAGGCCAGGGTTGTTAGGAATGTCCGTGAGAGTAAGGAATGACTCCTTATTTGCGACAATCGGACATCATTCGCTCCTGATACGCCGGTCAACCTGCCGCCAACTTGTAACTTCCAGTGAATTTCGATGTTGATGCCGGTTTTGGTAGTTGGGAATGTCGGAATGTCTTCAAACTTGACCGGGCGCTTATTAAGAACACAAAAACCTATCCTAATTTTTAGTGAGATTTTACCGCATCATACGTAATTTCTATGATTTTACGAACATTTCTATGTGCGGTTGACTTCCCATGGAGTCAACGTGGAATTTCGGAAAAATCCAAAATAAATTGGGTAACATCTAGGGCACTCCTAGATTCTTGTTGTAAGTTCCGTGCAACCTTGCACCTTTCTAATTTTAGTAATTTGGAATTACTTTGCCCAATTGGACAATTTAATTCCCGATGCCCGGGAATCTTGGACAATTGTTTGATTCTTGTTCGCTCCTGGCATGCTCCTACCCTTGGAACACCTCTCTGTAGTCTTCAATCTCCAATCCTCCATCTTTCATCTCGTGAAGTTCGAATTCTCCAAATCCATTGTAGTGGTTTTACCTTTAAATTCAATTTGTTCCAAAATTGAACTTAATCCCTGGTAACTCTTCTAGGCTCATAGTAGACTCTTTAGCTTAGCCAGTATGTCGTGTGCATCCTTAAAAGGTTGACTTTGCACAGACAATCGCTAGGACTGACTAACTCTCTATTCCTTATTTCTCTCAGAATTACTAATTTCTCACATATACTTGCTTTGGAGACTTAGAATGATTCAAATTTCTAGGATTAGGAATTTTCCACCATCTAAGTTGGTTTTCCACCATTTTGGCATAGACTGACACCAAAATTCCTTCAACACTCTTTTTATGTTCTTTTCATGTATATTTTAGCTAATTTTCGCTATTTAATCGCGAAAAATAGATCCAGAGTCCTGAGTGCCATCTCGAGGGCTCACACACCACTTCAATGGCTTCATTGAAAACCGCCCCTAACCATGGGAGGTGACAGTGGAGGAGCAAATTCAGCATGCATTGGAGTATGAGGCATGGAAAGCAGCTGGAAACAGAGATGGTTCAGCAGGGGACCCCTCCAAAATGTATGGTCTGAAGCACCTTAGCATTCTTTTTAGACTACCATATTGGAAGGTGAGGCACTCTAGTCATTGACATTGTCAACTAGAAAGAGTTCTAAGTAACTGTGACACAACTTACCAGTCACAACTAAGTCACATTAAAGTCACTTCTAAGTTGTAGTAGTCAGTTAGTGAAATTTCCAGACTATTAAATGACCCATACTTGCCCGGGTCCTCTGGATTGAGGTACCGAAACTGTCTCGCGATCACCTCACGTTCTGGAGTGGTCCTTCGGTGCAAGTAACGACATGACTTCCTAGCGCTGACTCAATCACTTGCGATTCATATATCACCTCTAATTGTTAAAGAGTGCGACAAGAAAACTATGAAAAGGTCCCTATGTTTCAAAGATCTATCGAAGTTGATATACTTGAATGCAGAAGTAATTTTGAAATTGTCAAAAAAAATGAATTCTACGTAACTGCGAGAGAACTTTCTAGTCACAAATTAGTAACGTGAAAGTCATGTATAAGTCGTAGTCATCGATTAGTGAAAATTTACTAATATTAAATGACTCGTACGTGACTATGTCCTCAGTTCAGCCGCGTACTGAAAATCCAGATCATGTGTTTGACTGCAGTATTTTCTGATTCGTTACTTGTTGGATGTCATGCATTGCAAACTTAATTTGGCAAAGAACTTGCTGAAGACCATTGTGGCAACCTAGAATTCACCTAAGCAGGTTCTTAAGCAAAATACGGGAAGAGGGATCTATTCAATCCCCATTTTTTTTTTTTTTTCTTAGTTTTTACGCATAATTAGGACCAAGACCGGAAACCGGAAAACCCTAGACCGTAAACCAGAAACTACGTTAAGGGACAGCGTATGAAATCCCGGATTCCGCCCACCTAGCGACCGAGACCGGATAGGCAATGAGTGGCTACCGAGTCTAGAGATCGTCGGGATCTCTCCCACGTGACCAGACTGGTTTAAACCTAACGGTCAGTAATTAATGCCGGGGGAAAAAGTATAAGACCAGGGAAGCAGGGCCAGGTCCTGCCACTTTCTTACACGCAGTTCGAGAAAGGGTTTCCGGCCAGAGATAGAGTATTTGGTCTACAGACAGAGAGAAGGGATAAATAAACTGTCAATCCGGTCTGGTACATAGTTGAGCGAGTAGCACTACGCTAGCCGGCAGGTTCTTGAGCGCGGGAGGTTTAGTTAAGTTGGACCGCGCCTAGATTGTGTAGGTGTCAAGTGAGAGATGGCAGAAGAGGTGCAGGAAGGAAGGATTCTAGCCTTCAGGAATGTGAATCCGGTCGTGCCAGCTGACGCACAAGAGAAGCGGGAGCTGGAGGAAGACCTCAGGCAGATGGGCTGCGAGGGGTTCATGGCTCATCCCTGGAACCTGAAGGATGAGGCGATGGTGGAGGAGCTACTGGCCGGCCAGTCCAATGAGTGGAAAGGGACGGTCCGAGCGCTGCCAAAGGAGTGGAGTGCGGCGATGTGGCGCAAGGTGTACGCCTTCGAGCAAGGAGGAGATGCAACGGGCACCCGAACGGACAAATTCCACCAAGGGAAGTTCCGCAGGCCCACCAACCCGAAGGACGGCTTTACGGTAGCGGAGTGTGTGTCTGCTAGACACAAGAGGCTACTGCGGTTCATGATGGCGATCTTGAACCCGGATAGACCTAGTAGGATTACGGTCACCGTAGCCAACACCGTCTTTGGTGCACTGTCGGGAGACAGGAAGATAGATTGGGGGTTAGTTATGAGGGACCGGATGGACCGAATGGTGAAAGGAATTGGGAAATCTAAACCCTCTCCCATTTCACCATTCCTGTTTCATCTGTATCATTCGTTAGACCTCTTGAGAGAGAAGGAGATGGAAGCTTACGAGGTAGGGGCTGCATTGATAGAGTATGAGATTGCAGACTCGGAAGCTGAAAATGACCAGGATGAGGAGGACTCCGAGGATGAGAGTCAGGAGGGGCATCAAGGAGGCACACAGGAGGTAGATGAGGTTCTAGAGGTAGGAAGAGAGGATCCACCTCTAGAAACCCCTGTAGTAGCCGGGGAAGCCCAGAGGTTAGATCCGATCTGGGAACAGGATCCCTTGCTAAGGATCCTGCGAGACCTGGAGGATTTCAGAAAGCACCACCTAGAGGAGAGAGGGCTATTGCGGGCCATAAGCCAAGCCTTAGGCTCTATTCCCCCCTCCAAGATCATGGAGGTGTTGGGAGAATTGATTCAGGAGGCTCATGATAGTCGGGACAGAGAGGAGGTACTCCAGCTAACAAATCAGGTCTCAGCCCTGAGGAGGGAGCTCCATCACACTCAGGAGGAGCTGGATGAAGAGAGACGCCTCACCACGCAGGCCCGGAATACACTCGGAGAAATCCGAGAGTTCATCACGCATCCGGGCGAAGTCGTCAACAAAGCCATGCTTTTCGACAGGAAGGTCTTGGAAGCAGGCAAGATGGTGGGTCCTCAGATGCTTACAGCTCTGGTGGCCTACAACAAGAAAATGGAGGCAACGCTGGAGAAGTGGCGGTTAGTAGTCACGGAGGTCCAAACTAGTTCTGCTCCGGTCTCAGGACCAGAAGGGCCAAAGATGGAGGAGGAGCAACCGAAGGATCAGCCACCACCAGCAGCTGTCGAGGTAGAAGCCGGCATATCTGAACCAGCGAAGGAAGAGGGAACCAGGACCGACGCAGTGGAGGAGGAACCTGTCCCACCGGCCCGGATTGAAGAGCCCAGGGTTTTTCAACCCGAGAAGACCAAGGAGCCGGAACCCGAGCCGATTGTGTTGAGGGAGATAATCCGGGGAACTACACCACCAAGGGAGAAGACCAAGTTCATCACCTTGTTGGATGATTCTCCAAGCAAGTCATCACCCACGGTCATCACACAACCAAAGACTGGAGGGGAAGCGAAGGCAACGGTGCAGGTCCGCTCTATACTGAAGACCGGATCTGGATCCGGGTCACCAAGCAAGGGACCAGCTCGGACTGCCGAGAAAGTGGGAGAGCAGACCCCGCAAAGCAAGATAGTGCACCACCCGCCCATCACCAGATTCAAGAAGAAGACCGCGGAGACATCCAAGGTGAAGAGGAAGGCCCGGGATGAAGAGGAAGAAGAGTCAGATGAGGAAGATGAGGACTCGGAGGAAGAGACCGACTCTAGTGATGAGTCGGAACAGTACTCAGATGCGGACCAGGCATTGGCAGAAACCACGAAGACTAGGGCTAGGGCGCGGGGTAAGACCAAACCGAAACCCAAGCCCATCAAGATGTACCGGTCTCCGAAGAAGCAGCCAGCCCGGAAAAGTGCGTCGCCTGTCAAGAAGGCGAGGAAATAGGGGGCATTAATTACAGGTAGATAGGAAGGCGGCTAAACCAAGTTATATTTAGGTTAGGAACTTTTGAACTTAGACCGGATCCAGATATGTAGGATCTGTGATCCTATTTTGTTGGTATTTTTGTAGTTTTGTGGAAGTCAACCTGCCCAAGTTGTAGAGGAATGTGATGTGGCATTCTTGGCGGCTGGTGTTGATTCCATTTTCACTTTTAGGTTTTCTTGCAGTTTAGTATTTAAACCCGGTTCGTAATTGAATCCGAGCGCGCATTATGTTATCTTACTTTCACAAGTTTTTGTGTTGCAAATACAAGTCAGAACCTTTCTGATTCACTCTGAAGTGGACTGTGTGTATGGGACCTTGTCAAAGTCTTATGGTGATGGTTAGGATTGCAACCTTGTGTGGATAAGTGTGTGCCCGGATGTTCAGTTTATCCGGTCTCTGGACTTAAAGTGAATTCGGTTTTGATAGGGAATTTGTGTAGGATCCCACAGTGCTTTCTGGAACAGGTCTAGGGAGTATTTGATAGAGATAGACACTTGTAGAGTCTGGGTTTGAGATCGGGAGCGTCCGGCCAAATGCCAACTGAATGGTGATTCGGTCTCTGTAGAAGAAAGAAGGACTAAGTGAGGAAATTCAGCTCTCTTGCATAAGCTACCGCCCTTATTCTACCAGGGATTAGACTAACTGGGTAATCCGTCGTTGTAGTCTTTGTTAGGATTAGGTAGGAGTGCTTGCGTGACCTGCTGGGTCGGATTAGTCCCGGTCCAGTTGTGAGGTATTCCGGTCTGTTTGTAGTAGTAGTTTCTTTTTACTTATAAGTGGAACTTCTGACACTTTAAAACTTGAAGGGTAGGAGTAAGCTTCCTTCCTAAACGCCCAAACAAGCAGATCCCTCTTGTTATCGAGGTAAAACTTACACTTGGTTACTATACTAGGGACTGGACCAGCTACTAGTATCCGGTCTTTAGTCCCATATCTAGTGAGTGTAAGCATCAAGGTGGTGAACATATGGGTATAGATAGATAGACTTAGTTTGGAAGGATAAAGGATTGATCTGGTAATCAGGTCCAAGGAAATCTTAGGAACGTTGGAGACCCAGACCGGATCAGTCTTTTGCTTGGGTTTTGTTGTGATAACCACTAACGTATTCCGGTCTTTCATCAACTTTCGACCAAATCTCTTGGGAACGATACACGAGTCACTTTAAGGCTAATTTAGTGCATTCTAAAGCCTTAGAGAAGGAATTGTGCTTTCCTGTGCTACGACAACCATCAATGGAAAGAAGGACACCGTCAAAGTGAGGCGAGACTTACAGAGGCGAAATGTGAGGCCGCACTTGTGGTTGACCTCGCATCCACGGAAGGCAGGGAAGATGGTGAAGCCACATGCATCCTATGTATTGTCAAAATCTGAGTGGGAGAAGTTCGTGAAGTGCATTGAGTCCTTGAAGACACCCAATGGATATTCATCAGACCTTGGGAAGTGTATGCACAAGAAGAACTTTGGGGGGTTGAAGTCCCATGATTACCACGTTCTAATGCAACAGTTGTTGCCATTAGCTCTGCGTGGTCTCATGAAAAGTGGACCTCGCATGGCTATCATGAGGATTTGCAGGGTATATCGCCGTTTATGCACGAAGGTTTATAATCCAGCTGACTTTCCCTCACTCGAAGCGGATGTGGCAGAGAGCATGGCATTGTTAGAGATAAAATTTCCGCCCTCCTTTTTCGACATAATGACACACCTCCCTTACCATCTTGCAAAAGAGCTAGACTTGTGCAGACCGGTTTCGGCAAGATGGATGTATCCGATTGAACGTTATATGAAAGTATTGAAGAGCCATGTTCGGAACATGGCACGACCAGAGGCTTGCATGGCAGAGGGATACCTAAAAGAAGAGTGCATTGGATTTGTTACGGAGTACCTCCATGGATTTGAGGGCACCGAAAGACGTATGTGGGATGAAGATGAAGAATACGGTGATGCAGAGGAGGTTCTCCAAGGGGCTGGGAGGCCATATATGATGAGTCCTGAGATGAGAGATGTAGCACATCAGTATGTGCTGTCCAATGTCTCCGCCATGCAGGATTTGTTCATGTACGGCTCGTCATGTAACTTCTATACCTAAATACTAGGTGTATAGGAGTGCAGGTTTACTGCAGCTGCAAGTAGCCCGAATTTTATGTATTCAATGATGATGGTGAAGTACCACTCAAGATGTGCTTCAGTCATTTTTCAGTGACGTATCATTCAATGACTTTAAACTGACTTCGTGGTCACTGAGTGAAGTCACTGTGAAGTCATATATTCGAGCGTTATCCTTGCTCTGTAGTCGGGCCCTCCTGCCACTGCCATGCTGGTTGAGTCATACGTTTCGCTTGCCTAGCGTATTGATCCTAAAATTTTATCACTTTGTTTTGAAGGACCTAGAGGACTGAATCAGAAGAAAATCCATCAACTCCGCCATTATCAGAGTGGATATCGCGTACAGTGGGAGAGTGTGATGCAGATTTCGAGAACACAGAGGATATGGACCGGTTCCTTCTTAGCAAGAGTCCGTCACAGAGAGCCACCCGATACTCACGGGTCACTGCGTTTGGAAACCACTTCCGAGTGGAAGATGACAGTACTACCTACTTGTTGAGTTACAATAGTGGGGGATAATTGCAAGAAACACTTGTCCTATTTGTTGCGTTTTACTACAGTACTCGTGATTTTTTCTGGAGTACTTTAAAATTAGAAAATTAATATGAAAAAAATTTGAAAAATATGAATAATGTATACACCCCTAAAATGAAGGTTTTCACCAAAGGAAATTGATAGAAAAATTCTCTAAGTAGGAGAACTTAAAAAGAGCCAAATCTCAAGAAAATACATATCTTCATGTTTTAATTCAGGAAAATTAGTAAAAATAAATAAATACAAAAAATAAAAAGTGTCCATTTGCAACAACTTTATGGAGATGGTCATTCATCAAAAAAATCAATAAAATAATACTTTATATGTTTCAAAATGCAACCAAAAGGAAGCTCACTTTGTGGACTTCCACACGTCATAAAAATAACTTTTCTCAAAATCCCTCACGTGGAGAGATATAAGTCTATTAGGAGACCATCTCATCCAAATTTCATCTCAAAATCATTAAAAAAATGTACTCCTTAGTGACTAAAAACCCCTAAACTACCAAGTGTGACATTCAATCACTAGTACTATTTTGAAATCAAACTACTTTTGAAAATTATGAAAAAATTAGAGAATGTGTATGGTACCTATGAGTATCTTTTCTATAAATCTTGAGTCATTTGGAGCCAAAACATAGAATTTATGGCCAAAAAACAAATCAGCACATGAGGTGTGACGGAAAATAGGACAAGTGTTTCTTGCAATTGCCTTGGGGTAGCTTCTATTTTCCAGCAACCATCTGAGGACATGGAGGAATCACCTGTAAACTATGTTGGAGTATTGAAGGACGTCTTGGAGCTCGACTATGGTGCACTGAGTACGAAGGTTATTCTCATGCGATGTGAGTGGGTGAAAACAACAGATAATCGGGGGAACCCAACGTATACGAAGGATGAGTTCGGATTCCTTGTGGTGAACTTCCGTCACAAAATGCCTCGTTTGGCAGAGCCTTTCATATTTCCCAGCCAGGCAACACAAGTATTTTTTTCTGATGTTATTGACCGACCTGGTTGGAAAGTGGTATTAGGAAATCCAGCACGAGCAAGACGTGAAGTTGTAGAGGCAGAAGATGCTTTCATCAGCACTAGAAACGACAGCACAGGACTTCGAGCTCCCCGTATGTTGCCAGATCCGACACCAGCAGTCAATCTAGTCGGTGCCATCGAATTAACGGAGGAAGATAACTTTTAGCCCACGAAGGGTATTAGAGTGAGTGTGACTGAATACAAATTCAATGTCTCACTTGTTGCTATACTGTTTGCCAAGCTTCTAGGCTGCAGTCATGCGCTAGTCGTGTTCAATCATTTTTTAGTGTCTCTACAGATGCGGCACAGTCACCCGTTGTAACCGAACACTCTCCGAGAATACTGATTTACAGTCATTGACTCGTAGTCTTTCATTATGGTGTATCTAGAGAAGAGTAGCTATTGACCCTAAGTTTCTAATTCATCATGTTGATCTGGAAGCACCCTTTCTGTCCAACGTGAATGTTGTCCCAAATTTTCATATGTCGTTGAAAAGTCATGGATCTCCTATTACCAAATTATGTGAGTTGTACCCTACTACTTGTACTTCCCGGCTACATTTCAGCCGCGGAAAACAAAATCACTGAATGATGGGGTGCAGAAGCTGAACAAGTCTGACAATGGATTCTCTACAGAGCATGGAATTTCATACGGTTCCATACAACAAAACTGCTAAAGTTCTACTCCGACTTCAATACAATATGAATACACAGTAATTGGTTGATGTCGCATCCAAGAAGCGCAATTCCACATAGTATGAAAAGCTAAAGCGACTTACCGTACTGCACCGCTCCGTGGATAATAAAGCATTCCCCTAGGAGGTTTTCTAAAGTCATGGCGAAGTGAAGCTGAATTACATCTGAGTGACAGCTGAGTAATAATGCAGTCACCGCAAGTCCACGTTAGCAGAGTGCATTGCTATAGTTTGGATAACCCAAACTGAAGCCTAAACCCTATAAGGAAGCCACAAGTCATTTTGAAGTGGCAAATGACTAACAACGTAGTCACATCGCAGTACTGCCACAATGACTAGGGTTCAAAAACTTTTTATCCCTGTCCATCTTCAGACAAAAAAGGGCAGCATGGTGCACTTTAAATTCTGAAGTCATTATTTAGTCTTAAAATAGTGAGCATCAGTCGCAATTAGCGCCATCAAAGTAGACATTAATGACTGAGCCCTCTACGGGGGACTTTCTGCTATCTAGTCCATTTTCTTCTATGCATTGTGAACGGAAACCGGCAGATGGAAGTCGCTTTTCATTCTGGCTACATCCGCTAGTGGCATTGGTGACTGCACAATGACTTGGCCATCGTGGCTGCCACCCGGGTGGTGCAATTAGGGAATTCCCAGTCATTCTTTAGTAAAACCGGACATGCAGTCATAGATTGCAGTCATTTTTACCCCTCTTTTTTTGTAGTGCAATTTGGTGAACTCAAATTGAACCTATAAACTTTGATTGGCTACCAAAAATTCATTTCATCTTTGATTGATTTGAAATTTCTACTACACAAACTAGAAGATAGAGTACAATTTTTACAAAAAATTTGATTGAATTTGGACATTTGATGCAAAGGTTATAGCACTTTGAAATGGACTAAAAACTTTTAGAGATGAAATTTGAGTCCTTGGGGCATTGAGGGGTTAATACACTAAGAAATAACTTAATCTAGATTGAAAAATGTTGCTATGTCAAAGATCATTGCAATTGCATGATGATCAACACTTGTTGTTAGGGATCATTGTGTCTTGAATGCCTTGCAAAAACCGTGAACGTGGAACTTGACAGGCAGGTACATCATAATTAGACTAGAAGCTCAACAAATGGTGCACTCCAACATTCCAAGCTGTAAAAGCAAGTAAAAGATCTGAAGTTTTAAGTATACTAGACATATTAGTAGAAATAATGCATTTCTTTATAATGGAGACAACCACTTGTACAATAATAACTTCAAGAAAAAATTTGGGATTATGGCATGTAGAACCCTAATGAAGACATTCTAAAGAAAAACACCTACACCTACATAATAAGTTTAGAGTTCAATGATGATGCTAAATTCCTCATACACAACAACAAAGATGTAATGAAATAAAACAGAGAAATGAATTTCACAATCCATAGCTGCCATAATACCTTTTAGGAAGAAATCGGGAAAATAGCACCCTAAACTTAAATAAGAGGAATTAAAAAGCAACCAGACTCTTCGCGTAAAGAAAATAGTTGAGCAACTCACATTATAAGAAACGTATTTTAGATGATGGATTTTAGGTGACATCCAATATAATAATGCTTGTTTTTATATCTGAACTAACATCCACCAAAACATCAAGATGTTATGGCGGACGTTAATTCAGACATAAAAACATGCTTTGCTACATTAAATGTCACCTAAAATCTGTCATTTAAAACACAAGTTTCTTATAGTGTCATGCGAAATATTTCTTAAATGTGCAAAATTTGAGAAAGCTCTCAACTGTCATTAGGTCAAACATCTCTAAGCATTTCCATAGGTGGAGGAACCATGATACTTTTAAAATTCATAGGCCTAAAAGTTTTGGTCGCCAAATCCTAAAATCTAAGGAGCCTCCTTTCCTACCAAAAACCCCAGGCACCACTTCATGGTACGACTTCTAGAATTGAGAGTGGGCAACAATGCAATAAGGTAAAATGAGCCAGAAGAAGGCCTCAAGTATTCATGATGAAAAAAAACAGGAAGTCGTATCGCAATTTTAGAGTTAATGATACCCTAGTGATCCCCTCCTGACCGCCTATGCCACCCAGTTATTGCGGAACCATGGGTACTGACAATATACCCTCCTTATGATCGATAGCAAGCATTGATGTTGTTGATAGCAAAGGCCCACCAATTGAAGGCATTGTCGTCATTGCATGTAACAAATTTGCCCGCATTATACGTTTCTATCACTATTTTGAAAGTTTCACAGATTTGAGTGATGGATTCTTGATTGCAAAGTGTGAAATTGTGAAATTTGTGAGTGGGAGTGTATACATTAATCGCAATTTCAATATTGGCTAGGGAGTGTGATTTTCCATGTAGCCAAAAATCGAAGTCATGGAGGCATCAAGCTCAAGGAGAGGTTACCATCAACGAGGCATTGAAAAGAGAGTTGTAATGGATCCATCGATTTGGAGTGAACTGAAGAATTACATTCCTCTTCACCTTGTTTTTGATAAGTTCTCACCCAACATTCAATTGAAGCTACAAAATGTTTGTCAAGATTGGAATGGGCTCTATCTCAAGAAGTTATTTCTAGATACCACATTTGTGACAATTATTCTCACTCTGAATCCGCTAGAGCCTCGCTTTCTATACGGCATCATCACCTATCACAAGTTGTCTAGAATTATCTTTTTTGAAAACCATCGGTTTCATCTTGTCCATTTGGTACATAACGTCCCACCCCTTCATGTAGAAGGTCCAATATTTTGCTATAATCCGGCAAATGGTAGAGAATGAGGTGTGTATAACATCCACAATTGCCTATAGCATGTGGTCCTTCCACCTCCTTTTGAAACAATTAATTAGAATTTGACGATATCCGATTTATTTGTCAATAAATCTTCAACTCCATACTCGTTTCAATTGGTAGAAGGTAACATCAACTAGAATACATGGATATACTCTTCGTTAATCAGAAAGTGGACTATTACCAAATCTTGCATTCTCCAACAAGCCATAATGATAGTATGTTCAAGTTTTCAATATTCGTGTGCATGTAGTAACAAAAAAGTCTACGTGGGCCTGGGTGGTGTGGGTAGATAGGATCAAGTGTTCTTAGTCTACTCCTTGACACACAATTACTAGACAACTCTCAAAGTGGCACCAGATATGAAATGGCACTATATCATGCAATTGGCAATCAAGAGTGTGTCCTTGGGTGTGTGGATGGAACAACTCTTCATGGTCACTGAGAACTCAAGACTAGAGTATGTTACCATGTGGGAGAGAATAGGGTCTATATAGATGGTCTTTTGTTGCACTACCGTGGCACAATACAAGTGGCTATGTAATTCAGATTGCTGTGAAATTGGGATATGTCGTCACATTCACTTATTTGTAAGGTATTTTTTCAGCAATAACTTTTTGATCCCCACTCTATAGAGGTTGGATTTTGGCCAGGAAAGTCCATTTGTGTTGTTTCACATGGTGATAGTGCAATGGTATATGGTGTACAATGACAACCTCTATAATAGTGACAATGAGAATAGGGGACCAAATTACCACGATGTTGTAGACGTGTGTTGTTACTAAATTGCTCCTGTACCTCTTCGCTATCAAATTCGACAATCGTCTAACGATCGTTTCAACAGCATGTACAAATTTGAATACTACTACAACAAGTCACAATTTGCTTTGGTTAGTTTTGCTACATTTTTTAAGGGGTTTGTTGATTTTTTTACATGTATTTAAGAAGATTTTTATTTCGTTCCTAAAAATAAATCCTAGTATAGGATTTGAACTCTAAGAGGTAAACTATTCCAATGAGATTGTAAAATTCACCTAAAAGAAATTTCAATTGCAAGATTATGATTATAAAAATATATTTCCTATTGCATGTTAAGAGCCTATCGGTTTAGAACCACTTATCAAATCAATTAGCTTTGAATCATTTTATCTTTTCTTTGATTGGTCTTTCCTTAATTTGGATTCCAACTTTCTGATTCATCTTCCAATTATTATCTTTCACAACAATAAGCCAGCCCACATCATCTTTCCAATTGGTCAGATTCTTCTCCACTAAGTCAATCTTCTTGATTTTCACCAATCAGATAACTTCTTCAAATTATTCTTTTGCAAATATTTTTATAAATTTCATTCCCAATCATTCAAATTATCCAATTACTCAAATTATTTTAGTCCATCCTACTCGCTCAATTGCACCATTTTCACTTCATCAATTTTCCACACAATTACATAGGCTTCTTTTAAAGTTTTAATTTCCAATCGGTATTTCTACGATGAGTAATTCAACTTAGTCCCAATTGGTCAATTATATCACACATGCACACAATATGCAACACCCAATCTTTCATCATATTACATAGCACGTACAATTTTCTACTTGAAGTCACCCAAACACACAAACTCGCAATTGCAAACTTCCTTCACAAGAATCAAATCCAAAAATCCAAACAATTGTTTTTACTTCCAATCGTTGGAAGGAATTCCTACTTCTCTCAAGGTCAATTGAAAACCAATTGGCAAAATCAACCTACATAACTAGCCAACCAGCCAACTTGACAAAACCATCAATTACGAAAACTACCTCCCCATATCTCAATATTGTATAGATTGTTTAGTTTAGGAAATTTGTCATAAGTAAAGAGTTATTGAACTGAAGTGTCTAATGCAACCATTCGGAGATACCTATTTTTAGGCAATCTCTACCTTCCCATTAGTGCACATTGCAATATAAATTAATCCATGGCTATCAATGTGCATCCATAAAAGCTAATGAGAGCATATTAATTTAATACAAGAAAATTACAAAAAAGTGGACTTTTTAAAATAAAAAAATTATTCAAGACTTCTTCTATTCTTGATTTGAAAGACTTGGAGGTAAAAGGAACACCATCT
The DNA here is from genome assembly GCA_947034885.2 of Thuidium tamariscinum. Classification (NCBI taxonomy): domain Eukaryota; kingdom Viridiplantae; phylum Streptophyta; class Bryopsida; order Hypnales; family Thuidiaceae; genus Thuidium; species Thuidium tamariscinum. The sequence continues at coordinate 8,977,793 of OX344750.2, read as the reverse complement.
TTTACTTGTCCATTTGAAAACATGCCTCAAGAGCTAGTTATACCATTTAATTCCTACAAGTCAATGGCAAAAAAATGTAGATCTTGAATTCTTACACAAACTAGATTATGGCTTAAAAACAATCTAAATGTAAGACCTTCATTTCTATAAAAATTTATGGTTAAAAATGATCAATTGAATTGATCAATTTTGTGAAATTTTTTGTGAAAATTATTATTTGAAGTTTGCAATTACAAAATCCAATGAAAATTTGTGTATTTTTTTGCATTGTAATTTTCATATTTACCCAAGAGGATCCAATATTTATAATAATATAATGGATTCAATTGATCACATTGTAAAAATACCATTTTATGTTCAGCTAACTTTTTTTATATGAAAAGAATAAATGGAAATTATTTCATATGTAATGTATTGGTAAAAAACAATGAGCAAAAGAAGTTTTTAATATCATTAACCCTTTAACACCAAAGCCGAGCTCAAATTTTGCCTCTCAAAGTTTTTATTCCATTTCAATGTACTATAAATTTTGCATGGAATGTAAAAATTCAATAAAAACTTGTTAAAAAATTTGTGCTCTTCCTTCTAGTTTGTATTTTAAAATTTTTAGATAAGTCAAAGATGTAATGAATTTTTGGCAACCAATCAAAGTTTGCAGGTTCAATTTGAATTTACCAAATTGCATTTTAGGACTACAACTAAAGGGGCTTGTATCTTTTTCATCCAATTTTTTTTTCCAATAAAACTTATTGGATTTTATTTGTTCTAAAGTCTAATTTCTATAGTAAAATTTTCATGTCAATCCAAGTTCTTTCGAATGTTTGGGAGAAACTCAAAGTTCAAAAACTTGCCATTATTGGAGTACATTGAACTTTGGCATCTTATTTCTTCTTTATACAAAGTCCATTATCAATAATTTTTTCTAGAAAAAATGCACATACTAATCAAGTTTGTGTGGCTAAATTTCATACCAATCCAAGAAGCTATAAATGACTAAGAAGCATTCTTGTAGAAAGAAGTCCAACCTTAGATGTTTTTTTTGCAATTTATCTTATTGTTTTTTGACATTTCAAAGCCATTTTGTAAACACAATGAGTCAATTGAATGATATTTTTATTCACCAATGTGTATTAATTTTGAAACACTTCTTACTAGTGTAAATTTATTTCATTTGAATAGGTTTAGAAATTGAATTTTACCTCCAAATATGTTTTTGGGAAAATTTCAACATACATTTTCAACACTAGTACATTAAGATCTTGCAATCTATGTGACCAAATGACTTCAAATTTTGTACATGTCATCTACAACATGTATGCTAGAAGATTGTATGGTTGAAATTTGTATAACTTATTGACCTTTAGATCTATAAAGCATCAAAAGCAATGATGATTTTGAACCCTAGAAATCAAATGTCATTTCGGGGTTAATTATTTATACTTATCTTTTTATTTTCTCTAAAAATTTGTTTTTTTTCCTCCATAGTACATTGTAATACTTGCAAGTAGTCTATAGTACCTACAGTGGTACTTTAAATTGTCAATTTTTGCAATCAATAGCTAGAACTTTTCTACTGTGTAATACTTATAGTACTCATAGTACTACAAACAGGGTTGACGAATTGCAATGTCCAGGGCAAAATTACGTCCAAAATCTGGATGTCCGAACGCAGTGGACGCTGTCCTCGGCGACCAACGGACGGCATCCGTCGGAAGCAGACGTGTGGACGGCACTTCGGACGGGCGGATTGGCGGTCGGACTGCGGACGGCATCGTCCGACCGCCCGTCCGCAGTTTCCGACCCGCCGTCCGCAGTCTCCGCCGCCCCGTCCGTAGTCTCCGCCGCCGTCCACCGTCCGCTGCTCCGTCCGCAGTCCGACCAACCACCTGTCCGCCTTCCGTCTTACTGAAAGGCCGTCCGCATGGCTGTCCGGTCGCCCGTCCGCTGGACGTATGTCAAAAAAAATTTCAAATGTCAAAAGATGTCCGAGGGGTAGCGTCTACGTCCCATGGACGTCTGGACGTCCCGTCATCCCTGACTACAAACACTAAAATAGTACTTTTCAAAATGCAATAAAAAATGAATAGTGTATCTTGCAACAATCCATTTTCATTTTAAGTCAAAAATAAGACTAAAGCCTCCAAAATGGAAAAAGTAGACATCAAATTTGTAAAGAAATAGAAAACTAATTTTCAAAAAATGAAAAAATGATTCTTTTTCTACAACTATAATATGTACCTTCATTTCAAATTTTATTATTTCACATACATTGGACATACACCACAAAAGTTATAGCCAAGAAACTATTCATTTAAAGGTAAGGGGATAAAAGATAAGTCAAGTGTTTTTGCAACCACCTCAAACTCCATTTAGAATTGTCATTTCTATTGCAAAGTGAAAAAAGTTTTTGCTATTGTTTTTTTGGAATTACTTAAAATAGAATCTTAGTACTAGACTAGAATATTTCAAATGTGTAGCCAAAAGATTTTAGAAACTTTGATTACATGGATTGTAAGATATTTGCATTTGAAGTGAGAAAAAACATTTTATTCGCTTCTTGCTTGACTAGATTAGAAGGCTGTGAATCTACACTACTCAGAATTTCTACACTACTAGTATTGAATTAAAAACTTTTGTTGTTGAATAATTAGTTGAAAGATTAGAAAAAATAATTTCAAAATAGTCACACTTGATTTTCATTCTTTAAAAGAATTGCTAAACATAATCAAGTACAAAATTGAATAAAAAACAACTTCATATTAAATTTAAGATAGAATTGAAGTATAATAATGGAGTTTGAGGTGGTTGCAAAAACACTTGACTTTTCCACTATAAAGATTTTTACCTCAAACTTCTTATTGTGTACAATTAAGAAGATTTAAAGTCTCATACTATTGTATAGAAAGTTCCTCATCTCCTTTTAAATGCTAATATCTTGCAAGTTATAAGTGTCAATGTTTTTGAAATACTTCTTACATTCTCACACCAATTTGGTATGAAACCTCTCTAGTGAATATGGAAAAAAATTGTTTAGAATTTCACTCTTTGCAATAGAAATGGTAGTTTTGGAATGTTTTTGGGTAAAAGACAATCATACAACTTTAGGGGTCATGGCCAGTTGCTTTGAAAAAATGCTAGTATGAAGTTTGTGAAATGGAATTATGATATTAGCAATGTTTTCTTAATTCAAGGTGCCAAATATGCAACATTGAAGGATTTGAAGAGCTCAAAGTTCAAAAAATTGGAACTTATATGGATACAGTAAGTTTCTGGTGTCCTTGGAATATAATTTGACTTTCATATGTTCAATATCCATAATTATATCTTACTATGGTATTTAGTATAACTTACACTATCTGACTCTGTCCATTTATTTTTGGGCAATATCCTTAGTAGCATTGCCCATCAGGGTGCTTTGAAAGCAACACTACTCCAAAAGTACCCTCTAGTAGAGTAACACATTTTGCTTTCTTCAATGTCCCATATAAGGTAGTGGGCTCATAAGCGACCATTTAAGCACTGAAATTAAATTTTGGGTAGGTGAAACTTCTTAAAATATTTTTCATTAATTTTTAATTGAAAGACAAATGGAATTGGCATCTAATCCAAGTGGTTTCATATTTTTTGGAGTTTTTTTGGAATTTATCATGAAATTTTGAAGTTGAAATGGCACTTGGCTCTAAAAGTGTCCACCTCTTGAAATGTATACTATTTGAACATTGCTACATTTCACAAGATGGAATTTTTTAAAGCCACATTGCAATTAGAGCCACCTACTTTATGTGCATTTGAAGACTTGGTTTCTTTTAGTAACCACTACGTTTCAACTATAGAAATTCTTAATGAAATCCGCAAAGGTCCAAAAAACATGAAATGACTTGGATTGGATGTCAATTCCATTTTTCTTCCTACCAAAGTTGAGTGAAAATTGTTTTTAGAAGTTTAGCTTCTCCTAAATACAATCAACTCTTTAAAGGTTGCTTTACCCTATACCTTAGCTTACATACCTTTGTTTTAAATGCCATTGCTTCCATGATTGCATGATGTGAATGATGAAATATTGTAGAGACACCATTGTTTGAAAAGCCAAGCTGCTAAAAACCTTACTTGAAAGACATTACTTCAAGGACTGTACTACTAGGACTATGCTTAAAACACCCCTTTCTCTTGTAGTGAATGTAGATGGCATTTGTAAAGCCCCCTATCTAATTTGGCTTTGAAGAGGACACTAGTGGAACTATTGCAAGCACCTATTTGGGCCACCATGCAATAGACAATTCACCCTGAATACCCTATTGATTGAAAGAGTGGCATTCAAGGGAGAGGGTTGTGCAAGACAATGTACATGAGAGGCCAAGAGGGAAGGAAGGCGAGCAAAAAGGACTAGGGATGGGACTTTGTAGTAGGGGATGTAAGTGTATACATAGGTAGGCTCTCAATTTTGATAAAAAAGAATGGAGCTAGAGGGACTAGATTTGAATTGCGCACCTACATGAGCTAAAGAACGAACGGATATAATGAATGCAAGAAACACTTGTACTATTGTAGGTTATGCTTTGAATTCAAATATTCTTTTTGGCCATAATTTTTTCATTTTGGATCCAAATGATTTAAAGCTTACATGTAACACATTCAAGGCTATTATATAATTTGTCTAATTTTTTGAAATTTTTCAAAAATATTTTGCTATTTAAAAATAGCCCCCAACTTTATGTCACAAATGTTAACTTTGATTTTTATGCCATATTTAACTACTTTTGGACTTTCAAAAATCCAAAATTAATATATGTACAAATCTCTTGATGCGATAGGGCTAGGAGATTTATCAAGAGATTTCCGAATACAAGTGTTACTCGAAATCTAATTAGTATAGTAATTCTTCTGTAACTATGAAGACTATGACTTGTCAAGAGTGTAACTTTTACATCTTCAAATTCTTTAGGTGTTTAGAATTCAAATATCCGGGCCACAATTTGAAGGTGGAACTATCTGCAATATTGAATTTATAGCGAATTTAGTATTCCTTGGTAGCTTATGGAATTCAAAAGTGACATTCAAAATTCCATTGGGGAATTTCCGGATGAATGTATCAAACATGCAGAAACTCCCCTAAACCCATAGACAACTCAAAACTAAAATACTCTAATCAATTATGTAATGAATGAATGAAATAGAATGTCCAAGTGAACCAAATTTTCATTGAAATACATGAGGAAAGAAACCCCCCATTGAAACAATATTGTTTTAGACTTTACGCAATATAGTACTAAAACTATACTATTGCAATACTGAAGTACTATTGCAACAATACTCTTTCACCTAAAATAGTGTGGTCCCATTGAAATAGTACTTTTGTAGTATTGCTATAGTATTGTAATAGTATAGTTTTAGTACTATATTGCATAAAGTCCAAAACAATATTACAACAGTACGAATGCGGTGGAGGGCTCATTTACAGGAGTACTGTACAGTACAGAGATCTAGTAATGAATTCAACGCTGTGCCTTGGGCTTTTAAGAGAAGCATCGGGAGATTTCCCGATGAACATTTTAAATATGTAAGGACTTCTCGTACATCAGTATGCCTGAAAACGGAGAGTTCATACATTCTAATTATGTGATGTTCATCTGGAAATCCACCGACAAAGTGCTCACATGGGAAAGCAAGCATTTGAGGCCTTATGTCTAATGCCAGGATGCAATATACAATGCATCTTATGCTCCATTTAACCACATGTAGGTTAAATAGAAGGCACCTCTTCATCACCAACGTCTGATTCCATACTTCAGTAGGAGGATGCATATTCTAGGACATTTTAGGAAGCACAAGAGAAGAATATGAGAAGTACATAATTTTCTCACGGCTAGATTCCGCCATTGTAAAGATGCATGCGTTCAGTGACTCTAGCCGACCTAGCAGAACTACATTGCAGCATCGTAACAATCTCCTAGTGGAAATTCGATTCACCGGAAGGCAAGAAAGAAGACGATGCAAAAGGAAATGCGGTGCTCAGCATCAGCACCAACTCGTGACATCATTTCCTGAAGCCCCACTGCCACTCCGACAGCAAATGGAGATTGCAGACGGAGGGATTGCACAAAAAGCAGAATTGCAGGACTGTAATCACTAATGTTCGTCCTGAGACAACAGCAGGAACTGAAAGACAAGAACACAACCATAAAGCCTGGAGTCTCTAAGGGTATCGAAGGAAAAGGTAGTACATGATAAATTGATTGCAGACTGTTTACGTCTAAGTCCAACTTGTCCTCAATCTCAATCTCCAACGGAGGTACTCACCATCGATAGCTTAAGCTTCTGAATGTCTTCCAGAAATTCCTACCATCCTCCAGAATTGCGACGCTGTCCTGGTACGTCCACTCGCATGGAGCAGTATTTACGCTTACTGTACTCCAATGTGACAGCAAAGACAGTAGATGATTCAGAGAAACGAAACAAGAAACACAACGCTTGGTATGCCGAAATGATATTCCAAGTCCGCTAAACGTCGAGAAGAAAAACGAGTCGAATGAAAGTAGATACTTACTCTGAGAGCATAATTGATGCCGAATATGGAATGGAGATATAAATGTGAACATCATCTTGTACAATTTCTGCAACGACTGACAACATCTATACCACCTTCCTGCTTCTGCAATCTTCAAGGATCAACTTTCTCTTATATTGCTTGTTCTTGCTCCAAATTTCATGGTAAGCTGGACATCCTCCTCCCAGGTTCATGATGTCAACATGATGATTACAGCGATGCATGGCCAGGCGTACAAGTGGATTCACCAGCAAGAGATTAAAACTAATGGGTTGATTCTATTTAGTGTCTCCATGGTTTAGTGTGCAACCAAAACAGCATGGCATACAGTAAACAAAATTGATTTGATATAGAGTGCTGTTGGTTTACCTTGTAACCACCATCGACCATTGAAAGACAAGAAAGAGAAGCTTCAGAGTAAGGAGTGTATTAATCCACACGTGGCCAACACAGTAAATGAGTAAATCGAGTTTCCATCTTATCCATTCATATAAACTTGGTGTTTGAATTAACAGTAAACCTGCTAAGTTGTGTATCAAACACTGAATAAACAGAACGAACGGTTTAGTTTGGTACCTGTGGTGCCTGGAACATCAGTGACGAGGCACAGGGTGACGAATGCTCGTGACCATTCAGGCTTCCAACAGGAAAACTTGTTGGAATTTAATTCGAGAGTTCAAAGTCCGACTCCATGGCTGGCCAACTCTTCTTCAAGAGTGTCACGAGAGAGCTTGTGTCGATGTAGCCCGTGAACTTGTCTTTCCGCAGCTTGATGAGCTCCGTCTGCTGCTCCAGAGGCAACGTGAGGAAGAAGCTTTTCGTGATCTGATAATAGCTATCTCTGGAGACGTGATTCTCCAGCACCAGATGCCAGTTCTTCAACAACGCAGTCCGTTCGAACGTGTTCAAGAGCACATTTCCATCCAGTACCTCACGATACATTTGAAGGATGAGCTTCGCCAACTCGAAGGCCGCCATCTTGCACGCTTCCGGACCGTTGAAACAATTCACATTCGCAACAATGCAAGCCAACGTATCCAACTGCACGATGTACTTTACCAATTCCTCGGCGACACCTGCGATTAGCAGAGCGTTCAGCGCCCAACAGATCGACAGGAGCTTCTCTGTAAACTTCGGCACCAAGTGATAAAACCCCTTCTCTTCACATTCTTTTCCAATGGCATTAAGCATGTTCTTCGCCTCGTCACTCACTATTGTAACTACAGTTCTGGCAACATTTGCAGATGTGCCGGATTTTATGCCCTGCAAAAAACCCTCGAAAAACGCACGAGTGTTCTTGAAGTTGCCATCTGGGTGAAGAGCCGTGCGTATGCCCTGCTGGACCAGGTCACACATGTGATTATGCCGGTCCTCTTCCGTCATGTGCAACCCCAAGCGAGCCACGAGATCTTTGGTATGTTCGCAGGGAAAATCCGGCGAAGAGGAATACTCTCTGATCCTGATTTCATCCTCGCATGACCAAGGGATCGCGCTGATGTACCGGGAGATGGAGTCCATGAGCTCGAGAAACTCGATCTGAGAGGCCACTTTGAGAAGCTCCAGACTGTATTTCACATCACGGAAGTCCTTGAGAAAGGGGGAGTACATGCGAGAGAAACAATCCGTGTAGCATTGGACATCCCCGTGAACTTCAAGGACAAATTCGATCAACGAAGGGGGTGTCGTACTTGATTTTCTCCATCTCTCACTCAAGCAAGTCTCGAAGTATTTGCTACAACGGCTCAAACGACTGGAATGCACATTCAAAATCAGGAGCGTTTTGTCGTGATGCTCGCTTTCACCTCCGTTTGATACCAAGTGGACTGCAACATCTTGACCTTCTTCAACTCCAAAACACCGGACCGTCTCTTCCGTCTGCCGAAGCTCAGAACACATCTCGAAGAACTCTTGTGTTGCAACCTCAGAACACATCCTGGCGATGAGAAACTTGCACAAGCACCTTCTTTCTGCTCAACTCATCACACCCTCTTGACAACAGAAAGGAGTATCTGCAAGTGCGTTTACAATAGCTGAGTTTGATCAGTTGCCGAACCACAATAATTCTCCTTCTGTTACTCAGCCCCCTTCTTTCTCCCTTTTCTGTGTCACCAAAGAACGAACGTGACCCCAAGTCACTGCTTCCAGTCAAGCAATCCTGCACTAGAAAGACAACCTACATGTGACAATTCAACATTAAAAACTCAAAAATCGATTTTTCAAAAAAGAGGCAAACCGACTTTCTCCAATGCGATCATCATTAGTTTCTTGTTCATGGAACACGGCATTTGATAGATAATTCCCACACATAGAAAGTGCATCCTCGGAAGGCACTGACAGTTAGTTCTATGCCCTAGTTCAGAACAGTGAGTCCGAATTCTCGATATAAAGCACAACATTAACTCAAATTGCAAACAATCTAGGGAAACCAAAACCCCAAAGCAATCCAACAATCTTAGACGATAGATACATATTGATTTCAGAGGATACACAACACCTGAACATCTGATCGGGTAACGGTTCAGAAGATCTACCAGACAAATTTTCACCGTTTGTAACTATTGCAAATGGCATCCAAATGACCAGCGGACCAGGAATGCTAACATACTTCCATTGTGCCAGGCGTAAATGCTCTTTGAGCAAAGTTTAAACGTAACAACTGAATTCAGCAACAAGAGCCTAAGAGTACATATTAGTTTAGAAGAGGAAGTGCTAGTACCCTGTTTAAATCTCGGCTTCAAACTACCTTAAACCCTCTGCATCCTCCTTACGTTTGCATACAATATTCAACTAACGAATTCTTGGATACGTTAAAATCTTCTTTCATTTCTTTACAAGAACATGTAAAAATTTGACCAGAGCAAGAAAATGAGAAAGAGGCAACTTAGAGTGTCCCAACCTACACAGGGTTTGTTGAATAATTGCATCAACGCACAGAGGATACCCGCAACGACAACCGATGGGTTTGGAGTTACCAAAAACTACTTTCAAGTGAGAATGCGTGGGACATTGGACCGAAGGATGATTCTAAGATATACAACTTAGAAAGCGTAGAAATGGACCTGGAAAACCTGGAGTACATGAGCATCAAGGAGGTCACCGGGGAAACTGGCATGATCGCAGCAAAACTTCAGAAACGAAGCAAACATAGCATAAGTCTGTCGATTGAACCACCCTGATGCGCTTCTAAGTAAAAGTACGCCGTGAAAGCGGAAGATTCAGTCAATGAACAAAATAGGAAATCTTGAAAAGTCGGTACAGCACCAGGGAGCTTGTGCTTGAAGAACGCAGCAAAGTCTTGCAGGTTCGAGGGGATCTGGGTGGATTGGCCCCCTCCCTCGGCCTTACCATGTTTTACCAGAGGTGCAATCAAAACAAAAAGCCCCCTACAGTGTGGGCCGTGATCACCCCTACTTTCTTCATCCCCAGCTAATTTGCGGTCTCTGATCGCAAATATGAATTCAAAATTTAAAAAAAAAAATTTGTGTGAAAAAAAAAAGAATTACAGCGTTTTACCCAAGTGGCCGAGCGAGGGGGTCAGTTCTCCCTGCCTGTTCGAGGGCAGGTCCATTCAGGAGAACTGACCCCCTCGCTCGGCCACTCGGGTAAAATGCTGTAATCTCTTTATATATTTGAAACATCAATTGTCCATGGTTATAGGTCCAACTCAAGTTTTGTATTGATATAAAATGTATAATTTCAAGAATTTTTCAAAATATTGATTTGAATTAGGAACTTTGCCTTAAAAAGCTTTATTTTATAAGCTAAGTTCAAATTCCAAAAGTAAAGATGCAAGATCAAAGCTCCAATTTGATGGTCAAAATTGAAATGAACAACATGAAGCTATAAATTGCTAAAATATGCAATATGATAATTAATTTTCAACCATTACTTTGGAATAAGGCTTTATATAGAATAAAAAAACTCATTCAAAACTAGTTTGAATGGTAATTCTAGATTTTATTTGCATTTGATGGTGGTTAATTAAACTCCATCGAGATATTGATGACTGTTCTTGTTAAAGAAAACTATCTTTAGTTTCTAAATTATATAAGATTTTATTCAAGTAGATTATGACAACTTCTACTTCCTTTCTTTAAAACCAAGAATGATGCAAAAAATTGTGTAGACTATAACAATCTCTATTATATATAATAAACAACTATGTTGAATTGATAGCTTTAGATTTTACAAACTAAGTTCAAATAATCTCCATTATCTTAACTTGTTTTCAATTAATTATCAATGTAATCACCAATAAATCTAATAAGCATATGACTTTGACTAAGAAGAAGTGTAATTTCATCTATAGAAAATCAATCTAGAATAAGAAGCAAAATAGAATAGACAGTAAGTTGAATTTCAACATTTAATTGTATAGGACCAAGGTATTGTCTACATGAGGTAAAAGATTTGTATATAATATTATTGTAGGCCTACCAAGTCATTGTTGAAGTATATAGATTTTATAAAAAATTTAACCTAATATTTTGACGTGGCAATTCTACCAATGAATGGATTACTACATCACCATAATGTGTTGTAGGAATCTCATATATAAGAATCATATTCTTGTAGCCAATGAAGTAATTGCCCAAACCTTTTGAACTTGCATATACCATAGATTTTTATATTTAATTTCTATGAAAGCTTTTTGCCCCCCTCCCCCCAATGTCATATTTTCATCCTTGGTAGAGCTTTTGAACAACTCTACAATATTTTATTGTTGTCATGGATGGCAAAAAATAATGTTGTTGAATCAAAAGGTTTGCATCAAGTCCAAGTATGGATTAGTGTCAAATTTAAACCTTTGATTATTTGATGAGGTGCAATTTGTACTCAAATTAGTAGGTCTAATATTGAAGAAAAGACACAAGCTAGGTGTTGAAACCTTAAATTGTGGTTGGTTAGTTCACTCTATACAATTAATCCTAATGACAATAAGTGCCCAAAATGAGAACTCAAATCAATTACTTAGTTTGTTGGCAATGGGAGACAAAGGCTTTCTTAATTATGTCAAAAAGTTGAAAAGTATGTCTAAAAGAATATTAGATCCTCTAGACATGTAAATTTTTTTGATACTTTAATATGCCTAAAATTCAATTCAATTTTTTATATGTAAAACATCAAATTGAATTTTAATTATATAATTTCTTCAAGAGTATTTCAAAATAAAAATCATAGCAATTGCAAAAATGCTTGAAGTGATATGAAATTTAAAAAAAATGGAAATAAGAGTGGCAAATATCATGGTATAATTGATGTACTCTTTAAACTCACACAAAAAAAAACATGATAAAGAAAAGATCAAAAGTGGCATATTTTGAGATTTCAAGACACTATCTTCAAAAGGGTCACAAAAATTACCATTTTCCTTCAATTACCTTGACATTCCTAAAACATGTCGACCTGGGTATCTGCTGGATATACGCTCTCAACCATACTTTCGTCCTTCGCAAGCGTAACTCTGAAACATTGAAGAATTTGCATAAGAATCTACAAAGAGAACATGACGAGCTGCAATAAAAACTCGAATTACATTTCATCGCTACAACGCCCATTTCAACAAAGAAAACATGAAACAAACATGTGTCCCTCCAACTTCATCCTGTGATCCTCACTCCTCTGTGTTGCAACGTCCTGCAGGACCATGAAGTTTGTATAAGTCTACCACAGTTGTGATGTCGTGATCGTGAAGGTTCTGGTTTCAAAAGAAACCTCAGATGCTCTCTCTTCGGTGTGGCCCGGACTGACTATATTGGTAATCGATCAGTTCACCAATCATTCACAACAAATTCATGGCCAGAGACGTAACGGAAATACTGGTGATCCAATCATCCAAATTCATGATATATAACGACTGGACCGAATGGTAACAAAACTTCAGGATATCTTGCAATCGTTGGTGCCATTAGTCAGTTCTGGAGCTCACTGAATATACTAGAACTGATTTCTGAGGTCAATAATACATTTTTCTCAAAACACAAGCATACATCACTCAAAAAGAAGACACTAAATGGAGAGCTCTACATCCGAAAGCGCAGACACGAAGCAAGATCGTTTCACGCTCCTTCTCAGTTGTATTCCGGACAAAGAGTTTGGAGTCACAATCAATTAGCAATAGTTTGCAGAAATAGATCAATAATGGACACAACGTAGAGTGCAACGATGGTTTTAGTTTGGGTCGCAAAGAAACGTTTTGCTCATAAGAAACCCAGATAAGGTGCAATGAGGTAATATTTACTTGATCATCGACTCTCTGATCTCGTGCTCCTCCCTCGACTGCATCTGCAAATGCTTCAATACCTTGAAGTCCTCAAGAAAATTCCCCACAAAAAAAATGATTAGAGAATGACAAAAGTTTGTAGGAAAATAAAAGAATCCCATGACTCCAGTTCTTCAAACCTGAGCTGAACACATGTAAACTAGATTCACGAAGTTATAAATGATGACTAAACACTAACCTAATAGAACATTCGGTGAGTAGTAGATAATGTTAAATTAATGTCGAGATAGTATTCACTTAATGCTAACTAATCACTCAAAAGAAATACACGCTTAACAAGAAACGATATGAGAACGAGTTTTTGAAGATACCTCGAGTCCATCCCTGGGATTGCGAATGCGATCATGCCTATAGCTTTAGAAAGCAGTTGCCGTCAAAGAGATTCTGTGTGAATATCTTGAATCCGTGGTTTTGAGAGCTTCTAGTAGAAACTGAGTATTTGGGGTATGTTGCAAGTCGACGAAAGACAGGTGCTCAAGTTCATGTTATGACCGAATATTGCATTGTTGGCCGGGCATAACTTGTCCAAATCAAGAACTTGAGGATGCATTCGGGATACTCTTTGAGACTTACCAGCTATTTTTCTCCGATTCTCATATTGAACCTTTGATCAATTACGGCGTCCGGTTTTTACTTCAAACTAACTGGGGATTCCCCCCAACCATTGCACCCAAAACCCCACGTCTGCTCATTGCAGACAAACCTATCGCACTGTTCATGTAGCATAGGCTTCCGACTGGCATCCTTGAATTATTGGTGGGGCATGATCGCATAAAGACCACTCACCCTTGACCCAAAACTAAATATTCATAGTGAACGTGACTTTGTCGTGTACTTTTGCTTCCCATGAGAGGATAACCACGCATCTCCAGTCAACCTGGAATCCATTCGAAAGCACCCAATCTGAAAGCAACGCGTGGCTCTGTGTCTTTGCAGACAAGTCTACCGGAGCTGAGCATGTAGGACCCTACAGTAGACGAAGTCAAAGAAGGGCTGGCAGTCCTTGTACAGTGAAACCCCAGAAGCTCAAGCAAGCGCCAGGGTTTGCTGCTTTGCTCCGAGTTTGGGTGCAGCTGCGCTTGTTGTGACTTGTGACACTCTCGGACGTTGCTCTCGTCTCTGTCTTCTGGCCCGCCCTGCTGCCTTATCGATCTCAAGCTGTGGTGAGTGACTTTGCTTGTCCTGTTTTACCGTTTCAGTTTCAAGTTTGTCCATGTATCTCAAGCTATGGTGAGGTTTGGCTCGTCCTGTTTTTCCATTTCAGTCTCAAGGTTCTGTCCATTTATCTTAAGCTGTAGCGAGTGGCTTGGCTGGTCCTGTTTTGCCGTGTTGATCTCAAGCTTCTATCCATGTCCCTCAAACTAGCTATGGTGAGTGGTTTTGCTAGTCCTGTTTCGGCCTGTCTATCTCGAGCTTCTGTCCGTGTAGCTATGGGAAGTGGTTTTGGTAGGCCTGTTTTGCCATACCCATCTCAAGCTTCTGTCCACGTCCCTCAAACTAGCTATGGTGAGTGGTTTTGCTAGGCTTGTTTTGCCGTATCTATTTGAAGCTCCTGTCCATGTCTTTTAAACCGGCTATGGTGAGTGGTTTTGTTAGTCCAGTTTTGCTGTATCGATCTGAATCTTCTGGGCATGTCTCTCAAGCTAAGCTATGTTGAGTGGTTTGTCTGGTCCCATTCCAGGTTTCCATATCGATTTCAAGCTCGTGCCCGTTGATCTCTAGTTGTGGTGTGTCGGCTCATCTTCTGCCACTGAGATTCACACGTCACGATGTATGTCCTGTTGGTTGCAGACTGATTCAGCCGATCATAGCACTCATTGTTTGGACTTGCGGAATTCAAGCAACCCGCTTTTTGTATTCAAGGGTTACCAAAAAGCCGTGTCTTATGTGAAATTTTTATCTCCAAATGAGCTAGCATCAGCTTCCACTGACAGTGCTTTACGACTGCGGGGCGTTCAGACAAACTGCTCTGTACGTAGTTCCTAAACTCTCTTATTACATGAATGTGCTCTAGAGAACTTGCATTATCATGTTTTTGTAAGAGAGTGGGTAGCAGGAGGATGTTTCTGATTGTGTCAGCTTCACTTCCCCTTGTTGGGGTTTATGGAATGTGAAAGACCTTCGTGAGAGAGAACATGGCCCTTTTATATTGTGGGTTTTCGTGTTGCAATTTTTATTTTTTCGCAATTTTGTAGATACTGACACTCAGGGTACACCAACAAAAAGAATTTTGTAGGACGGCCTGTAGATAGTGACTAAGGTAGACCAGCCTATTACCACCCTGATTTGTAATCTGACTATCTTGGGGCCAATTCCAAGAGGGACACATATTTTTCAGAGATGTGTGCATGTTTCACAAATCAAACCCAAGTGGAATTATAATTTTCTGATCAAAATTGTAATTTCTGTGAATTTTTGAAGTGTGTAGTCCTAAATTTCAAAAGTGCCCAAGACTAGGGTCATGAACACCCTAATAACCACCCATAACCACCTTCTTATGTCCCTATAAGTATCTAGATATTCACCAATCAGCTATTGCTACATTACCCTAAATGACATGATGCACTAATTTTGTCAGATTTTTAGTCAGAAATGGCTTATTTTTGGTGTGATTTGGATGGAGGCATGGGTGGAAATGGGACCAAATATAGGGTGATGGAGATGGGTTGCAGATAGAATTAGGTTGGTCTACCTTATATTGCTTGTTGTAGAGATTGATCTCAAGCTAGCTTCTGTCCATGTGTCTCAACATGTGGTGTATCCTCCTAGTCCTATTTTGCCCTATTTTGCCCTATTTTATACATGGAAGTCTTAAATTTTGGCATTGGATTGTGCCAATTCTAATGAATTTAAAAATATTATATTTGATGACTTTCAAGTCTTTCTGCTCTCAAGCTTTTATCTAATCTACACTAATCTCATGTTTTATTTTGATTTTATGATTCCACAGGGTTTTATTGGCAAGGCTATTGAGTTTTCAAAAGTTTGCGTTCAATTATTTGGATGCCTTGCTTTGCCACCTTGTCCAATGGGTACATGATTAATGCTGTCACCCCCTTTTGTGGGCCAATTCATGCCATTAGTTTACTTTGCAATTTTATTGATCCTAAAGAATGCCATCAATTCATTCTACAATTATATCGATTCCAAGCAGTGATGTAAGAAATATGAGGTATTGGAATGCATTTGAACCCATATTTTGATTCATTTTTGTGTGGCTATAAGAATGGTCTTGAACCATTTCATACATTGTTGTCTTTCATACTATTTTGTTTTACTTTATTAATTTAGGTAGTATTTGGATTTAGGTGTGTTTCAAGCTTTAAACTTGCATTTTGGGATTCACTGTAAGAAGGATTTGGATTTTTTGTTTTTGGATGTATCATTAAAGTTAGATCCCTAGCCAGTTCACCTACGAGAGTTCATAGTTTAGAGTGTAGTAACCAAAGCCATTCTTCATTCTTTAAGAAATTGCCTCTCTTTTGTTATTAGGATTCTTAATTTTTTAATCTATTGAGAACCTTTTGAAGAAAGCTTTTTGTAGGACAAGATTTAGCTTAACATGTTTTAAGAAACCTTTTATAAATACAATGGCAAGTTTTCAACTCAATTTAGAAAATCCAAAGCTAAATGATCTTGTTGATTAAGGGGTATAAAATGAGAATAAACCACATTTCTTTGTCTTTAAGATGTTTAGAACATTGAAGCTTCATTTAATTGGATAAGCTTAGATTTCAAAATAGATTCTTGCAATTTGAAGGTCGAAATTGAAATGAGAAATAAAAAGCTAGAAATGGCTAGAATGTATGATGCGGTGAAGGATTTTTTGTCATTATTTTAAAATTGTGGCCTCATTTGAAATTGAAATTTAGTCTTAGACTACTTTGAAAATAGATTCTAGAATTAATTTGTTTGTAATGGAGGTGCAATTCTTGCATTGAAATATTGATGATTATTCAAGACATTTGTGTGAAAGAAGTGACTTAATTCATGAATCATCCAAGATCTTTTTTGCAAGTGTATTTTGACAACTTTCAAGTCCTTGTTCTATTTTTCAATGGAAAATGAAAATTTGAATTCATTACAATATTCTTTATTATGATATACACCTATATTGAATGCTTTGGATTTTATGAACTAATTTTGCATTATGATTGCATTTTATTGAAAAAATCAAAGTAATGTCAAATCAACACCAGTAAATCTGAAAGCTTTTTGACTTATGGAAGAAATGTGATTCTTCTTTGGAAAATAGAGTTTGATAAATACAATCAAATTAGAATGTAGAGTGTCTTGGATTACATGTTTGATTTTAAAGATTAATTTGTTCACAATATTAAGTAGTATTGGCCCTTGTTTGTTGTAAATGCCCCTTGTTGACATGTTGTCCACACAAATCAATTTTCTATTTTATGACTCTACTTGAAAGCATGAGTACAAATTTCTAGAATATCTTAATGAAGACAATGTGTAAGGTATGAACCATTGCATTAAAAATATTTACAACAACATTCAAAATGAACTCAATGCCCTGAAATTCTACTATACATGAAAATGGTTTCATGGTGAAAAGATATAATTTTGGTAATAGCGGTAGGTACATTTGTGTATAATTTTTTACTACATGCATTGATTATGGATAACCAATTGTCCACTTTTTATCAATCTTAAATCTATATGAGGTTGATACAACTTTTCATCTTAAACAAACTTCTTGTCTTGTTCAAGTAGCTAGGTTTGTAATTGGCATAGTGTTTTTTGAAGACTTGTGTCTAATTTAGTATTCCCTCTATTCCAAAATGATCTTCTTGTTCAACTAAACTTTCCGGATTAAGGACAAAAATCGATATTTTTAAAATTTGTTTTGAGCTATAAATAATGGTCGATGTATTCTTATTGTCCCCCAAATTTAAGCTTTGAATTTGTTTTCAGATAGAAGTTATGGTACTTTGAAATGTAAGTTTTTAGAACCTTCAAAGAACACTGTTGGCCAATCAATTGAATAATTCGCACCCTATTTGTTGTGACACAATATCTTCCCACTTTGTGACTAGTATTTCCAGTGCTGATATTGTCCAACGCATGCTCTATAGCAGATTCTACACTATGAACAAAATTCACCTGTGGAAATCAATGTGCCCTCAGAATAGATGAGGTATTGGCATTGGACCCACCCTCCCAAATTTAGTAACCTGGAAATGTCATCGCATTGCCATTTTTTTCTTTTTTTAACAAATGAAACAGAATTTCATACTATGCATAATTTGGAATTCATCACCTCATTGGTTATTTGCCTATCGAAGATAGTATAGAACTTCCACCCATTGCAACATGTTATTATAAATTCCTTCTCATCAATGAGAAGTATTTTATTATATCATTCATTGATTATGTGGGTCAGTTATCTTTTTTTCAAGATGGCTGCACTATGTACATGTAAAAGTTTGATTTCCCAGGTTCTTCTTCCACATCATACTAGGAAGATCATTTTGGGACAAGAAATGAAGACCAACCGCAAGATCATTTTGGGACGGAGGGAGTAGAATTGAGGATATAATAATTCACATGATAGTTTTATAATCAATCTTGTTAAATTTTTAAGTTTATTAATGTAAGTTCAAGGTTTTCAAATTTAGAAATTAAAGTGAAGTTCTTCAAAATAATTTAGTAGACTAGAGATTGTTGTATAGAAATTTTGATCTTTGCTTGGAATACTTGTAGAATTGACACTTTTGGTTGATCATGGAAGTGTATGCACATCTATATTAGAAGCAAGATAGATGAACTTGTAATTTCTGTAGTGAAATATCTTAGTCACGTATGGAAAGATGAAACAATTCATTTGTCATTTTTGTAGAAAATTAAAATTTCTTCTTTTGTTAGTTCTATATCAAATTTTGTCTCAAATGAATGAATTAAAGTTGAATTGAGATTATTATATTGACAATTGAGTGCTAGAACTACTAGTTGAGGCCTTTTATGGGTTTGTTTAATGTAGACTACCTTCTAATTTATGCAACTTGATGTTATTCAACAAAAGATTTTGCTATTCTTCTTTTTTTTAACATGAATTTTTATATATTTACATTGTACAATTGTACAAACAAAAACAAAAAAAATTCTTTTTTTTTGAATGGCAGTTCTTTTTTGTTTTTTATGTTTGTACAATTGTACAATATAGATGTAGGAAAGAAACTTCACTTGTTGATTAAAGACAATGTATATCATGGATACATATTATATGCATATTGACTTATTCTTTG
The DNA here is from genome assembly GCA_947034885.2 of Thuidium tamariscinum. NCBI lineage: Eukaryota > Viridiplantae > Streptophyta > Bryopsida > Hypnales > Thuidiaceae > Thuidium > Thuidium tamariscinum. The sequence continues at coordinate 8,958,703 of OX344750.2, read as the reverse complement.
CACCAATGAATATTCCTTATTTTTCTAGTGCTAATATGCAAGGTGTTGGTTGATTAGCAATGTTATTGCTTAGTAATCAACTTGATTGAGTTTGGTGGATTAATGATGTTTTCTTTGTTAAATTATTCAATTTTCACCATGGATTTATTGTAATTATGAAAATGTGGGTTTCTTATGCCTCTAATTGTCATTTGCAGAAATACTTGAATTGTACTTTGAATAAGCTTGTGATGTAAGACATCAATATGGATGTTTTCAAGAAAATGGAGATTATCAAAGCTTTGAAAAATTGTGAAGAATTTTTTTATTCAAATCAAGTATTTAATGCTAATCAATGCAAGAATTTGGTACATCATTTGCGCCATTTTGTTCAAAGATTTCTAAAGATATTTGAGTTGGATACAAGAGCCTTTCAACCTTTATTGAAAGATGTTTGTAAAATTTGTTCAAAGGCTAAGATGCTGGTGCAAAGTTGTTCTCAAACTTTGTCTCTTGCGCCTCTAATTCAAATGCAAAACAAAGAAGCATTTCGAGAATTGCTTTTGGAAATGACATCTTGCTTGGACATAACATCAAACATTGATTCATATTTGAAAGGAATGGAGACTATTGTGGATTTTCAATCACATGTCACTACTTTCCTCCCATGTGATTTAAAGGAAGTTGAAGAAGATCAAGATGAATTATGCAAAATATTGGAAAACAACTTGCATAGTTTGCCACTTGGATCACATGATTATGAACTAGCGAAGTATTTGCTACACTGGAGGGAGTGCATCTTGAAGGTAGAAAGTGGTGAAAGTGATGTAATTCAATTTCTTCCAAATGTTCCATTACCAGATTTTGGACCTTTTCCTAAATGTCTTGCGAAGGATGTATTTTTGACAAAGTGGTTGGGCATTGAGAATGTCACAAAGAAAATAAACTTGGATGGTTATGATGAATCTGGTATTATTGCATTGGAGAAGGAAGTGCGGATTATGGCTCAATTGAATCATCCAAATATTGTCAAGTTATTCTATTGTGGTTCTTTCAAGGATTTTGATGGAAACAATCATCTTCAATTTGGAATGGAAAGAGGTGAAAAGAGTCTTCACGAATTTCTATTTGAAGATCCAAATCAGAAGATTTCATTCCATGCCAAGTTGGATTTAATGCACCAAATTGCAAGTGGAATGTTGTACCTTCATGATATGAAAGTTGCACATCGTGACTTGAAGCCAACCAATGTTGTAGTGAATTTAATGCAATATCCGGAGTTAAAACAAGATGGTTATGTATGTGCTAAATTAATTGATTTTGGTATTTCCAAGAATGAAGTGAAGGACAATATTCTTGTTGTTCCAAGTGGTATTTGTGGGACTCCTGGATATATGGCTCCCGAAGTAGTGAAGTCCAATGTAAAGTTGGATCCATTGAAAACTGATGTGTTTAGTTTTGGATTAATTTGTTGTGACATATTGATTGAAAAGCAGTTTAAAGACTTTAGATCTAGTCCTTTGGAAATTGCAAAAAGGCAAAAATTTGCCTTAATGAAGATTCCACTTTGTGAAGAATTACAATCTTTAATTGAAGATTGTTTATCTGTGGATCCAAATGGAAGACCATCTTTTGAAAAGATATATACAAGTTTGATGGAGATAAAGATGAAGGCTTTCAAGACTCAATGCATTAACAAGACATTGATGAAAAAAGATCAAACATATTCACATTTGAATCCATTTACACAACTTTCATCTTCTATTGGAACGATTAGACAATGGTGGTCATATGTATGGAAATTGATTGTGAATTTTTTATGGATATATATCCTTGAATATGTAAGGAGATTATATGTTCCAAAAATGAATGATGAATGTACCAAGGTAAGAATCTATTTTGAGAATGTTCCGAGTTTACTATATATTTATTATCATAGATTCAAGCCCCTTTTAGAAGCATCATTGGTTTTTGATTTTGAACTTATTTGAATAAGCTCAGCAATCTTTGTTAATTGTTGTAATTTCTCAATTTGTTGTTTTGTGGTGACTTGTTATGTGTACAGGGGATCATTGATGCATCAACACTTCCGGAATGTCATGGTCTTGATTTCAAAATCAAGACCTTAGAAAAGTTTCTCCGAAATAAATCTATGGTTGGTGTTGTTGGAATGAGTGGCATTGGAAAAACAACATTGGTGAAGGCTTTGAAGGATCGCTTGAAGAAGGCATTGTTATTTAATGACTCATCTAAGTGGACTACAATCATGTGTGATCTAAAAAGTGATTATTTGATGGAAATGAATCGGATCTTGAAGGAATTGGGACAAAAAGAAGAAGCAAAAGATCTCGTTGAGGGTAAACTCATATTGGAATTGGTGCTCCAACAAAAAAAAGTCTTCTTCATCTTAGATGATGTCACTGAAGAACATCAATTGGATGTGTTTTTGGAAGCAAAAATGTTCAATATAGAGGGTAGCAAATTGATTGTTACCAGCCGTGATTGGAAAATCTTGAAAGGCTTAATCAATGAAGATAGCAAATTTGAAGTTCCAAGGCTGAATTGTGACCAATCTGAAGAAATATTCTTGAAATATGCTTTCAAGAATGGTAGTGCAATGATACCACATATGAAACAATTCAACAAGGAGATTGTTAACACTTGTGGTGGCCATCCATTAAGCTTAGAAGTTATGGGCTCTTGTTTAAATGGAAAAACGTGCCTTCGTGTATGGGAGCGAGCTTTACAAAGATTGAAGAGAGGAGAATATGATGCCTATGAGGATGTGGGGAGAAGATTGGAGATTAGTTTCGATATGCTTAGCAATGAAGAGCAAGATGTGTTTTTAGACATATCGTGTTTCTTTTGTAAAGATGTATGGTTTGAAGACATTCAAGAAGACACAATAGTTGACTATTTGAATGAAAACACTAAAGCAATAATTGCAAGCCTAAGTGAAAAGTCACTCATCAAAATCAATGACAATGGATATATAAATATGCATGATTCAATACGTGATATGGGACGTAGAATCTCAAGGACAAGATTTGGAGGTCGAAGAAAGTGGAAGCAACCTTTCAATTCACTAGAAACATTGACAAAAGAGGTATGTTTTATTTAATAGAAAAAGGTTTTGAATGATTCATTTATTACAAATATCTTGGTTCAGTTTTAAATCTCAAAGTGGTCAAGTTTGTTGAGAAAATTTTGTTTTTTTATGATAATCAATGTCCTTGTCAATTTCATTAATGCCCATCAACTTGTAACCATTTAACAATGAAACTTTGTGATTCAGGAGTTTCAAAATGCTCGAGGTATTTGCATTACAAGTGTAAATAAAGAAATAGATTTGACTACAATTGCAAAGGGAGAATTCTCAGAATTGTTGCTTCTATATATTGAAGTATTCAATGATTTGAGCAATGTTGCAAAGTTGATTAAGAAAACTCATCAACTCAAATTTCTTCGAATTACATGTAAAACAAATGATATTGATCATGGAAATGTCTCTTTATATTGCACCAATCAACTCATAGACCTCTTCTTACTCCAAGAACTTCGACAACTTACAGTATTAGAACTGCAAGATTTTCCATCGTTGAAGATTTTTCCGAACACAACAATTGAACACATTCAATTGAAGACATTGTGCTTAAAAGATTGTGACAACCTTACAAACATATCAGAGGGTTTTCAAAACATGACATCATTGAAATCATTGTTCATCCAAAGATGCAAAAACTTGGCCCAAGTTCATGTAACATTTAAAAATCTCAAAGCTCTTAAGTTGCTAAGTTTCAAAGGATGTAAGGCATTGAAAAATATACCCCATGGATTGGATCAATTGCCATCTTTAGAAAAGCTTGACTTTATTGATTGCAAGCAACTGAAAATTGTGAATTCCGAGCTTGCATCCTTGACAACAGTTACTACATTGAATTTCGAGGGATGTGAACTATTGGAAGAGATTCCACTAGCCATTGCAACCATGCCATGTTTGCGGTGGCTTGGCTTTGGAGGTTGCAAGAAGTTGCGGGTGGGGCATGCATCATTTGAGAATCTCAAGGCTTTGAAGACTTTGGACTTTGACGGATGTGAGGTATTGGAAGCCTTGCCCCAAGGATTGGAGAATGTGGTATCGCTAGAGTACTTGAACTTGACTGATTGCAAGCAATTGAAGCTTGTGGATTCAATGCTTGCATCCTTGACGTCACTTACTACATTGAATTTCAAGGGATGTGAACTATTGGAAGAGATTCCGCTAGCCATTGCCAACATGTCATGTTTGCAGCGCCTTGATTTTGAAGGTTGCAAGAAGATGTGGGTGGGCCATGCATCATTTGAGAATCTCAAGGCGTTGAAGACTTTGGTCTTTGAGGGATGTGAGGTGTTGGAAGCCTTGCCCTAAGAATTGGAGAATGTGATATCGCTAGAGTACTTGTACTTGACTGATTGCAAGCAATTGAAGCTTATGGATTCAGTGCTTGTATCCTTGACATCACTTACTGCACTGAATTTCAAGGGATGTGAACTATTGGAAGAGATTCCGCTAGCCATTGCCAACATGACATGTTTGGAGTGGCTTGGTTTTGGAGATTGCAAGAAGATGCGGGTGGGCCATGCATCATTTGAGAATCTCAAGGCGTTGAAGACTTTGGTCTTTGAGGGATGTGAGGTGTTGGAAGCCTTGCCCCAAGGATTGGAGAATGTGGTATCGCTAGAGTACTTGAACTTGACTGATTGCAAGCAATTGAAGCTTGTGGATTCAATGCTTGCATCCTTGACGTCACTTACTACATTGAATTTCAAGGGATGTGAACTATTGGAAGAGATTCCGCTAGCCATTGCCAACATGTCATGTTTGCAGCGCCTTGGTTTTGAAGGTTGCAAGAAGATGTGGGTGGGCCATGCATCATTTGAGAATCTCAAGGCTTTGAAGACTTTGGTCTTTGAGGGATGTGAGGTGTTGGAAGCCTTGCCCCAAGGATCAGAGAATGTAGTATCGCTAGAATACTTGAACTTGACTGATTGCAAGCAATTGAAGCTTGTGGATTCGGTGCTTGCATCTTTGACGTCACTTACTACATTGAATTTCAAGGGATGTGAACTATTGGAAGAGATTCCGCTAGCCATTGCCAACATGTCATGTTTGCAGCGCCTTGGTTTTGAAGGTTGCAAGAAGATGCGGATGGGACATGCATCATTTGAGAATCTCAAGGCGTTGAAGACTTTGGTCTTTGAGGGATGCGAGGTGTTGGAAGCCTTGCCCCAAGGATTGGAGGATGTGGTATCCCTAGAAGAGCTGAATTTCAATGGTTGCAAGCAATTGAAGCTTGTGGATTCAGTGCTTGCATCCTTGACATCACTTATTGCACTGAATTTCAAGGGATGTGAACTATTGGAAGAGATTCCACTAGCCCTTACCAACATGTCATGTTTGCAGTGGCTTGGCTTTGAAGGTTGCAAGAAGTTGCGGGTGGGGCATGCATCATTTGAGAATCTCAAGGCTTTGAAGACTTTGGTCTTTGAGGGATGTGAGGTGTTGGAAGCTTTGCCCCAAGGATTAGAGGATGTGGTATTGCTAGAGTACTTGTACTTGACTGATTGCAAGCAATTGAAGCTTGTGGATTCGGTGCTTGTATCCTTGATGTCACTTATTGCACTGAATTTCAAGGGATGTGAACTATTGGAAGAGATTCCGCTAGCCATTGCCAACATGTCATGTTTGGAGTGGCTTGGTTTTGAAGGTTGCAAGAAGATGCGAATGGGACATGCATCATTTGAGAATCTCAAGGCGTTAAAGACTTTGGTCTTTGAGGGATGTGAGGTGTTGGAAGCCTTGCCCCAAGGATTAGAGAATGTGGTATCGCTAGAATACTTGAACTTGACTGATTGCAAGCAATTGAAGCTTGTGGATTCGGTGCTTGCATCCTTGACATCACTTACTACATTGAATTTTAAGGGATGTGAACTATTGGAAGAGATTCCGCTAGCCATTGCCAACATGTCATGTTTGCGGTGGCTTGGCTTTGAAGGTTGCAAGAAGATGCGGATGGGCCATGCATCATTTGAGAATCTCAAGGCGTTGAAGACTTTGGTCTTTGAGGGATGTGAGGTGTTGGAAGCCTTGCCCCAAGGATTGGAGAATGTGGTATCGCTAGAGGAGTTGGAGTTGATTGATTGCAAGCAATTGGAGATTGTGGATTCAGTGCTTGCATCCTTGACGTCACTTACTACATTGAATTTCAAGGGATGTGAACTATTGGAAGAGATTCCACTAGCCATTGCCAACATGTCATGTTTGCAGGGCCTTGGTTTTGAAGGTTGTAAGAAGATGCGGATGGGACATGCATCATTTGAGAATCTCAAGGCGTTGAAGACTTTGGTCTTTGAGGGATGTGAGGTGTTGGAAGCCTTGCCCCAAGGATTAGAGAATGTGGTATCGCTAGAATACTTGAACTTGACTGATTGCAAGCAATTGAAGCTTGTGGATTCGGTGCTTGCATCCTTGACATCACTTACTACATTGAATTTTAAGGGATGTGAACTATTGGAAGAGATTCCGCTAGCCATTGCCAACATGTCATGTTTGCGGTGGCTTGGCTTTGAAGGTTGCAAGAAGATGCGGATGGGCCATGCATCATTTGAGAATCTCAAGGCGTTGAAGACTTTGGTCTTTGAGGGATGCGAGGTGTTGGAAGCCTTGCCCCAAGGATTGGAGGATGTGGTATCACTAGAAGAGCTGAACTTGAATGATTGCAAGCAATTGAAGATTATAGATTTGGTGCTTGCATCCTTGACATCACTAACTACATTGAATTTCTGCTAGCCATTGCCAACATGCCATGTTTGCGGTGGCTTGGCTTTGGAGGTTGTAAAAAGTTGCAGGTGGGGCATGCATCAGTTGAGAATTTCAAGGCTTTGAAGACTTTGGTCTTTGACGGATGTGAGGTGATGGAAGACTTGCCCCAAGGATTGGAGAATGTAGTATCGCTAGAGGAGGTGTACTTGAATGATTGTAAGCAATTGAAGATTGTGGATTCAGTGCTTGCAACCTTGACGTTACTTACTACATTGAATTTCAAGGGATGTGAACTATTGGAAGAGGTTCTACTAGCCATTGCTAGTATATCATGTTTGCAGTGGCTTGGCTTTGAAGGTTACAAGAAGTTGCAGATGGGACATGCACCATTTGGGAATGTCAAGGCTTTGAAAAATTTGGATTTTAGAGGATGTAAGGTGTTGGTAGCCCTGCCATAAGGATGGGAGAATGTAGTGTCACTATAAGAAAATCATGTTTTCTTATGTTAAGATTTTACATTGGAGCATTGTGTGTGTTGTTCTTTTACGTCAAATCAAACATCAATTTTTATGTGTTTCTATGGACATGCCAAAACATGCTCTGCTAAGGCAAATTTGTAACATGTTGAGCCTATGACAACAAAAATAATATAGGTGAATGGGGTCTTCAAAGTTTGCTATGTGGCTTCTACCTAGGCATGGAAAAGCTAGCATGAAAAGTTTTTCATCCATTGCATGTCGATAACATGGTAGGACATGTGGTGCTCAAGATGAAAAACAAAAATAAGCTAAGTTGGCAATTGCATTTACTAATGTGGCAATATTTTAGGGTCACTTTCTCGGCCATTTGAAAATTATAAAGATGTTCATATTGACATTAGTGATGGCTTAGTGATGTCTTGAAGCTTTAGAAGAGGAAGCTTCAAGATTTCGAGTGATGGTTACCTCCGGCTTCTTGGTGTCTAGTGCAACAAGCTTTTCTAACATGCATTGTAATCTCAAACATTCTCTTTGGCGTGAACAAGTATTCCAACTTTCTATGGAGTTGCGATATTGCTATAAGGAATGTTCTTCAAGAAGTTCATTTTATATCTTCTTAAAAAAAGGGTTCCATTTTGATAGGTCAAGGGACTTCATGGTCTTAGCTTAGGCAATGTCCTTCATAAGTTTGTTGCATATGCATAGAATGGTTTCTCTTAGAACATTATTTCTGTTGAAGGAAACATTTCCACAAACATTTGATTACTCGTGTGTATGTTTGTGATCAAGAGGAAAGTAGGACGACCTTGTGTCCTTCAAAACATCATCACATGTAGGTCTCATGTCTATGCAATTCTAGGCACACATCCACAAATAGATTTTATACAATATTGTCATGTTTTTTTCCATATCTATACTATGGCAAGAAATCATTTTCAAGCATCTTCTAGGACACTTTCTTTCACGCAGTTTTCACTCAATACGCAACAATAGTGGCTTGCTAATGGAGAGGGCTCAGTTTCCCATCATTTGCATTTGAAATGCTTTAAGACAAGAGTTCCTTTATGGTCATGGTGAACAATAACAATTACAAATTTCAAACGGAAATCATAGATAGGCAATGCCTACTTCTTATTCATTTAATAAAAACCCAAATGGAAAGTGTAGATAACCGAGTTGGATAGATTTTTTTGCAATTTTTTGTTGAGTTTTGTAACCAAATTTTGGGTTTTGGGTACCTAGTTGTACAGTTGTGTGGTAATTTGGTGAATTTTAGTAGTGTTTTTCATCAATTTGGAGTTGATTTGTGTTGAGTTTAAGCCAGGTTCAGTCCTTTATGTCAATCCGAGTTGATTTACCTTGTGAAATAAAAATTTCATTTTGAGTTATTAACCCCTAAAGTTCCTTCACTATGTTTTAACAAAAACTGCTCCAAAACTGCCATTTTTAGGACAGCTACCAAATTTTTTTTAAAAAACATTTTTTGACATATGTAACCGTAGGATCTTTTAGTGAAATAGTTTGTAAAGATGTAGAAAAAATTTCAGAAATTTTCACCATGTAGATTGCAAGATATTAGTGTTTGAAGTTACAAAAATCATTTTTTTTTCACTGCGAAAATCCGGGCAGCTGCACTTCAGAAGGCCACATTTGTATGAAAAAATGTCCAAAATGGTTGCAACTCTTTGGATTCATTCTCCAATTCAAGTTGGCTACATGCTTAAAAATTTTCATATCATTTGGAATTGTACAACATGTACAAAAAAAATAGTAAGTAGAAAGAAGTAGAGAATGATTCAAAATACTAAAATGGTAAAAATTTATATATTGAATTGAAAAATGCCAATCCCAAAGGTTCAAATGCTGTAATAAACAACCTACACCCAATGTTTTTAATTTTTTTCAAAAATATTGAAAATTGAGTAAAATAAAGGACTTCAAAGTTTATTTTAGAGAAGAGAATCCATAACTACCCGCAAACTAAAATTCCTCATAACTTTTGACTTATTAATCCAAATGGAATGATTCAAAGCTTTCCATGTATATATAAATCTATAAAACCAATTTCAAATTTTTATTTCCAAAAAAAGTGATTTTTTCTGATCTGCCCAAACTGCCCGAGTTGAGAAACAAACAACGTTTTATGCGATAACTTTTCAACCATGTAGTCAAAAGTCACGAAAATTATTGGGCTTTGAAGATACTCCTCGTCCACACCTTCTATTAAAGTTTGGTTCCAAAATATGAAAATCTCTAGCCACACGTACCTGCCCGAAATCGCTATGTTGCCAAAAAAGGCATGTTGGTCCTTTAGGGGTTAAATTGTGTGTGGCTGATTGATTTGTTTTGGGGTGGATTCTAAATTGGATAGTTGGGGTGCAGCCCAGTTAAGTTAGTAGGTAGGTTATTCCAAGTTGGGTCAGTCTGTTGTTGATTGCAGTTTCCAATTTGGATGTCGAATCAAAGGTCCAAGTAGATAATGTGGTGCTTAGTTTGTCCTAGTTGGAATTTCAGTTGAATGGGAAGTTCAGCCGAGTTAGTTGAGGCGGTTGGTCTCCATCTTCCTGGTTCCTATTTAGTCTGATTTTGAATTTCATTTCTTCCACCCATTGTTGAGAGAATGCCAATGTGTGTCCCAGTCGATCAGGCTGTGTATTTTGTTTTCTTGTATGTTCTTGTGTTCGTGTGATTTCCAATTGAGAATGTTGTCCGTGTCAGTTCGAGTTGGTCGGAGTGTTTAAATGTTGTGTTTGTGTCCTAGTTGGGATGAGTGTGTCTGTATGATGTGATGGATTTAATTCTTCCTATTTTGGAATGCCTGTGAATTTAACAGTTTTAGAATCCGAGTGGAATTGCCATATTTTGATGAAGATTAAAACTGTGGAAGTGTAGGAAACTAATTGGAAAGTTCTGTAGAGATTAATCTTTAGAATCCAATTAGGAGAAGATAGAAAGTTAAATTGCAAGTAGTATAGTCGAAATTATAAAACAATTTAGTTATGGATTAAGATCTGTGAGACTTTGAACGTCTGATTTAATATTTAAAAGGTGATTTGTTCACCAATTAGTTATGATGAAAAAAACTATCTTCTATGGAAGATTACTATAATGTAAAGGAATCAATTTTTCCCATCTTTGTAATAAATTGAATTGTATTTCCAAATTGTATGTGGGTGAAAATATATGGCTGTATGAGTTATACAGTTTGGAATCTGTGTTAGTATAGTCATGTAAAGATCTTATGTGAATGGATGTGTGTTCCAAGTTGGATTGGTTTGTCCTGATTGAAATATTATTTTCCCATTTGGAATCTTGATTGTGATATGTTGAATATAATATTTTCCAAGTTGGTAGTCTGATTGGAGAGAAAAAATATAAAACCAATTTGATAAATTAAGTTTGAAAGTCTAATCAAAGAGGAGAGATCCTGTGATCTTTGGTATGAGAAGAACAAATTGGAAAGCTTAGCCTGAATTGAAAAATCAATAGCCATAGTAGGCTGAGTGATATAAGACCGAATTGGAAGCTACATAGTCTGTGGTGCTGGAGTGTGAAGACCCAATTTGGAGGCCGAGCTGTGATGTCGAATAGGAAAGAAGAAGAAAAAGAAAATCAAGAAAAAATAAATAAAAGAAAGATGAAGCAATGAATAAAGAATAAAGAAATTAAAGAATTAAAGATAAATTGGGAGAAATTCTTACCTTTGTGGCCTTTAAGTGTGGAGTGACAAATTTTGGGAATTAGATTTATCGTGAGAAAATAACATATTATTTATAGTAAAGGAACAATTTGATTTCATTTTCTAAACAATTGCAATGATCCGATTTGGAATTATTTAGATGTACCTATTTAAAAGACTTCCCTAGGAACGAATCATACTATTAGCCTTGGGTTTGTTTAATTTAATTATTAGCTCCAAAGCTTATCTACATTTTGGCGCCGCTGTCGGGGAGGCATCCAAATAGGTTTTTCCTTTTTTCTTTTCTCGTTTTAGCTAATGGTATAGTTATGTTGCATTGGTATGAGCAACAAATCCATACCTGCAGAGTCCAGTAAACAAGCTAGGAACGAAAGAGCAAAGAAAAGGGAAGCCAATAAAGAGCAAAAATTTACCTCTAAAGCCAAATCGGAGCCAGCCTCACCTAGTTGGAAGGATCCGTTCCAATTGGGACATTTCTTCCGACATAGGCGGGAGTGTCATCAAATTGTAGAAAGTGAATCAAGTAGAGATGATGTACGAGTAGGTAGAGTAAATCCACATTTATTAAAAAATAAAAACAAATTTCCAGTTGAAGAGCAATTTAGGGATCATCACACGTTATGTGACCCTCTTTGCATTTCAAATAATCCTTCCCCACAAAACTTAGTGGAAGAGCAAAGTGAGGAGAAATACTTTGAACAAACCAATTTGGAAGTGGTTGGGGAAAGTCAGCCTCAATCTGAGATTTCTCCCATCATAGAATCCCCATTAGAATCATTTCAAGGAAGGTCCAGCCCAATTGAAAAGAAGGATATATTACCAACTTGATATATAAATCCAGCTTCAAGTCCAAAAGTAGGCTGAATAGAAATTCCATTTGTATTCCACCAGGATAATGAAGTACGGGTTTTAAACCGAAATTTGGATTTAACAGAGTTTTCAAAAATTACTCAATCTTTTGATTTGAGTGATTCTAATGTTGTGAATGAATTTAATGTTTCTAGTGAATCTAATGTTTTGAGTGATTCCAGTGTATTGAGTGATTCATCAGAGTCAAATAGCTCTAGTGTTGAAAGCCAAATTGTTGAAGAAGAAATTGTAATGGCAGCCCCAATTGCACAAATCCTAGTGCTAATGCGTCCTGGTGATGAGGCCAACAGACCTTATTCATTGATGCCATTTCCTAATTTTAATGGCAGAATGGGCGATGACCCTGATAGCCACATTTACCAATTTTTGACTTGTTGTAATGCAAATAATGCACGAACTGAGGCTCATTTCCTTAGTATTTTTCCGGGTACATTAGCAGATCAAGCCCTACGTTGGTTTCAACGCCAACCAGTTGGACATTTTACAACTTGGGATGGATTAAGGGATGAGTTTTTAGCCCATTTTAGACCTACTTCTTATGAAGAGAAATTATATGAAAGACTAGGGGAATTACAAATGTCAAGTGGGGAACGAATAGATGCTTATTATAGACGTTTAGAAGAAATACTTTTGAGGTTACCTAATCATGAGCTTCCTAATGCTCATATTAAGAGACAATTTATAAATGGTCTTTATCCACCTAGACTCAAAGCCTTTGTTAAGGAAGCTAGCCCTGCAACATTACTTGTAGCTTATCAAAGAGCTAAAATTTGGGAAGAAATTCATTATGGTGAAACTTATATCCCACCAACTATGGGTCAACAAAGTTATATTGACCAAGTTGGTGTGAGAAAGGAAGACTTGGGGGGTACTAAGGTGCCTACATATACTCAACCTAATTATGTAAATGTAGTGCCTTCACTTCCTGTCCAAGTTGCCCTTACAATTCCGGTAGATCCTAATAGAATAAATCAAATTATGGTACCGCCTACCCAAGTGCAGTTGGGAGGGCGAGAGACCAATTCGGCAATGGAAGCCCAGTTAGTGGAAATTACCAAACAATTGGGAAATTTGCAAGTGAATCTAGCTAATACACTAGAAAAGAAAGGGCAACCTAATAATGACCGTGCTCATATTTGGTGCACAAATTGTCGTGGGCATGGGCATTTATTCCCGGATTGCCCTTCTCCACCTAATTTGCCTCCTAAATGTAGGTTTTGTGGATTAAAACATAAAACTGAGTCATGTAGGAATATGCAGGCTAGTTTGGTGCAACAAGCCAATCAAAACAGTTGGCGAATAGCCGATATATCAATTCGCCAACTGTTAGAAATTGCTCCCAATTGTAGGACGGTTCTTAAATCCAAATTGGTAAGGAAAAGACGTAGGCCAGTCTATGAGGTGGCATTGACCCAGATCCTGGTGCTCCTGTAATTGATGTAGAAATAGAAGGTTTGATTATTTCTGGTGTCCAAGTAGATGGAGGGTGTGAGTCCCCGATTCGTCACCAGGGACTCACGGGTTCTTTTTTCGAATTCCTACATAAACTAAGGCGTAATTGGGCTTATAAAACCCACAAAAGGGCATTAAACCGGTATTGGCATTACACATGCCAATGTGCCATTGGGTCATTAGGTGGGATTTAGGATAGTTTACATCCAAAACGGGCCTTGTCTTAGCTAAATAGACGCCAATCTAATAGTGATGTACAGGATTAGGGTAAGAAGCCTAAAAAGGCCCTGTCTAGGCTAGGAAGTCCTCATAGGGGGATCTAGGAGGAATCCCCCACTCCCCATAGCATCGAAGAGAATATGGGCGGAATACTAACCTTGAAATGCAGATACCGGGCGATTTCCTAATTCTAGGAGCACGCAGTGGGGATGCAGATTTGCATCCAAGTGGGGGGATCCCATGGGTGGTCCCCTCTAAAGTTTGGGAATTTTCCGACATTGTTTGGATATTTTCCCAGACGGTCAATCGCGGTGGACTTTGGGTGGGAATTCGAAAGAATATCCCAAAGTGAGGTAAAATCCCACTAAAATTCCGGCAAGGCGGTCTCACACCAACGGAGCGCTTCCCCAAGTTTCAAGACAAATCGATAGTTGGAAGATCCCGAATTGGCGACATTCCTCCCCAATTGACAAATTAAATGACGGAAGCTGCAGTTGACCGGCGTACCGGGGCCATACGACATCGGAACGAAGCCTATCTTGGGTCTATTCCTACCCCCTTCCATCTACTTAGAAGATTGGTGAAGGTTTGGGGTCCAAAATTGCCAAACTCCAAAAGTTGGGAATTTATCCCGACTTTGATCCCAACTTACACTAAGATTCCTTGAGAATTTGGACATAGTGTAAGGAGTGTGGGATTTCCCTTAGGCTAATTATGGCCTTCTGGACCCAATGGCGCAATCTGTTTGCCATTTGGAGCTAAACTCCAAAAGTTAGCCTTTTGGGGACAACACATGGAGAAGAAATGGGGGTTTAAGGCCCCCCAATGCTTTTTTGGGGAGTTTGGGCCCCAATGGCCATGGGGAACGTGTAGGGAACGCGTGGGGAACTCCAAGCATATGTGGGAGCAAGTACCACCTCAAAAAGTTAGTGGAGGTGGCTCCAAGTGCTTGGTGTAAGTAATTTCAAATTAAATAGGTGGGAACACATGGGAACTTCTCCCATGTGAGATCTTGTAGATTTTGGGGAAGGTAAATTAGGTGGTTTTGCAAGTTCTTGTAAGGTTAAGTAAGATTTGAATTTCACAATTCAAATTGTGTAGATTTTAGGTGGATAATTAGATTTGGGATGGGTAAACATGTACGGACCTCTTAAATTCCCTCATCTAGTTATTCTTAGTAGATTAAGGGGGGGTGTTGCTCCCTTTTGGGTATAAAAGGGGCGGCATTCTCCTCTCATTCTCTCTCTCCCTCTCACTCCTACCCATTTAAGGGAGGAGCACTATTGGGCCTAGGTTATACTGGATTTCCTTTGGCTTTTGATGCCAAAGGAGCCTTTGATAGTTTTGGGGTTGTTGCACCCTTGGCTCTTGTGGTTTACACTTGGGGACTTGAGACCCCCCCAAGTCTTGTTGGAACTTTTGTTAATTGATGGTAGTCCACCTTTTGTATTGTGAAACAAGTGAAAGTTGTTGTGGGAGAGACTAGTGAGGAACCGAGGGGTGACTTGGGAGGTGACTTTGAGAGTATGTTTGCAAATTGTATCTACCTCCTCCCCCCTTTCTCTTGTGCATAAGGCTAGGCTAGTCCCATGAGGGACGGCGGAGCCTTGACCCTCCTCTAAACACTTAGCCTTAGTGAATAGGAAGCCCCTCTCTTCCCCCCCTTCTCTTGTCCACGGGAATAGACTAGTCCCATGAGGAACGGCGGAGCTATGGCCCCCCCAAGTCTCTAGGCAAATAGAAGTCTTAGTCAAGTGTCAAAAATACACCCTCACGGCGAAGCTTTGAACCCCCTAAGTCTTAGCGGGGTGTCAAATGCAAGTTCCTTTAAAATAGCAACAACATTTAGTTTCCAACACCTTGGAAATTAACCCAACGTTTAGCTTCCAACAACTTAATAAACAAGCCCTCACCTAGATTAGGAAAAACTAGTGCAAACCCAACCATTTAGCCTAACACCCTTGCATTGCATTGAGAATAAAAAAACAAGGTTCAGCCCAAGTCCAGAGCCAGCCCTAATTTGGAACCAGCCCCAGACCAGGGCTTGCCCTAGCCAGAGCCAGCCCACCGGAGCCAGCCCCACCAAAACCAGCCACAGCCGGAGCCAACCCCGTCGAAGCAGCCCCGCAGAGCCGCCGCGTGGGTATTAGGGAGGGAGTCCGCGGGTATCGTGGGGTCCGTGGGTATTGGAGGGAGGGCCGCAGCAGTGGGGTTAGCCCACGAACTAAATACGCATATTGGGTAGTTAGAATTAGAATAGAGATAGGTTAGAGGGGGGGGTTAGTGTGAGTGCTCTTATCTCCACCCTCGAGCTAAGAGTCTTTCACACGGGTGTTGTGTCTAATTGAGTTTTCTTTCTAATTGAATATTAAAAGAAAGCCTTCCAAGCAATCAACTCTTTTAGTCACATCTTTTAAGTGTTTTTAATTTAATTTCGTGGTCAAAGTTCAACTAACCTATTCTATCCTATTCTATTTTATTGGTTGAAATTGTAGCTAGTTCTAGTTCCAAGCATTCGGTAAAAAGAAACTTAACAGTAAAACAACGAGCATGAAAATCAAATGGGAGCGGTTTACCTCTTCTGTGTAAATCTCCATAGTCACGTCATCGAACATCATCATGTGTAAATACTCCCCCACAACCTCGCCATCGAAATCATCCCGGCTCTCTATCTAATCCATAATAATCCTCATGTTTGTTGGTCACTTAGATTTATCCTGATAAAAGAAAATTAAAGGTTATGTAGATCTAATTGTAATTGCGTAATTCTTTTAATTCCTAAATCTCTGGTAATTAGAAAATACGGCAATTCAACTTAGTCTACCTAATTGGGTAAGACTTGGGTAAATATTCTATCCTAAACAATCAATGAAAATTCAATGGTTAGTTATTATTATTGTTAGTTTTATTATTTTTGATCGATATTTGAAATTCCAAATGGAATTAATTATTTTGAATAGAAATTATTATCAAATCTTTTCAAATCTAATTAATTTTTGAAATTATGTTAATTCCTTCAAGAAATTAGTTGTCAATTTGTCCCTTCCCTTTTGTCTTGTTAGAGTATTTTAATCCAAAAATTATCATCAAATCTTTCCAAATCTAATTAATTTTGAAATTGCGTTAATTTGTAAAGAAATTGGTTGTCAATTTGTTTGTTTGCTTTTTGGCTTATTAGGCCTAATAAAACAAAACCACAAAATCCAAACCTTCTAAGAATCTAATTAATGACTAACTACCAAAGAATGTAGAACATACCCCGAGAATCAAAGCCAATTCAATAGTGATATTCCGAAACAATTAGTTTTTTAATTGTCAAAGGTCAAACTTAAAGAATATAGCACCTTATTCAATAGTGAGATTCTTTTGGAAATTAGTTTTTTAATGTCAAATTCCCTCACGTGGTTGTCTTCCCGTAATCCTTCTCCCCTTAATTCCTTTTGTATGCCTCACTCTTGCAATTAGTTTGTTGCAAAGTTTGATGAGAGTTTTGGCTATGGAGGTTAGGAGAGTGGAAGTTTTGTGTGGGGAACTTCAAGTTGAAAATGTTGGATTTTTGATGTAAAATCAATTGGAAATAGGATGGTCAATTTCCTTTCCTTTGATTTTTTATTAAAACCCAACTTTTGCAATGACCAAGAATTTCAAATTCAACTTTTGGTGAGAAATGCACTTACTTGTGTGTATGTGTTTGATTTGTTAGTGTGTGTGTTGGCCTCTCCACTCCCTGGCCTGGCCGCTCCGCCCCCTTACCGCCCTCCAACCGGGGCCTGCCACGTGGCGTGGCGCCACTGGTCGGTAGGGAGGGGGGTCAGTCCGCTGATGGGGCTCCGTCCTCCGATTGGGGCTCCTGCCTCCGATTGGGGCTCCTGCCTGGTTGAAGGCTGAAACCAACCCTTCGAGGTCTGGTTTTTTTGGTATTTTCTCCGGAAAATGGATTCTAACTAGTCTAATTCTCAGCTAATGGGTCACCCATGGTGCACAACAATTGATGTAAGTATTTCGGAGTTAACTTATGACTATCGAATAATCACGAACTTTTGAAGAGAAGTGAAGCAAAATGAAATAATGGAATGATTAAGGGGAGGAGCGTTCGAGGCTATTTAACTCCTTTAATTTATCTTTGAGGCGCCCCTAAATGACTAAGGCTTTCGCCACATAATTTTGGGTTGGCCTTGCCTTAAATCTTTAATATAATGGCTTAGTTTTATCCAAATTTTGGAAGTAGGTTCAAAGCTTCGCCGTGAGGTTAAATCTAGTAGTTATTTTGAGAATTTTGTTCGCAAAAGGAGGTACACATGACAGTGTTTAATTGGACTTTCACGTTGAATTCTCAAAATTTCTTAGTATTTCAAGATTTTGCAACCAAAGGAGGTGCACATGATAGTGCTTAAACCGAACTTTGGCGCTTGATACATGAAATTTCCAAGGAATAGTGGTCCACAATGTTGCACCTTAGCTATTATGCCAAGAAGGATGAGAGAATTGGTTGAAGGGGCCCTAGGCCTTCAAGAATTCCAAAAGAAAAAATATAACAAAACTTGGCGAAAAATCTTTTGGTCCAAGTGGTGCTCCGACCACGTCGGTAGCACGTGAGAAGAACAAAGTGTCGGTGTGAGAAGAATGAGGGTACTGGCAACCTCGAGGGGGGCCCTTATATGCCCGTGGCCAAGCCTCTCTCGATAATTGCCAGTGAAAACACTTTGTTACTTCTTATCCTAAACTACCCTAATGTAATTCCAAAATATTAGTTGTTTAATGGTGGAAATTTCTAAAAACATCCCCATTTGGCTAACGAAATCTTGGCCAAATCAAATCCAAGATCTTAACCCAAAATATTTTGGAATTAACCCTAATTTACGTAGATATTTTGCAATTTAACCAAAAGTTATTTTGAAAATTGTCTTTCTTTAGCCCAAAGATGGCTTTTTACGCAAGAAAGAGATCTTGACCAAATCCAATCTTTGATTTTCCAAGAGATATTTCCAAAATCACTTCTAATTAACCGCAATTAACGATTAAAAAGTCAAATCAAGAGCTGACCCTCTCTATCTTTTAGGGAACAACTCGAAACGGAAAACCGTCTGCACCATTGTCTTCAGAAGACCCCAATTAGCCTAAGGGACCCCTTACCCCTCACTCCTAAGCCATTTGCGCGCCCAAATTGGAATTACGGTAACTCCAATTAAAAGTCAAAAATCTAACTTTTAAGATTTGCGCATTTTGATGAATCTGTCAGGCCAGGGTTGTTAGGAATGTCCGTGAGAGTAAGGAATGACTCCTTATTTGCGACAATCTGACATCATTCGCTCCTGATACGCCGGTCAACCTGCCGTCAACTTGTAACTTCTAGTGAAATTCGATGTCGATGCCGGTTCTGGTAGTTGGGAATGTTGGAATGTCTTCAAACTTGACTGGGCGCTTATTAAGCACACAAAAACCTATCCTAATTTTTAGTGAGATTTTACCGCATCATACGTAATTTCTATGAATTTACGAACATTTCTATGTGCGGTTGACTTCCCATGGAGTCAACGTGGAATTTCGGAAAAATCCGAAATAAATTGGGTAACATCTAGGGCACTCCTAGATTCTTGGTGTAAGTCCCACGCAACCTTGCACCTTTCTAATTTTAGTAAATTAGAATTACTTTACCCAATTTGGACAATTTAATTCCCGATGCTCGGGAATCTTGGACAATTGTTTGATTCTTGTTCGCTCCTAGCATGCTCCTACCCTTGGAACACCTCTCTGTAGTCTTCAATCTCCGATCCTCCATCTTTTCTCTCATGAAGTTCGAATTCTCCAAACCCATTGTGGTGGTTTTACTTTTAAATTCAATTTGTTCCAAAATTGAACTTAAGCCCTAGCAACTCTTCTAGGCTCGTAGTAGACTCTTTCAGCTTAGTCAGTATGTCGTGTGTATCCTTAAAAAGTTGACTTTGCACAGACAAGTACTAGGACTGACTAACTCTCGATTCCTTATTTCTCTCGGAATTACTAAATCTTCACATAAACTTGCTTTGGAGACTTAGAATGATTCAAATTTCTAGGATTAGGAATTTTTCACCTTCTAAGTTGGTTTTCCACCATTTTGGCATAGATTGACACCAAAACTCCCTCAACACTCTTTTCATGTCTTTTTCTTGAATATTTTGGATAATTTTCACTATTTAATCGCGAAAAATGGACCCAGAGTCCTGAGTGCCATCTCGAGGGCTCACAACCCCCCCAAGTTGGTGGAAACTTATGCAATTTGATCTTGTTTCACTCTTGTATTGTGCCACTATTGAGAGGTGTTGTGGGAGAGAACTAGGGAGGAACCGAGGGGTTACTAGGGAGGTGACTTTGAGAGTATGTTGCATCTTGTGTTCACTCTCTTCTCCCTCTTCTCTTGTTCACGGGGTTAATCTAGTCCCCTAGGGGACGGCGAAGCTTTGGCTATTAGTACTTAGGAAGTTGTGTATTCACCTCTTCTCCCTCTTCTCTTGTTCACAGTATTTGTGGCAAGGCATATTTTTGATTTTTTCCTTTAAGCATGTTTTGGGAACGGAAGTCAGGAACTTAGCAACCGGAATTTCTCATGGAACGGGTAAAATCCTGCAATAGTACCGGATAATTTTGTAGTGACCGGTCACGGAATAAATCCAGTCCATGATAACGGAAGTCCGGATCGGAAAGGATTCCGGACCCTTTCCGGAGAGGAACGGATTCTATCTGGATTCAGTTCTTGATCCGAACCGGACCTTTTCCGGACTTGGACCAATCGGATAGGAACGGGAACGGATGATCAGGACCGGAAGACTGGATCCATTTCGGGAAACTATATAAGGCCTGACATTTTCAGTTGGCCCATTTGCTCTCAGGCGCCTCGTTGTGTGTTTTTTAAACCCTCAGCGTTTTTCGCCTTTTCTGTGAGTTTGTCTTTTTGCGCGTGTTTGGTGGCGCGACTTTCTGTGGCGCGGCTGTCAGTGTTTGCGGCTGGTGTTAGTCAGAGCGGGCAGTTGTCAGCGGCGCGGGTTTCAGACTGTGCGCTGAGACGCTGGTGTACGGAAACAGTGTTTGTGTCTGTGCAGGTGGTTATTACGAGCGGATTGCCTTCGTGTTTGTATTGTGAGTGTGTGTGAGGAACGGGACGTGCGGCTAGGAGGGAAGTGAGGTAGTTTTCCGGATAGTTGCCATGCCGCAGCTACGCCGGAAGAGGAACGAGTCCACCACACTCCCGCCCCCAGGGATACGATTGAAGAAAGTAGTTCCGCTCATCCCTTCTACAGAGCCGGAGAGAGGTAATCTGATGGCCGACCTGACCACCATGGGGTGCCTAGGGTTAGCAGAGATACCTTGGGGGTTCAAGGAGGAGAAGATGGTGAAGGAACTGATGGGGAAGGTGTCGAATCAGTTCGACAACACGGAGCGGGGAGTAGCGCACAAATGGACGGAAGAGCACTGGAGGACCGTGTACAGATTCAAGCACCAGGGGCACGGACCGGCCGGGAGGAAGGTAGACTTCCTCCAAAACAAGTTTAGTGGCACCCCTCACCCGAAGGACGGATACCGGATCATGGACTGCAACGAAGACAGGCATAGGCGCCTGTTGAAGTTTCTGCTTCCGGTCCTTCATCCGGAGAAACCAACCCGGATCACGATCGGCCTAGCCAACACCATTTTCGGTGCGCTAATCGGAGACCGGAAAGTAGACTGGGGCCGGATCATCCATGAGCTCGTCGGCCGGTTACTGAGAAACCTTATAGGGAGTAGGGCGACCCCGATCTCTCCCTACCTCTTCCACCTCTATCACAGCTTACAGCTCCTCACGGATACGGAGGAAAAGACTTGGCGCGCTCAGGAGATAGTCCTGAAGTACGGAGAGTCGGAAATGGATGACGAGGAGACCCCCTCCGATTCCGACTTGGAAGAGGAGGACAAAGATGAGGAACCGGAAGCTCCTCCCGTGAAGCGGCATAAATCAACACCGCCGAACACGAGAGGATCACCTCCGGTCCGACGGAATCCGGCCACGGAGGACAGACCGAGACCATCAGAGCCGGGGCCATCCGAACCGGCACCGAAGGCGAAGGGCCCTAAGGATCCGTTCGACAAATTGACGAAGATCCTGTGTGACATCCGGGCAGATTGGGAGATCAAACGGATTACCCTGGAATCTATCGCGGCTATGGTTAATGGCCAACCGGATAGAGATCTTCCAGGCGTAGTGGAGAATTGCATCGCCTCCCCCACGGATCTCGCCAAGTTGGAGGCGAAAAACCGGAAACTTCAGGATGAAGTTGACGGTTTGAAGGCGGAGCTCCTCGTTCTCAGGGACAACGAGGCCGCTACCAAGGAGATGGCGGCGGAGACCGTCAAAGTGGCGGAGCACGTGAAGGCGACGTTCGGGGAACCCGGATCGGCAGTCATCAGGACTCGCCTGTTTGACGAGGAGGTGCACAAGGAGAAGAAACTATCCAGAAGCCGGATAGCTCGGATCCTTACCGACTTCTCCGATCGGGTGGAGGCAACTCTGGTGCAAGTTCGGGAGGCAGCCGACCGGATGGAAGACTGCAGCCGGAGGCTGACGGAAATTCCGGTCAGACTCTCCGATCTGTCTCTACCGGATATTTCCGAAGGGTTGCCTCAGAGGCCAGGGAAGGACAGGACGCCGCAATCCAAGAAGTCGGGGCGAGCGTCAACGGGTAACCGGGAGGCGGCAATTCAGTTGTCGGAGTCTCCTGCGAGTCCGGATACTGGAGCTCCGGTTGCAATAGACGGGGAACGGAATCAGAACCTCATTGAGGTCTTCAAGCAGATCAGCAGGGCGGAAAGCCCGACTATAGGATCTAGGGTAGCAGGGCCGGATACGTAGGTGTTAGATTTTCCTGTTTTTGTAGTTTTTAACTTAGGAACGGATCAAGAGGAAATCCGGTCCAGTTTAGGAACTTGGAGCAGGTTGGAATCCGTTCTGGTTCAGAAGTAGGTAGGAACGGATCCGCCGAGCGTTAATCGCGGTGGACTTGTATGGCGCTTTTTGCTTTTTGCTAATTATTTAAGTCAGTCCCCTGGCGGTGGATTGGGAGTCTTTTCCTTTGCATTATCTTTGTGTATTTTATTCTCTCTTGCTTTGCGTGTGTATCTCCTGAGTTTGGCAGGGCGGCGTGACGCGGAGTTAGGAAGGCGCAAGTGGTTTTGCAGGCGACATTCTCCCTTTGGTGTTTATTTTTCGTGTCTGAGTATATGAGAACGGGTAGAGAAGAGTTGGGAGTGTAATTCTAGTGCCTTAGCGCTTCTAGGACTTAAGATTCTGGGTGAGAAAGCCGTTGTTAGGCTAGACGAGAGGGAGGGATTCCTTAATCGTGCTAGAGCTCCTGGGTGGGAAACCCAGTTGAGTATTCGATCTCCTGTGAGGTCTCACCGTCTTTGTGGCAAACGGAAGAGTTTCGGTTGACGTTGGAACGGACGGATACACTTGTAGCCACCTGGCTCCCCAGGAACGGAAAGTAGTGTCAAAGTCGTTGTAGTATGAGAAGATCGTACGGGGGATCTCTGTGTGACCTACAATCCAGATTTTTGTCTGGATTGTTGTGAGGGATCAAACCGGATCTGAAGTAATTTTAGAATTAACGGGTAGAAAGTGGGTCTTCAGCCACTATAAGTCACGGAAGGAGCGGTGGGCCTACCGCTCACAAAATCAAGCGGCGACCCCTCTGATGGTAAAACAGAGGCAAAGCTAAACCGGATTGAGGAACGGGTGTGGAAGGATCATCCGGAACGAATTGATCCAGAGAGGAAACAAGGAGCGGAATCCGTTAGGGAACGGATCCGTTGCAGTCTGACGGAACGGATAAATTCCGGAAAGTCGAAAGAGTCAAGGAGCGGATCCTTTCCGGGCCAGATTGTTAGAGAACCGGTTTTGAACAGGATAATGGGTTGTTGTGTTCGGGTCGTTTTGGTGTTTCCGGTTCTAGATCTAGAAACCGGGTTGTAGAGTTTCAGGGCTATCCTATCTTAATCGTTTAACTAAGCCAGATACTTCACAGAATCTCGTGGGTTCGATCTTTAGAGTCACTTAGTTATACTCTACAGTGATTTTTGTGAGTATAATGGGGAATTTACTTACCCTGTATTGCGACAGTATTGAATTAAGTCCCGTAGGGACGGCGAAGCTTTGAACCCTTTAAGGGTTAAAAGCTTTATAGTGTAACTAAAACATCAAAAATTAAAGAGTTATTGATAGTTGAAGTCTAGTAAAAAAGCAATAACAAGGAAGAAACTCTCCCGGCCCAAACCAGCCAGCCGCAGTCCCTGGCCAGCCCCCCAGTCCGCGGAGCCCGGCCGGGGTCAGCCCACCCGAAGGGTGCCATGTGGCAGTCTCGGACTACTAGCTTATTTGTACTCGATTTGACCGGCGCGCTGCCGCTGACACCAAATCTGGCCTCCGTTCTTCATTCCAACTTACAGTTTAGGACTGAGAGCCTATTTTGTGCACTAGAGTCGTCACCGCGTCCGCCACGTCACCTGCGCAGTAAGCAGCTGCGGGGGTCGGACGAACCGCGAGGCGCCATGTGGGTATCTCAGAACATGGTCTTATTTGTACTCGTTTCAGTTGGCACAGCGCCTTTGAGCCTAAATATAGACTTTTTTTTTCTGTTTGGACGCATATTATAGGACTGATTCAATTCTTTGATTGGCTGGCCGGTTGCAAACTCTTAGAATAGGGGATAATGTAGAGGTAGAAAATAGAATAGGAGATAGTTTAAAGGTAAAAATTAGTTTAAGGGATAGTTTAGAAGTAGAAGGTAATTAGAGGAATAGTGTAGAGATAGTTTAGGAGATTAGTATAGAAATAGTTTAGGAGTGAGATCCAAGTCAAGAACAATCATAAAAAGTAGTCTAAGAGCATGACTTGAAGTGGAGGAAAACAAGTTGAAGATTGGAGCCAAACACTTCAACCAAGGCGGAAGCTATGGAGGCGGTATAGATGGAGAAGGCCTGACATGAGGCACACGTGGAAAGGAGGTGGGTCTTTAAAACTCTCTCTTTGATCTAATTTGTTGATGCAATTAGGAGTTAATTAGTAGAAAGGGATGGTGTTCACTAAAACTCACCCTCCAATAAAGGCACTGTCACACGCAGGGAGATCTGGTCCGGCGACTGACAGCCGGTTGTGCCTCGAAGACCGCACTGTCCGCCCGCCTTTACTGCCGGTAACGGTTCCGGTGGCAGACCCGGCAGACTGTCAGCCCGTTTGGGGACCGGCTTGGAAGAAGGTCCGCCTGCCCCAAAAAAACCTGCCCGCTCCTGAACTCATGTGTTTCACTCTCTGTACTTCACTGCCTGTAAAACACTGCTTCTGTTTCGCAATTCGGGTTTACAGTGGGGCCTGGGCCTGTGTTTCGGAGCACGTCTACTTTTCAGGGTTTAGGCCCCAGGGTCAAAAAATTTATAGGCTCATCCCTTACAATTATTTGTATTATGGATCAATGCTTGATGAGGGAAGTTGTGTGACATTGTAAAAGGGGCAACAGAATGAGGAAGGTATTAGAGGCACTCCATCCCGCTTGTATGATGGAATGAAAATGGATGCATGACTTCATTGCATTTGGGTAAAAAAAGGGGGAAGGAATGATGGCCAGTTAGTACCATTCTAAAATTGAATTAAGAAGTCTAAACCTTCAATGTAAAAAATGGATAAATTAACTCCAGAAGCAATTAGAGTCACTTTGTATTTTATCTAGAATGGAACCAAGAAAACCTCAAGGGATTCAATGGAAGAAATTGAAAAGGAATTTGAATGTTGTAGGGATAAGCCACATTTTTATAATACTAGAATAAAGTGAGTCTAAAGTTTTCAAAGTGAAGAAATGTAAAATGAAATGGGTAAGCAATGAAGATTAAGCCTTGTCCCTTCTCAAAATCTAAAAATTGTAAAGGGTGACTTTCATTCCTTCCCCTATGATTTCTCAATTTCAAAATTCTAGATTTTAGAAATTGTAGTGGAAGGAATGAAAGTCATCCTTTACAGTTTTTAGAAGTGAATCAAAATAGACGATGTACATGAATGTTTCAAAGAAAGAAGACAATGGACAAGGAAGGATTTTGGGTCAACCATTTTTTCTTCTAAATGGTAGCATAAGGGGTGAAAGCCTAAATGGAAATATTTTAAAAAGAAATTGGGGGATGAAATTGGGTTACCCCTTAGCACTTGTAAAATGGAACTAAGAGTGCCTACAATGTGAAATATGATAGCTAAAAACTAAATGGGGAATGAAATTGGGTCACCCCTTTCTACTAATAGAATGCAATTAACAATGCCTACAATCTTCAATGTGAAAAGCAAAAATAAAATGGGGAATAAAATTGGATCACCCCTTACCACTATTACTCAAATGAAACCAATAGTGCCTACAATCTTCAATGTGAAAAAAAAATGGGCAATTAAATTGAGTCACCCCTTAGTAGTCTTCAAAGTGAAAAGAAAAAAAAATTGGGGAATCAAATTGGGTCACCCCTTACTACTAATAGAATGCAACCAACAATGCCTACAATCTTCAATGTGAAAAGCAAAAATAAAATGGGGAATAAAATTGGATCACCCCTTACCACTATTACTCAAATGAAACCAATAGTGCCTACAATCTTCAATGTGGAAAAAAAAATGGGGAATTAAATTGGGTCACCCCTTAGTAGTCTTCAAAGTGAAAAGAAAAAAAATTGGGGAATCAAATTGGGTCACCCCTTACTACTAATAGAATGCAATTAACAATGCCCACAATCTTCAATGTGAAAAGCAAAAATAAAGTGGGGAATAAAATTGGATCACCCCTTACCACTATTACTAAAATGTAACCAAAAGTTCCTACAATCTTGAATGTGAAAAAAAAAATGGGGAGTAGAATTGGGTCACCCCTTATTACTAATAGAATGCAAAGAAGACTGTCTAGAATCTTCAATGTAAGAGCCCCCCCCCAAAAGCAAAAATGAAATAGGGTCACCCCTTACCACTTGTACAATGGAAGCAAGGGAGCCTAAAATAGTAAATTTGAAAAGAAGAAAATGGGGAATGAAATTGGGTCAGGTCTTACTACTTGTAAGAAGGAAGCCCAAGGGGCTAAAGTTGTCAATGTTAACAAGAAAAAAGAAATAGATCATCTTCATGTGTAGTGTTTCAACACCATTGCTTTCTTCTACATTGGATGATAAACCGAATTCAGTAGCGTCACGACCACAGCTCCCGCATGCCTGGGGGATGGAAGTGTCTTCACCAGATGCGTCGTCATTGAGACTTCCTGAAAATCGGCTGCTCAGTGTTTTGGTGGCCTCATCTGAATTGTCGATAGGGTTTCAAGCGGCGGTGACGTCTCTGCAATGAGGCGTGTGAAGTTAGCCACCTTCTACCATTCTTCAGTAGTATTTGTATTTCCTTTGCGCCTCAAGCTTTGTTTTCCAGGGCGACAGACATGGCAGGTTAGGGTTTTCCAAATGAGCTCTCTGTTATCACTGAAGTTTTACGGAATTGGAGCGGGTTACGGTGGGAGAATGACGGACGAGATCCTGAAAACAACCTGGTGACCTATCCACCAGCATTACGATGTGTTCATTCCGATCTTATGCTATTTACACATAGTTCAAATTACATTTCGGGATTTAGGGGGATTAGGGTTCAGGCTACGTTGAATTTTGAACCTCTCAGGGTACACCCGGGACTCAATACTCTTCACTCCTCATTACCTTACATGGCGGATGGAAGTTTCATAGGTTCTGCCTCTACTTCATGCACACTAGGCCAGACCAATGTGTCTCTCGAATCTGGTGACAATGAATCCTTTGATGCATTTCACAATCATGAGTTGCTGTCGGATCTTGATCGCATTGCTGATAAGGTACAGCATCCTCCGGAAGGAATTATTCGGAGAGATGATCTGCTGTGGGATCTACGCGAGACGTAGTTAGCTCACGGTGTAGGTGCACATCGAAAGAAAGACGTCGTCATCGCCCAACACTGCTTCATTCTCACATACAGGGTCTCGGATTTCATTTGTGGAATGGAGAACTTTGACGGTGTCTCCAGTACGCGGTACGTCAAGATCCGAACTATGCACTCCAAAGAAACCACCAGGGCTACTGCAAGCACGGCACGTGAGGTCATCCGGTAAGCTTCTTACTCATTACTGATTGAGGTCATTTTGTACCTTCAATGCTGAATCATGTATCATCGCCGCTCAAAACAAGTCTATGTTTATCCCTAACGTGGCCTTCTGCATTGGGCTCTACAGTTACCATTGCCAGTACGGGCCTCAGGATGACAGTACTAAAGTGAAGACAGTGACGCCATCCTTGCTCAAGAAGCCGAGGTTGAAGACGAAGCTTGCATCAAGTGGAAAGGGTTGTCGCTCACAGAAAACGAAGGAAGTCCCGGATGGAGACACTGTGCTTGTAGAAGCTGCTGATCCAGAAATGGTTAAGAAGAAGCGGTCGACCTCAAAAGCTACAAGGCTGCCGTCCTCAAAACCGAAGAGCCGCAAGCCCAAGAAGTCAACTTTGCCAATTCCAGAGGGAGAATCAGCTACCACCGGTGCAGTACAGAGCCTTGTGGGAGACGGGAGCATCATCCAACAGGCAGACAGTGTAGGGGACGGAAAAAAGAAGAAGAAGCCTGGCAGACCCCGCAAGGCAAAGAACACGGTTACAAAGCCTCTTCCTTCTGCAGATGAATTGCTGGCCTCTCTAAGCCTAACAAACGATTCAAGTGATCAACGGGTAGAGCTAGACTTGAATTCAGCGCCACGGGATTCAGAGGTACTGGAACAGCCTTCCGTTCCATCCCTAGCCATAAACATACCAACCAGGAAGTCCAAGCCACGCAAGGAACGACAGAAGAAGAACACCGTTCAGTGCAAAAGGAGTGCATCTCGGAAGAAGCCCAGCAAAACACCGACCCCCGCTTTAGAACTAATAGATCTGAATGTGGATTTAGGAGCCGAAGACATTGGGATCGGTGGACATGACCCTACAAATGTCCGTGAACATTCTGGTTGTAAAGACACCTTCAATGAAGTGCCGAAGGAAGATGTCGAAGAAAGCACGGGAGCCACAGTTTTAGGGACTGCAGGAAAAATGACAACGTCCGAGAAGAGTAGCGAGGAGGGTGACAACAATGCTTCCCTGCTGAGGGCTGTTCAGGGGATAGACCTGAACATGTTACCAGTGGACGAGACCAAAGACCACCGGGAGGATGAGCAAGAAGGCTCCATTGGAATCAACAAAAAGAAGAAATCTAAACGCAAGGATTCCAGCGGTGTCCCGAGGAAAGCACGTGACTCCTTGAAGCAATGGGGTGGCGCCCTGAAAAGAGGATGTCTTGCTTCATTCCGCATCAAGTCACTGTATCTGCTACCCCATGTCTTCGAAATCTGCATCTTTGAAGCCGACCATGTCAACCAAGAACGGAATGTATGCCATGGAAAGGAACATGGACATGATCGGAGTGCACTGTCGTGGCAGCTTTCTGTGGAAATAAAGGAGTTTATGCTGTCTCAGCTCCGAAATGGGCTGAGTGTTTCACAAATAATGGTCAAGCACATTACAGCTGTGAAAGACGGTCTGAAAGAAGGACGACAAGTCAACAGGGACTGGTTCTTGCATGAACGCGATGTGCGGAACTTAGCAACTAAGGTTGCCAAAGAGACATACATGTTGGATCCTGAAGATGCCAAAAGTGTCCAGCTCTGGGTGCAAGAGAATCAAGAAAGTGTTTTCTTCTACAAGGAGACTGCGGCAATTGTACGGGGAGGCCTTACGGCCTCAAATATTCCATTTATGGTAGGCATCCAAACACAATGGCAGCGCCAAATGATGGCGCAATTTGGTCATGAGGGAGCTGTTTCAGTAGACGCGACATTTGGAACTAATGAAAAAAAGGTATGCATTCATTGACTGATGATTGGTTTTACAGTTTTCAGGTGAAAAACACTACAGTTCCGGCAGTTTGTCTCTCCAATTCCTCCACCTTCTTTGTCGCTTACATGCTCTGATGAATTAACCATTGTAGTTTCCACTATACACACTCATGGTTTTCGATGAATGGCATAATGGCATTCCAGTTGCTTTTGTCATTACATCGCATTCAACTCAAGATGACCTCACTCCATGGATGAGGGCTCTCGACATAACCATGAAGAAGGAGAAGCCAGAATGGAAACCGAATGCGTTCGTTGTTGACTGTGTACAAGGCGAAATCAACAGCCTTCGGTATTCTTCTTTCCCTCATGTCTTCCTCTTATTTCTATTCATTCCTGTTTGAAACACTGTGATAAACATTGCTGTCTGAAACACTGTGATGAGCTTAGTGGGCTCATTCGTGATAATGTCCTCAGTAGAAGGAACATCAGATCGTGGCTTAAGGTTTAGGGTAAACTTTAAATCGATGACAGTCTTGTGTCATCAAACTTGGCTTCACCCTTACTCTACCGAATTTGAATACCGCAGGGTCGTGTGGCTTGCCACCGCTGTTTTCTTGTGTTTATGGCATGTGCACTACGCTTGGCAGAAACAAGCATGCATTAAAATTCAAGATGCTCAAGTGCGAGCAGAGATCCTGAAGGGAATGGGTTCCATCATGTATGATCGGACAAGTCCTTCAGGAAATGATGCCATGGCTTGGGCGATTAGGAACTTGCAGCGATTGGAGAACCAGTTTCCAAGAGAAACTCTGTTTTGGGAGTATGTGAGACAGCAGTGGTTAGGCAAAGTTCACATGTGGGTGGTTGGTTACAGAAACTTGCCTTACGCTGGTCAAGACACTAATGCTGCGGTGGAGAACTATCATGGCTACATGAAATCTGTTTTGAAACAGGAAAGGAGCCGCATGACTGGTCGCCGTGTAGACTGGTGTATTCACGTTCTTACCGGTGATGTCCTTATCCACTATTGGTATCAAAGAATGCGGAAGACGTTTGGGTTCGTGGACAATAGAAAGCAAAGGGAAGGAGTTGTGTCTGCAATTATACTCGCGCGAAACATTGCAGACAGTGATGTGACACTGCTAGAATATGAAGGAGGTCCAGCTTACGTTACATCTACCAGTCACAGGCACATTAGGTACTTGGTCCAAAATCCGACTGAGTTATGGGCCTCATGCAACTGTGTGCATTCGCAGCGAGGAAACACGTGCAAGCACAAGGTGAAAGTTCTAAGACTTCTCCTCCCTCACATAGCTGAGGGGATAGTTGCACGTTACTGTGGCTCGCTGAAGGGAACGTCTGGGCCTGGAATGAATGAAGTACTCACCCCTAGAAGAGCTACAATTGGGTCGACAGGTGCCCCAACTCCTTCAACTTGTAATCCATCCCCATGTCAGCCAACATCCGCATCAAAGGGAAGTGAATCACAAGAGATTACTCAGTTGGATTTAGCCTTGCAAGCAAACGAGATGTTGAATTTTGTTCAAGGAAATAGTACCTTGATGGCCCATTTTCATGTTGACCTGAACAGATCCTTCGGGAAATTAAAGAAACTGGCAGTGGACCTGGAATCTGGACTAATGCATCCGGTAGAGGCAAACCCAGTGTTTCACACCATGGAGGATGGTCTTGGTATGGGTCTAGCTCGCAAGAATGATTTCCTTGAAAGGAAATCAAGGCCGCCTGTGTATAGACGCTTACATTTAGGGGCGAAATCTCCAGCGTGATGTGGGTCCCGTATCATATTGCTGAATATAGTAATCCAGTGTTTCGTTTGATTGTGTCTTGTATGGATGTCTCTAGCGTTTCATGTTTTTCTTGGTACGAAAATGCTTATAGTGGTACACGATATGTTAGAGTCTATAGTTCTCGATTGGAGACTCCTTCTGTTCTTTAGTAATTATAATTTCTTCCTTTGTCACTACCCATTCAGGCTTCTGCCTTGTCAGTGTTCTTTGATTACTATTCGGCTGGGAGATGGTTAGATATACTATGCAATGAGAGCAGACTTCGTGGCTAAATGTACATTAAATTTGCATTTTTAGTTTCCTCTATACACTGATCCACATCATTGCTCTCATGTGAATCCATTGAATTGTCAACTTTGTTTTTGTAATCCAGGGTGTTTTATAGGATTGATTTCAGCGGGCCATCACTTACAGCCTTAGTCACTGCCTACCACACAGAAATCTGAAATAAATACAACAACATTGAATGTGGTCTACGTCTACCTCTACAACAAAACTGAAATCATATTTTGAAACAAACAAGCAATCCAAACTTAGTAATGAGACGGAACCCGTCGGTTGCTTCATAGCTCGTGGAATTGTATAGAGCGCAGTTTTTTACTAGTGTTTTCTCTTGTGACTGATCATCCATGAAACACTGGAATCCAAAAGCGCAGTTCTAGGGTTCACAGCTACGCCGTGACACTACACTACGAATGCGTTGTTGCCGATGTCTAGGAGCAGCATGTGACAATCTACATGTACATAGTATTATTACTTTGCTAAACTCTCCACATAGTCTTGCATTGAGATAATAGTTACAGCGCCTTCATCCGCATTGTCTGAGCCGTAACTACCACGATATGGTGCGTCATAAGGCATGCCAACGGCACTCCCGTTTAACTCGTCAGCAACTGCCGCAATGACACTCTTCTGCATAGCCGGTCCTCGCTCCTCCACCTGCACCTGTGACCTGAACATATCCATTCGACTGTTGGCATCGGAGCTATAGTGATCACTATGAACAAGTCGGATGTAGAGCTCCATAAACCTGAGAGCAAAAAAACCGCACTCATAATTCCCTCTTTGTTTAAAAGAGGGTACCGTCTCCGTCGGGGGTTGTGCGCCCAGTGTGGGCTTATGCAGTAGCTGCCAAACCTTCCAAACTCGCATCACATACTCTCTGTCCTCTTGCATATTGTGCATGTCCTCGCTGCTATCGAGGTGAAGGACGGTGGTGCGTCCGAAAACAAAGACTGACCAATGTTTTCCCACGACGTATGGAACAAGAACCTCTAAGTCGTCGGGACACTCACTGAAAAAACGAGCTGGGACCAGATAATTTCGGCCCCACTTCACTAGAGAGTCGTCAGTTTGTTTATTCCAGGCTTTCTCCAGAGGGCCCTGCATGAATGACGGTGCTATGTACACGCGGGCCCGTGCTTCCTCCGACAAGCTGAACCAGAGCCGCCGGGAAAGAAGCTCTACAATGTTTTGGCCAATGAATTTTCGGCATCTACGCAAGTCTTGAAGTTGCTGAACTGGGACTGGTAGGCTATCCCACTCCCCACCGAAGAAGTTAACTGTCCCAAGGTCTTCTTCACCGTCGCCTCTCCTGCTCGAATTCAGAAAAACACTGTCAACACCCACTTGAAAGCACATTAAACTACAGCAATAGTATGGCCATAGAGCGGCTTTGTCCAAATTTCACAGATTCTCACTATCATATTTCACATAGGAATTGACTAGTTTCACTGCATGCTGTTTATGGTGAGTTGGCCGAAACACAGAAACTATAGACAGTTGTTATGAACACTACACTGACGAAGACGAATGGTACCTTGGCAAGGTTTCCATTAGGTCTTCTATCTTGTAGTACTCATAAGTTTTTAAAATGGAGAGTTTAGACCAAACTGTTGGGTCACAGTCACCGCTTCGCAAGGGGGGAATAGTAACCGTTTTTCGATGAGACAGCCTGCGTGCACTCTCGGGGTCTTGGAGGCTCATAGGTGCACGGTCTTCCTCTGCTTCTTCAGCACTGCAGTCACCGTATTCGGTGGCGTGGTCCTCTTGGTCCTTTACTGCTGCAAAGTCTTGCACTAAGCATCGCGGCTTTGACGACAAAACATCATCCCTTAACTCCGTACGTTGAACTGGTTCTGTGGCGTGCCCAAGAAACGGCATTGGAGTGATCACGTCTGTGAAACACTGCACAGACAAGTCCTGTGTGCAGATGTCGTCCACGTCTACCTCTCTTTGAAGTTGGGACAAGCTCGCAACCTCCGACTCGGTAACTGCCTCCAGTGTTGCACACGACGTGCCTTCTACATCGACATCTAGGACTTCCCGCCGTGGCAGTGTTGAGGCATGATAATGCTCCCAAACTTCATCTTCATCCACGTCCAGCGCATGATCCATGGCCTGTGCGAGTTGCATGATAGCACGCCTTGTAGCCGCCACCCGCGAAGCCCACTTTGGCACAGTTTCAGCCGCCAACCACCCGATGTCCAAGTCTTCTCGTTGATGTAATGCATGAGACCAGAGCTTCCCTTGGTCTCCCCAATGCTCATGGAGCGTGGTTGTCCAACACCGGCGAAATCCCTCTGGGAAGTCACGCGCCAAGTCTTGAAGAGCTCGAATGCGAACTGACCTTACCCAACCCATCACTCTATCAATGACGCGTTGCTCTTTCCCATCGCAAACCAGTTGAGCGTCCTTCATCACCGATGCGTGCATGACGTCACCTTCAAATGACGCCATGCCCGAGAATGTGAAAGGGGCTTCCGCCGTGTACACAGCAAGCGCAAGCATGAGGTCTCGTTGATTCTTACACATGCTCCTCACAACAGTCTCCTTGATTCCAAATATCGGGCACGTAAGTTGCCTCCATCTCCCAAAAATCTTATGCAACGCAATGCGAAGCACTTGGACAAAAGGCGGCGGGCGGTGGCGGTGAACTCGTTGTCTCAGGACCGTGCGGCGCACCACCTCTGCCTCCTCCTCTGGCAACAACATAGTGAAGACCTCCATCAACACTTTCTAAATACAAGACGTCAAGTGCACTCAGTGTTTCAAACCCAGTGTTTCATGACATTCAGTACGAGCTGAAACGGACAATGGAAGGTCGTAAAGTAGATTTCTGAATTGTCAGAGTGCCATTGTGAGAAACTCACCGTCATGGCGCCATGGTAATGATGGAAGCTTTTCGAAGATGGATTGGTTCTCGTACACCACCAACCATATGGGGGACCAGTCCCACAAGGCAGCCTCCCTCTTGATGCGTGTCTCAAATCGAAACTGGGCCACAGCGCTCTCCACCATTTTCTCCTACTCTTCTCATAAGTCTGCGGCATTTTTCCGACACCTCTCTTCGTAGGTTCCTAAGTCCTGCACGTATTGGAGGTACTGTGCCATGAGCCGAATATCTGCAGGCACCTTCCCGTATTTAACACCCTGGCATAGTGCGTTGACTGCACGGTCGATCTTTCCGTAGTCGCCCGCGTAATCCTCCTCCTGCAAGCACAAGTCGTGAACAATAGTTTAGTCCCGTAGCAAGTCTGGCATAACACTGGGAACACTGAAACACTGGAAGATAAAGCACTTGCAAACTGTATGAGTGATGCTAACAACGTTGACGAAGACCTAGGCATTAGTGGCTTCAAAATTGGTCTTGCCTTTGCTTCACAGAGCCACCATATGCTACACTCCCGTGCAGCCACATGGATTGCATTTGTCGCCCAAGAATCCGCAAAGTGGCTTGCGAATTCTTTTCCTGACTGCCCCTCCCACTTCCAATCTAGCAGCTGTGGCCTTATTCGGAGTAGAAAATACAAGTTTGGTGGTGATTGTGGGATCGGTGGTTTGACTTGTGGGCGACTCGCCGCCAAAGCATCAGCCTTCACGCGTGCCGCCACCCTAACCTCCTCCTCATCTCGGCGTAGACGTTCTGCCCGTCCCAACGTGGATGTGGCTAGCTCTGGAAAATAAACCTTCGGCTTCGGAGTTCCTTCACCGCACATCCAGTATCGCTGCAATGCGTAAATGCCTTCGTAGTTCCCCGTCCACGGAACAATTTGCATCCGACTTGCACGACTTGGGGAGGAATCGGAGCCCACTTTGGCACTTGGAGCCTAACAGTCATTGTTGGGAGATGGACTCCGCTGCTTCTTCGCCACCGGACTCGAAGTTGGAGATCGTGCCGGACCAAGGGACCCTTCCCGCGACCCTCTTTTTGCAAGTAACGACAACAGAGAAGCCTGTTCTGAGGCTTCTTCAGCATCTTGTCTCCTCGTAAGATTCGGTGCACCTTGACCAGGAAGTGTGTGGACTTCGTGTGGCGCTTGATCTTCACTTGCAGGCTTAATGAGCGTGATCACAGAAAGCCATGGAGTTCCAAGGTCTTGAGCCGAGCCCTCCGCGTTCTGTATTATGTGTCGCGTAGGAGACGGTGGGGGGCTGGGATCCACTGCCTCTGCTGCCCCTACACCCTCAGATGATGTCGGCACTGGTGACCCCGTGTTGGAGAAGTCGTTATGAGTGCTGGTACACAATGTTTCGCCCACTCCCAGTGTTTCGCTCCCCCCCATTTTGTCCACCGCAGCCACAGCAATGTCTATCTGATGGTCCAAGGCGGATGGTTCACGCGCCTTCCTTATTCGGTCGACTTCCATGTCTATCCAGTCCTTCTCTTTGTGCTGCGCATTCAAAACGCATTCCGTGGTTTCAGGACTTCTCGATGGCCTCTGAATAGCTTCGTTCTATGAATTCCCCAATGTATAAGTACCTGCAGTGGACACCACGTTCTTCCTAGCTGTCTTGGGTGTGGTGGCGCCGTCCACCTTGTTGCGTTTGGGCTGCACATTGGATTTTGTTGCGTGGTTGTTCTCCATGGCGGCCCTTTTATTTGTTTTTGGTCCTGCTGTTGTTGTACCTTCAGCGGCCATGGGCCCATGCGTGGCCTGCATTGGATCGTCCTTCGAGGCTACCCGTGCCTTCGTCCCCCGCTTTCCAGAGCTCCGCTTTTGAACGGTGGAGGGTGTCTTCCGTAACTCCCGCGTAACCTGCCTCTGTGGTTCTTGCACCGGGTGCTTCTTCCGTGGGCTTCTTCGAAGTGGACTTGTAGGCGGAAGACTGGCAACCTTCTGCGCTATGATCTCCGTGAAATCTTCATCTTCGTAGCTTGAATCAGTGTCACTGTCCTCAGCACTCTCGTCTTCAACGCCGTTGTCAATGATCGTGACATCTTCGTCACCGCTATTGCTGCTTAAATCAATGTGCGTGGGTTGCGTGAAGTCCGCTGTGCCCTCCTTCCTGGCAGTGTTAGTCTTCTTATTCCCCGCCCGGCCTTATATTTCATCCCTGTGTTTCGCTGGCGTGGGTGCACCAAGAGCAGGTTCTACTGCCTTCCTGCTCTGCACCGTCCACTTGTCCTGCACTGCCTCCCTGTCATCACTCTCTGTCACGAGGTTGAGTGCACTATTTGCACTTGTCACAGTCCTCTGCCTGGTTACCCTCCCGCTTGCCAGAATGGGCGTGTCCTTATCCCTGTGTTGTGATCCGGATGTGTCCTTGTTGTTCTGTTTGAGGGACTTCCCTTCGCCTTCGTGAACAACATCAACAAGCCGCTTTACTGTCCTCACTCCGTCATTGTCAGTAGGACCCGCTTGATTTAGTTTCTTGGGCCTGTTCGATTTCCGTCCACCTTGTGCCCCAGTGTTTCGCTTTGACTTCCTTACCAATGGTTGGACCTCCTCCTCTTCCTCCTCCTCTTCTTCCTCGTCATCCTCCTCGTCCTCCTCGTCCTCATCCTCCTCATCCTCCTCATCTCCGAGCGGT
Organism: Thuidium tamariscinum; assembly: GCA_947034885.2. Lineage (NCBI taxonomy): Eukaryota > Viridiplantae > Streptophyta > Bryopsida > Hypnales > Thuidiaceae > Thuidium > Thuidium tamariscinum. The sequence goes on along the minus strand of OX344750.2, from coordinate 8,921,687 downwards.
ATGGTACCTTGACCCACTGTCCGCTCCACCACGGCATCTAAATCCGTCGTTCCAACACGAACCGCCTCGGACTGTTTGCCTTGGCCGCTTCCCAGTACAGGATACGGAAGAAGCCTCAAGTTGTTCCCTATGCTGTCCTGTTGCGCTAGACACTGCCCCATCCACCTGTGGGAGTTCAACCGTATCTTGGAGGTTTTCCTCACTCCACAGTGAATACAGTCAAAATATTTCCGGTCACGCATGTTAAGTCTAGGGACCGTCGTAAAGGCTTTGGTTATGCACTCCTCCAGTAGTCTCTGCCACTCTTGCTTACTACCGTAGTTTACTCGATAGGTGAACTTGTCGATTTTCACATTCTGCCAGAAACCTTCAACTATCGGTCCCCCCTGCAACGAGCACATGCAAGCGGTCAGTCCCCGTAATCCCAAATGTATGAGGAAATACAATTGAAAGTTCACATTGGCTGCACTAAACGGAATTCTGTAGGTGGTCTGAAATACCTGTGTAGCCGCTGGTTGAGTTAGGTGTGCCCGATCGGTGGCCCCTGGAGCACCGTGTGCTGCGAGGGCGGTTTCAGGAGTCATAATCCTTGTCTTCACCATTGGACAGGCGCAGCTTCTTATGTCCACTCCAATGTCAGTTGTGGTAAACCAGTTCCGCCACCCTATTTGTTCTCCAAAGCGAAACACGGGCTGGTAGAAGTAGTACCTATCTGGGTAACAAATCGGTTCATTGGGTGTAGCGTTGGCTTCGCCTGTGGGAGTTGGACCATCAGCAAGGTCGTTGCTTGTGTCAGCGCAAATCCAATCCTGCAAAGATATAGCAGCCCTGCCCCCCCAACAAAAATTTCTTCAGCGGCAAACCTACACTTTGAAGTATGAACAGCAAATCACTTGAAAATCGATGTTAAACAATTAGTTTTGACCCACGAAAACATCCTCATTGCATTCAGCTATGGACTTCAAACCCATAGCCGCAAACTGAGTACCCTGACCTATTGTTGCCGCTCATTGATAAAATGTGCTCGATCCCTTGCGCCTGGACAGAATTGAAAATCTTTGCATTGCCCCTAAACTAAATTGCACTCATAACAGTGAGCACTCACCCACGCTTGGAGAAATAACCTACACGTAGAGGACTGCCTAAACCCAGAAATGTGAATTGCGCTACGAACTCCGACATGAACCGCATGTGCATCATCACGAGCTAAACCCTAAACCACAGCAGACAAATTCCGACGACACTCACAACGCAGCAGCAGAAAAACGATTTCGAGGCCCCCAAAATGAAGGTGTCAAAGTTCAGAAAACGCTGAACCTGGTGAAGTGGGAGGCACAACACGATCACGCCCTTGCCGCCCTCTGCACTCGATTGTTGTGTCCCCGCTAGTGAAGCACAAAGTCCCTAATCTCATCAAGAGCTGAAGAGAAGTGAGCTCTCCTCATCGAGCACCAACATTTACTCGGAGTTGACAGACTTCCTCGCCATTGAGTGCGCCCGAGCCCTAAAAATTTGAACGCCCTTTCTCCAGCCATGATCCCCAACTGCACTCACAACATCTGAGCTCTCGAAAGATTGAGTAGCGCACCTCGCCTGCTCATCGGAGTGAGGGAACATTTACTTCGAAGCAAGCCGGAGCGGAAGCCGGCTTTGCACGATGGACATGAAGAAGGCGACGAAACACTGGAAGGGGGGAAACGTCGCGGGAAAGGCTTAGCCTTCGAAATCGCAGGTTCGGCCTTCCCCGGCCCTAAACCGAAGCTAGTATCCGAACCTAAGGTCAAGGTACATGTACGTGCCCTAATGAAAACGATTTGACATTTTGGTTTTAGTACGTGAACACTCCTCTTAATTGCCTCCTCGAGTGCATGGCCTTTTTTTTCTTTTTTATTCAAATAAAAATTTAACATTACCCTAAATCCATTTTGGCTCTAGCGTTCCCTTTTTGTTGTGCCATTTTTGTACATTTGTGACATCAAAAGGTATAGCACGGCCATCACCTAAGCACAATTTGCAATTCCCCAATGGTTTAGTATGTGGGATGAAACAGTATTCCTTTACATGTACCCAAAATTTTGAACTGAGAAGTATTATCAAACTTTATGAAAAGCATCACTAGTGTACTCAAAACATAGAATACATGTATTCATAGAATGACAAACATAGTTACATGAATTTCTTCAAGAATAAAGAAACAATTCCTAAAGAGAAGATCACATGAAGATCCAAAATCCTATATTGATTTTCAATTAGAGCATTGCTAATCTAAAATTTGTAATCCTATAGTTCTAGATATTTAATGAATTATTGAGCATTGCAATTTCAAATGATCAAAGAGGAGATTTGAGTGTAGTTTGATTCCACTGTGCAAGTATTGAGGAGCAATGAAATTCCTAGTACATTGACTTGTCGTCCTGTCACTAAAATGTTTGTCACATAGTATGGCATTATAGGAGGCCATAAGAAGTGAAAGTAATGCCTTCTTTATAAATCACCCAAGTGAAGATTGTATTCCCTTAGAAATCCATGAAGAAACTAGTAAGGGGCCATCCAAATTCCTTCTCCATTAATTTCCTCCTGACATGGAACTCTTTATCTTATTTTTTTAGCCTTGTACAAGGAATACAAGTAGATCAATATCCCTTCAACCCATTACATTAAAAATCATAGAAGATTTTTTTTGGTCTTTTTTAATTCATTTAAGTAACTAGTGAATAGCCCTTCAAATTCTTTTTCTTTTTCTTTCCTACTCACATGACAACGTTTCTTTTATTCTTGTAGCATGAGGTAACGAGTAAAAAGTGACCATACTTCCATTCTATATAGATCTTCCAAGTGAAGACTGTAGTCCCTTTTTGTAACATTTAGTAACTATAAAGGGGCCACCCAAAATAATTCATTTTTCCATTTTTTTATCCTCACATGAATTTTGGTTTGGTTTGTTTCTCGCATTGTAGAAGCGGTAAGAAGTGACCTTAAGTTTTTTCCCCAATTCCCTTAGAAATCTCGTAAGAGAAGATTTTATAATTTCTTTTTACATTGAAGTCACTTGGAGGTGCCATTTAAATTAGTTCCCCATTTTTTTCCTTGTCACATGAAAAAATTTCTTTAATTTTTTTAACATTAATGAAGCAATAAGAAGTGACCGTAATTGCTTATTCTTTATAAATCTTTGAAGTGAAGATTTATTTTCCCTTTTAGTTCCATGAGGAAACTAATAAGGGGCCCTCCACATTCCTTCCCCTAATTTTTTCCTCCTCACATGGAATTTTTAATTTTCCGTAGAATTATACAAGCAATAGAAAGAGACCATATTTCCTTCCACCCTTTTTATTAAGAAATCATCAGAGAGTGAATCTCATTCTTTATTAATTCCCTCAAAGTAACTGGAAAGGGCCCTTCCAATTGATTCCCCATTTTTTCCCTCCTCACATGACAATGTTTCAGTAATTGTTGTCCCATGAGGTAAGCAGTATAAAGTGACTATAATTTCTCCTACTATATATATCTTTGAAGTCAAGATTTCATTCCCTTCTAATTTCATTCAGTACCTATTAACGGGCCACCCTAAACCCTAAACCCGTTCTTCAGAACTGCACATCGCTTTTTTGTGTCTGTTTGTGGCATTGTAGAAGAAGTTAAAAGTAATCTTAGTTAGTTCCCCTAATTTACTCAGAAATGTCTGGAGCGAAGATTCTATTATTTACTATACCCATTGAAGTAATTGGGAAAATATTATTTAAATGCCTTCCCTAATTTTTTCCTTATCACATGAAAAATTTTCTTTTCTTATTGTAGCGTTGCTGAAGCAATAAGAAGTGACTATAATTCCTTATTGTTTATAAATCTTCGAAGTAAAGATTCTATTCTCTTTGTATTCCATTCAATAACTAGTAAGGGGCCATCTACCTTCAGTGCCCCTTTCTTTTCTGTCTTCACTTGAATTTTTTACTTGTTGCCATTCTAGAGGCATTAAAAAGTTACCTTAAATTACTTTCCCATATTTCCTCAAAAATCTTCTAAGAGAAGATTTATTTATTTATTAATTCCATACAAATAACAAGGAAGGGGGTATCTAGATTCCTTCCCTATTTTTTTCATTGTCACATGAATTTCTTTTTCCTTTTTTTGCATTGCAGAACAGTGAAAAGTGACCATTATTCCTTCTTCTTTCTAAATGTTAAGAGTGAAGATTTTTTTCACTTTCAATTCCATTCAATAACTATTAAGGAGCCACCCAATTCATTTCCCATTTACTGTCCTCCTCACCCGAAAGTGTTGCTTTCATTATAGTAGCATTATGGAATCAATTAAAATTGACTAGTATTCCTTGCCCATTTATGAATGTTTTAAATCTTTACTTAAGGCAAGACTGTTGTTTGGGCATTGATAGTACAAGCACCAAGAAACCATACAAAATTCCTGTCACCTTCTTTTCTCTCTTCAAATCTATGTATAGCTATAATCTTGGTTTTCCTATTTCCACAATAAAAAATGACCTGGGTGACCTCAACTCACACACACCCTTTAAAATCTTCAAATACAATATTTTAATCGCTTTCATTCCATTGTTGAAGTAATAAGGGGCATTCTCCTAACCCCTTACCATTTCTCTGCTAGAAGCAATAATGGGTGACCCTAATTCCTTTACATAGTCTTCTACTTCTTCACATTCGGTATATTTGGCCCTCGTTGTTCAATTCTTAGGTCATGAAGAGGTGACACATGTCTTTACCCTTTTTTATTAGTTTCTTCACGTAGAAGATTATTGTCCCTCGTTTCATTGTTGAAGACCCTACCCTCTTTTTCCCATTCATTTCCACTATTATAATGAAAGTAGTGCATCTAGAATTCTATATCAATCTCCTTGTACAAGCAAAGATGGATTACCCTAAACCCGCCACAATTCTATTTTTATTTTTAGCAACTACGCACTTTGCCTCTCTTGGTTCTATTGTACAAGTACTTAGAATTTGTCATTCATGACAAACCCTTTTCCAATTTTTTTCTCCATTTCTTACATTGAAGCAATTCCTCTTTCTTGCTTCAATTTTAGGAGTTCTATATTTTGAACCTATCCTATTATATAGTTTTGTGGCCTCTTTCCCGTGAAAAGAAATAAAAGCATGCACAAAATATTACAACTCACTATGCACAATGTCACACAACTTCCCTCATCAAGCATTGATCCATAATACAAATAATTGTAAGGGATGAGCCTATAAATTTTTTGACCCTGGGGCCTAAACCCTGAAAAGCAGACGTGCTCCGAAACACAGGCCCAGGCCCCACTATAAACCCGAATTGCGAAACAGAAGCAGTGTTTCACAGGCAGTGAAGTACAGAGAGTGAAACACATGAGTTCAGGAGCAGGCAGGTTTTTTTGGGGCAGGCAGACCTTCCTCCAAGCCGGTCCCCAAACGGGCTGACGGTCTGCCGAGTCTGCCACCGGAACAGTTACCGGCAGTAAAGGCGGGCGGACGGTGCGGTCTTCAAGGCGTGACCGGCTGTCAGCCACTGCACCAGATCTCCCTACGCTGTGACAGTGCCTTTATTGGAGGGTGAGTTTTAGTGAACACCGAAAGGGATTAGCAGCCTCGGTGAGGTTAAGGTTTGATAATTAGCAAACACAAATAGGGAGACAACCATAATTAGAATAGAAGTAGAAGAATGAATGCACAAACAAAGAATACAAGATGAAGAAATAAGATAAAAGAATACAAACACATAGAGTAGATTAAGGAAATACAAATACGTAGCGTAGGCCAAGACAAATACCAAGACGTAGAGTAGATTAAGGAAATACAAATACGTAGCGTAGGCCAAGACAAATACCAAGACGTAGAGTAGATTAAGGAAATACAAATACGTAGCGTAGGCCAAGACAAATACCAAGACGTAGAGTAGATTAAAAGAATATCAATATGTAGAGTAGGCCAAGACAAATACCAAGACGTAGAGTAGGTTAAAAGAATACAAATACGTAGAGTAGACTAAAGCCAAGACGAATATGTAGAGTAGATTAAAACTAAGACAAATACATAGAGTAGGATAAAAGAATACGAATATGTAGAGTAGACCAAAGCTAAGACGAATACGTAGAGTAAACTAAGACAAGGACAAATATATAGAGTAGGACAAAATAATACAAATACGTAGAAGTAGGTTAAGATAAATACAAATACGTAGAGATAGGGTAGGAAATACCATACATAAAGTGGGCTAAAACAAATCCAAACATGTAGAAGTAGGATAAACAAGAACAAGACATAGAAGTAGAATAGGAGAACCAAACACATAAATCAAGACAGGAAGAACATAGAAGTAGGACAAAGAATAAAACAAACAAACACCTAGATCAAAGTAGAAGGAATATAGAAGTAGGACAAGAGAACGAAACGAACACACAATAGGATAGGGAGGTTAGTAAAGAAGATTCATTGCTTGGAAGGTACAGTAGGTTTGACGTTTAGACACCCGTAGGAGTAGTTTTGTAAACAAGAACCTGGTTGTGATCGCTTAATTCTAAGGGTGGGAATGAAGCGCCCATAGGGGGTTTGGCCCTTTGCTAGACAGACCAAGTCTATTTTTTTCCTTTCTAATTTCAGCCCTCTATGAGTGGGAGGGTTACTCTAGAGCTAGATCTTGACTCAATTCTTACCCTCCTAACCTAAGGGAAAACTAGTGCTAAGTTGGTTGGATTAGTTCCCAATATGTTGGAAACTAAACGTTGTTGCTAACTCAAGGGAAGTGGCATTTGACACCCCGCTAAGACTTAGGGGGTTCAAAGCTTCGCCGTGAGGGTGGAGATTTTGACACTTGACTAAAACTTCTATTTGCCTAAGCGCATAGGGGGGCCATAGTTCCACCGTCCCTCATGGGACTAGTTTAATTCCGGAGATAAGAGAAGAGGGAAAAGAGGAGTGGTACCTAACTATCAATGCTAAAACATTACAAGGGAGTCAAAGCTCCGCCGTCCCTCATGGGACTAGCTTAACTCCGTGATCAAGAGAGAAGGGAGGGGAGAGTAGACACAATGTGCAAGCATACTCTCGAAGTCACCTCACAAGTTACCCCTTGGTTCCTCACAAGCCTCTCCCACAACAACTTTCACTTGTTTCACAACACAAAAGGTGACACAATATTGATTAGTATAAGTTTCCACAAAACTTGGGGGGGTCTCAAGTCCCAAAGTGCAAGCACAAAGTACCAAGGGTGCAACAACCCCAAAAATATCAAAGGCTCCTTTGGCATCAAAAGCCAAAGGAAATCCAGCATAACCCAGGCCCAATAGTCCTCCTCCCTTAAATGGGTAGGAGTGAGAAAAGAGAGAAAATGAGAGGAGAATGCCGCCCCTTTTATACTCAAAAGGGAGCAACACCCCCCCCTTAATCTACTAAGAATAACTAGATGAGGGAATTTAGGAGGTCCGTACATGTTTATCAATCCCAAATCTAATTATCCACCTAAAATCTACACAATTTGAATTGTGAAATTCAAATCTTACCTAACCTTACAAGAACTTGCAAAACCACCTAATTTACCTTCCCCAAAATCTACAAGATCTCACATGGGAGAAGTTCCCATGTGTTCCCACCTACTTAATTTGAAATTACTTACACCAAGCACTTGAAGCCACCTCCACTAACTTTTTGAGGTGGTACTTGCTCCCACATGTGCCCGGAGTTCTCCACGCGTTCCCTACACGTTCCTCACGGCCATTGGGGCCCAAACTCCCCAAAAAAGCATTGGGGGGCCTTAAACCCCAATTTCTCTTCCATATGCTGTCCCCAAAAGGCTAACTTTTGGAGTTCAGCTCCGAATGGCAAATGGATTGCGCCAATGGGTCCGGAAGGCCATAATTAGTCTAAGAGAAGCCCTTATCCCTTAAACTATGTCCCAATTCTCAAAGAATCTTGGTGTAAGCTGGGATCAAAGTTAGGATAAATTCCCAACTTTTGGAGTTTGGCAATTTTGAACCCCAAACCTTCACCAATCTCTTAAGTAGATGGAAGGGGGTAGGAATAGACCCAAGATAGGCTTCGTTCCGATGTCGTATGGCCCCGGTACGCCGGTCAACTGCAGCTTCCGTCATTTAAATTGTCAGTTGGGGAAGAATGTCGCCAATTTGGGATCTTCCAACTATCGATTTGTCTTGAAACTTGGGGAAGCGCTCCGTTGGTGTGAGACCACCTTGCCGGAATTTTAGTGGGATTTTACCGCACTTTGGGATATTCTTTCGAATTCCCATCCAAAGTCCACCGCGGTTGACCGTCTGGGAAAATATCCAAACAATGTCGGAAAATTCCCAAAATTTAGAGGGGACCATCCATGGGATCCCACCACTTGGATGCAGATCTGCATCCCCATTGCGTGCTCCTAGAATTAGGAAATCGCCCGGTATCTGCATTTCAAGGTTAGTATTCCGCCCGTATTCTCTTCAATGCTATGGGGAGTGGGGGATTCCTCCTAGATCTCCCTACGAAGACTTCCTAGCCTAGACAGGACCTTTTTAGGCTTCTTACCCTAATCTTGCACATCACTATCAGTTTGGCGTCTATTTAGCTAAGATAAGGCCCGTTTTGGATGTAAACTATTCTAAACCCCCTCTAATGACCAAATGGCACATTGATATGTATATTGCCGATACCGGTTTAATGCCATTTTGTGGGTTTTACGAGCCTAATTATGCCTTAGATTATGTAGGAATTCAAAAAAAGAACCCGTGAGTCCCCGGTGACGAATCGAGGACTCACACCGTGCAGTCCGCAATGATATCGCCTTCATTGCTTGTGGCTTCAAGGAGGAGGGTGAAGAACCTCGAATCTTTTTCGCGTGGGCCTCTCCATGGCTTCTTTCCATTCATGGAGATGTCGTCTGTATGCATGTAATTCATCAGCATGTCATCATTCTCGACATCCACCCCAGCCTTCTTCATCATCTCAGTACGCTTGAAAGAAAATTTGGATTCACCTTTTGATTTGAGGTCCTTGACAAGGAGAGTGACTCCAAGCTTCTGTGTCTGCAACATATATGACACAAGAACATTAGAGATCAATAAATAAAATTTAAAAAGAAAATAGGTGACAAAAACTTAAGCATCTGTATTGAAATTATCGTCTTTGTGGTGTCCATTAGCGAGGTGAGATGCATGCGGTTCATGCCTAGCTAATCTTTCTTCTTCTTGAAGTCAAATGCTTCGCAAACTCCTACTAGATCTTCTCTGGATGCAATGCTGAAGGAGTGAAACACAATGATGCATCCATCATCATGTAGATGCTCTACTGCAAAGGTGTATGCGGATTGCAAAGCATTAGCTTCTAAATCTGCATTCCAATTTGGCACCTCCTTCAACGTAAGAGAAATACCTGGCACAGGCAAGTTCTCTGGACAGTCAATAAAGATGACATCAACACCAGCCCTTGCATTTGCTGCACCTTCAAACATGCGAGTTTTGCCCACTGCCATCTGCAAAATCATATTTCAATAGAATTTCAATATATTAGTATTGCACACTTTTCTACCTTTCAAAGCAAATTCATAATATTTAGTACAACATTAGGAATTTTAGGGTCATTTTAATAAAAAGATGAGCTGAAAAAGAAATTACATTTGTCAATATGTTCAACTATTTCTAGAGAAAACAAAACCATATGAATGTGGGTAATGTTGAGTAGGGAAATACAGAACAAAATAGCGGTTTATGTGATTCCGTCGGGATTCGACGGAATTGTAAATTCTACCTTATTGTCTTACTAATTTTTTCAAATACAAAAATTCTTAAATAAAAATGTAATTGTGGACCATATAGAAATTTGTCTTCAATGTTTCATTATAGCAACTTTGGTACATAGCATTCATATCATTGACAATAAGTAAAATAAATTTTAGCAAAGATGTTTGAAGAGATCACCTTAACCAAGTACTTCAAGACCTCGTTGTAGACCCCCTATCTTTTGTCCTCCATATCCATGGCGATGTCCTCAATGCAAATATTAAGGATTAAATCCTCAGTCTTTGGCACATCATCGTCAGAGAGGACCATGGCTTGTGTGACTCGTGAAATGACATCTTCAGTGAGCTATGAGATGGTGACTTTCCTTGGTACTCCGCCTTGTGTTTGATCCACAGTGGAGGAAGCTAAGACTTGCCCTTTCTCTTCCTCTTTCTTCTTTTCCTTGGCCTTAGTCTTCTCTTTCTTCTCCTTCTCGGCTTCTTTCTTCGCCTTCTCGGCCTCTTTCTCCGCTTTTTTTGCTGATTTCTCCGCCTGCTTTTTCTCCTTGGCCTCTACGATGAGTTGATTCTTCACTTCTTTCTTTTGGTCCACTACATCCCTTTTGTTGATGGCCCTCCTTCTAGCATCATTGTCCATGCCGATGAACTCGTCAACAGCCTCTAAATCTACTATCCCCTTGCCCTCCAATGATGCCCTGAGCTCAACCTCCGAATTATAAGTGAACTCCAGTGTGCAGTCAAAGTACCAACCCGTGCCAGAGAAATGAGCAGTAGTATAGGTGCGCAATTGATGTGGGCTGAACGTGCATGAAGGTGAGTTGTGGTCAAGGAAGCGTGGAAGGAATTGAGGGAGGTCCAGTTTTGCAATGGCCCCCTTTGCTTCAAGCTCTAACTTGAAGTACCTGTAATTCAATCATAATGAGTTATATAGAGCACTGTTCAATTTCAAAATGAAAGAGTATGAGAAAAATATAACATGGAAGTTGTAAATTACAATCCATTGAAGGGTGGAAAAATAGCCAAGATAATACAAATTCAAGATTTATAATGAAGTAGAAGATGCTATAGATTTTCTATAATTACAAAGTATACAATGATGACACAAAATTCCAAGTAGCACAGAAAATGACATATCGATAAAGGACTTTGCGCACCACAGCGTTAGAGCCTTCGTGAGATGAAAAAGTTTGGCCCTTCTTGAAGTACTTCTGGCCCTTGAAGTAATTCATGGGCCATTTTTCCAAATCTTCTTCCTCTATCCTTCTATGTACTCTTATAGTCGCTCTGGTTCTGGTTTTGTGTTGTAGTCGATGGAAAGGTTGTCTTCCTTTACAATTTTGTTGAAGAACTCCACTACAGCATCTTCTATCTAAAAAGTTCACTTGTAGTACCAAATATTTTATTGAAAACAACTACCAAGTGATTTATTATTCAATAAAAGGAATTAGATTGAGCAAACTTCTAGAATATAAAGTACCTATAATATTTAAGAAAATAAATTCTCACTAATAAGTTGAGAAACTCATGAACCATTACTATTTAATTGCTTATTGTTTGTCGCTAGCAAGAAAAACCCATTATGGTACTATAATTCAAATGACAAGTAGTACCTAAAGTTCAATTATATAATTAAAATCATGTACCTTCAGAAAAATCGCAGTGTCAAAATACATGAAAATTACGGGAAAATATTAGGATGGATCTTTGACAAGTACACCTTCAAATTCAATGAAGGACCCCAACTGATGCCATTTTAAAGGCATCATAGAGGGTCTAGAAATCCCCTAATATCAAAAGCACTCTTGAAAAGATATTGAACACTTACCCCAGTGTACCAAGTACACTTCACCAGAAATTGAGGAAGTAGATTTTCGGAGACCGGTTTAGGTGGCAACTTCCTTGATTCGCGTGAAAGAATGGAAGAGCTCCACCATTGAAGTATCTTTGTCTTGTGCTTTGCAGTCATCTTGCAGGTGGCGACCAACTAGAGCTTCTCCAAAGTCATTTCAGGCACCTCGTAATTGCCCCAATGCTTTTCCACCTACAAAAAGATTTCAGTTAGTTTTTCAATATGGATTTGAACTGTCCTTTGAACAATTTAAGTGAAGTTGGAGACTAATTACTGAATTGTACCTCTTTAAGGAAGTCCACTTCGTTTGCTGGATTGGCCACCGCTAGTAATTTGAACATCTTCACCATGGCCGCCTTTGTTCGTTCCCTTGTTCCCAACCTCATTGCTTCGGCTGCCTCTAGTGGTATACTTTTAGCCTCTTGTGTGGCCTCCATGTACCTTCTTACTGCCGCATCTGCAACTTGTGAAATTTCTTGCTGCACAAGAAACCTAGATAGAATTGAAGTTAATATGAGCATTGATGATTATCTAAAACAAAAATATATTTATCAAAAACAAGTTGAAAGAGCTTACTCGGAAGATGAAGGATGTGAAGACCTCGGGTTGTATTGAATACCATTTTTTGGTCACCTTGTGCTCAAGGCACCTCTTCCTCTCTGCAGGCCTCAATAAAGCTACAAACTTTGCAATGGGTAGCATTCTGTACTTCTGAATTTGGTACAAGGTGTGTACCAAGTTCATCTTCAAGTGGGAGTCTTCTACAGACCTGAAAGACATTCAATGCAATATAAGCCGAAGATCTAAACTACCTCCAAGAAAGTACAACATTCAAATTGAATATTTTTTTGAAAAATAAAAACAATATGAAAGAAAGAACTTACTTGTTTACGTCGTGCATGACTTGCATGACAAGTTCATTCTGCCCTTTCGTATCCAACATGATAGAGTTGACACTGCAGTGCTCCTTTGAGTGCTTGGAAATGTAATTCATCCAAGCAACTCGTCTGTGGTTCCCATCGCAAATGAAGAGCTTCAAGTTCTTCAAGAATTGAAGCTCTGGCTTTGACTCAAACTTCTGTTTGAAGACTTCATTCTTCTCCTTCCAAATGGGGTCCCAACTGTCCATTTCCTGTTGCGTGAATTCTTCAGTGTTTCCATCTTCGTTTGTAGCTGACACATAGAATACCACAACTCCATCTTGGTACCCTCCAGCTGCAAACTCTTGTTCAAGCTTTGCGATGTCAGATGCCAATGCAGGTCTGACCATTGGCATTGCCACAAGTCTACACAATGGTATATGCATTCGAAATACCTCTTCGGGCTTCATCCGAAGTTGTCCCAAAAGCTTCACAACATCACCTTTTTGAATATGCCGGAGTTCTTTCTCTGACATCACCTTCTCCTCTTCACGGTCTTGAATAACAATCTCCATGTCTTCCTCTCTATCCTCTCCTTCTCCTTCTCCTTCAATCTCTGGCTGTCTCTGATTTTGTGAGGACGGCGTTTCAAATATTGTTTCTACTTCCGTGGTTTTGGCTAGGGAGATGTCCATCTAGAAGAACAATTCCAAGTTTAATAAATGGAATGTTCATTGAAAACAAGAACAATATGAATTGCAATGAAAAAAATGGAACAACAAGCAAAATAGTTTACTTGAAGTGGAAAATAGTACTTGCAATTGGATGGTCAATTACATCTACAAAAATAAAGTAGCTTGAATAAAGATAAAGCCCGGCCTGGTATATGGTGTTTTTGAGAATAAAACTCCACCTAGTCTATGATTTGAACTTCATCATCCTCATCAAATTCAGAGCTGAGGATGATGATTTCATTGGATTGAAACAAGTCCAAGTTCACCACACTCTCCCCTGTATACAAATCGAAGAACTCTACACTGCTAGAGTTTGAGAGCTCTAAATCAGAGGGATACTCCTCCTCATAGCTGAAAGATGAGAACCATGAGCCATCGCCCCTAGTCCCACTAAGCACACTCGTTTCAAACGCGTCAACGGCATATTCCGCAGCATTCATGACGTCTTTAAAACTCACCAAATTTTGGTCTGCATCACTTTGATCAAGTGAAATGGAAACCCCTGGCTGTGGCTACTTTTGAGGCTTGGATGGTCCACCAACGTTCATATCAGGGATAGTCTGCTTCATAGAACTCTCTTCCTCTATAGATAAAACCTTCTGGCGCTTGCCCCGTCCTTGGCCACCCTGGAAAACAAAGGTTTCAAGTTAAAATTCAATAGCAAAGTCATGATTCTAAGTAATTGAAACAAAGCCTTAATCCAAATGCTCAATATTAATTTCAATTCAAAATAAATTTTCTGATCATTTAAATCATGTCTTTAGGATCAGTTTATGTTAATCATTAGCAAATAAAGACACTACTTGAAGATAATTATCCACAATGATAGAGATTCAACCTATTGCTTCAATTCATCATTGTCCTTTCCAACGCTTCTAGCTTTAGCAGTGGGCTGAAAAAAGATATAACAATGTGAGTACAAGAATTGTATCAAATAAAAAAATTCAATAAAGATGAGAATAATTGGATACTACGAGGTGAATGAGAAACTCAAGTCGGATCTGACTTAATTTTCCCAAGCACCTCGTAGTACCCAAACTTATCAATGTTTTTCTGTAAATATTGACAAATTCCGAAAATAACAGACCACAACCAAGGAAATTCATTGTCTTACATTGAAATTTCATACTTTCAGGGGCACATGTGAAATAAAGCCGAATTACTCGGATACACAGAGACTCAAATTCGAGTACTGAGAGTTTCAGATGAAAAATTGGAGGGACTCAAAGAGTCAACGTCTGACGATCTCGGGGACCCTGGTCTGGCTATGAGAGTTCACTGAGGCCACACTTTGACTGAACTGAAGTTTCAACCAAGATTCTTTCAAGCTGGAAGTAAACAAAGACTCAAAAAGAGGTCCAACATGAAGGTATTGAACACAACGAATTTCCAAGAAAAAAAAAGAAGAGTCAGTGCCGTGGGTACCACGAGGCACAACGTAAAACCAAGTCAGATCTGACTTGGTTTTGCACCGTGCCTCGTGGTACCCATGGCAAATCCTCATTTTCATAAGTACTTGCAATGAAACGAGAAATCAGCCTCTCTAGATAATTACAAAGCTAATGTTTGATCACGGAGGTACACAACAGCCAAAGCGTGGCATCATTCCCTACGAGCTGCTTCAGAAAGTATGTTTGTGTTCGAAACTCCATATTGAAACTGAATCCGGACTTTCTAACTGACCCGCTCCTCGCAGACCTCGAGCATTATGCTCAGATTCAGAAAAAGAGTGAGCCTCATGGGTACCACGAGGCCTACTGCAAAACCAAGTCGAATCCGACTTCGTTTTGCAATGGGCCTCGTGGTGCCCACGAGGCTCACTCATTTATTCAAAGTCACTAAAATCAACTTCTCACTTTCGATACAATTTGAAATTACAGAATGGTAGTTTTAGACCTACACTTGGACCGGCAGCTAATTCATATCCCCCACACTAAAGCCCTTACGTAGAAGATGCTTGAGACTTTTCTAGGATTCCATGACTATGGATTCTCACCGAAAACGGAACAGGACAACTGACACGGTCCTGGTATCCTGAACATGGCGAATGACTTAAAAAAATTTGAGCTCCGTGGGTACCACGAGGCCCAGAGAAAAACCAAGTCGAGTTCGACTTGGTTTTGCGCTGAACCTCATGGTATACACGGAGCTCAAATTTTTCTCAACTACCTAATTTCAGTGGGCCCCTCCGCCGCGCGTAGCGCGACCCAAAGCGTGGCATGACTTTGTGCGAAGGTGGCCAGCTAGAAACAGTTCACAATCACGCACGTGGAGCGCATCCGCTACCGTCGTGCCACTCTAAAGCCGCGGCACGTCTGCTACCGTGCTGCCACTATGGCGCGCGTGGCGCACCTGTCGCGTGGCTGTGGCCCTCGTGGCAAACTCAGAACTTGTTGAACCTCCACGATTCGAACGTAGCGCCAGTGGCGAGCGTGGCGCGTCCCCAACCAAAGCATAATGCGTGGTGCGCATCTATGTGGGAGCGTCAGTCCGGGAACCTGTCGCGCGCCACCGCAAGGCCCAAATCTCAAGTTGTTTACTGCAATCAAACATGAATTTAGCATAGCATTTTGTCACAACCCTAAAATCCATCTTTAGTCTATTTAGTATTAAATAGGTTTTATTTTTTCGATTTGTCATGTTTATTTTAGATTTTCTAGTCTATATCCAAAGTTATAGTATAGTAAGGAAAACCGGAAGTTAGGGAAACAGTAAAGAGATAAAAGTGCTAAAGGAGTGATTGTCTTTTTACCGGAACCTAAACCGGAATACCTTTCTGGATTAGGAAAGTCCAAAATCAGATCAGATCCAGAAGCCAGAGTTGATTGAAAGTTTGAAACAATAACTAGTCTATCGGAAACATGCCAGGGCCCACAGGGAGCCAGTGGAGTGCGTATCGGGAATTTGGGAAAAGTGCCACCCAACGGTCAGATTCCCGGGAAATCAAGAACGGTAGGATTCAACGGTCAGATCAAACGGGAACTCCGTTACCCAACGGTCGAGAATTGGAGAGAAATCCGAGTGGAGGCTTTAAGGTTGGTCACTTAGGGTTCTAGACCTCATTATTGTGTTTTCTAGGTCAGCTCTGAGCGTGGGAGACTGTGTGTGCACGTTGGTGCTGTTGAAGGAGGTTTCCGGCTTTCCGATTTTTGTTAGTGTTTCAGTTATCGAGCGAGTTAGTCGGGTTGTGTGAGAGATTGTGGTGTGGGTTTTCTGGAGAGTATCATCGAGTGATTTAGAGTTTCGGCCATGTCTGGAAGTGAGGCTGAGGAGGAGACTGCCACCAAGGTGTCACTGAGGAACATTGTTCCGGTTATTCCGGAAGACGCAGAGGAGAGAGGTGACCTGTTGGAGGACCTCAGTCAGATGGGTTGCGCCGGATTAATTGAGCAACCCTGGAACTTCAAGGACGATGTCATGGTGCGGGAGGTTCTGCACCCACAATCGAACGAGTGGAGGAAAACCTTGAGGGTGCTTCCGGACAAGTGGACGGCTGGAGTCTGGCGGGAAGTTTATGGTTTTGCCAAGGAGGGTGAGGGCTTTGCCTCACGGATTGACAAGTTCGTGGTAGGTAAGTTCCGGTCTGCACCTCACTCCAAGGATGGGTACACCGTGAGTGACTGCAAGGATGCAAGAGAGAGAAGGGTGCTGGAGTTTCTGGTCCCAATCCTTAGTCTGGATAGGGGAACCCGGATGACTCTCACCCTGGGGAATACGATTTTTGGAGCACTGAGCGGTGACCGGAAAGTAGATTGGGGGATAGTTTTTAGAGAGTACGTCGGGAAGTTGTGCAAAGGAGTAGGAAAGACTAAACCCTCCAGTATCTCTCCTTTCCTCTACCATCTCTATCATTCTCAAGACTGCATGAGGGCATCAGAGAGGCAAGAGTATACAGTTAAAGAAGTGAAACTAGTCCATGGGATGAAGTCTGACTTAGATGATGAGATGGAGGAAGCTGAGAGAAAGACTGAGCTTTTCGGTTCGACAAGGAAACCGGAACCGGAAAAGCGAAAGAAGACAGAGGTTAAGGTAGAGAAAGGGAAAGAGAAGGACCCTGTCTGGAAAAGTGACCCTTTAGGGTCAATCATTGGGGAACTCACTACAGTCCGTAAGGAATATAAGCGAGAAAGAGGAACCTTGAAAAAGGTGTGAAAATTGTTGGGAGATGTTCCCGAGACTGAGTGTGTAGAGTAGATCCGGAATCTGATACAAGACGTTGAGGGGAAGGCCGGAAAGGTTAAATATCAGGAGTTGATGGATGAGCTGCTCTCCCTTAAGACAAAGTTGAGTGAGCGGAAGCAAGAAAGTGAGCGTAACCGGAAGATGTCAGCTCAGTCAGTAGAGACTCTTGACCGGATTAGAGAGTTTATGAGCGTTCCGACAGAAGTCATAAACAAGGCCAAACTCTTTGATGAGAAGGTCTTAGATAGTGTAGGAAAGCTAGGGGATAAGGTTATTAACGTCCTAGTTTCCTTCAACTTGAAGATGGAGAAGTTGTTGGTGCAAATGAGGGAAGTCATGGAAGAGGTCAGTCCACCCCTCCAACCGGAAACTAAACTGGAAAAAGGGAAAGCTACAAAAGAGACTCCTTCTAAACCACCACTGCCAAAGGGCAAGCAGACAACTCCTTTAGTGAAAGGGAAAACCGGAAATCAATCGGAAGATGTGGTTTTGATCACACCTCCCAAGGCAAAGGTTGTCCTTGAATCAGGAACTGAAAATGAGTCCACACCAGGCTCATTAACTAGAAGTCAATCACAGCATCGGGAAGGAAGTGTGGGAACTCCACAGAGCAAGGATCAAGCAGTTACCCCCATTCTTGCCCAAGTCAAGAGCAAGGTGACAGATTCTCAGAAGAAGAAGAGGCCGATTCCGGTCAAGGAAGAGGAAGAAGAAGAATCAGAGGACGAGGATGAAGAGTCCACCTCTGGGTCTGGAAGTGAGGAGTCAGAACCTGATTCTGATCCAAATGCTAAGTTGGCCATGACAAGGAAGGTCAAGGCCCAACTGAAGACCAAATCTACACAGGCAAGGAAGCGCAAGAACACTTCCGGTTCTGCCCGGAAACAGCCACCAAGGAAGGGCGCCGCCAAGAAGGAAGAGACTCCAGGGAAGCGGCCAAGGAAATAGGTTTAGGGTTAGGTATTACAATAGGTTGGCGGCTGAAAACCTAAGTTTTTGGTAGAAAGCACTTTTCAAGTTGCTTTTAGGTGAGTAGGTAAGGTTGACTCCACTGGATCCGGACTTTTCGGATCTGAGATCCACTTTTTACGGACAGTGCTGGCGTTCAGTGGAAGTCAACTGAGAGTCGGATAAGGCGAATGGCACGTGTCATTCCCTTGTGGTGGGCTTTGATTTCCCTTGGGCTGTGGTTTCCCTTGGGTTGTAAAGTATTTAGGTGTTAGTTTTTAGTTTGTTAGTGTGCATTTTCATACCTTGTTTTCTTAGCATTGTGCAATTCAAATCAGCTTTTCTGATTCACATTGAGGTGGCGGCGTGTATTCCAGTGGGTGACTCTGTTGGTGTATGTTCTGTAGAGTTGCAGGAATAGGTAGGGAGAGAGTGTGCCCGGATATTGGGTTTATCCGGATTCTTGGGAGAGTAAGTGCAATCTGTGTGTGATGGTGGATTCTTGATCCCTCAGTGCGATCGGTTCCGGTTTTCCCGTTATCTGAAGATAGTCCCAGTCACTTGGAGCCATAGCCGTTGATGATTCCGGACAACTCCAGTTCAAGCGGTAGACAGGTTCTTTGGTAACCGGAAATGTGTAGGGAAGGTGACGACTTCTCAATCCGCCCGTCCTGAATTCTGCCCAGAGTTTAGACTAACCCAGTAGGCCGTCATTGTAGTGTAAGTTAGATTTGACTGAAGTTTCCTTGCGTGACCTGCTAGGCCAGATAGCTATCCGGTTTAGTTGTGAGGGAAATTAGGTTGAATAGGATTGATGTTGTTTTGTTTATTTCTTTATTTAAGTGGCACTCTTGACACTCTAAAACGCAGAGGGTAGGTTGTAAGCTTCCTTCCTTAATCACAATACGCAGATCCCTCTTTGTTCAGAGGTTAAACTCGATTCCGGACACTGGTTACTGGGAAAAACCGGAAAGTATCTTAGGATGTAGGAGAACTGGACTTGCTACCCACTCTCTGTTTCGGTTTGGATTCTGTAAGTTTGTAAATAGGGGAGGTCTGTAGAGTTTTAGAGTATGATTAGGTAAGATTAGATAAGTGTGCTTGGTATTTTTGTGGTAATCCTTATTCAGATTTCCGGATATTAGTCATGTGGCAACCAAATCTCTGTGGGAACGATAAACGAGTCACTTTAGGGCCATTTCCGGTCTTAAGGAAGCAACTTGACTTTCCTGTGCTACGGCACATTTTGTACCTCAAGTTGCGCCTCTGTGTTGTTAGGATCCTCTGGAGCTTTCGCCCTACTCCGCGTCATCCTCGCCATCTGCACCAAAATCTCGCCCACTTCAAAAGATTGACAAGATTGAAGAGTGCACTTTCCTTAGTGCACAAGGTTGGCTTCACGAAGGTGAGATGAGAAAATGAATAGTGCGGTTTGAGTTTCAGGTCGGTCATTCGGATTGGCACCACAGGTTTCACGGTGGTACACTGAATGTGCAAGGTGCGCCGTTTCTGAATTCTCATCGGTAATCATGGATTAGCGCCGTGAAGGCAGAAAAGTGATTTAGGCAGGTGGCCCCGAGCAAGTTTCCAAAAGTTCAGGTGGCCCCGAGCAAGTTGCCAACTGCCAACACCTACGGTTTTCCGCAATCTTGTTGACCTTCGAGAATCTAGATAGTTCAAATGGTGGCACAAGCTAGTGCAGTCAAGCACCTATCGTATTCGACGCTTTGGTGACCTTTGAGATTCTAGACACGTGTGCTGGTGACGCGCGGCTGCAAGTAGGTGTGATAAGAGCCCTACCCAGATTCTCAAAATAGAGCAGTACTCACTTTGGTTTCAATCTTGAAGTGCTACAATGAGGGTGGATCAACCAAAGAAATAATCTCAAGTGAGATGAATGATTTCCAAATTCTAGGAGAATGACTTCAAAGCATAAAATAATTAGACAAACTTTGGCTCATTTTCTCTGAATTTGTAGGATTTTGCTAAAGTTTGATTGATAAATGTTCCAGGTTTCATTCTTCATGTTTTATTTTTCATTTGAACAGCACTTACAGCTTCACCTAATCTAACTATGATCAGAATGTGAAGACTGACACGCGAAGATCCTGGAACCGGGTTAAAAATCATTGATAATGACAGTATTTTTTGTTTTTGTGCATTCGTATTAGCTTTTTGAAAGGTCTGTCGCTTCTAACTTCCTTTAGAACTACAGACATAGACAAGTACGACTCTTTTCCATGCGTTGATAGTGAAATATCTCAATTTAGAGAAAACAATAATCAATCAAGTACTTTACTATACAATGGGATCTTGTTTAGTAAAAAAACTCGAAGTATCTCAACTTCTCTTGAAACCAAAGCATCACTCACAACTTCTACCTTGGAAGAATAACAATTTTAAATTCCTATTGCTCTCCATTTTTCCTTGTACGAAATATCCCTGATTTTCTCACAAAGATGGCACTGAAACAATGTGCAATCCAACCCTAAAACCTAGCAAAGGACATCCAGCCATAGTGGCTCTTCACTATCTAGTTTCTATTATTGCATCTCGTTGAATACCTCTACCTCACTAAATTCTCAATGACCACTTCATTGGCCTTTAGTGATGTGCTATGCATTGAATAGATTTTGTATTAACAACTCAAACTCTAAGGAATGAAATTGACCTCACAGATGGATTCAAGAGACTTACATTAGAAGTTTCTTGAGACTCCGTGTCCTCGTTCTCGGCTTGCGTTTCCTTTGGGTACTCCTGCACGGGATCTTCGTTCTGGCCTTCACCACTCATGAATTGGTCACCTCCAGATCTCTGAGTATAATGAGACCTTTGAGACTCACTTGATCCACCACGTCCTCTCTTTGACATAGTCTTCTTTGCGCGAGTCATCTTGGCTCTCCTTAAAGCTTTCCAAGAAGAATAGAGAAAAGATCTATGTTTCCTACGACTTCTATTCTGCTTTGAAACAATAGAAAGTGAAATAGAATGTTCTGTAAGCATGAATACATAGAAGAAGGAGCAAAACCCACTACATACGAAACTAAAAGATGCACTCGAAGAATGACAATACACTAAATCCATCTCTCGGAGGCGGTCCCTATATACATCTCTGCGTCCCGCAGCCTTTGCCCTTCATGCGTATCATATGACTTCAATATTTCGGCGCCGGCAGTTTTACATATTTGAAAATTGGCAGTGCCCAAGGCAATTTGATGAAACAGCGCCGCCAATGTCAATAGAAGTATTGATTTCTTCATTCAATGCAATCTTCTGGAATCGTTTCAAAGAAGTCGCCAGGCTAATTATCATGCTATACAGTAGAGATCCTATAACAGAGTATCTAATATTAGAAACTACTATAGGTAGAAGGTAATTCTATAATAAAGAACCTAATTAGTACATGGAGAATTATAGGCGCTACAACTAACTACACCACAATAATGATAATATAGGACTGTACCACATACATCATATTCACTAATTCTAATGTGGCGGTCACTTCTGAAATAATTGCTTTGCTTTATAGCCATGTTACCCTAAACGCCGTCAACTGAAATTTTAGCTCTGAAAACCTAAAATCCTTGCCGCCATCATTTACCACATCAGTGCACCTTTGAGAATCCTATATAAACCCATACATGGTTCCGGGTTTTAGGGTGTAAATCCATTTTCACTCTTATTTCTATCTTACATTGGATAGTGAGCAACATGGCAAGTATTCGCGTAGATGGTCATCAGGTTCTGTTAGTCTTTCCTTTAGACCTAGAAGGTCATGCTACTATATTGAGCCACTTGCTCCATGTTCGCTTCAAGTTTGTAGAGTCATCTATCTATGTTGAAGAAGAGCGCCATTCTAAATTTGGTGAATTACTTCAATCAATTCCGCTTCCAAAATGTCTATCTGATGAAGGGCATTGTTGGTATCTAGGTCTAGGGAACTATAGGGCTTATGGTCTCCCTTTATCTATATTAGCTTCGTCCACTGAGATAGCAAGTCGCCAGTCTGATAATTCTACAGTGAACAGACCTTCTGGACATGAGAATACTAATCTTACTACCCCTATAGGATGCTTCTCTATATTGGCACGAAATGAATTGTCTGTTGAAGCAAAGGTAGAGTTGTTTGGGACTATTGTAGAACTCTCTAGTGAATCAGAAGGCCAATCTCCTTCTTTGACTCTTGACATGGAACCTTCCTTGGTAAAGAAAGAATCCAATGACACCAACCTTATGTACTCTGTACAGAACACCTCCACTAGCACTTCTAAACAACGTATGTTCTCACAACAAGTTTGTCAATCTAGTCTACCTAGTATATCAAGTATAATGAAATGCTTGAAGGGACTTTCTGGTCTTCACCGTTCAAGAAATGAACTGTCAGCATAAAATATGAACGTCGTGAAGCACCATTAAGTGGAGTTTCTACCACCAACTTACAACGGAGATGCTATCTTTAAACTACCGCCACGCCGTGCCTCTTCTTCTTCATCTGCAGCAAAGAACTTGGAGGGAACGGACAAGCGGTACGACGGACATGGGTGGTGCAAGCTAGTGACAACAAACATTCACAACTCGGACAATTTGAAGTTCCGTAAGTCTTCTTGCGTTGGCCATCTTATTTGTGAAAATCCTAGCTGCGAGTACTTGTCTAAGACTTCTAGGAAAAATGAAACATAATGAATGGGTTCTACAATACTTCCTTTTGCAGTAGGAGTCGTTCCACCAAAAGATTGCATACTAGTTAACTTTGTAAAGTCTGCAAATCAATACCTACATGCCTTAGCACTTGTGATGCTAGAATTTACAACTACTACAGTGATAACCCAAATATGACTAGGGTTGCTATTCATCTAGGAAACCACCCTCACCTAGTAGCAAAAGGCATGTATAGAGATTCTGCAAAAGAAATTACCGAACTCATAGCAGAACAAGTTGCCCAAACCCCTTCAGCTACAAACTCGGCCATAGCTTTATCCGCTAGCAAAGATTTCCTTACGAACCACCTTTTTCACCACGAAGAAGGAGAGAAGAAGATATTGAAAGGAAATGAAATGGAAGAGGTCATGGATCGCTTCCAATTTTTAAGTAGTCCTAGTATTCAGAATATTATCTCCTCATTCCGCTCAAACAACCAAGGAGGGGTCATTGACAACATTATGACTATGAAGAAGGAATCAAAATTTGAGTTCATACATGACAGTGTCTTCCCAGGCCAAGGCAAAGAGAAGGCTTACATCTTCAAAATGCTCACTGAAGGGCCTGGAAGTGGAATGGACTTGGTAAGGCGCATGCAACCTAACGGTGATCTATAGAATGCGTGCATGATGTTCGACCACGTGAAGCGCGTGAAGGACTGGACCACCATGGCATGCCCCGTGTACGACTCTCAGTATAAGAAGGTCATGACCATTGCAGTGTGCGATATGCAATCAGAAGATACAGAGATTCAAGTACAGTTCTGGAGGTCACTGAATGCTATAATGGAGAAACACAGAGTGGCTGAGCCAAATTTTAAAGGATTTATGGCAGATAGCGCAATGGCCAATTGGAATGCAGTTCGCATTATCTATAGTAGTGGTTCAGCAGATGACATTATGAAGAATCGTGAGAGAACATGCCTACTGCATTAGAGTAATTCTCTTCAGAAGCACACCCAGAAACACATCAAGCAAGGATTACAACATCAACACATTGTACTATATAAGCAATATAAAGAATCCAAGACTTTGGATGAAGCGGAGGTGCACTATCTTGCAATTCGGTCATGGTAGTTATCATCTGGAGCTACAACGGAAGACTCACTTCATCACCTGGAGCATTGGTTGGCATTTTGGCATTTTCGTTATTTACAGTGGGGAGGCTTCATGACAATGGTATGTGGATCTTATTTTGGTTTCAAAATTATATTTTGTATTTTTATTTAATAAGACAATTGTTTACTTCAATTATATAGAAGAGATGATTCTTTTAACTTTTAATGTCTTTGTAATTAAAAATTTAAATACAAATCATTTCAAATTTTTTTTAAAGATAATTTATAGTAGAAATTTGAAAGATTTATTAAAGGAGGTAGGGTAGAGAGTCAATGAGGCATGTGAGTCCCCGATTCGTCACCAGGGACTCACGGGTTCTTTTTTCGAATTCCTACATAAACTAAGGCGTAATTGGGCTTATAAAACCCACAAAAGGGCATTAAACCGGTATTGGCATTACACATGCCAATGTGCCATTGGGTCATTAGGTGGGATTTAGGATAGTTTACATCCAAAACGGGCCTTGTCTTAGCTAAATAGACGCCAATCTAATAGTGATGTACAGGATTAGGGTAAGAAGCCTAAAAAGGCCCTGTCTAGGCTAGGAAGTCCTCATAGGGGGATCTAGGAGGAATCCCCCACTCCCCATAGCATCGAAGAGAATATGGGCGGAATACTAACCTTGAAATGCAGATACCGGGCGATTTCCTAATTCTAGGAACACGCAGTGGGGATGCAGATTTGCATCCAAGTGGGGGGATCCCATGGGTGGTCCCCTCTAAAGTTTGGGAATTTTCCGACATTGTTTGGATATTTTCCCAGACGGTCAATCGCGGTGGACTTTGGGTGGGAATTCGAAAGAATATCCCAAAGTGAGGTAAAATCCCACTAAAATTCCGGCAAGGCGGTCTCACACCAACGGAGCGCTTCCCCAAGTTTCAAGACAAATCGATAGTTGGAAGATCCCGAATTGGCGACATTCCTCCCCAATTGACAAATTAAATGACGGAAGCTGCAGTTGACCGGCGTACCGGGGCCATACGACATCGGAACGAAGCCTATCTTGGGTCTATTCCTACCCCCTTCCATCTACTTAGAAGATTGGTGAAGGTTTGGGGTCCAAAATTGCCAAACTCCAAAAGTTGGGAATTTATCCCGACTTTGATCCCAACTTACACTAAGATTCCTTGAGAATTTGGACATAGTGTAAGGAGTGTGGGATTTCCCTTAGGCTAATTATGGCCTTCCGGACCCAATGGCGCAATCTGTTTGCCATTTGGAGCTAAACTCCAAAAGTTAGCCTTTTGGGGACAACACATGGAGAAGAAATGGGGGTTTAAGGCCCCCCAATGCTTTTTTGGGGAGTTTGGGCCCCTATGGCCGTGGGGA
The DNA here is from genome assembly GCA_947034885.2 of Thuidium tamariscinum. NCBI lineage: Eukaryota > Viridiplantae > Streptophyta > Bryopsida > Hypnales > Thuidiaceae > Thuidium > Thuidium tamariscinum. Next base: position 8,896,234 of record OX344750.2, on the reverse strand, counting down.
ACGTGTAGGGAACGCGTGGGGAACTCCGAGCACATGTGGGAGCAAGTACCACCTCAAAAAGTTAGTGGAGGTGGCTCCAAGTGCTTGGTGTAAGTAATTTCAAATTAAATAGGTGGGAACACATGGGAACTTCTCCCATGTGAGATCTTGTAGATTTTGGGGAAGGTAAATTAGGTGGTTTTGCAAGTTCTTGTAAGGTTAAGTAAGATTTGAATTTCACAATTCAAATTGTGTAGATTTTAGGTGGATAATTAGATTTGGGATGGGTAAACATGTACGGACCTCCTAAATTCCCTCATCTAGTTATTCTTAGTAGATTAAGGGGGGGTGTTGCTCCCTTTTGGGTATAAAAGGGGCGGCATTCTCCTCTCATTCTCTCTCTCCCTCTCACTCCTACCCATTTAAGGGAGGAGCACTATTGGGCCTAGGTTATACTGGATTTCCTTTGGCTTTTGATGCCAAAGGAGCCTTTGATAGTTTTGGGGTTGTTGCACCCTTGGCTCTTGTGGTTTACACTTGGGGACTTGAGACCCCCCCAAGTCTTGTTGGAACTTTTGTTAATTGATGGTAGTCCACCTTTTGTATTGTGAAACAAGTGAAAGTTGTTGTGGGAGAGACTAGTGAGGAACCGAGGGGTGACTTGGGAGGTGACTTTGAGAGTATGTTTGCAAATTGTATCTACCTCCTCCCCCCTTTCTCTTGTGCATAAGGCTAGGCTAGTCCCATGAGGGACGGCGGAGCCTTGACCCTCCTCTAAACACTTAGCCTTAGTGAATAGGAAGCCCCTCTCTTCCCCCCCTTCTCTTGTCCACGGGAATAGACTAGTCCCATGAGGAACGGCGGAGCTATGGCCCCCCCAAGTCTCTAGGCAAATAGAAGTCTTAGTCAAGTGTCAAAAATACACCCTCACAGCGAAGCTTTGAACCCCCTAAATCTTAGCGGGGTGTCAAATGCAAGTTCCTTTAAAATAGCAACAACATTTAGTTTCCAACACCTTGGAAATTAACCCAACGTTTAGCTTCCAACAACTTAGTAAACAAGCCCTCACCTAGATTAGGAAAAACTAGTGCAAACCCAACCATTTAGCCTAACACCCTTGCATTGCATTGAGAGTAAAAAAACAAGGTTCAGCCCAGGTCCAGAGCCAGCCTAGTCCAGAGCCAGCCCCAGTTTGGAGCCAGCCCCAGACTAGAGCCAGCCCCAGTTCAGGGCCAGCCCCAACCAGAGTCAACCCCAGCCAGAGCCAGCCCCGTCGGAGCAGCCCCGCCGAGCCGCCGCGTGGGTATCGGGGAGGGGGTCCGCGGGTATCGGGGGGGTCCACGGGTATCATGGGGTCCGTGGGTATTGGGGGGAGGGCCGCAGCAGTGGGAGGGCCGTAGTAGTGGGGTTAGCCCACGAACTAAATACGCATATTGGGTAGTTAGAATTAGAATAGAGATAGATTAGAGGGGGGTTATCCCACAAATTAAATACAAGTGTTAGAATGGTTTAACGTAGGATAGCAATAGTGAGGAAAAGGTTGGGCCCAATTCACAACCAAGCATACAACGTAGCCGGGAGCGCGAAATAGCGATGGTGCGGGACGGAGAAGGTCTGGCGTGGGACATACACGGAACGGAGGTGGGTCTCTAAAACTCTCCCTTTGAATTAATTAGTTGATACCATTAGGAATCCGTTAGTAGGAAAAAGTTAGCATCCCAAGTGGGATTAATGGCCGGTAATTAGCAACCACAAATAGGAGAATAACCACAACTAGAATAGAAAGAAGAAGTAGAATAGCACAAATACATAGAGTAGAATAGCACGAATACATAGAGTAGAATAGCACAAATACATAGAATAGAGGAGTACAAATACGTAGAATAGGTTAACCAAATACCAATACGTAGAGTAGGCCAAAACAAATACAAAGACGTAGAATAGGGCAAGATAAATACGAATACGTAGGATAGGATAAAAATACGAAGACGTAGTGTAGATCAATAGAATACCAATATGTAGAGTAGGCCAAAACAAATACAAAGACGTAAGGTACACCAAGATAAATACAAATACGTAGGATAGGATAAAAATACGAAGACGTAGTGTAGATCAACAGAATACCAATACATAGAGTAGGCCAAAACAAATACAAGGACGTAAGGTACACCAAGATAAATACAAATACGTAGGACAGGATAAACTACCAAGACGTAGAGATAGGATAGGAAATACCATACGTAAAGAAGTAGGACAAGAGAACGAAACAAACCATTGGTAGGATAGGTAGGCTAGTAAAGAAGATCCATTGCTTGAAAGGCACAATGGATTGACGCTTAGACACCTGTAGGTAATAGAATCATTAGGACCAGAGCCTGGTTGTGATTGCTTAATTCCAAGGGTGGGAATGAAGCGCCTACAAGGCACTTATTGCATGCAACGGCTATAAGTATATTTTTATAAATCTTACAATAAGGCATTCATGGAAATGGTAATTGCTTGAAGTTTCAATCATTTTGTATTTTTACTGTACTATAAAGTGATATTATATATAAAATCTGTCGGATCCGACGGATTTCCAACCCTAGTTAATTTTAGAAAAATATAATGTTAGGAGGTTCAAAATTGGTTGCCATTGAAGCACTAGTTGTTGTTACTATATTTCCAATTTTTTTTCTGAAATGAGATATTTGCATTCTGCAAACCCATAATACTATTTGTTTCTTCTTTGTGATTGTACTTCCCTAAACCCTAAACCCTAAACCATACTAAAATTCTTAGAAGTATAGAGAGTAATTTGAGATTTAATTTGTATAATAAGAGTGAATTGTATTTTGATTCATGTCTGCCTGTAGTTGGAATTGTAGGCTCTTACTTTAGAAGAGATGACAGACATGCCTTTTTGTAATCTATCGGAAACGATCCATAACAAGTGGCTACAAATGTCGGGGAAAAAAGGAAACAATTTATTCGACGCCACTTGTGATGACAGTATACGGGCTTGGATGCAAATGACAAACTACCGAGTATACCTTAGAGGACATGCATGTGGATTAGGACCATCAAAGGGAGAATTGAGGTTGAGGGCCGCTAGGTGCACTGGGTGTCCAAAAAAAATTGTTGAGGCATTGAATACATTGCCAGAAGCACATGGTGTAGGAACTCGAGTACCTCATCTAGAAGGAGAAGAAATTTTTGGGAGCACAAAGAGGAGGCTTGATGTACCTATCGGTGATGCTGGAGATTCACATAGACCAGACAAAATCAACTTTTCGCAACCGCGGGTCCGAACTAGGTCTACCCAGGTTGCAGAACATTCAATGGAAAGCATTGAAAATCGCAATGAAGTCAATACCTCCAATTATGTGACGGTAGCATGTGAAACCGATTGTGACACATCTAAGTGGCACATTGCAAGGATCAGCCACAAATCAAATGCAAGATGCTGGGCTCAACAACAGACATCAAACATCAAGTGTACCTCAAGGATTGCCAAAGGTGGAAAAGGAACCCCTGCTCCTACTTATGGCGGTAGGAAAGAAGAGTATGGAGCTAAGCGCTCGGTGGTCGTGGATTTTTGGTTTTGTTGGGATGACATTGAACGATGTGTGAAAGGTACAAAGAGGAAGTGGGTCATTGATAGGCCAGAGCTGCCTAAAGTTTGGCCTATTCTAACGGGGACCAATTTAAATCGTGAAGAAACCTTACTGTTACAACAGGCAGGCTTCTGTCTTCAAGAACGTCCTACATTATCGCCACGTGAACTTTTTGCCATGTCTAAGATTTTTGAGCCTATCTTCTTCACCCAACCATATCCACCAAATGCAGATGTGCACCCTACAGTGAGGAACAACCGAACAATCAAAAGACTTGCAAATCCTCCAACCGTAGAGCAACGCAACAAATGGGAAAGTGCTTCAAATATCAAAGGGGAAATTCTAGGAGTGACCCTCGTACCCCTTCTTGGACTTGGTGCAATAGTGGTGCTACAGACTGGAGTGGAGTCCAACAAAAACGTATATCGAGTTATTATGGGTACATTCCCTACATGCACATGCCCTAACTTTGTCAATATGATAGTATCTGTTGTGGGAGGCCGAGCACAATATATGAATTGTAAGCACTTGTATTATTTGTATAGGTACTTCTGCAAGATGGATATTCATGATAACAAATTCATTCATGCACCTAGTTATAGCTTTAATGAGTTGAAGCTACTCCTAGTTCGAGTAGGGATCATCGTTATTTCAAAGTAGACATGATTAGGTTTTTGGAGTGTTGTACATTCATATTGTATTCTTCTCCATGCGCTAGAAATGAAATGAAGAAGTGATGGTATCCAATTACAAACATTGACTTTCTTTGCAATATATATATTATTCTAACTTTTTTTTCTATCTCGTTTTTAAAGTTGCCCATTTTTATTTTATCCACTCACAAAAAGTCCTAAACCCTAAAAGAAGGCACATGAGCCTTTTGTATTTGAAGAGTTTGGCCTTTTTTTTATTGAGCCCTAAATCCTAAATCCCTAAACTTTTTTGTATACAGGCTATTATTAATGGTTAAAAAATATGAGATTTCATGAAAATCCACGGTTATAGGAGACACGGTCATAGGTAGCAAAATTTACTATAAATAGTAATTTTTTGTTGACTTTTGGAAAAAAACTGATTGAAAAAAAATTCTAGTCTAAATTCCTAAAAAAAAGGCTACTTTATGCTCACCGCTCACAACTTTCCCGCTTGTAGCTCACAAGCTCACCGCTCCATGCTCGAACGCTAGCGTCGTTGGTAATCCCACCTACAAGTTCACTAGATGAAAACCGTGTTTTTTTTTATGTCTAGCCCTGACATACTCATGTCCAGAGGTGAACATGTACATGTCTAGACAAATGTCTGTATGTCAGAATGTGCATTCTAATGTCTATAGTAGATTTTTGTATATGTTGGAGACAATCGTGTAAAATTCTAGTGAAAAACAAGATGTGCTTCCATTGACATCGACTTTTTGCTACCGTTGGTTGAAGATTGGGTGATGTTAAAATTGATGTCTGTAGGAACGTTCATTGCCACGTCAGCTTCATTGACTTTGGATAATTTTGTAAGAATTATTTTGGTTCAAAAATAAAATGCTGCCCAAGCCAAAAAAAAGGAAATGGGCAGTCATAGGAAAAATTCCGGGGGAAAAAATGATGACGTGGCTGTTGACGTCACATCTGATATCAAATATTTGTGACATGGCAAACTCTATAATCTGATGTGACAAAATGCCACGTCACTACTTTCAGGTACTACACAAATTTAATGTTCTCTTAGACGTCGGAAGAGACTTCATTAAGTCATAGTAGACGTACTCTGAGACATTGATAAGTCTCATAAGGTATCTTATAAGAGTGTGTCGTGTTCATGTAGACGTTGATTATGACTTCAATGCGTTCCAACAGACTATTATGAGACGATAGGATGGACCTTATGACATTTATGGGAATTTTTGGACGTTTTAAGTAACATATTCTAGAGTTCAGAGGTGTTTAGTATAGTGCAAAAGTTAAATCCTATTGCTTGAAGTTTCATGTATTTTTCATTGAACTCAAACAAAGTTACTATATATAAACATAAAAGACTATGTCCTAAGTTCATCTTCAACATCCTATGCCATAACATTTTCTAAAATGGTCAAGGACACTAAAGTTTCATCTAGCATTCAGGAGTTTGGAGATTTTCTTTCATTGCAACAAGGATTGGATCAAGATGTTCATAGTTTGAAGTCTTCTATTTTCTATGACAACAATGACATTTTTATAGGGTTCAAGATGTTTCAAAAAGCATTGCAATAGAGAAGTAATATAATAAGAAAGCTTGTTTCTATAGAGTATTTTCAAAGACAATGGAGAAAAGTAGGCATGCTTTACAGCTATTTCTATAAGGCCACATTCTTGCAAAAATCATGTTCAATAGAAGTTGATCTCAGCATTAGACACCTATGCCTTTGTTCCATGACAATTATATGCCAGACACTAGAACGTTATACATAGACGTAGAGGTGGACAAACCACCTTTGTACTGATGTCTATTTGGACGGGTACATGTTCTCTGGCACACTGGAACTTGGACATTTGAGGAGTACCGCCTAAACTTCATCCTCTGACATAACATTGTCCCCTAGTATGTCATTGATGCCCTCAACAACATCTACAGGACGTCTTACAGGGTCTACTGCACGTGCCATTGGTTGCAAGCCATCAAAGTCAGAATCTCTCCGCAATTAAAGAATGTTTGGGGAGGCTTCACTAAAGTCTAGTGCTCTACGTCTACCTCTGACTTCTGTTCGGCATACAACCTTCCATCCTTGCTGATGCGGATCATCTGAAAAGAATACCTGTTGGCAATGAAGTGGAAAGGCAAATGAATCAGCATGAACCTTTCCATCCATATGATTAAAGTTTGCCAAACTGAAGCCATATCTGTCTCGCACAATGCTTGGAGATCGAGCATCCCGAGTGCCCCTCACCCAATCGCACAATAGAACTGTAACACAATGGTTTCGGTAATCTAGAACCAAGATTTCCTCTATGTATCCCACATACTCTTGTGTGGCTTCTATAGGCCTCCCGTTTTGTAGACCTCAACGAAGTTGGCGGGTGAAAGAAGCTACCACACCGAAGTCTCGTGTAACGAGTGCACTTTCAGAGCTGCGAACACGCAAATGCATTCCATGACAATGCATGTGACGATGCGATGTCGCATTCAGTTGTGGGGGTTGAGAATATTGCATCACATCATCTTCAATTTGACGTCTACATCGTTCAGCTTCTTTCACAACTGATGTCAACCACTGCATAAAGGGTGGGAAGTCACTCAGTTCAGGTGGAAATTGGATGGCTCTTTGAGGATGTTGACGCCTTGACCGTACACGAAATGCTTGACGTTGCTCCCATCTTTGAGTCTTTGCTATGATGTATTCACTATACAAAGAAGCCACCTCTTCTTATTAAAAGCAAAACTCTATACCACTCTTTGCATTTGCAACTACTAATGTTTCAATGCCTATTTTCAACTTGATGGATGGAATATCTACTACTTCCTCTCATACAGCACTCTCCACCAAGAAATAATAGTATACAACAACTTCTACTAGGTTGTGATGTTGTCTCAGAGGGTGTAAGTACGCTACGCCTAAGCAGTTTAGGCAAAATCTCCCTGTACTGTTCTGTATTCAAAGTACAAATTAGTATGTAATGTACTTCAGCAAAGTAGATCTAGGCCGTTGATTTTTGATGTCAGAGATGCATTTGTTTGGGAGCAAAGTGCGAGATGATTCTGAATCCTAAGCAACCTTAATTGAATGTGCCAGTTGTGTAAAGGATAATTCATGTTGTTAAACTGCCACGCAATCTTTTAAAAGCCATGCCATTCAATACCGACCTGATTGAGGTGGCTAATGCTGACGCACTGCACTGTCTGGGGTCGCAACCTAAGGTGGGTGATCTGGTTAGGCTTACCTTAAAAAAAGAGAAAAACTAAAATTTGATTCCCAATGGGCAATCCAAGGGCTGGATTTGAATTAGCCCACCTCAACCTTCTCGCTAACAGGGTTGCTTCCGTCGCGTCACGTCTGTCCGTCAGGATGTCCGTCCGCTGACGTGACGGGGAGCCGAGCGTCCGTCAGGATGAAATTCACGACAGAATCCGCGACAGAGGATGAAAAATCGTCGACAGGGCCGTCGACGAGGCCGTCCACCGTCGACCGGACCGTCCAGGATAGAATTGAACCGATTAGGGCTAGCCGGCTGTAAACTTCAGAGCCTTGTAACTTTTGCAAAAAGTTTTCAAATTGGGCAAATGAGATGTTTTTTGGCATCTACAGTTTCTGTAGATGCCGAAAAACATCTCATTTGCCCAATTTGAAGACTTTTTGCAAAAGTTACAAGGCTCTGAAGTTTGCAGCGGGCCAACCCTAATCGGTGGACGGCCTCGTCGACGGCCCTGTCGACGGTCGACGGCCTCGTGGACGGTCGACGGACTTCATCTAGGCCGTCGACGACGCCGTCGGCATTCGGGACGGACTCCGACGCATCAGGACGCGTCATGACGGACGCGTCATGACATCTGGACGGGAAAACCCAATGTCACGTCCGGATAGACAACCCTGCCCGCTAGTTGGATCTTGAAGCATCCAAAGGTCGAAATCGTATGGCCTTGATGAGCATCCAAGGGCTGATCTTAAAATTGCCCATGTTATTTGTTAATTTGCTAAAGGATTAATTATTGATTAAAAATTTTAGATGAAATTTCTAAGCTATTAGAATATGTAAAGATAAAATTTTCAAACTTGCAACATTTTATAAATGAATTCACCAAAAATTTCAAAAAAATAGAGCATGTGGATTATAATAGCCATTCATATCATTATTACAATTATACATGTAGGACTTAAATTGAAATCCTATCATTTTAGTTCAAACATGTGGAAACTAGAATTAAAAATGGATTCAACGTACTCATTTTGATTTAGGATTAGAGATGATAAGGATTCTACAAATCCACTTCCCATTTTTTTATTTGAATACTAAGAGATTCTATTTTTTATTTAGAGTATCAAAGTTATATTCTAGGTTCCACAAATCCACTTCCCATTTAATTATTTGAATATTAAGAGTTTCTATTTTTCATTTAGAATAATAAAGTGATACTCTAGGTTCCATGAATCCACTTCCCATTTTCTAATTTGAATACTAAGGGTTTCTATTTTTCATTTAGAGTAATAAAGTGATACTCTAGGTTCCACAAATCCACTTCCAGGTTCCACAAATCTACTCCCCATTTCTTTTATTTGAATACTAAGGGTTCCTATTTTTCATTTCAGTATATTAAAGTGCTACTCTAAGTTCCACAAATCTACATTCCATTTTTTAAAATTTGAATACTAAGAGTTCCAATTTTTCATTTTAGTGTATCAAAATGATACTCTAGGTTCTACAAATCTATATCCCATTCTTTTTTAATTTGAATACTCAGAGTTTCCATTTTTCATTTACTGTGTGAAAATTGATTGTGGATTCTACAAATGTACTTCCCATTTTTTTAATTTGAAAACTCAATGTTTCTATTTTTCATTCAATGAGTGAAAATTGATTGTGAGTACGACAAATCTACTTTCCATTTTTTAAATTTGAAAACTAAATAATTCTTTTTTTCATTTAGAGTATCAAAAATATACTCTAGGTTCCACATATGCACTTCCAAGTATCTTTATTGAATAAACCTAGGAGTATTTTCATTTCTAGTATCAAAATGATACTCTAGGTTCTACAAATCTATATCCCATTTTTAAAAATTTGAATACTCATAGTTTCCATTTTTCATTTTAGAGTATCAAAACGATACTCTAGATTCCATAAATCCACTTCCCATTTTCTAATTTGGATACTGAGAGTTTCTATTTTTCATTTAGAGTAATAAAGTGATACTCTAGGTTCTACAAATCTACTCCCCATTTCTTTTATTTGAATACTAAGAGTTTCCATTTTTCATTTTAGAGTATCAAAATGATATTCTAGGTTCCACAAATCCACTTCCCATTTTTTAAATTTGAATACTAAGAGTTCTAATTTTTCATTTTAGTGTGTCAGAATGATTCTAGGTTTTACAAATCTACATCCCGTTTTTAAAAAAATTTGAATACTTAGAATTTCTATTTTTCATTTAGTATATGAAAATTGATTGCGGGTTCTACAAATCTATATCCCATTTTTTTTTAATTTGAATACTCAGAGTTTTCATTTTAGTGTGTGAAAATTGATTGTGGGTAAGACAAATCTACTTTCCATTTTTTTTATTGAATAAATCTACAAGTTAAGAGTTTCTATTTTTCATTCAATATGTGAAAATTGATCATGAGTACCACAAATCTACTCCCATTTTTTATTTCAATACTAAATGATTCTATTTTTCATTTAGCATGTGAAAAATGATAATGGGTATCACAAATGTACTTCCTATTTTTTAGATTTGAATACTAAAAGTTTCTATTTTTCATTTAATAGCGTGTGAAAATTGCTTGTGGGTACAACTAATGTACTCTTTTTTTATTTGAATACTAAATGTTTCTATTTTTCATTCGGTGTGTGAAAATTGATAATAGAATCCTCAAATCCACTTCCCTATTTTTTTTTTATCAATTGCTTCCTATTCAAATGGGTAATCAAAATTTTTTTTAAATTTTTTTCATCAATTTTTATTAATTTTGGATAATCAAATTCTTTTTGTTTTTTTCATTGATTTTTTTCTATTTTTTAATCAAATGAGCCTTTCCATTATTTCATATATTTTTAATTTTAGAAAAAAAACATTAGTTCATTTTGTAGATAAATTTGGTAGGTTTTATCACTTTATGATTTAAATAAAATTTCACAATTCATCTATCTTACATACTCAAATACACTTCTATGAATAACAATTTAAAGTTTCATTTTCTATAGACTTATCATGTGGAACTACTATACATGATATACTATTGATGAGTTACATATATGTCTAATTTGGACATAGAATGACCTTTCATTATCCCATAACAATTGGCATTCCCAACTCAAGCGTACTTTATAACAATGTGAGTTGGCTTCATACGTTGTCAGAGGGGAGCGTAAACTGGATTATCAAGTAGAGGCTGTTTGAATTGGTAGACCACTTTGCGTTTCCCTCCGATTCTTTGTTATTTTTAATTGAAAATTTGAAAATTATCTTTTGTTGCTTTCATCTAATTCCAAAATTTATATTTAGGATGTATTATTTAATATTATTAAGTGTTTCTATTTTGAAAATACAATTTGAGACATATTGTTGAGGTTTGTATGTTCTACATTGAACAAATAAATAAATCTTTTAGATTTGACTTGTAGAAGTTTGGTAAGATATAAATTTTGGTAAAATCTACAATGGTAAGACGCATAGAACAAATGATTAAATAGAATTAGGTGATGGAATTATTCCATAACAATTGACATTCCTAATTTTGAAAGCCAATACAAAAGGTCATGTTTAGACTTTATAAATAAAGAAAAAATTTCCACTAGTGAGTCACTAGTTGAAAATCATTTCAAGTGGTGAATCACCTATGGAGATAAGTCTTTGCTTTTGTGGTTTTAATATCAATTTTTTTTAATTTGCTTTTATATACTTCTATATGTAGTTATTTTTCTTCCCATTTTTACTAGTTCAACAAGATAATAAATTATTGATAAAGAGCTTATGTTTTGGAAACATCTCAGTTCCTTAAAAATTAATTGAAGGCTTCAAAATAAGACCCTACATGTCATACCTAAGCCCAAAACCAAATTAGTAGGTTAAGGCAACCGGTGGTCACCAGTTACCTCTTGTGCTGCGTAGGGGAGGTGACTGGTGACCCCCGGTCACCTTCGTCTCTCTCAGGAGCGAAGATGGCTTTGGCGCCAACCTCACCTTCGAAATTTGGCGAGGTGGTGAGGGCGAGGTGGTGATCGGCGAGCTGGGCGATTGGCAAACTCTCCATTGGCGAGTTGGGCGATCGGGAGTTAGGTTTTTTTTTGAGAAAGTTCCTACGGTGTGAGCGGTGTGAGGGACACAATGGGGCGTGCGCGCGTTAGAGAGAAAGGTTTAGAGGACGAGGAGGTGACGGTGAAGTCTGAAACCAAGCGGTCCAAGTCTGCCGATGTAGGGTCGGGTGCCATGAGATCGGGTTCTGCGAGTGGCGACGAAGAAGACGTCCAAGTTCTTGAGGGTGCAGCCAGAGTTGTTGCAAAGACCAAGGGGAAGGGGAAGCAGCTAAGGTCGTTGAAAGTCTTCACTTCTGTTGAAGATGTTGAGGAGGAAATCGCGAGGTTGAAGAAACCACCCTGATTGCTCAAGAAGCGTGATTTTGAGACGGAGTATGGACTCGCCAACGAGGGGGACAACCCGCATCACTTCCGCAAGAATACGGTAAGTGCCGAGTCTTTGAGGAAGCTCTTTGGGAAGCCGTATGGTGAGGGTGGGCGGGCCGGGTATGCTTGGGGTGGATGTAGTGTAGAAGAGGTAGTGGATAGGGTGAAATTTTTGCACCCAATCCTCTACCAGCATCCCGAGGACGAAACCCCAACTTTGGTCACAATTCGCTTTGCCGAAGGGGTGGTTCGAGAGTACGAAGAAGGGAGTGGCAAGGTGAACTGGTGCGCGTTTGGTGAAGAGACTAACAAACGCCAACGCAGCCGACACACGCTGGATCGGAACAAATTGGACGAATTGAAGAAAGCAGTGGCGTCTAGTACTACAGATGGAAAGCAGGCCCCAGTCCGCGGGAAGGAGTAGCGTGGATTTAAGGTGGAGCCTGGTGTACAGGTGAAGATGGAAGGGGAGAAGGAGGGTAGCGGCAAGAAGCAAGCCCTAGTCGATGCCGTGGAGGAGAAGGGTAGAGCTTCTAAATCGCTTCCTCTATCGATGGCTGAGTGTGATGGTGTAGGATTTGAATCCGGAATGGCTTCAGGGATTTGCGCGCCAGACATTGCTGTTGGGGGGGTCGTAGGGGTGACTTTGAAGAAGTTTATTGCTGAGGAGCGCTTGATGGACGTTCACCAATTGATGGAAGTGATCCGCTTGGAGCAGCAACACCTTCGGGGATTGAAGAAAGAGGCAGGACAATGGCTTGAAGGAGCCCACTTGAATCTCAAGCAATCTGAATGGGGAATGGGGTCGTTACAAAAGCAAGAGCTACAGAAGAAGGCACTCATCAAGACATTAGAGGAGGAAGGCAAAGATGCTTTCAAGGAAATGATAAAGATGGAAGGAATTCAAGAGCAAATGCAGGAGGAGTCTTTGAAGGTGAACGTTGCAAGACAGGAGGTGGACGAAGCTGAAGCTGCCATGGCGTCAGTGACAAGAGGTTTGGAAAGTAATCAATTGCAATTCGATGCCCTAGCAGCAGAGAAATTTCAGTTGAAGGCGGGGAGGAGTAATTTGAACTTGTTCCCAAGGCCCATGGTGTACGCAGCCCAAGATCCTCCTTCACCATCATGTGATTTTGGGTGTGAGAGCAAATTCATTAGAATTACAGGGTGCAGCTTGTGTTCATTCTCATTTCCTCAGAATGACATTGTAGTCTCCTCATGTAAGCATTTGTATCATCCTTTTTGTGCTTCAGTAGTTTTTGCTAGACATTGCAAGTGCGTGGCAGAGGGTTGCCAAGAATTGTCACATCCGAAGTGGTATCGAAGCTTTGGGTGGGGAGACCCAAATGCAGAGCTATCACAGAGAGAATCAATGCTTGGGCTGCCTGAAGAAAGAAGGAGACTAATGAGGGAAAGAACAGACCGAGCTAGATCAAAGGTACCGACAATTGGTAAGTTCACATTTGAATTCATGTTGTCTCTTGTAATTTGAATTGTATGCTCATGTGCTTATTGTATATGAGGGTGTCTTCAAGTACTTGCTTCCTCAAATTGTCTATTTTTGTACTTATCTCTTGACATTGGAATGGTACTGACAACAGGGTCCACGGACGAGGATGTACTAGGAGGACCTACAACAGGTATTTCTCTTTTTTTTGCGCTTCATTTCTAAGGTACTATGAACAAAGTAGTACTGAACAATTGGTATCTGAGTACATACAATACTTTTGGGTACCCCAACCTAGTACTATTGAACTATGAGCTCCATTTGAAAGACATCCTATAGAACTGTTTGTACTAGTTGTGCATTTTGTATTATCAGTTAGCTAGTATATTTAGTACATTGATATTTTAATACCCAGTATCCTAAGTACATTTGGGTTCATGGAATACTTATTTGAGGAGTATATTTGGATTTTTTGTACATTCTTTTTGCTTAATCCATTGTGTTCTTTGTACATTTGTATTCTTAGTACAACCATTTCTTCCTTCGTTTGTATTTTTGTACTTTTTGTGATGAGGCTTTTTGTATCAGGGGTACATTATATACTTCTCCTTTCTGTAAGATGCTACGCCAGTCACTAATCTTATGAGCGTTATGGCAGACTCCTCTTTAGAATTTGCCCCTCATGCATCAGCGTATGCTGAACCACTTCGTCTAGCCGAGGGAGAGACAAGTCAAAAGACCTGCTCGGGAAGGGATGTTGACGGTTTAGGGGAAGGACCTGTTGAGATCCAGAAGCAGAGCAGTCCTCAGGTTCTTGAACAAGAGGAGCCGCAACGCTCAACTGAGGTGTGTGTCATGGAGTGCTTAGATGATGGTAAGAGTGGCCACGCCTCTGAAACTCTTCTGGATTCAGACTCATCTTCATCAGATGACGAAGTAGACACCATAGTGCCTGCTCTGCGTTCATCCTCAGGCACCAGCCTTTCATCTGCCAAGGAAGAGGGAGACGGTGAGCCGGAAGTTGCCGCACAAGGGAGTGGGGACATCATCAAATCGGCAGATTTGGGTCCCAAGAACTTAGAGAGGCAAGGCCAGGAGGGTCCGAAACTAGAAGTCGCACAAGTCGCACAAGGTGAGGTGGCCAAGTCCTCGGAATTTGGGTTGACTTTTGAGGATAGCGACCCTGCTGGCGTTATGTTTTATGTTAAGCTGCATCCTCGGCTAAATTCAGGTCTTTCTGTGACAGAAGAGGGACTGGTGCCTGAGAAGGCGTCGGAGCCCAAAGTTGCAAGCCCGGTGGTACCCAAACCGGGTTCACAATGCTTGGTGGGGCAACGAGGAAGAGAGATGGATGTTGGGAGCAATGTCGCCGACATGGAGGGTACTGCAAAAGGTTTGGAGGATAACCACGTGGTACAGGTTGTGGCCAAAGTGGTGGAGGGTTGTGAGAGGGGTGCGGATCCTGTGCTACAAGAGTTGGAGGCTGGGGTAAGGGCTGTGCACGATGGAACAACGGAAGTACAAGCCGAAGCAACCACAGGTAAGGCCCTGGTTCCAACGTCTCTAGAGTCAAAGGTGGTGGAGAGCACAGTAGTGGCATTGGAGGCGGGAGTTGTGGCTGTGCAAGCAGAAGGTGTGGCCGTGTAGATGGAAGAAATTGCGGTTGTTCCCCAACCAGCAAGGTCGCCATTCAAGGTGAAGGCCAAGAGGCTGAGAGGTCCAACATTGTCGGATGACGAGGAGGTGGAAAATATGTCCGCCCCTGAGAATCTGTACTCTGTGGATAAGAGAACTTTTAAAGACTTATCCCAGCTTGCTGTTGGTGTTAGTGATAGTGCAGTTGTTGCTCCGGAGAGCAATGTTCGGACCAGAGCACGTTTTGCTAAAGAGGTGGATGCAGCAGCGGTTAACAAGGCTAAAGGAAAAAAGAGAAGGGGTGAAAAGGTAGGTGGCCCTTCCTCGCTGAAACGAGGGAGAGCTGCCTTTGCAAAATAGTTAAACCGCATAGTCTATTTTTGCTTTGTATTTATTTTTGTATTTGGTCCATTGAGCTGCGTTGGTCAGCTCTTAGTATGCAGCTATATTCTATATCTATTAGAGAAGGTTTGTAAGGGTCCTCCCTCATTCAAAATTGTCACTCCAAATTCTTGTGAGACTATTGAGTGACTTGTGGTTTTTTAATGTATGCAAAGTTCGTGATTTAATTGAACTAGTACAGTTGGTACTCCGAAGCATTGGCTTAGACTTTAATTTACTTGTCTTTTTGAAGTATAACGTGGGTAGTTTGGTTTGTGGGATGGGGTAATAACCAGGAAGAGATTTGGTATGATCCTGAAGATTTGTCTAAGGGGATGGAAGGGACTCCTATCAAAATTGCTGACTCTGACGTGCCTTTGCCTTATTTTCAGTATATGAATTGTAGTCTAATTTATGATCAAGCGCAGATATTTCCTACCCTGAAGAGCCTGTACCATGGGGACTACTGTCAATGTTCCAACAGCTGCATGGATGGTAGTTGTCCATGCCAAGCACATGTTGGAGGTGGAGGTGCATATCCCGGAGGCATTCTAGCAGATCAGTTAATCGAGGGAGGTGACGATGGTACTCTTCATTTCTGTAAGAAAGGGACCCCATGTATGAGGGGTGGAGAGCAGTGCAAGGGTCATGTTCCTCGTACTTTCCTTAAGGAGTGCAATGTGAAGTGTGCATGTGGCAGTGACTGTCGCAATCGTGCTGTTCAGCAGGGGATGAAGTTTCAAGTAGAGGTTTTTCATACAGCCCTCACGGGATGGGGGATTCGAGCAGCTGAGCATATACCTAGAGGTGCATTCGTTTTTGAGCTGATGGGTGAGATTTTGACTACTGCTGAACTTATTGATAGAAATAAGCGGGCAAAGGGCTTACTCTCCTATAGTATGGCTCTTGATGCGGACTGGGCTACTCAGCACATTGTGGACGACAACAGTGCTTTGAACTTGGATTCCACTCGCTTTGGAAACGTGGCCAGATTTTTGAACCACAGGTACAATTTACAATTCATTTTTTGTTAATTTCTTTCGCTTTGAATTACTTCGTTGGGAAGACTGTCCATTTTTTATTGGGTGTTATGGCTTTAATTACAGCTGTGGTTTAGGGGTCATAGACTTGGTCTCTTCAAAATTTAACAATGTGTCTACATTCTTGAACCTCGGGATAGAGTTGGGCAGCGTTTGCCTTTAAATTGTTTCTCAATGTTCAATACCTTTGATACATTGACCCTTGCAATTGGACATTACAGATGTGGAGATCCGAATCTAGTGGACATGCCTGTCTCAATTGGAAGTATCGACCGCCGTTTCTATCATATTGCCTTCTTCACGAATCGAAGAGTTGAAGTTGGAGAGGAGTTGACGTGGGATTATGGCACAACGTTTAATGACTCTGAAACATCACAATCTTCTTTTGCTTGTAGGTGCAACAGTGTCTTATGCAGGCAAAAGTTGTGTAACACTAACTTGCCCAAAGACGAGGTGGATGACACTTCAATGACTGTAGCCGAGTTGTTGGCTACTGCACATCGAAAATTTCTCACAAACCCATCTAAACCACGTAGGACCAAATGAATTAGGACTTTGCAATGAGGCTTTCAGAGGTAGGAGTGTTTTAGTGATATTTGTACTCCATGTACTCCATGTACATGTACTATATATAAAGATGTAATATCTACTATATGTACAAAGTCTGTACTATATGTACAAAGTGTACTCTATGTAAAAATGTACTGTTTTTTGATATTTTAAGGAATCACTATTGCAATCTCGTTTAGTGTGAATTAATAGTGATTTCTAATTTAACTGGTCACTTGCGGACTGCCAATGTTCTCATCAGCCTCTTTCATGTGTAAAACACTCTTGTTCGTTGAAGTATATGGACCAATTTTGTACATGGAACAGGAGGAGTAAGTCATGCAATACCAAAGTTCTAGCTCCCAGTTTTGCTACTTTAGAGTGAACTGTAGAAGATGTTTTGTCCATTGTGTGTGCAAGTATTAAAGCCTTGGCCATATTGTCATTACCCCGTTCCACAGTGTACAAGATTACATTCAATTTATATGTAAATGTAATCAGACAAGGTTCTTGAATGCGAAAGTTACATTCTTTGAAAGAAAGGTCATTGTCATTGTATCGATTGACCATTTAGCTTTCCACTTGTTCTTCAAGAACTTCCCCTTTAGAGATGAACATTCATTCAAACATTCATTCTAAAACAACTCTTTGTATATTCTTGGTCAATTATTTTGCCTCTACAAATTCAAGCCCAACATGTGGTCATCTTTCTAGAGTAAGGAATGCAAACAAATTATGGCAAAGCTAGTGTGGGACTACTTAGCATCCCAACTCCCATGATCTATACAAAAAGTCTGATGACACCATTAATCTTTATTTCTTCTAATCCTCATTATAGGGTCTACAATCCATACCAGGTTCCTATTTATTTATTTATTTTTTGAATGTTTTCATATTTAGGTGATGTGTGCATTCCATCATCACCCAAT
This sequence comes from Thuidium tamariscinum, assembly GCA_947034885.2. Taxonomy (NCBI): domain Eukaryota; kingdom Viridiplantae; phylum Streptophyta; class Bryopsida; order Hypnales; family Thuidiaceae; genus Thuidium; species Thuidium tamariscinum. The sequence goes on along the minus strand of OX344750.2, from coordinate 8,878,375 downwards.
TTTTTTCACCACCTAAGAAAACATTCTTGTGAATGTTTTTTTAGGGGTTGACATTCATTACCTTCCCATTTTTTTCTTTCAAAAGTTTTCTTATATAGGTAATGGGTGCATACCATCACCCAATTTTTTTCATCACTTAAGAGAACATTCTCATGAATATTTTCTTAGGTTTTGGCATTCATTACCTTCCCATTTTTTTTTCTTTCGAATTTTTTCTCATATAGGTGATGGGTGCATTTTTTTTTCACCCAATTTTTTTCATCACCTAAAGAAAAAGAAAACAGTCTAGTAAATGTTTTCTTAGATGTTGGCATTCATTAGCTCCCTACTTTTTTCCCTTGTAAATGTTTCAATTTGTTGTCACTAGCATTTGTGCCCTTCACCTTTTTTTCCTTTTTGAGTTTTTTATAGGTGTCTTGAAATTCGTTTCCTATATTTGGTGTTGTACTAGTGCAAAGGTCCTTTTTTTAATATCTGATATATTCACTTTAACTAAATTCATTCTCCACTCTTTTGTGCAATTAGTAGGAATATGATTAATAAGCATATTAAATATGCTCATTAATCCAATCGTTAAGTGCTTCATTAGTATATCATTGGATTATTTTCTTAAAATTAAAAGTTGTAAAAACTCTGAGATTTATATTTGGAGCCATACAATTAGTGGAAAAAAGCTTCTGGTGCTCTTCCATGTACCATAGCTTCAATACCCAAACCACGAATCAATGTAGGTTAAGATGAGTTTGTGATTAACTATAGGTATATCCAAATCAGAGGGCAAATAGTAAATGAACATCTCATTTCTCACCTATAACACAGCTTCAGATAAGAAATATTACACTTAAAAGCGAGTTTAAAAACTCACAACTATTTATTAGTTCATACAGTACATATTGTATACAGAACATATAGTACATATAGTGCATCTTGTACATATGGTACATGTAGCACATAGAGTACTTGTAAGGCATATCTAGCTTGAAGCTCTCATAGTACTCAAAGTATCTACTGATACTTCCAAATATGCTTTGAGTTCCCACAGCCTCAATGCTACAATGCAACATAGTTAATCACCATTGAATGCCCACCACTCCCGTAAGGCATCTTCACATATCCGTTGTGTTTCACTAGACACCTTGTATATAGGAGTTCCTTTCACCCTATGAGAAGCTAGAACCATAGGGAATTTGCAAGCCCGAACTAGATGAACCTCTACATGAGCATCAACTGCCCTGTCACAAAGCACGTAGGTCTTCTCTCCACGCCTGTACTTCTTGAAGTATTGTGCTCGAATCACAGCGTCTCCAGCTCCAAAAAATCACCCCCATGGACATGTCATGGACTCTTGTAACACAAACTTCTTGGCCACACATTGGAGGATGTAGTATTCCACCCCATCTTCGTTATCCTCCTCTGCAGGTATCATGAAGTTGTCGCCAATTTCTACCAAGTCACCAACCTCTTCCGAAATACCATCATACGCCCAGTTTGCTTCATTGTCCATCTCTTCAACTTATTGAGCTACAGCAGCAGTATTGAAAGGCTGCAACCTTTGAACCCACCATTCCTGCACATGTGCTGACTTTTCACACTCAGTCCAATCACCATCAATACATGGGATACAAAAGCATGACAATTCACGAGTCCTAAGGAGGATAGGGTTAGTTATAGAAAAGCCTGAAATGGAATAAAGACTTTTGGAGCCTGGCAAAGTGTGGCATTTGATACTATTATCAGCATGATCGACATCTGAATCTCCAATCAGCCAAAAAACACGAGAAAGAGGGGAAGTTGTAGCTCGTGCGTATGAGCTGGGTACACGTTCGGTGTATTTCTCATCCAGGAAATCCACCACATCAGCAGCATTCCGTAACGGCCGCAAGGGATTCTCAATCTGCTCAGCAGCCAATGCCCTTTTCACCATGGCATCTGCCCCATCCCATTCGCCCTTTCCATGAGCAGATTCAAAGAAATTCCAATTCATCTTGCAACCTCCAGTGAGCCCAGGGTAGCGTGCCACAAAATACATAGCTGTTGCACACTTGAATTGTGCACTACAGCCGTCACTGAACACCCAATGCACCTCCGGAGTGAATCCAGAGTGAGTTAGCCAATCCCAATGCAACATTAGGCAATGCTGAACAAAAGAAGAGTCGTGGGATTTATCATTAGAGATATAAAAGTGGGTCTGCTTCATAGTCTAGTCTCCTTCTTTCCACATCGTAATGTGAACCAATATGGTCACACTTGTACTGTGATAATACAAGCTATGCACCTCATTCTGGATGGCAAAGGAGTAATTTTCAGCATAGTCAATGTGGGATACAACAACCCCCTCGGGCACATTTTGCATCATCAGCTGGCACTGCTCATCCTGCCATCGAGCCTTGAAGTTGTGCGTGACAAATGTAGTGACGGTTTTCTCCATGTATGACAGGAATTCGTATGCAGGTGTCTCTTTGAAAGCCTCCCTAATTCTTTTCTTGGCTCTTCCAGTCTGAGAATCCACTCCCACCTGGTAGTACTCAAAGCACTTCCACTTCAAGGTAAACGTGTTAGAAGTAGATAACTCAAGAGGACAAAACAAAAGCAAACGAAAACCACATCTAGAACACTCTTCCATAAGGCATTCTAGTCTGTGCCAAACATCAAACTCCCCTTTCGGACATACGCATGCTTCCCACAGTAAGGTTATCCGCTCAAAAATGTGCTCATGTGCACAACAACCCCCCTCTTCATTGCCTTTGCAAATAATACAAGCACAAACACAGTTAACATGCAGCCCTCTAAGCTTGTCTCTTAGATTCCTCAATCCAATCTTCATGAAATCGGTTTGAACATGGTAAATACAACAACATGTATTTCGCTCCTTTAGTTTCCGCACCCACCACGGCTTCAACCTCTCAAATGCCCTTTGCCGCACACTACATTCAGGGTGGACTTCCTTGAAGCGCAAAAAAAATGAGGTCTGCAAAACTCAGAGACATGTAAAACATGTACAATAAGAACCTTTTTTGCAAACCTTGTACGTGAGAAATATACAGAATGTACTAATTGTATAAAAGTACCATGACAATGTACTAGGAGTCATGCATGTATTACACACTGCAATACCACCTTCAGGTTTCGAAGGAGACGTTATACAATATGTACATTTTATATTACATAAAGTTCATAACAGTGGTAGATTATTATGAAAATTGAAAAGTACAAAACCATCCCAGTACCATTTGTACTTTGATTCGTATGACCACTAACAATGCCATATGTACAAAGGGTATGTAACTAGGAAACAAAGTACAAGAGTACCTACTACACCTAGGTTCAGGGTCATCCTTCGAGTTTAAAGTCGAATATGTACAACCTAAAATTCCATTTTGTACAACATGATCCCAAAGTGCTCATGACTACATATTAACACCTTAACCACTACATGAACAGTATTAAACATGCACAGTACTCCTCATGCCATGAGCTATTGATGTACTTTTAATACTCGTAGGACACGGGGTCCAATTATTGTAGAGCTCATTCTGTTATCTTCTAAGCAAATTCTAGCAAAACTACTTTGACTAACATGAATTTGGACTCCAGAACATAAGTAAAAAGACAACACCTCAATTGTAAATTCCAACATACCTGAGAATCACACAGATAATGCGTCGGATGAGGCTCCGTCCAATCCTTTCGATCTACTTAGTGTTTGATCACGTCCTTTTTGTTTGGGGAGACCTTAGTCTGGGCATTCCACCATACATGAATGCATTGTTTGACGTAGTCAGAGAGTCCTCCTCTCTTCTTACGATGTAAGCAAAGTCCTAAAACTGTTTCCTCACAATCAAGGAGCTCAACCCTTCTATTCAAAGCAATATTGATACTCTCTGCTGATGTTTCCAAAATACGAGACAATGGCCTCACCCCATCAATTCCCAAGCTTACTGCTGCATCCAACAGAGCACTTTTCCTGGCTAACAACTCGTTGGAGTTTGCTACCTTTACTAATTGCAATTCATTCTTGAAGCTCTCAATGAATGAGTGAATGATCTTAGCTTCCTGCGGCCGTGCATAGTACTCAGGCAACAAAGGGGAAACACTACTATGGTGCAATAACCTCTCCACAACATCTCTCCTACTTTGTGGACCGGGACAGCTTCTCAACTCCTGCCCTAAATATTGCACTAAACAAAGTGAGATTCGATTAGAGTCTCTCGGTGATAGACTGTCTTCCAAAACACCTGGTGCTACAGAAGCTAAAATAAGTGCCTCTTCGTGCCTTTGTCTTTCTCGTGACCTCTGCAAAGACTTTCTTACTCTTGCGTTCTCAGTTACCAAAATCTGTTGCTCTTCTTGCAAGCGAGCTGCATTGGCCCTAACTGCTGGACCTGGACGACTAATGCCATGTCGTACTCGTTGTCTCTTGGCAGTGTTACCCATTCTGAAACAAAAGAACAGACAAACGCACGTTAGTCATCTACCATAAACCAGAGTATGTAGTTCAGAAGTTGTGAAGATGACAAGATCCAATGTAAGCATTGCATGCAGGAAGGTCTGAGGAGCATCGGTTCAAGAGAATTTGACAGAACTCACCCTCATAAATAGTTGATGTCACTTCCTCAACAAAAGGGATTCGCAGCTAACAGTTGAAGGCCCAGTCGAAAGTCTCACGGAAGAAAAAGAAGGTGTGAAGTCCGAACTTGTGGTGGGATATGATGTTGGATCTGAGCTAGTGAATAGCGATCGCTTGGAGGACTCGTCCTATGTGTTGCACAAGCCTAAATAGAAATTAATGTTTCCTTGCTTGGACACTGGGGTTTCTGAAATGTAACCAGAGTCACTAGTCTGAGCACTAATTGACTCAAAACAACGAGAACCCAACTCAATAGGAAGACTTGCAGTGAAATATGAGGTAATAAGTTTTTGAACCAGGACAGCTGGACGTTGTATAGACGTCGCCATCTTTCACAAACCAAGACAAACAGCTTGCGCAAACATCACCAAGTATTGACCATTGCACAGAAGTTTCAAAGCACTAAAAATTCAAGGAAAACTTTGATTCCATACAGCCTAACAGCATAGGGAATCACAAACCAAGCCGGAGGTGCACAGCAAATGCAGCCCAGACTCAGGAGAGAGACGACGATGACGTGGCCGAAGAAAACAGTGGCGCCGCCATAACAGACCGGCGTCCAAGACAAATCAAATTTGTCAGGATGCGCAATTAAGGAATGTTCCTTCTGTCAAAGTACAAAAATGTACTAAGAGTACTATTGGTATCTGAACAACGTATAGAAGCGCCAAAAAATAACTAACGGAAAATTTTGTTTTTTCTTTAATGGACTAGATGCCATTCTAGAACTAGGTGCCAACATCTAGAATCTTCAATCTGATTGGAAAAAGATGGATTTTTCCACCAGATATAACTTGCAAACAAAAATTGACTTATTTTGAAGATTTCGGCCAAACTAAAGCTGTAAATAAAAAAGTGAGGGTAGATTCGAATACGCTGCCATTGCTTATCTTCATTGCAAGAAGAAAAGAAGTAATTTGACTTCCCACCTCTAAGATATTTGTACTTTCCTTCAAAAAAGTGTACTGTGACAATTTACTGAGCATATTAAAAGTACAAATTTCTCTCATTGAACTTGGTAATTCAAGAAAGGGACAACATGCACATGAACTTAACATGTAACAAGTCTAGCAAATAAAAAAAAATTGGCAAAAAAACACCCCTAAGTAATCACAATCACAAGTGCAAAGTCGAGTTTTCTAGAAAATTGGCTTTGTGACTCAAAAAAGTACGGGGTCTAGCATACTTACACCCTAGACAACAAATTGTTGTAACCACCATACTCAATGTCTGCAAAAAACATCACAAGGCTATTCATGACATGACTGTTGACTTCGTTTAACTTACTTGCGCCAAGATTCCAAGCACGGGGCATTGTCAATGACAAATGCATGTGCATAATTGCGCAACTCATCTGACAATTTCCGTTGTTGTGGTGCCCGACAACGTATGACCTCATCATTCATGGTGGGATCTTCTTCTGCATCCCAAACACATTGCATTGTTCCTTCAAAATCTTTCATGTACTCCGTACAAAAGCCGAGAGTGTCTTCCATTTGATATCCCTCTGCTATACTTCCTTCTGGTCGGGCGTATGTGCGAACATAGTCTTTAAGTGCCTTCATGTATCGTTCTATAGGATACATCCATCTGCAATGCACTGGTCCACATATAAATAACTGCTCAACAAGGTGCACAGGCAAATGCGTCATGATATTCAAAAAAGTTGTTGGAAACTCCTTCTCCACTAGGCATGTTGCCATGATGACATTGTCCATGAGTTCATCCTTGTCATCTTCTTTAATCTCCTTCTCGCATAGCCGTTGAAAGACTCTACTCATTTTGATAATTGCCAACCTCACATTCTCGTCCAAAATGTTTCGAACTGCAACCGGTAAAATCTACATACATAGAACATGGAATAATGCATCAAAGAGATGTTTGTTGACCCAAACTTTTCAATTTAATTAAAGCTTTCTTTCACAAGCAAGGATTGTAACAAAGAACTGTATCTCAAAAGACATGCTATGGTAAACTTCTAGTATACTTCATGGCACTCTCCAATCCGAATGAACATCATGAAGTTCTGTACAGTACAAATATTTGCATCACAATGTCTTCTACCATCATCTTCCAAGGACTAGGTTGATGACCACAACAACACTTCTAGGATTCTACAATGTTGGCATGGACACTTCATGCAGGCTTGCGAAGCCCAAAATTTCCATTGCTCTACATAGCAATCTTCTACTCTAGGGTGCAATGTACATGATGCTATAGTTTTTAATACAAAAAATTCAACAAAAAATTACACATATTGACACGAACCACAAAAGGGTATTGACTTCCTAAGACTTGGATTTCCATTACAAGTTAACGATAGAAGAATCTTAGATTTCTCACCTCCCCCGTACACCTATCCACTAAAAAGTTTACTTTGCTTATGAGAAGTTAGAAAGAATAGGGCTCACTTGTTGCATGAGAATGTGATAGTCATGAGTCTTCATGTATTGTAGTTTTCCATCCTTGAAGCGTTTGTGAAGAGAGCCAACATAGTTAGTTGGGGTGCATATGTTGGATATTATATCCATGAATTCATTTCGCTCTGGAACAGTCATGATGTAAGGTGGATGTGGCATATGAAAATCGTCTTGGTGTCGGCGTGGATCTTGTAGCCAAGTTTCTTCACGAATTCCCAAATTTTGTGCATCGACGCGACTTCTTGGGCTATTGTTGATAGCAAGAAGTGTCTTCACCATGTTCAAGAAGATGCTGCAAGCATTGACACCTTCACTGTCAGAACTTATTAGCATTTGTGCACATCTACGACTTTGAAGACATCTTATCTAATGACAAGACATTCAAAGGATATCATCTAGGACAACAATATGTACCACCTTCATAGATGCTTGTACAAACGAATATATTGTAAGTGACAACTTCTCACCTCAAAATAAGACAATTCATATAGAGCGCATAGTCGTTTCACACCCGTGAAATGCACTGGATCATCCTTTGCATCTTCTTTTCCACCAAGATCCAAATATGATTGCCGCCATGCAGCGTATCGAATGATGTCCTGCCTAGTCATTTTAGAAGGTCTAGGACGATGTTCATTGCGACCATTGAATTGTCGATTCTGACGATATGGATGGTGACGACTAAGATACCTACGTATGCCACCATAAACAATCTTGGATCCTCGAGTTGTACGATCTAAAAGGACATCTCCTGTCCGAGCCATTCTTGATTCTGTTTCAGGTCCACAACAAGGACAACCCTTATATCCCTTGCAACAAAGCCTAGAGATGAGAGCATATGCTGGAAAATCTGATATAGTCCACAATAGCAAACCCCTCATGGTGAAGTCTCTAGAGCCTTCCACTTGGGAGAAATCTTGTGCACTGACACCTTCCCAAAGTGCATGCAGCTCTCTGAGTATCGGTCGCAAAAACACATCAATGTTTTTGGAAGTTGGTGAATGCTTCCCTGAAATGAGGATGCTCAATGAGATGAAAAACTTATTAGTCACAAACCAAGGCTCAAAGTTATAAATCAAAATGAGCACTGGCCATGTTGACCAGTTTGTGTTGCTCAATTTGAAAGGATTGACACCATCCAATGCCAGTGCCAACGTAGGTTCCTGTTATCAGCACCAAAGTTACTGAATACAACGTCACGATCAACATGCTTCCAAGCAGGGCTGTCTACCACTGATCGCATGATCCCATCTTCACTAACATGCTTCGTCCAACCAATCAACATCTGCGCCAACTCTACAGAGCGGAACATGCGCCTCAACCGTGGAATCAACGAAAAATGCCGAATTACCTTTGCCGGTATGGAATTTGTGCCCTCTAACGACCGTGACTTCATGCACTCCGGACAATTGTTTAAGCCAGCATTCCCTTCTTCATATAGAATGCACCCACTTGGACAAGCGTGGATGCTATTGTACTCCAATCCCAACTTCTTCATCATCTTCTTCGCCTCGTACTAGCTGCTTGGTATTTTATTGCCTCTTGGGAGCAAGTCTGATGACATGTACTTCAACAATTCATCAACAAACTTGTTGCTGACGCGAAAAACTGCACACATATTCATGATGATGATGGTCGCTGATAGGATACTAGATGACGCCCCCTCGTACACTGGTGTAGTTGCATGTTCGTACAAATGTTCCATGTCATCAATTGTATCCATCTCTACATCCGCATCTTCATAGTCAGCAGCAGTCCCAGATGCCATGGTGTCCACATGCAATGTATCGCCACGGTCGAAAGCCTCCAATACTTGCCTTTGAACATCATGATGTGCATCCATAGGATTGTTGTTGTCCTCTGGCGCCTCATTAGGGACATCATCATTGACATCTATAAAGGTGTATTTATAGACATTGTCTTGTACAGCAAGATTATTGCCTTCAACGTCTACATTAGCATCAACGATGTCGTCATGAAAAGCTTGATCTTCAATCCAAGTGCCATCTGGGTGATAACCATTTGGAGGGTCCCCCCTACCATTGACCTCATGAGAAAGTCATCTCTACCTACTGCATGTAGATGTCTTCTAATAACATCTATTGCACATTCTTTCCCTCCATGACAATTTCGGCAAGGACAACGATATTTTCTCAAATTGAACTCCGTTGCCACCCTCAACTCTGTTGTCGTAGCACAGGAAAGTCAAGTTGCTTCTCTAAGACCGGAAATGGCCCTAAAGTGACTCGTTTATCATTCCCACAAAGATTTGGTTGCCAGATGATTAATATCCGGAAATCAGAATAAGGATTACCACAAAAACACCAAGCACACTTATCTAATCTTACCTAATCATACTCTAAAACTCTACAGACTCCCCTATTTACAAACTTACAGAATCCAAACCGGAATAGAGAGTGGGTAGCAAGTCCAGCTCTTCTACATCCTAAGATACTTTCCGGTTTTTCCCAGTAACCAGTGTCCGGAATCGAGTTTAACCTCTGAACAAAGAGGGATCTGCGTATTGTGATTAAGGAAGAAAGCTTACAACCTACCCTCTACGTTTTAGAGTGTCAAGAGTGCCACTTAAATAAACAAACAAACAAAACAACATCAATCCTATTCAACCTAATTTCCCTCACAACTAAACCGGATAGCTATCTGGCCTAGCAGGTCACGCAAGGAAACTTCAGTCAAAGTCTAACTTACACTACAACGACGGCCTACTGGGTTAGTCTAAACTCTGGACAGAATCCGGGACGGGCGGATTGAGAAGTCGTCACCTTCCCTACACATTTCCGGTTACCAAAGAACCTGTCTACCGCTTGAACTGGAGTTGTCCGGAATCATCAACGGCTATGGCTCCAAGTGACTGGGACTATCTTCAGATAATGGGAAAACCGGAACTAATCGCACTGAGGGATCAGGAATCCACCATCACACACAGATTGCACTTACTCTCCCAAGAATCCGGATAAACCCAATATCTGGGCACACTCTCTCCCTACCTATTCCTGCAACTCTACAGAACATACACCAACAGAGTCACCCACTGGAATACACGCCGCCACCTCAATGTGAATCAGAAAAGCTGATTTGAATTGCACAATGCTAGGAAAACAAGGTATGAAAATGCACACTAACAAACTGAAAACTAACACCTAAATACTTTACAACCCAAGGAAAACCACAGCCCAAGGGAAATCAAAGCCAACCACAAGGGAATGACACGTGCCATTCGCCTTATCCAACTCTCAGTTGACTTCCACTGAACGCCAGCACTGTCCGTAAAAAGTGGATCTCAGATCCGAAAAATCCGGATCCAGTGGAGTCAACCTTACCTACTCACCTAAAAGCAACTTGAAAAGTGCTTTCTACCAAAAACTTAGGTTTTCAGCTGCCAACCTACTGTAATACCTAACCCTAAACCTATTTCCTTGGCCGCTTCCCTGGAGTCTCTTCCTTCTTGGCGGTGCCCTTCCTAGGTGGCTGTTTCCGGGCAGAACCGGAAGTGTTCTTGCGCTTCCTCGCCTGTAATGATTTGGCCTTCAATTGGGCCTTGACCTTCTTTGTCATGGCCAATTTAGCATCTGGATCAGAATCAAGTTCTGACTCCTCACTTCCAGATCCAGAGGTGGACTCCTCATCCTCCTCCTCCTCCAAAGAGGTATTCCGGTTCCGGTTCCGGTAAAAAGATAATCCCTCTCTTAACACTATTATCTCCTTACTGTTTCCCGACATTCCGGTTTTCATTACTATACTATAAATCAGGATTTAGACTAGTAAATCACAAATTTATATGAAAAATCAAAAGAATTAAAACCTAATTTATACTTTCTAGACTAAAAATGACTTTCCAGGTTGCGACATCTGTTTGTAGAATGAGGTCATCCACTGAAATGTGACGAAGAACACGCCCGTCAGTGTTGATGCGGATTCGTGCCCCATGCAACGGGATAGCGTCTTCCATTACTAGGTCTCCCCCCCTTGCCACAAATTAAAGTGTGCCCAGACCTCCTTCAAGTGAAGTGATGAACCTCCTTCTGAGACCCTAACCTGAAAGTGAATACACTTTAAATGTTAGGATCCACATGGAAGGCCATGAAGTGCAGAAAAGTGCAATGAACACACTACTAGAGCTATAATGTCCATTGCACTGTGAAAGTATTGTCAACAATATAGTTTTCGACACTAGGAAGTTTAGAGAATGTCCTACAAGAGTAATTTGATGTCTAGACAAAAAAATTTATATGGACATCCTAGTGTTCAAGAATGCATTTCCAAGTCCTCTATAATGTTTAGGGTAATAGGGATCTTTCTGAACATGATCTGTAGTCTCTATGATCCTATAGTGGCCTGACACAAAGATAACATTGAAAGAACACGAGTGATAACATTCAATATCCGTGCTTGAAAGACACAAAGATAACATTGAATATGCGCGCTTGAAACACTATCTCCTATGCAAATAACTCTAACCATGTGTTTTAGCAATTCAACAATAACATGCCATTTCCTTGTCATGAAATAATGAGTAGATGGTCATGCAATTGTGAACATTGAAAATGGTTTCAAATTTATTTCTTTGGTGAAATATCATCATCATCAATCCTTCCCGAATTTTCTATATTTTTTTTAAGTTCTTTTTCGTATTTTTTACAAATTTAAATGTAAAAGTACTAATTTTCATGAGATTTGAGCTTGTTTTCCACTTCTCCAAGTTAGAGAATTTTCATGTATTTTTCCTTCCTAGGATACCTTCTTCTTAAAGGTGTAATCATTAAAATTATTTTACACATTTCAAAATTATTGTTTTTCTAATTAAATAGTGCTTTTGAAAAAATTATGAGTACTATTAAGAATGAGACTAAAAATGGGAGGCCTTCCTTGCAATACCCCATTGCACATGTAAATTAGGATTAGTAAATGGAATATGTAAATTAGGATATATAGGAGCTATAGTACTCTTAGGTAATTCAAATCAAGAAAATGTATTCAAATTGAATTACATACTTTTTGAAGACATTGTCATAGACATTGTCATAGACATTTTCAAATGTTTTATATTGGAATATTTTCGTAGACATTTTCAAATTTCTTTTATTAATCATGTGCATACCTTTTTAAAAAAAACTGAAAATAGAAAAGTAAATTCTACATAGGACAATACGTCTACCGGGATTTTGTTTTAGACATAGTATATGGAATTAGTGTTTGAGGGGACAATCCCGATTTCATGAAACAATTCTTACATTACAGAAATGTGAGATAACATGCAACATCTCTATTTTTAGGCCAAAACAATATGTCCAATGCCTCATCAAATCATCGATGTGCAATGGGGAAAAAGAGGTTTTCTATTTCTACACTCTAAATTAGTCAACAAAATTTTCAATTGATTATTCTATTTTTAAAATCCCAAACAACCACAACAAAGACCTTGAAGTAATATTTGCTTACTAAACCACATTCAATATTGTATTGAATAGAGGCATCAAAATTTGATGTCTTTTACTAATAGGAAATTGAACTTCCTATTTATTCAAATTTTTTTAATTTTGTTGAGGAAAACTACAAATCATCAATGCTTTTAAAGTTAAGGATGAAAAATAATAATATCAACTAGAATATATATAAGAATAATGTGAAAATTTTACCATTAATGAAGAAAAAAATGGAAAACTTAATATAGAAAATGAAGTTCAAAACTCTTTTTACATGAAAAAAATTGGAATGAAAAAAAGAACAAATTGTATTTTCTAGATTTTAACACATAGAGCTTGCAATTGCAAGAGCTCTCGCAATTTTGGTGGCCTAAATCAAATTCATTGCGTACTAATCTTACCTCTGTAGTTGGTGAGAAACTAAGTAGAAATTGCTGGGAAGCTTCGAAGTCCCAAAATGCACTTCACATGGAAAATATGGAACATGTACGTCATTGTGGTCCACAACCCTGTAAGAAAAAACACATGGAGACTTTTTGTAAGCTCAATTTGCAACCACATGAAGCCACCATATTTTTCACGTCACACAAACATATAGAGAATTTTTGTATGAAATGTTCCTCCCCTTGCCTACTGAGATCCACGGACGTTCCAAGAATTAGTAGATAGACTATGACATAGTCTTAAAGGATGTATTGTAAGTCATAGCCATGTTGGTCCAAGTGTCTTTCAATTGGAAATGACATCCACTATGACAATAAAGTGTTACCTTCTATATTGCAGGGAAGGTGACCATAGTTGCATCAGCCACAAAAGGTCCTCAACAATTAATGAGTTCATTTTTTGAAGATGAGTCCTGCTTAGTCTCCCTTATGGATTTTTAAGGAACCAATGATGAATTGAGTGTGCCTTCTAATTCTTTCATACATGTAGAGAAAGACATAGAGTCAATGTCAACTTCAAAATTCTCAACAAAGAAAAAAATTTGGTGATACTTCTACTTCCATTGCCTTTTTGATACAAATAAAATTCTATATGAAAATTTGTATAACTCTACAAGTAGTTTATGAAATTCTAAATGATTGAATAAATTAAAGGCTAAGCAATTGGAAATTAGTTGTCTTATCCGGGTGTACATGAGATAAAATGAGCCAACTTCAACATCCTAGGGGTGGTTTAATTGGGTGCTTTTAACTAGGACTTGGATGAGCTATTCACACTTAAACACGCATTGAATGTGCAGCCGAATGTGCTGACAAGGAGCTAACGGCTTTTCTGATCGAGTTTGGGAAATTCTGACAAACACTCGTCTTGCTCAGTTGACGCTCCCGGTCGTCTCGCTCAGCTCATGCACACGTTGTTCGACTCATGTGTTTGCACAGGCTTTGGTGTTTTGCTCTGGCGGCGCTTAGACTATGCTCAGGCTGTGTTGCTTCCAAAGTTGAATGTGGATTTTGGGTTGGTTTGCGTTGCACTTAGGTGAATTGTTAGCGTACAATGGAGTCAAAGTTGGTGAGGGGAGAGTCCGCAAAACTATCGAGAGAGAGGAGGGGATCATTTGATAAGAAATACAAGTCTGTGAAAGCCCCTCAGTCGGCTGCAGAGTTGCTAGCAGAGTTAGCATCCTTGAAACTCCAAACGAGTGAGTTCTTTGTAAAGGAGAGAGGCTTGTGCGGATGTGGTCTAAACCCAAAGCACTCTGCTGATATGGCTTGTGTCACCCCTGAGAAAATCGAGGAAGTCTGGGGCAAGTGTTCAACGTTTAAGACAACAAACACTACTTTGAATCCACAAAGTAGGGTAGAGCTTCTCCAATTGTGTGCAAAAATTTATGGTAAGGTTGAGATTACAAACAATGAGTTCATGGCTTGGGTAGTTAAAGGATACATTGCAGAACTGATGGATTTTGAAGTGAATTGGGCATCCGCTGCTGCATCGACAACCCTACTTCTTGTTAGTCGATTAGAGGGTGAACTTTTCAAAAGAGATCTTACTGTGGAGGAGGTTGCTACCCTAAAGCATTTGGCGCCTTATGTTGTTGCGAAACCTTCTATTTTCCAATCAAGAGGCAGTGCAAAGTCTAGTGGTTTGGGGTCACATCCGATGGAAGCCAAGTTGTTTTCAGGAAAATTCAAGATTGCTGGTGTTAATATACCTCCCGTATTGACAATGGAGGTCATCCAAGCAGAAGAGTTGCTAGTTCTTGAAGGCGAGCTGCTGACAGACACAGAAAGTAAAGAGAGGTTTTTGACTGCTTCGAAAACCAGCATTACGGAGAGAATAATTGGATTCAAGTTTGGGATGGACAATCGAAACGCCGATGCTTTTGAGGCGGCCGAAAACGTGAAGGTAGTGGAGGAAGGATTGAAGTAGAACGGGCTTCTAATCTCGGAATTGGAGAAGAATGTGAGTAATTCGTATGTTTCATTGGTGGGTGACAATCTGTAGTGCTATGTGTTGGGTTTAGGGTTCAATTTCATATGGGTAGGTGCTAGGTTTAGGGTTTGTTGTAGACAATCTTTCAATGGTCTAGACAAGATTATGGTTTACACAATCTTTCAGTGATCAGGAGGGGATCATGGTTTAGGGTTTAGGAAAACTGTACAATTCTTGCTTGTACTGCTCTGGTAGGGATTATGCAATGGATTTAGAATGTACTGAACAGTTTAGAATGCACAAAACATATGGCTTACAGAATGATTTGGTAGGGTATTAGGAAGATCATTCAAAATGAATTCTGTTTGCTGTTAGGTCTTATGCAATGGAAGAGGAATCGTATCATTAATGAACTTGGACTTGTGGATCTTCAATTCAAAAACCGCTCTCTTCTGCACCTACGAGTTTAGAGTATTTTTTGTAATGTATAGTTGCAATCCACTACTTTGATCTCAACATACTCAGCATTCACTGGCTCTGTGCAGTCTTTTGAATTTGAAGATTTTTGCTTTTTCTCTTGACAGGTGCAGCACTTCAGAGACAATCTCGATGAAGGCAACGATGAATTTACTGTTGCATTACAGAAGTTACAGAAGTTGAGGTTAGAGCGAGAAGCCGAATCAAAAAAGCTAGTGTTTACTAACTTCAGTTTTGAAGGTTGTCAGAGAAGGGCCAAGAAAGCATCAGAACTATATTCGGATGCTGGTCTAGAAATGTGGAGGTTTGAGGCTGACATTGCAGTGGTCAGAAGAGAGTTGGAAGATCTGCGGCGTTACAAGGATGCAGTTTCCGATCAAATTCAAATGATGCATCGAGGTGGAGGAGTGTCTTGCTGGCCAAAGCCTTAGACTAATAAGCTGCTTTAGAATTGCTATGTAGTTTGTAGATTTGGTTTTATGTGTCGGGATTTAGCGTATGGTTGCGGCAACCCTTGGGTACTAGAATGTGGTTTACGGTGTACTTGGATTGTTGGAGTATTGATCAGTTCTTGCTTGGGTACTGCAACATGGTGCACCCGGGTACTTGGCTTGTTTGAGTACTGATCAAATCTTACTTGGGTGCTGGAATATGGTTATGAGGGTACTTGGCTTGTTGGAGTACTGATCAATTCTTGCTTAGATGCTGGAGTGTGGTTACGAAGGTACTTGCCTGGGTTAAGTACTGATCAATTCTTGCTTGGATGCTGGAACGTGGTTACAAGGGTATTTGGCTTGTCGGAGTAATGCTCAGTTCTTGCTTAGGTGCTGGAACGTGGTTACAAGGATACTTGGCTATTAGAATACTCATGAGCTCCTGCAACAACTGCTGCAATGTAGTTGTGAGTACTTGGATACTAGAATACTCACTTATGTATGCTTGGGTGCTGAAATACTTTAGCATTTGCGCTTTGGTACTAGATACGTTGCGTTTGTGCTTGGGTGCTGGATACCGATTTGTTTGTGCTTTGTTTTGTGCTTGGGTGCTGGTTATTCTTGTGCTTCTGCTTAATGTTGTACTTGGGTGCTTTGTATTCACTTATTTATGCGAGACCAGTTTTGTGCTTGGGTATTGGTTATTCTCGTGCTTCTGCTTAGGTTTGTACTTGGATGCTGTATAGTGATCTATTTATGCTTGACCAGTTTTGTGCTTGGATGCTGGATATTCTCGTGCTTGTGCTTACGTTTGTACTTGGGTGTTGTGTACTCAAAGATTTGATGATTTGTTTTCGGGTTGGATGCTAGATATTCATGTGTTTAGGTTGGGTAGTGGATACTTACTTTTTTTGTGTTTGGATGCAAGATATTGAGGCGTCAGAAGTTGGTTGCGCAGTAATTACAACTGCTCAAAGACGGTGTTAGACGCCCATGCATTTATACGTGGGTTTTAGAAAAATTGGTGATTCATGCACTTCTTTGTAATGACCAATTGACTGATTTTGTCTTTTGTTTGAATTGTAGGGTCACAATCTAGGGGAAAACAATCTGATAGAGGATCAAGTGGATCAATCTATCAAGTCCAGCCTAGAGTCCCAAGCATTTCAGGTAGCAGATTCAAAGATGGCACACCATCACTTGGAGATAATTTGCAGCCCGAAACAAAAGCAGGATCGGTAGGTGACGCTGTTGACGAGGTAGATTCCCCAGCGAAGGGGGAAGTAGGTGGTACAAGCGACAGTGCAAGTCTTGTGGACTTAGCAAGAATGGTGGCACCCAACGATACTGATGCAGTATTGTGCCCTAGGAGGTCAGAGGCAGTTCCGCCAATGTTTGGGGGTGAGTTTCGGTTTGATGACAAGTAATTTTCCAAGGATAGCTATGTTTCAAATTTTAATTTTTGTACTTCTCGTTGAACCTACTAGTGTCTGAAGCAGTATTGTGCCCAGTGGTCAGAGGCGATTGAATTTGGCTGGGTTTTGGGGTGAGTTTCGGTTTGGTGACTTGATTTTCCAAGGACAACTATTTTCAAATTGACAAGTGTCTCCTGTTGGCTTTTTCAGCGCAAATTTGTACCCCAGTGGATCCTGTATCGACAAGCATGGAGGGTCCGTGTTTGATAGGAACTCCAGTGGAGGTGAGTCCAACAGAGGGTAGACCATTGACTCCAACAGAGGAGAAAAATGCTGGAAGATATTCTTTTAGTGTGAAGAGGTCTTGTGATCCATGTATAGATGACTCTAGCACGAGGAAGAAGGTTAGCAAATCATCAACATCAAACCAGAGTAGTGATGTATATAAAGCCACACGATTGTCTAGACGGTCTCCTTTAAAGAGCGGAAGTTCTCGTAGACATGAATGTAGGAAAGGAGATGTAGAGCCAGAAATCATTGGTTTACAGGTAGAAACCTTACCAAAGGTAGTAACTAGGAGCAGGTTAAAAAACAATTGATTTTCATTGACTGACTTCACTATAATACAACTGCTCTTTAGTATTCATTGATGTTTGTATTGGTGGGCTCATTTTTGAATGAATTTGAAAGTAACTTTCAAGTTAGAAAAGGGCTTCAATTGTATATTTGAAGTTCAAGATTCATTGAGAATCATATATATGTGATGTTTAAATTTGCATCGTAAATGCAGATTTTGTGTTGAAATATGTCTTCGAATTCAATTTGGAGCTTACAATCAGCATTCGAAAATGAACTATGATCATAGGCTATTCAAACAACTTTGCAACCAGCATTCAAACATGCTTTACAACCAGCACTGAAGCAGCATTGAAGCAGCATTCATAAACGAACCACTTGAGATCAATTTACCGAAATTCAGAACCAAATACCAGGCACCCATTTACCAAAATTCAGGCTTTGGGCATTGTAACATGCGTTACAACCAACATTTATAAAGTAACCAGGATAGTTATATTTCAAAATGGAGACCCTACATTCAAACCTACATTACAACCAGCATTCAAGTAACATTTGCAAAGTAATGAAGATCAATTTACAAAATTCTCAAAAAACATTCAAATATAATTCTAAACTAGCATTCAAGCAAGATTCATAACAAATATCAATTTATAGAATTGAGAACAAGCATTCAAGGCAAAGGCAATGCAAGCTATTGCCATGAAAATTGAGATTTAGGAGCCATATTCTGCTTAGAGAGAATGATAGCATAGATTGCTCTCAATGGAGCAAAAGCCAAAAGATTCCTGCTTTGTAATTACTAGCTTTGTTCTGTATCTTGAATACATTCTCAATTTAATAGTCAACTATCATTCTTCTTTTTTCATATCAAATGTACAAACTTTGAGATTTAAAATAAATATGAAGCCTTAACATGTACACAATGAAAATAAATTTGCGGCTTCCAGCTAGAAATCTATTTTTAAATGCTTTTATAGTAAAGAGCTAATGTAATTTGGCCCTCACTTCTTTGAATTATAGAACCTCATTAGATTTTGGGAAGGATACAACATGATGTACCTAAAACCACCCTTATAAGTTTGGTCACACCATTGCAATATTCACGCAAAAATCATAAACAATTTTTGATATAATTTGGACAATGCTTATATGTTCAAGCAAAATGCAAGAAAATCTTGAATGTTTTAGAAAAATGACATTGAATATTTTTGAAATGTAATTCCTTACTTTGAACTTTTTCACTTAGCAAACTAAGAGCATGATATGCTAAATTGCTTGCTTGGTTGAAAATGGTTTGTCTCCTTCAATTATACAAATTCTAAGGCAAATATTGTTGAAAAAGATATGATATGTTTACAAAATTTGCAAGATTCATAATTTCATGCAATTTTAATCTAAAAACATCAATCTTTATAATTGATCCAACTTCTTTCAATATATTTTTTCCATGACGCATGTTTTGAAGGGCCCATGTGCACATCTTAGTTAAGTTTTGTCTAGGTTTAATAAGACTTTATGGTTTAGAGTCAATATTTGCTTCCAATAAGTGCCATTCCTATTTAAATCAATTTCAATCATTGGGAGTAAGTTTTGTTCAAATTTAGAATATGCAGTATCAAAAATTTACAAGAGCTCTTCAAATATTCAATTCTATAAATTCACAAACTACATTGTTCATCTTCTGTAAATTACAATCATCTTAACATTCATTTAAATATTTCAAGATGCCAAAACTGGTTTTGAAAGGTAAGTTTAGTAATTTGGATCAATTGTTTGCATTAAAATGATATAAATGAAAGTAGGTTTCTTTCATTTTTGATACAAAAATTTAAACAAATACACACTTCAAGCAACCACAAATAATTGGAATGAAAGAAAACAAACTACTAGGGAAACTTAGATCCCTTGTTCATTTTCTGAATGAAATGATGCAAACCCCCCAAAAAAGGATATGGTCGAGTACTTACTATGTATGTTGAGATGCCATCCCAATGTATGTTGGATTAGATATAGAGATGTGAATTCAATTTACATGTAACTTATGTAGCTTGCCTTAATTAACACTCAAGGTTAGATTCTAAAAATATGAAATTGCCCAAAATAATCCCAACACCTCTAAAATTATTGAGATGTACATAAAACAAATTAAAAGAAAATGAAAACATTTCAAATCAAAAAGAAATTTCAACAAAGGGAGTCCAACCATATTCATTTTAAAATAAGAAGCTAAATCAATCAAAAAATAGTAGAAAAATCCCAAAGGGTCTAACACTTCTAGAAATTTTCACATAGGTGCCTTTTATTATCTAAAATACACATAAAAAGTCTTGAAAAAATTCTCAAACACACACAGTAGTTGTGCCAAATCTAGTCAATTGTGACTAATGCTCTTAAAAGTCATTAGTCACATCAATCACAATTGCCCAAATCTCCTAATTATATGCCTTCTCCAATTTGAAATTGTCCCAAAACTTCCCAATCCTTGAAACAAGTCCCCAAGAAGCACTTCATGAAAAAAAATTGGAAAAATAAAAGCCCAACCATTTTCAATTTGAAATAAAGAATTTAGGCAATCAAAAAATTGTATAAAAATTCCAAAGTGTCCAACGATTCTAAAAATGTTCACATAGTTTCTTCTTACCATCTTAAACATACGTAAAAAGTTTTGGAAAATTTCACGCATCCAAGCAAAAGTTGTGCCTAATTTTGTCAATTGTGACTAATGTGACTAATACCCCCCAAGGGCATTAGTCACATTAGTCACAATTTGCCCAAATTTCCCTAATTACGTGCCTTCTCCAATTTGGAATTGTCCCAAAACTTCCCAATACTTGGAAAAGGTCCCAAAAAAGCACCTCATGAAAAAAAATTGGAAAAATAAAAGCCCAACTATTTTCAATTTGAAATAATGAGTTAAATCAATAAAACAATTGTAGAAAAATACCCAAGTACCCAATGATCCTAGAAGCTTCCACATAGTTGCTTCTTACCATTTTAAACATATATAGAAAGTCTTGAAAGTTTTTACAAATTCAATCAAAAGTTGTGCCCAATTTAGTAGATTGTGACTAATGTGACTAATGCCCTCAAAGGGTATTAGTCACAATCCATTAAGTTGGGCACAACTTTTGATTGGGTTTGTCAAAACTTTCAAAATTTTTTACGTATGTTTAAGATGGTAAGAAGAAACTATGTGAACATTTTTAGAATCGTTGGACACTTTGGGATTTTTCTACATTTTTTTGATTGCCTAAACCCTTTATTTCAAATTGAAAATGGTTGGGCTTTTATTTTTCCAATTTTTTTTCATGAGGTGCTTTTTTGGGACCTTTTCCAAGTATTGGGAAGTGTAGTCACCCTTTATTTTTGAAATTTTACCAATTGTCTTTTTCAGTGAAAAACTATTAGTTAATGATCAGTTTTGGACCATTGAAAGTAAAAAGATCGACTAATAGTTATAGTTTTCCATTACTGAGTAAATGTTAACTAGTAGTTATTAAAACTAATTGTCTTTGATCGGCTGACCACTAGTTTGCTGGCGGTTCAGGCGGTTTCTCTCTCTCCCTCGCCGTAGCATATAGTCTTTCAATTTGTTGTTTTCCGCCCCCACTCTCTCGGTTTTCTCGGTCTTCGTTTCGGTTTTCAGTCGAATTGTTTTTGTGTAATGATGAACTCCTTCAATTTTTAATATAAGTATATTTACAAGTTGTGTTTGTGTTTGTGTTGTCCAGTGATTGGACTTGTTGTTATTTGAGGTGGAGGCTTATTCTAATTGTTTGTTGTGTATCCAGTGATTGGATTTTGAAGGAGTATATTTGGTGTAATTGTGTTTGTTGAAAAGACCAATTGTGTTATTGTATTTGATTGTTTAACAAGTTGTGAATTACTTGGGCATGTTTGAATTAGTGTTTGATTCTGGTTGTTGTGATTGAACGAATTGTCTTGTTGATTTGGGTACTGTACCAACCAGTTGTCTTTGTGGGCTTGTGTGATTGGAATATTGTGAATCTGCAAAACTAGTTGTTTTTGTGTGCTTGGATGTGTAAACAAGTTGATAATTTACTTGGTCTGTGTCAGTGAAACAATTTGTGCTGATGAGTATTTGGGTCTGATGGGTTGTTCATTTTTGTAAGTCAGAATTTCACGATTGAATTACTATATTGGATGGAGTTAAACAAATTTTATATTAATTCGGTGATGCTCGGTGTGTTCTTGTTTCATCTGGATCAATTGTCTATGGATTGTTGATGTGGTTACGGAGTTGTTTAACGAATTGTTGGAGATAGACAAGTTGTGTTGGAGAAGCCGAGGACTTGGTTGCTGTTGAGGCAGGACGAGACAACAAACTACTGGTCCAGTGGTTAAGACTTTGCAGACAACGAGTTATTGGAGATTACCCAAATGAAAGAGGTAAGCAATTCATTACCCAATTGTCGTAATACTATTTCAAAAATCATGGAAATAACAATTGGTTGTTTTCTGAATCTGTGTGTGTGATTCTCTAACTAGTTTTGAAGTCTGCTAAGCACAAATGGTCAACACTAATTTATTAATTTGATCAATTTACAATTAGTGTTGATTCAATAGTGTTGTACGTATGTATTTACAAACCAGTTGTTGAGATAATGGATTCATTTATATGGTTGTGATTAAGTGGGTGGATTTGTATTGAACTATTAATTAATTTAGAATTATTTATTGATATACAAATAGTCCAGTGAGGTTAGCTCTGTCCTAAATACTATTGAAACATCAAACTGGGACAAATTGTAGTTCACAACAAATGCATCAAACCTGTTTGTTATAAATGAGATTAATGAGAATATTAAAACAAATTGTAATTTGATGCGCTAATACTAATTGATTATTCCTTACGGTTATTTGTTTTGGATCAAATGGATGTTGGTAAATATGATGTATGAATAGGTTATGTGTTATTGTGGTTAGTTGAAACTAATTGTCTTAGACAGGATTAATTCATATGCCAAACAATTTGTGTCATAACATGCTTATGTGTGTCGATTGATTTGTATGTATCTAACTAATTGTTTTGGTCCCTGGTTGTGTGTATGTGAGCTCATTTGGAGAATCTGTATCAACAACTAGTTGGAATTTAATCACCTTGTTTTATTTGGTTGATTCTTGGTGTCTATTTGGTGAATTACAAGTAGTCAGTCTGTGTGGAAAATTGTCCATAAATCATGTGCTCAGCATTGGAACTGATTACAAACTAATTGTCGTAATGGTCTTGAAACCAGTTGTATAGTACATAAGTCCTTGTGAATCAATTGCTTAATCATAGAGATTAGAGATTTACAGCTATAAACAAGTTGTAAAACAAATGGTTCAAATATTTGAATTCATGTTAACCATTTGTTTTGGAATTTGGTTCCTCAAATTAATTGTTGCTTATTAGCTGATTCAGTTTAGTTGTTAGCAGACCTTACCTTTGTAAAACAATTAGTTAGGACTGATTGGTTTACCTCTCTGTGAGTGACTTGGGATTTTGGACAAATTGTGGAAATTTGTATTTGTGGTTGAATATTCAGGTTGCCTTATAGACTAATAGTTTATAAAACAAAACTTAGATAAATCATTTGTTGATAGGAAATTTGTAAGGAATTATTTATTGGTTAAAATGGTATGAACAAATAGTAAAATGAAGTTGTTGGATTAGGTTTATTAGATATGGTTGTTGGGAAGGAAGATTTTGTATTGGAATGAGATTGTGATTAGAACAAATTGACTTTAGGCTTGGTGTTTGGTTTTTGGTCTTATCAAAGCTTAGTTCCAACCACTTGTTTAAAATTGGGTATTAGCCAATTAGTAAACTAATTGTAGGATGCTTTAACTAATGGTTGTGAAGTGCAGATAAAATAAGGAGCTTGCATTACACACACTCATGCCCTGCATTTAGATAGAGACAAATTGTTTTTAGATAGGACAGGGACTATTTCCTTGTGCATCCTAATTAGTAATTTGGATAGCTAAGTAGTGACATCAACAATTTGTTTGGTAAAAACAATTACCAGTAATTAATGAACCATGTGCTACTCTATTGTTAATATATATATTGTATTTAAATTGCATTTAAGTCTAGATCATGCATGACAAATTGTGGGTCTACACGACTAATTGTTTATTAGGAATTGAGCCACACACTAGTGAAGGACTGTGACTGCATTCATGCGTCCATAGCATTATTAAGGACTGGCCAACAAATTTGAATACTTGGGAATAAGAGTAGATATGAATTGTTAGAAATTGAAGTGTTATTATTATGTATTTCCTATTTCATTTCTGAATACAAGTGACTTTAGCCACGATACGTTAGACTATTTGATCATTCCCCTAGATTTGAACCCCTATACTATAGTCCTGGGTTTTGTGGGATCAGACAAAACTTAGACTACAGGAAGTTTTGGGACACTTCCAAATTGGAGAAGGCACGTAATTAGGGAGATTTGGGCAAATTGTGACTAATGTGACTAATGCCCTTGGGGGGTATTAGTCACATTAGTCACAGTTGACAAAATTAGGCACAACTTTTGATTGGATGTATGAAAATTTTCAAGGTTTTTTTATGTATGTTTAAGATGATAAGAAACACCTATGTGGAAATTTTTTGAATCATTGAACTCTTTGGGATTTTTCTACATTTTTTTGATTGCCTCAACCCTTTATTTCAAATTGAAAATAGTTGAGCTTTCATTTTTCCAATTTTTTTTAGGGAAGTGCTTTTTTGAGATCTTTTTCAAAGGTTGGGAAGTTTTGGGACAATTTCAAATTAGAAAAGGCGTGTGATTAGGGAGATTTGGGCAATTGTGACTTCTCCTAAACTCCCGTTTTTTGTTGAATATCAATTTTAGGATTTTCGAAATACACAAGAAATATTGACAAAATTAAATCTCCTCAATTGGATTTAAGCACCAGGAGATGCTCTTATGATCCACTGAATATTTTAGGAGCCACAACCGACATGGCTAATTGGATATTTCTTAATTAAACCTGACATTTTAATTGCCTTGGGTTCTGATTTAGCTAAGCAACACTCTTTCCACCAAACCTCCGGCAGCCCATTGGGAGCTGGCTATGGCATCCGATGTCCATCCAGTCTGACAGCATTAAACCAACATTCAAACATACTATACAGCTAGCATTCAAGCAGCTTTCCCAATTTAACACAAAGCAAAACTAGCATTCAAATATACATTACAGCTAGCATTCAAGAAGCATTTATAAGTTTAAACCATCTCAATTTACCAAAATTTAGAACCAGCATTCAAACATATGTTGCAAGCTGGATTGAAATAGCATTCCAGAGCAACCCAAGATGAATTTACCAAACTTCGGAACCAGCATTCCAACATACGGTACAAGCTGGATTGAAATAGCATTCCAGAGCAACCCAAGATGAATTTCCCGAACTTCGGAACCAGCATTCAAATATACGGTACAACCAACATTCCAATAGCATTCAAAAGCGACCCAAGATCAGTTTACCAAACTTCTAAACCAACATTTCCACATACGGTACAACCAACATTCAAGTAGCATTCCAGAACGAATCCAGATCAATTTACCGAATTTCAGGAACAACATTTCAACGTACGTTACAACTAGAATTCAAGCAAGTCTTTGATGCATAACCATTGGAAAATTTCATCATATTCAAGAAAAATACGGTTTACAAGAACAAAAATACTTTAGTCTAGTAGCACAGCACCTCTCAAGGCCTCATCAATAATCTCTTTGACATCTACCTTCAACTCAAATCCTGATAAACGACTCTTGATAGGGTGTGCTATAGGGGGCAAACTAAATTTGGAAGTAAGAATAAGGTGACTATAAATTGTACTTGGTTCTCTATCATTCCGCAGCAAATAAGTTCGACTCCCTTCTTTGAGCCTCTCATACCAGATTCCATTGAAAACGACATCTCCGAGGACATAGGTGTTCTCATCCGGGTCAATGAAAGCTTCCTGAACAGTGTACGTTGCCTTCACAACGATCATGAGCTACCACGGCTCCTCTTCGAGTGGTGCACGCACAGCAACATTGTCCCCCACGCCTAAACCATCAGCAATCCATTCTCCACTAGTGCTAGCTTCAACCTCCTCGTTAGCATCGTAAAGTCTGCGAGCTTGAAATGGAGCTTTGGGCCTCAACTTGAACAAAGTGAATTCTGGCACATGTTCAAATTGATAGCAAGTATGTTGGGATTCATATCCTAAGCAAACATAGCAAAAACAAGACAAGTGTCGATATTGGATAAGTGTTGGGTCTCTAGCAGTCACCGAACGGCACTGATGGTTAGACATGCTGCCCGGCACACGTTCAGCTTGCTTGGTGTCACTCCGATCCACACTACCCACCCCAATTTTGGGAATCAGCCAAAAAAATTTATGTGTCTCACAGCGGGCACCTCGGGGCCCTGCATGCGCCTTCACAACCTGCTCGTTTAAGAATTGAACGATCTCAGCAGCATTCTGAAGCTTCCTCCCATTTGGTTTCAGCTGCTCCGTCCGGATCTCTCTTTTCAGCAAGGCACCTGCACCATCAACTTCCCCCTTCCCATGCCCAGAACCAAAATAATTCCACAACATTTGGCAACCATCTACCAATGTGGCACTGCTAGTCAACACAGGATATCTACTAATAAAGTACCAAGCTCGTGCACTCTTGAATTGTCCACTACATCCATCTGACCAGACTATGTGGTTTTTGGGCGTGAAACCCTAGTCCTTCACATGTTCCCAATTCAGCATAAGACAATGCTGGACATAAAGCGAATCATGAGTTCTATCATCAGATACATAATAATGAATCTCTTTTAACAAAAAAGGCTCATTGCTATCTCTATTCCAAGTAGGATTCAACTTGTAAGTAATATGAACCAAGATGGTGACCTGATCATTATGCCAATGCATACTTTGTATCTCATTTTGAACCTTTAGCGTATAATTTTCTGAAAAATCAATGCAAGAAATTAAAGTACCAGGCGGAACAGAGGTAAACAACTCTTTAAATTGATAATCTTGCCAAGATGCTACATAATTATGCAGCACAAATGCTTGCAGCTTAGGTTTCAGGTAATTGATCAACTCATGGGGAGTTGTTTCTTTGTATTCCAAGGTTGCAGCTGTCCTTGGATTTCCTTCCTCCGTCGTTCCCACTACCTTGTATCTGATGCTCTTCCACTTGACGATCTGTTCAGATGTCATTTCTTCAGGACAAATACGAAGCAACTGGATTCCACAATCCCCGCATTCACCAAGTAAACAATCCCGCTTGTGCCACATGGACAGTTCCTCTTTTTTGCACAAAATAGAGGTCCAAAGGTTAGTCAACCTCTCATACACTTGAAGATGAGCTTTACACATACTACCCGAATCCTCACCGTACCCTATGCCACCACAAATCAGGTCACAATCATACAAACAATCAGAATGAATTCCTTGTTTATCAGTTCTTATAATGTCGAGAGCAATCATCAGCTCCGTCAACTCTTGATGGTATCGGCAGCAGCAAGTGTTCCACATTCTCAATCGCTTGATCCACCAAGGCTTCAGATTCTCAAAAGAAGTCAAGCTACAAACAAGGTCGGGATTCCTGGCCTTGAAAGACGTATAAAATTCAAGTTGCACACCAGTTAACAAAAATAAATAAAAAAACAACAATATAAGCATTATGTGCTGACATTTAGTGCATGCAACACATGGTTCTAAGTACCCTAAGCATACCACCTTCAACACAAAAGTAGGATCAAGTGAAAGC
The DNA here is from genome assembly GCA_947034885.2 of Thuidium tamariscinum. Taxonomy (NCBI): domain Eukaryota; kingdom Viridiplantae; phylum Streptophyta; class Bryopsida; order Hypnales; family Thuidiaceae; genus Thuidium; species Thuidium tamariscinum. The sequence continues at coordinate 8,850,826 of OX344750.2, read as the reverse complement.
ACCCTAAGCACACCACTTCAGCAGCACTATAATTTTCGTGCTAACATTCACTGCAAGCAAAAGCAAACTAGTGTTCTAAGTACTCTAAGCACTAAACCGTCAGCACAAAAGTAGGATCAAGTGAAAGCACTGTAAGCACCCTAAGCACACCAGGATCATTACTTACGTACTAACATTCACTGCAAGCAAAAACAAACTAGTGTTCTAAGTACCCTAAGCACTAAACCGTCAGCACAAAAGTAGGATCAAGTGAAAGCACCGTAAGCACTCTAAGCACACTAGGATCATTACTTACGTGCTAACATTCAATGCAAGCAAAAGCAAACCATGGTTTTAATACACTAAGCATGCCACCTTCAGCACAAAAGTAGATCTAAAGTGAAAGCACCCTAAGCACAAGCAACCAAGCACCCACAACATCCTAAGCACCCAACCCAAACTACTTCAACACATAGCAACAACATTATTCACGTACTAGTATTCACTGCAAGCAAAAGCAAAAAATGATTCTAAGTATCTGAAGCACACCACTTTCAACACAAAAGCAAGACAAAAGCTCACAATATAGTGGAAGCACCCTCAGTACGAGCAACACTACACCTTCAGTACAGCAGCAGCACAAGCATCTGATGTGTGTGCTAACATTCAGTAGCAACAGAAGCATCAGACGGTTCGAATTAAGTATTCCAAGCACACCACCTTCAGATTATAAGCACAAAATCCTGAACCCTCTAAGCTTGCTTGAAAGTGGCTTAAGCACAACACTTGAAGTTGCATAATGCACAGCAACAACGGCACGATATTGAAAGCACAACATTCAACATCCCTACAAATCAACAAGAAATACAAGTAATATAAGGCCATACCTATGAGCATTGAAGAAAATGTGTTGGATGCGAAATCCATTGCCATAGACCTTCATGAAAACTGACGATATCTTTCCGATTTGGAGACACCGTGGTCTCATCAGCCCACCAGTGCTCCACTGCGGCCTTCACATTCTCTGCAAGCGAATCACTACGAATTTTTCTACGATTAAGTAGCCAAAAAGTATCTTTCGTACCATCCAAATCAAGCCGTCTATCTCGCGCCTTTGATATGTTTCTCCTGTCCACCCCTAACACAGCAGCCAAACCTCTACCACTCCCAGCCACTGAAGATGAAGCAAAGGTGCACAAGATATCCTTAGCCATAACAATCTTTGATGGTTTCACACCAACCAAATGTTCTCTCATACCCTCTCTCATACTAGAAACGACAGTGTGTTGCAATTTGATAGTTTCTAAGTCACTTAGGAATGGTGGAATCATGTATTTCATGGTTTTGTGACCCAAAAACTTTTGCACGGTAAGCTGTTGAATGTTAGCATCATATTCTGCCAAGCGGGAATAGGCAAAGTCTGCAATCTCCCTGGCAATGTCTTGGCTGATTCTACTAGCGCTGTCGTGATGTAAATATGTACACTATTTAAAATGTATAGGCATTTTGTATTTAAATTAGATTTTAGAATTCAAGTTCTAGTTCTAGTTTGAAGTTCAACACTAAAATGTTGAGCTGGAGGGTTTTTATGAAGTCATGAGATTTAGAGTCTTAGGATTCTTTTTTGACTTTAGTTTTTACCTCCATTTAGTTTAGTTGAAGTTTAATATCTCATTTTAATCTTAAATTTTATCCATATGTTTAGAAGATAAGATTATGAGTTAGAATTAGTTTATTTTTTAGTTTGATCTGGAGTTTCATTGGCTTTGGAGAGTAAACTTGAACTTATGTTCTTGTTCTTTTCCTTTGGGCAATAGTTGTTTGGAGATTCATTTGGGCATCTCCTACTTAACTTAGGGTTGGTGAGTGATCTTCTTCCTCCTCTTAGGGGAGTTTGGGAAGTTTTTCATGAAGGAGTTTTTTTGGTTAGTTGGTGTGTGGAGAGAGAGAAGTGTGTGTGTTTTGGAGAGTTTTGGTCGAATTTTGGGTTGATGTAGCTCATTGAGCATGAAGAATTGAGTAATGAAATTTTGTCATGACATTCCTTGTGTTTAGAGCTTTCCAAAGAGTGTTCACAAGTTGAATTTGGAGTTGAGAGTCAAAAGTTATGAGAGTTTGAAATTGTGAAGACCCAAGGATCTCCATTGAGAGGGCAGAGGCTTCAACAAGCTATAACTTTTGCATTACTTGTTTGTTTGACTTGAGATCTTGAGGGTGTATTGTTCTTGTGTGTATCTTTCTAAAAAGATATGACACTTACCGTTTAGAGTTTTTATCAAAAAGTTATGAGGTGACAAACTTTGGAGTGGAGTTTGGACTTGAAGGAGGGGGGCCGTATCTTCAACGCCCACAACTTTTGGTCAGTTTCTTTTATGAAATTGAAACTTTGAGACGTGTTAGATCATCATTTTATCTTTTCAAATTGAGTTTATTTGTATGAATTGGAGTTGTGATGCAAAAGTTATGTAGTATCAAAGGTTGGAGAATTTCATACCTTCTTATTTGAGAAGGCCGAGACTCTACCTTTCATAACTTTTAGACAGTATCTTAGATCATTGTGATATTTTCACAAGTTATAGATATTATTGAGAGATTTCTAAATTGCTCTCACACTTAGTATTTGGAGTTTTAAATCAAAAGTTATTGAGATTTAAAGAGGCAGTGATTGTTTGAAAAGAAGGAGGAGGACTTCAACTTTGCTCTCATATAACTTTTGGACAGTATCTTAGAATAGGCTCAAATTTTGTGAGTGATTAGTTCATGCTCTTAGCTTTCTAAATTGCTAAAGCACTTAGCATTTGAGTTCCTAGAGCACCTGTGACAGTGGATGGAAAGTCGCAGCTTGTATGGAACTTAGTTTTACTTAGTTCTTGTTAAGATTTCTTCAAGTTTGAAAGTGAAAGAAGTTCTCAAGACTCAAGGTTGAAGATTTGGGACTCAAGGTTGAAGATTTGGGACTCAAGGGGGGAGAAGATTGAAGATTCGTGTGTGTGGCTTGTGGCTTGTTTTTCCTAGCCGGTTTTGGAGGCTCGTTGTGATTTTCTTGTTTTTCCCAGCCGGTTTTGGAGGCTAGTTGTTATTTCACTTTTTGCATCGTAAACTTGGTTGCGGGCTATGGAGTCATTTTTATGACAGTTATTAGCCCCGTTTTGTGTTTGTGGCGACGAAGTGGGGTTAATGGCCCACATGGTCGATCTTTTCTGTTGTTCCCATTGATGAAAGGCGCTTCCTGGTCATCGTGGGTTTGAAATTTAGGGGCCCATCATCTGGACGGTCACTCGTGTTGGCCGTCCCATTTTACCCGTCCGAAACCTTGTTTCTTATTACACACCCTTACCTTTGGCCCCATAGAGCCACCACAGGATAAGCCTATAGAAGATTGAAGTGAAGATTGAAGTGAAGATAGAGTGAAGATTCGAGTTTTCAACATTACCTGTCACTGACTCAACGACTTGCAGTCAGGCACCCCGCGTGTTCCCTAAGCACGCTCCTCTCTACCCGACAGCGCTAGAGGCACAATGTTCAAAACTGGGAAGGTCTCCCTGTTCAATTGTTGATGTAGGTACTAGGTCTTCTTCAATCAAACCTGCCTTTCTTCTAGCCCGACATCGTCGTGTTCGATCACGTGCAGACGCCTTCCGCTTCTCTACGGACCAAGCTTGGTAAGCATCTTCCTCTGCAGCTCCCCTAACAGTTTGAGATTCAACCATTTTGAAAGTTGAGTTCTACAAATGCACCCACGGAGGAAGGCATACATCAGTACTTCCATTCCCTCAAGCTGGAAAGACACGGAGCACACCCTAATTAAGTACATCTGAAGACACACAACGCCCAAATTGAGAATACCCTAAGTACATTTGAAGACACAGTGCCCCAAACGAGGTTGAAAGACAAGCGTCATGACTGAACCCTTAAACGCACCTGAATTCTCCACCCAAATACAGTTTTAGTTTGAATGCATTCAAGATCCTCCAATGACAAACCCTATTGCAGCGGCACACTTTCCAATGAGCTGTACATCAAAATTCAAGTTCATCCGGCACATCTGCACCCGAAACCCTAAGCCTAAACCTCAACTAATGTTCAATCTTGAAATTCTCCACTTCGATGTAGTTGCGGCAAGCCTAATGCGTGGTTCAAGTATCAAATATTGCGGCCAGTAAGCCCTTCTCTACGCCAAAGTTCTCCCCTAAAACCGCAGGTAAAATTCCTTTGGCTCAAATCAATAATGTCTCCTTAGTTTCCAAAATTCTCCACTTGAATGTGCTTGTGGCAAACCTTGACCATAGAAGTCCAAAATTCTAACAATGTGCTCTTCAGAACTTGATGGTAAAGGAAACAATGCTAGGACTCAGCGAGGAGAGAAACGGCTAACTCAGATGGACACAATTTACAGAGCTTCGTGAGAAGGAAAGAGCGCCACAACTCAGCGAGGATCGAAATGGAGTTTGAATTTGGATGTATTCGCAAAGGCGCCAATCACATATTCATTCAAAACGTTACGATTATCATCCAATTAAGCACTATTTAGCACAAAAAGCAAGTGTGACACCCACATTTTTGTACTTTTTGAATATATATACATTTGTATATATGGATGCAATTCATCTTGAAGAATTTACAAACAATATTGAAAACATTAGTGTATTTTTTTTTCAAGTATTCAAAAATCAATTAAAGTTATTCACAATCAAAGCTCAAAAAAAGGAAGTGTGATACCTTTTGTGGCTCCTATTACCCCATGTGGACCCATCCTCCCTATTTTTCTATGTGGACTAAAGTGACTTTTTCTCTTAAATACTTCTACTTCCACTACTAGCCCTCTTTATAGTAACATAGTTCAACTACAAAACTAAATAGCCCTATGTCATTCCTACTACTTTCCACCAAGGCCCAAAAAAAATGGGAATAGTTTTGGATACCTCCACTACTACCTCTTTTAAAAAAAAACCAACAGAAAAATGGGAAGTACATAGTCCTATGCCATTCCTACTACTCTCCACCAAGGCCCAAAAAAAATGGGAATAGTTTTGGATACCTCCACTACTACCTCTTTTGAAAAAAAAAAATAAAAAAATGGGGAAGTACATAGCCCTATGCCATTCCTACTACTCTCCACGAAGGCCAAAAAAAAAGGGAAGACTTCTGGATACGTCCATGTGTGTCATGATCAACCCTTAAGACAATTTTCATTGTGATTGACGTCAAAATATGCATGGCAAGATTATTTGAAGCTTAATTAAACATACTCTTTGACATAGGACAATATACTTTTGGCAACCAAGGACAAAGACTACATTTGTCACATATGTTAGTCAATATTCAACTTCTATTGAAGCCTTTGACATACTTTTCTTTACAATCCCAAGAGAAATCTGAAAAGTATGAGAATGTGGCACATATTATAATTATTTGAATTATAAAGCTTTGATGAAAATATCACAAATACTACAAATAGCATGAAGCTTCAAATGAAAAAAAAAAATTTAAATAGTCACCTCAAATCTAAAGTAAGGCAAAAATGAAAACTTAGGAAGAAAGAAAATAGCACACACCAAAGTGAAATAAGAATATGCATAGAAATTCATCGTGTTCTGTAGGGTTTAAAGGACCTACGTATATAGTACAATGCTTTGACATTTGTGGTGAATGCGCTTCAAGTTTGAGGCACCCCAAATTTGATGTCTACATTGACAAAATTCATTGAACAATGCTGAAACGCGCACCAAGTGAGACTTTTACATGTCTTGGGAGACATCAACATGTCTAATTGGACATCCTGTGAGAGAACTATGGCAAGAAGATTTGAACTAATCTCACGTTCATGAATCTGAACGACCGTCGAACCCTAATTTTGCGGTCGTCTTCTGTTGGGATTGTGTAACCCTAAGTCTTCCTCTCAATTCTAGTTTGCAATTTCTGCTGAGGCAAGTGAATGAAGTGAGAAGATTCCTCTTTGTCCATCATGGCACTTCCCTCAGTAGCGCAGAGTTTTCATACACTTGGAATTGGTGAAGGCGCTTTAGGACGACAAGGCGATCATGATTTTGGGAGCAATCACGCAGATGTAAGAGTTTTTCAGGACTTTGTGGAGGGGATTGTGGCCGCCTCACTCACCTCATAGCTGGATGTAGCTGAGGCCCCTCCCACACTCCAGAGAATCCCTCGTAGAAGTAATCGGCTGCACAAAACAAATGAGGTGGTGAATGAAGCAGCTACTTCCTTGCAACAAGAAGCGAAAGAAATGAAGGTAAGAAAATTCCTTTGCAATGCACCTTGTTCTGAATGTTTGTTTGGGTCAATTGGGTCTATAATTGCGAGCCAATACCGAAACCATGTGCGCGGGGGCAGCCTGCTTAGGGTTTCCTGAGCTCGGGGAAGTGGTCGATGTGTGCTCCGGCTGCACCTTTCCGCCACTACTAGAAAATGATGTCCAAATCAACAAAAAATCAACAAATTTTTGTTAATTTGGGTACTGTATCGACCGTTTTCACAAAATTTTGTTGATTTGGCACTAGTTAACAAATAAGTGTTAAATTTTTTGTTGATTTGGGTAGTGCAATGTCCAAATCAACAAAAAATTTAACACTTATTTGTTAACTAGGAATTTCAAAAGTTTCATGTAAGTTTCTACATTTGTGCAATGTCTAAATAACCGTGCTTGAAATTTTATGCAAAAACAAATGCTTTTTCCCAAGTCAATCATTCAAAATTCAGTGTTTTTGAACATCAGCAGACTTTGGTGGCCATTTTTGCATAGTAAAGCAACTTTTTTGAGAAAACTTTAAACTAATGAAAGTTGAAAAATAAAATTATCTTTCATCTCCAAAAATCCGTTTGAGATTTCAAGTTTCCAATCAAAAGTTATGGACAAAAATCAGAGAAGGATTAAAGAGGACATTGTATTTGACATTTTAAGAAACCTTCTCTGAATTCTATCCATAACTTTTTATTGGGGACTTGAAATCTCAAACGGATTTTTTTAAATGAAATTTTGTTGTATATGCCAACTTTTATTAGTTGGAAATTTGCTTAAATAAGTTGTTTTTCTATGTGTAAATGGCCATAAAAGTCAGCTGATTTTAACATAACAAAGACAAACTAAAAGGAAGAAGTAGCTAAATTAATTCTAATTCCATTCTTGATCACTTATGGCTAAGCATGTTGTAGTGGCTTAAGACTTTGGACCTCAACCTTGAGGTCCAAGGTTCAAACCTTGTGGCCGGCGGTCGCCTGTGTGGCGGGGTTGCTTACGTGGCTCGATTGGTGACGTGGCCTGCCTACGTGGCTCATCTGCTGATGTGGCTTGCACGCGTGGTGGGGCTGCCTACGTGGCTCGACTGCTGACATGGCCTGCGTGCGTGGTGAGGCTGTCTACGTGGCTTGACTGCTGACGTGGCATCTGCCACGTGTCAGATTTTGGTTGGTCCGAAATTTTTTTATATTTTCAAATTTTTCTCATGAATGTCCAAATTAACAAAAAAATGAACAAGCAAATCAACACTTTTCTGTTCTTGTATGTCCGGGACAACACGTCCAAATCAACAAAACATATCAACAATTTTCTGTTAAATTTTTGTTGATCTGGACACGATTTTTCTAGTAGTGCGCGCCGGCGTTGCTGGGGAAGCCGCCCTCCTGCTTCAAGAGGGCAGTCGGACTTGAGGCAGCGCGCGCCTGCCGAGCTCCTGTGATCACCGTGCCTCCGCGCGGAGCCGGCCTGCTTTTTTTTTGAATTTTTATCGGTCATCAATTTCGGTAACTGCACGGACCTCAACCCTTAAACCGCAATTATAGATTTCATCTGTGCTTGGCGGCGGGTCCCTTCATCCATCGGCATCCATTTCTTGGCGCCGACTCTTTCTCTAGATATCCCCTCCAACACCGCCATGCAACTTCAGTAGTCCCTCACGCAGGCTCTGGTCGGTCCCGGTGTTCTTTTTCTCTTTCACGACATGGTGTCTTGCAATGCTAATTTCAAAGTTCAGCCTGTTAGTGGATGGATTCACGGTGTCCGTGAGGGTTCAACGTGAGTGTAGAGAGATTTGATTTTCTTGTCGTGTGAGTGCGGCGTCGGGGTACTGGGGCAGCGTATGCCGTGTAGGCGGACAGTTCAGAGTTTCGGAACCCTCTCGAAGGCTTGAACTGCTGCGGGGTCAGGGCAGCGTCAATGCAGGAGCAGCGTCGGCATGGCACAAGGGAGGTGTTCGGTTTCTGCCTCCTTCTCGGAGGTGTGATCGATCTTCTTGCAGTCTGCTTCGGCTGGGGTGGCGCTTCAGTTGCCACTTTGCACGCGGCCGGATACAGAAGTTGGTAATCATGTTTGTTTGTTTTTTTATTTCATCTTCAATGATTCTTTGGATGGCTTAGTTTTCAATTCTAACAGGGCGTCAAAGTGCAAGATCATTTCCAGCTGCTCCCTTGCCGAATGCCATGTCTTGTTTGTGTTGGTACCACAGTCTATATCTCACTTGCATGGCTATCTGTCCGAGGACCTTTGGAATTCTTGTTTGCTGTTCAAGTGTAGTTCTGAAAGAGAGGGAGCCTGAGAATTTTTTGCCGATATCGGAGTCGATGTCGGAGTTGATGTCCGAGTTGACATCCGAGTTGAAATCTGAGTTGGTGTCCGAGTAAACACCACAGTGTCTCCGTGGATGTTTGTCTAGACAGCACATGCATGTGCTTGTGCTAGTCCCAACAAATCATTCTGTAGATCGTTTATGTTTTATGGCTGAGGTCTGTTTCTAGAAGGGTCATAAATTTTAGTGCGTGAAATCCTGCTTGGTATCGGATATCAGAGCTGGTTGTGTAGGATTTACCTCACGTCTTCCCCGAACTTGCTTGGTGTCGAATTTCGGAGCTTCTTGTGTAGGATTTAGCTCAGTTCTTCCCTACTGGGAGTCCTTGCTGTTGGGCCTTGCATCCATTTGTAGTTTTTTTTGGTTCAATGTCTGATTGCTTACTATTGCTTACCTATGGAAGGCTGGAATTGATACTTGCTAGCATACTTTTGGAGTCCTAAACTGATGTACAGGAAGTGTTAGTTGATAGATTCACAAAGTTTTTTTGTTGGAAGCCATTGTGATCTTGAATTGAATATGGATTGCTCATGCGGACATCCCAGAAGACATTGGTGTGCAGCACAGTTGTGCAACATAGACGTAGCCAGCATGGCAAGAAACTTGAAATCAACATAGGTCATAGTAGTAGCCTCTTTTGAAAGCATGACTGCATCCTTAGAGCTTTGTATGTGAGTTTCTAGAGTATATGTTTAAAATCATAGTTATTGTTTGTGTGGCCATGTGAGATAGGTATTCCTTCTATAATTGTGTCTAAACCTGGATTGCTTGTTGTATTTTTGGCCTTGGGGGGAGCAGGCAACTAGTGTAGAAGTAATTCAACAACATTGGGGCAATGTTGGTTGGATTCAGATGTCCCCTTGCATGTTGTGATGCCCCAAAATGTACAATTGGATGTCCTGTGAGCTATCTTGTGCCCTTGCCATTGTCAGTTCCACTAGTTAGTAATGTCTACAGATGTGCTGCTTGAACCTTATCAAGTGCAAACCCACGCATGAGAGCATCTTGGAAGACGTCGAAGAAGACATTGAAGTATTATTCTTGATGTCCATTTGTGCATCAATGTGTCCAGCTACGTGTCTTTCTTGTGATTATACATCATTTTTATAGAAAATGTGTATTGTACATTGTATGCGCTAATGCTGAATTCTTTTCATAAATCTTGTGTTATTTAATCCATGCATGTATTTTGTAGGCAAAGGGTAAAGAGTTTAGGCGTTGGCCCTCACCACAAGCGAAGATGGCACCTAAACGCGCAAAACAACCTTTGAAGCGTCCGTTGGAGCCACGCCAAGGAAGGATTCCAGTGGATCAGGAGCCACCTCGTGAGGTAGTCCGTACTCGTCCCTCTAGCGAGCAACGGTCCAAGTACCGAAATGATGCTTGGCACGTGGAGAGCCGCAAAAAAGACAAGGGCATGGCCATTGCGAGGAGTCCACCACCAAAGAAGCTGTGCAGACATGAAGCACCTATGGATCCGGAGCTTGAAGAAGAAGAGGATTATGAGATTCAGGACTCAGAGGATGAGTCTAATCTTACGTAAGTACTCTTGTCAAAGTCTTTTGTTTTGATTTGGTACATGACAGCATGGTCACATCTTTTCTAATATCTTTGTAGACATTGTGTGCAGCATTTGATGTCTCAGAGGTCGTCAGCCGTTTCTTTTTTATGATTTTTCTTTCGCACATAGGCAATTAGGCATCTGTCACAACACTTGTAATCCATAGTGACATGTATTTAAAGACAAAAGCAATGTCCTATCAAACATTGGTATAGACAGAACTTTTCTTTATAGACATCTTACACTTTGGCTTTTGTGTCGTGTTTGTGTAGTTTTCGCTCTGAATCTGGGGACTCTGAGGAGGAAGAAGAGGACACAATTGTTCTTGAGAAGGAGCCAAGTCCCCCGCCAAAGATTGTGAAGCACGTGGTGAAGAAAGAGAAGGGGATTCTTGGGAAGCAATTGGTGCGGGTGGATAAGCGTGGCAATCCATATAGAAAGGAGGCTGGTTACTTGGCTAATGATGTCAAGTCCTTTGCAAAGGACTTGAATCCAGCCTTTGGTTGGAGTGAACAACCAATGGATGAGAAAAAGCATTTCTTTGAACGCATTTACGTAGGTATGAACTCTACATTAAGGCTCTTATCTTATAGGAGGCTTGGGCTTTGAAAGCCTTCTCTCAAAATTTATGCATTATAAGACATGTTGCACTTTTTTGTATTATAGCATTATTGTTGTAAAGTTGGTCTAAATTTGCAACAATGTTGTCCCTTGTTAGTTTTGTCTATACATAAGAGGCTAGGGCTTGTCAACCCTTCTCTCTAAATTTTTGCATGGTAGTCCATGTTGCAATTTTTTGTGTTGTGCACAGCATGTTTGTTGCAAAGTTGGTCTGAATTTGCAATATTATTGTCCCTTGCTAGTTTTCTCTAAACGACTATGGTTAAGATGGTGGACACTAACTCAGACATCACTATGCTATTGAAGATGTCACTGTCTTATCTCATCATTATCCAGATTTGCATAGAGGTATAAGACACATGAATGGATTGTCCATTATACTTAGAAATAATTTTTTTTGAAATATTATGTCAACCTAAGTCTTTGACACTTTATTTGTGTTGTAGATTGGGAGGTTGGAGGTGAAGGTTCAGAGATTAATCCAGCCTGGTTTCCACAATTTGTGACGAAGACACTTATCAATGTGCGCCATCACTTGATGAAGCTCATTGATTCTGATTCCGCAAGGCCTGCAAGGGTTAATCCGGAGGTATGGACAACCTTACAGGAGAAGCGTCAGACAGCCAAGGCTCAAGAGAAGTCTGAGAAGATGCGAGCCATTTCTCGAGCGAAGAGCACAAAGGAAGCACAAATGAGAGTGATTGAAAGAAACATGATGGGGCAATTGGTGAGATTCAGAGTGCCTACTAATGTTATTTCTGACATACATATGTCATATTTAATGTCTTAAAAGATGTCCATTCATGGTGAAGTCATGTCTGTTTGTGGTTTTGTTAGACGTCCAGTGCTTATTTGTGTATATTAATCAACAACACTCAATGTCTATTTGTGTATAATGTACTCCATTCAACGTCTGTTTGTGCATTATGTAAGACGTCTTCCGTCTACTCCATTCGGGTGGAATGCTCTCTTCTATGTCATTTTTTCTAATATGCAACGATAACTAACTGCAGTCTCCAAACACTCATCTAGCAGACCTTAAGACTTGGCCGCATACCCTTTGAGCTGGAGCTGCAAAAAGCAGTTAACACTGAGTATGCCCGACGGCAAGCAGAGCTTTATCCACCTCGAACAAACTATGCCACACGCCGTGACATAGAAGATATGCATGCAAGCACTTCAGAGATTGGAGGCCGCCTGTCTATCATGGAAGGTATGATCCGTGGATTGATGCAATCCATTGCACTTGTCAATGCACCCCAGGGCATTCCGCCCCCAGCTCCCGGATCTGCCACAGTGATAGGGAACAACGTTGAAGGCGTCATTGCAGAAGACGTGCCTGCTGAAGAGAACGTCTCAGCTGACGTTGAAGAAGATGTTGACCTGCGCATTCCACAGGCAATTCATGCTGCAGGAGACATCACCGAGGACATAGGGGCTGAGGTAGATTACCTTGTGGACAACGTCGATGACGACGCTGTGGTGAACAACACCGAGAGCATGCCGACAGAGGAGATTCCTCCCATCAATGCCAACGTCGTTGTAGCCAATCCCACTCCCAGTGTAGATGCCATGGCTAAAGAAATGGATCCATATTCTCTAATGTCAAAGGGAGCCTCAACACAGCAGGGTACAGTACCAGTCACTATGGTGCAGCCCGTGTTGCCACAAGAGGTAATGTGAACATTGTTGCAAACGTGAATATCTTCCAAGGCTAAACATTGCTATGTCTTCATTGACATCATGAGGTGCAACTTGTTATTCATGGAGTAGGTGCTAGTACAATGTTTCTATTCATTGTAAGTTCAAAAGTGGTGTTGTTTTGTGCTTGCAGGCTGCAAATCTGCCATCTGGTGCATCATCTTCACGATCTAATCGAGTTACAAGGAGTGTACTAGTTCCTCCAAAGGCAACCAAGTTTGTCCCCCCTACAAAGGCAACAAAGCCAGCTCCACCAAAGACGACAAAGCCTAGCCCTCCTAAGGCACCAGATCAGGCAAAAAAAGGAGAAGGATCACGAAAGAAGTGAAGGCAGAGGTGAGCTTCCCATTCTTGTAAATGCCAAGTTGAAGTATTTCTGTGGATGTTCCTTGGAATAGTGGCACTTACACGCAATAGTGTTTTGCAAGACATACTCTATGGTCCAAGACATCGCTTGGGACTCTAAGATGTGTCTACTGAGACATCATCAAGGACTGAAGAATATCTACCGAGAAATCTCCTAGCACTAGTAGAAAATTCAGGATTAAAATCAACTGAAAACTGTTGATCATTTTCTGTTGATTTGGTCGTGTTGATCATCAACAGAAACCAACAGAAAACTGTTGTTCCTTTTGTTGTTCTGGATACTTTTTTTTCCCAAAAATTTTACTTTTTTTCCCAAAAAATTTCAAATTTTTTTCAGCTGCCCGAAATATCCGGGCAGCTGAAATTTTTTCAAACCCTGCCCGAAATATCCGGGCAGCTGAAAAAAATTCAGCCCTACCCGCCCACAACCCCCCAAGCAAGTCAACAAACACCGCTTGACGCCCATGAGGTTTGAACCCAAGACCTCATCCCTACAAACACACAAGCCTAACCACTACACCACCACTCACCTTTGATGTACTACAATGGGAGGATTAGTTTAGTTATACACTTACTACTTATGTTTGTTAGATTCAGCAGACTTTGGACGTCATTTTCACATAGAAAATCAACTTTTTCTAAAAACTTTGAACTGAGAAAAGTTGGGCGATGAAGTTAACTTTCACCTCCAAAAATCCGTTTCAGATTTTGAGCCTCCAATCAAAAGTTATGCACAAAATTCAGAGTGGATGTTTGAAAATGTCAAAAAACATTTCCTTCCAACCTCTCTCTGAACTTTGTCCATAACTTTTGATTGGAGGCTCAAAATCTGAAACGGATTTTGGGAGGTGAAAGTTAATTTCATTGCCCAACTTTTCTTAGTTAAAAATTTTTTAGAAAAAGATGATTTTCTATGTGGAAATGACGTCCAAAGTCTGCTGAGTTAAGAAAAACATTGAATTGTAAATGATTAAGTTGAAAAAAAATACTTTCATTGCATAGAATTTCAATTTTGTTGTTTTAATTTGAATATTTCTCAAAATGATAGTGAGATAAAATTTTATACTTGTATGTAATTCAAATTCTGGGCTTATGTTAATAATATAGTTCAAAGTATGTAGTATGAAGAATTTTTGACCACTTAATTGAATCTACTTGCTACAATTATCCAAACTACTTATAACTCAAAAGAATATATACAGTTTTTAAAACAAAACTTTTAATTACAAATTGAATCAATTGGATTGAAATTTTATGAATATTGTATTTGAAGTGCATACAACTTTGGGAAGAATTTCACAAAAGATATATGCGACAAAGATTGCACCAGAAAGGACCTATTCTAAACTTGAAAATAGCTTCAAAGCATATTTAAATATTTTGAAGTTCATTAGTATATCAACATCAATGTGCTAACCTTCCCTTTTGCTACATTATCTGAACATTCCAAATTATTCTAAACTTATTGTTGATGTGACAAGTAGAATTTGAAAATTCTTACAGAATATACAAGATTTTAGAAGAAGATATAAACTTTCATTCCATCACATTCCATTAGATTCCATCACAATTCAAAATATTCCTAAAGATTCCTAAAGATTCCTAAAAATTCCTAAAAATTCCTAAAAATTCCTAAAGATTCCTAAAGATTCCTAAAAGATTCCTAAAAAAGTCAAAAACAACAAAATTTTGTTGATTTGGTCATTGCATTACTCCAATCAACAAAAAATAACTACTTGTTTTGTTGATGTTTACAAATAGTCTATGCAGTGCTCCATTCAACAAAAAACAACAAAAAACAACAAAAAACAACAAAAATCAGTTGGTTTTCTGTTGATCTGGATAGGATTTTCTACTAGTGTAGGACTCAGCAATGTCTACTGAGACATAGAAATATGTTGTGAGGGATGCCTTTCAGTTTCTGAAGGTACTTAGTGGACAAGTGCAAGTTCTAGTTTCCTTTTGCATTTCCTGTTTTTCTTGATAGCCTTCTATGAAGGTTGTAGCCTCCTCTTGGAGAACTATTTTATTTGTATTTTCATTTGCTTTATATGCAAAAGTTATTTTATATGAAGTGGTTGTGATACAATTGAGTGGTGGATCTTCTCCACAAGATTAAAGAAGGTCAGGCTATGCTATATGTCATTGTTTTTGTATAATTGAACATGATCTTGTAATTATTAGGCATGACAAATAGAAGATATGTCTATTGACATTCATGACAAACATATAGATTGTGTTGGAATCGATGTCTCTACAATGATAGATTGCTCTCTAAGCATTTGATGGTGCAAGCCCCAAAATTGCATGTGGGGATGCAAGCGTTCATTTCAACTAACAACTTGTATGACAATGTCATGTCAATTTGCAATGTCATTGAAGTCCTTGAATGTGTCTTCATTGACATCATGTAACACGCATTGCCATCAATGTAGTTTATAGAAATTGACATAGAAGAAGATGAGACGGCGTCCAAAGAGAATAGGTTTGGACATCTCTCCGTCAATGGCAATGTTAAGTCCACACATTTGTCCTGTTACTTAGGATGGTTCTTGTCTTCATCACCTTGAACTCAGTCTCTCCATATGTTACATGACACATTCATGCAAACATGCGCTTGTTGTCTAAATCCATTTCATTCTCAAAAATGTGCATACTGCATGTCATAGAGGACATCAGAATGTGCTACAACGAACATGTGAAGATATTAGAGTGCATGTCTATGAAGGCACTCTTAAAGTTTGAACAAACATTATATGTCATTACATGCTTGTCCTTAACAACACCATATGCACTAATTTAAACATTGTATCAAACATAATTATATCTCAGAAGATGCCTTGTGAGACATACAAATGTCTTTGTAGACATCTAATGAACACTCCTCAGAAGCATAGGAACTGGTCAAGATGTAGCCAGAATTTGCCATGTCAGCATCCTATAGTGCCATGTCAATTAATTTTGACCCCCAAAAAAGTCAGCATGGAAAATGCCACATCATCAAAAAGTGCATGGATGAAAAAAATTCTTAGCTGTCTGTCCAAGCCTACGTGGCGCTAAATTTCCAGCCACATGGCACTCTTTCAGGACCCCATTGACCGATGTTTTTTTGGATGTCTAGCCCTTGACATGTTCATGTCTGCGTGTTTTTTTTTATGTTTGGCCGATGTTTTTTTTAACGTGATCCTTTTGGACGTCCATGTTGACATAGAGGACGTCTAACCCAACATCAACATGTCTATCAGGACGTGTCCAAAAAAAGACTGGTTTCTTCTAGTGTTTATTGGATTTCCTCCTTTAAAGTAGATCAAATCTTTGCCATATAGACTTGCAATCTAGGTACTTCAAAGAAGCTATTTGTTAGTTCTTTTATTTTTCATAGATAGAAAAGTTTGATTTGCAAAAAGAATGAAGACATTTTAACAAGAAGTGCATTTTTTGTGATTCTTTAAAGTTGAAATGATAAAACATAAATAGACCCTTGTTGAAACATGGATTGATATGTCTACTCCCCAAGTCCATTGTCATGATGATAAAGGATTGCTCAAATTGTAATGATGGATGGAATATTGATAAAAAAGGGAAGATCTTGTACATGGCAAAATTAGGTGGATGATGGTATTAGACAATTCTACCTTACGTCCTTCATAGTACATACTAACCTTGTCACAAGGTTTTTGTTTTATTTTCAAAGAAGTGCTAAAGTAGCAACACACAAGAAAACAATGTAGTAAAATTTTCAAGTATTCATCTATACTTTG
Organism: Thuidium tamariscinum; assembly: GCA_947034885.2. Taxonomy (NCBI): domain Eukaryota; kingdom Viridiplantae; phylum Streptophyta; class Bryopsida; order Hypnales; family Thuidiaceae; genus Thuidium; species Thuidium tamariscinum. The sequence continues at coordinate 8,834,258 of OX344750.2, read as the reverse complement.
GATAGAACTACCTTTTCATCTACATAATTGAATGAGTTTCATTCAAATTAAAAATTCATTCAAATTATTTTCAAAAATTGGAACAACTTGACATCATCATCCAATCAATTAATATTTCTCCAAATTTTCCTTAACGCTTGATGCTCCCGACTTATAATTGTTGCTTTAAGGCGTTTAAATGCCGGAAATAAAAACATTGGCCCCAACCTGCTGCATGCAACACTGTTTAGAAATGCAGGGAAGAAAAATAAAAGCCAAAAAAAATTGGACCATTTCTCAATTTGTGCGTGTCATCCTTGCACAGGGGCCATGCTAATCTTCTCTGTATCGTTCCAATTTTATCAGAGGTCTCCGAAGAGACGACAAAAATCTATCTTCTACCAAGTTATAAACTGGCGAAACAGACAATGCCTATCCTTATGGGATTTATGATCACAAAGGCATGCAACAGTTACAATAACCAACACCCAAACACTCCTTGCCATGTTTCACAACTTCCGAAGTCAGAATCATGAGAGTGAGATATGTAAAATCATGTGTTTAGAAATTGATAACACCTACCTGTGAGGAAGCATCGACAACTTCTGAAGTCAGAATCTGCAAGTGAAATATGTAAAATCATGTGTTTAGATATGGATAACACCTACCAGTGAGGAAGCATCCAAGGACTGCAAGGCGTCCACAACCTCCACCATGAGGGTGTCGTGCGAGAGAGCATTCAAAGTCTTGGGCGTCACCAACCCCACCGTGCCATCGCCCACGGCAGCCGCATGAATACACTCATACTGTTTCCCTTCTAGAGTCGCCCCTTCCTCCTCTATGATCGTGCTTGTCTCTTGGCTCCCAGCTCGGGACACATGAATCGCACGCGCAAATTGCGTGTACGCGGTGAATGTGCTTCCGATTGGCTTCAGCTGAAGCGACAGCAATTGGCAGCGATGACCTCACGGTTGACCTAAGACAAAACCTGGTGAAATTAAGCGAGGTCCTTGCTCCTCACTAAGCTCCCGCAATGCTGACAAAACAGAGTTACGAACTTGTGCTGACGAAACTTTAACAGGATCTTCCAATCCTACTTTCCTTCAAGCCAATTGGTCCGATTATCATACCTACAAAAATAAATTCAAGAAACTTACAGCACAAAACCAGGGGAGGAGAGGAAGAAAGGAGCGTAAATACTTGACAAGAGACAGCGTCGACTGTCACGCCTCAAGACTGCGCTCAGAGGGTGAGGGCACTGCATGAAAGGACTCATACTTGCACACATTCACATCCACTCTTGTAAAATGCTGGCAAGAATCGCGAGCTTGGTGTGCGACAATTCAACTATCCTCAACGCAGAGACTTCTCTCCAATTAAGTCGCTAAGAGTCAATCATGGATCCCTTGAAGTCGAACCAATTTCTTCACACGAAGCAACGATGGTGGAGAAATACGAGGAGAAATCTCTGACGAGTATGTAAAATTCACAAACAGGGTTCCAGGAATGACCAGCTTCACAAGAGCAGAGAGACCCCCCCTGCCACGCCGGGTCACGTCGGAGCAACCGCGGGCTGGTGGGACTAAGAGGGAAGCACCGAAGCGTCTGTTGGGGAATGGCTCAACTATGTAAGCTTATGTTGCTCTTCAAAACTTTCACATCTTGTAATTCAAATCAGAATGATGAATAAAATCTTTCGACGCTGAAAAAAATGCATTATACCCCAAAATATTGATTATAAATTTTATGTCAATTTTTGAATTCACTCAAACTTAGCTAATTCTACTTTGGGTGACATAACTTTGGATCTTGGGCATCAATTGAAATAAATTTTTATGAAGCTAATCTATTTTTCTTATCGTTAAAAAAAATTTTGAGCACTCATGCCAAAATTGAGGTCGTAGATACTTCCCAAGCTTTCATTTGTCCGCTGAGGGGACATCTATTTGTCCAACAAATGGTAGTTCCTTACTCCAATATTGGACCCCTATTTTGTAGTGTGTCGCTCCTGAAAATGTCCAAATTTGAACTCAAAATTTCCAAAATTAGACCCGAAGGCTGTTCAAGTTGAAATCCCAGGAAATCAAGCTTCCTCCAACACAGGAAAACGGTCAGAGAGGATCCACCTTTCCTCCAGTGTAAAACTGGAAGCAGGTTTGACCCATTTCCAGTGCAACACCAAGTACATCCCCAAGGGTAGTTTTCATATATTCCCAAGGACTCTATTCAGTGAGGGACAACGAGCCTGAGTTTCCAAAAGGATGATTGCCATAAATTTCCTATTTGGGCGAGCACATGCTTCACCCAAAAGAAACAGTTGAAGTAACGAATGCCTTGAGGAGCACATATAGACATTGACACAGTCTAGTCATGGACTTCAATACCATCAAGTTGCAACCGCCCTTGATCTACAGAGTATTTCGCCTTAACCGCCTTGCTGGAAGGATTAACGTCATCTCGTCCAAGGGACATACAGAAAGTGGATTCCTCCAAAGCTGCACAATGATGAAACCACCATCACGGAATGTCAGCCCAAGCACCGGATCGAACAGGGTGAGTGCGGACCGTAACACAAGTAATGTGGGAAACAAGAGGATACAGTCGATGACCAAAAAAAATAGAAGGGAACAGATTGAACCTTCGATAGTCAAAATCTGAAGCAGCCATCGTTGATAAATAAATCGTAGCCGTGGAGCTTCTCCCACATATGAGTCTGACACTAACAGATGACATTGAGCTTCTCTTCCACTATTTGCACTGCACAGATTAAGCAGGTTTAACCTTCTTTTAATGTCAATTGTAAATACCATGTCCAAATTCAGATGCTCGCATACATGTGCATCAGAGGCGCCAACAAACGACTTCGCATGTATCTTGCCAGTACTGGAAAAAGATGACATGTTTGAAGCTAACAAACATGAATATTGGATGAAAAAAAAGGAGTTGGAAATCAAGGCACATGCTAACTCGACAAAGACTGTGAACAAAGGTTCTACACTCGAGCATACTTGGCAAAACTGATGGCGTCGTAACAGAGAGCAAGAGCCTTCACCATTGCTGATTCGCGGGGGCGTATGTGTCCGAATCGTTCAGCACAGGACCTGTAATGTTTCGGAAAAAGTCAGCTTGGCCGTCTAGTATGTCAAAACAAACCTTTTCTCATGGTATAGCGCGTTTTGATTTCAATTTACGACGAGGAAGGTCAAGGTAACCCACCTTTCATCAAACAAGTCAAAAAAGCCATCGATGATAACAGCTCTAGGAGAGCGTTTTTGGAGATGAAAGGCAGCGAAATATTTTCGAAGTTCTTCGTCATCATGTATGTACCTGCAGACAAATTCCTAGTCTCAGCAATGAGGAATTCGACTCCTAGCTCCTCTCTGCCATCAACAAGGATTGCAAGCTGTTTAATAGCCGATGACAACTTACTTTATGGTGATTCTTGCAAATGCATCCGATTCCGGATCCACACCCTGCAATAACCATTTTCAACGTACCGTTCGATTCTGTCATACCACGACATTTTTCATAATTGCAAGATTGTGAATCCCATATACATTTCTCAACAAACTGAAAGTAGAGACCCTCGCAGGTTGAGCCATTAATCCTAGAAACTGGGACATCCCTGCCTCCATCGTTATGAAAACCTCAAAAACATACCGAGAAAGAGTGGAAGTATACAAAGTAGGTTGAAGCCGATTCTCACCATTGTAAAGAAACAAGGGTAGAATATTATCATAAAGTGTTAAGAGAAGAAAGATTCTGACCTGAGACAAGTATGGAGTACTGTCATCAAGAGAATAGGGTTTGCAGAGGAAGGTCACGAAGGAAGAAGAATCCTGCCTGGCACAATTGTACGCAAATTGTAGCAGTAAAGAGGTCTTTCCACTGCATAGAAACAACCCCGCACAGCATTTGTAAGAGGAGGTTCCTGAGGGGGAGGGTGCATAAACATGGAGGTTTAAGCACGAGACCCAACAGAGAATACCGCATGAAAAACTCGTGAAGATGGAAAAGACAATTTGTCATTTAGGTTTTTCTCCCATCTTCACGAACTTTACATGCGATATTCTCCGTTGGAGCCCGGGGTCCGGCAGAGAAGACTGGAGAGTGAAGGGAAGACTGACCAAGCGGGAGGTCCCGAGATAAGAGCCCGGCAGGCTGGCATTGACGAAATCGGTGGGGAGGAGGCAACAGCGAAGAAGAGATCAAGAAGACCAATGCTTGGGTACGGCTTCTGTTGCGGGACGTCCAAATCTCCATGCTCTTCAAACACTCGACCGCCTTCATCTTTAGCAGTCGACATGGGCAGCAGAGAATGCTCAGCACTTAGGTCGAGATGGACTAGGTGACCCTCAAGCCGCCGGGAGGGTTACGGCCCCATAGAGTGCAGTGGGGCATGAAAGATGCGCCAGTAAGACGTAATTCACATCACTCGACACTCACGACAACAAGCAGCTCCTCTCGTGGCATCTCCACCCTGGCCAGTTGGATTTGGGAGTCCGCCTGGGCATCGTCTGCCCTTCCAGTTCAGAAATCTTTCTGCCAGTCGGTCGTCCTTTCAAGGTTAAGCAAACACGACATGCCGCCACATGAATTGAGAGCTAAGTTTATGTATGACAGCTCCAAAATCTTTGAGGCACACTTTCCACAACACCGACTTCACCCACAGGACAATTAGTTTTCAAATTGGGTGAGATCTGTCCTCTCTTGCAGGCATTCATGGCAACACCATTGCGCCAGATGCGCCCTGTAAGAAAGTCAAAGAAGATTCCATTGCGAAAAAGAGAAGTCTGATACTCTGATCCGACTGCCGGTTTTAGGGATGGTAGTAATGAACGCGAAGTCTGTACCGATTCAGGACTTCGGCCGAGTAGCTTTGAAAGTTGGTTGCAAATATCATTCTTGCAGTAAAGGTCTCCTTTATTTGTGTAAAAAGAAAGGTTGGTAGTAATTCAACCCTTCTTGTATTTTAGCCATTAAAAGGAACAAAAATATTATTCGAAATTTGCCAAAAATTGGTAGCCTCAACTAAATATCTGGAGCCATCTTTACTAAACATGCCACACAATTTTTAAAAATGTTCATCAGGCTACAAAGAATTATGTCATAGTATAAATAATACTCCCTCCTTCCAAAAATGATCTTCGAGTTATACAAAGTGTCTGGATGTTTTTGTTGAACATAAGGTAGGAGGCTTAGAAACCACTAATTTAAGAGCTGATCTGCCTTTTTCGTGTATGTCTTTGGATGGAAATATTTTTAGTTTATTTTTCAGTCAAGGAAAAATAGATGAGGAATCTAACACAAGTTGTTTCATACTTTTTGAAGCATTATTGAATTAGTTATGAATTTTCAAACACAATTTGCCATAGGACCCTATTTGTGATCAGTAGGCCTTGAAAACCCATACATGCACAATTTCAAAAAAAATCTGGGTTGGTTCAAAAACTAATAATGCAACATGTAAAAAGCACTAGAAATGGTTTCTAAATGTGTCCCTTCCAATAATTGAAATGAATTCTTCAATTAATCATTACTTCAAATATTTTTAACACTTGAAAGAAGGTAGTTCAACAACCATTTTTTATTTTGAATAAAATCAGTAGACACCTACCTACTTAGTTAGGATTGAACCCATTGTAACTTTGAAACCATCCATTCAAATAGTAAAAATAAAATCTTAGCATGCTTCAATATAATCCACAATTCATTTTTTCACATGAGCTATCCATTTTAGATGAGCTACTAGACAAGTACAAAAGCCTGCAAGTTTATGAGCCTCCTACCATAATGATGATTCAACTTGTTTTGAGTTGTGTGTAGAATTCAATGCCCTCCTATTGCCTTGAATCTATAAATTTCAAAGTCCTTTCTAAAGTAAAAAATCAAGCTTATTGCAATAAAATCAAGAAGATGATCATTTTGAGACAAAGGGAGTAGCATAGTGGGTATTAAGGCAAATAGCTTGGTGAATAATAAGTGTAATTCCACAATTCAATTGGGTTGACTAAGTCATATAACCTTACAATGATGTAGATGGAAAAATAGCTTTTGAATTAGCAATCAAATTCACAAGCCTTGAAGTAGGTGCAAGCATTCACAAAATTACAAGTTATTGCATAGAAAAGGGACTAGTAGGTAATATTATCTAATTCATTTTTTCAAAATAATCAAACATACACTAATTTGAGTGAAGGATATAGTGAAGTTGATACCATAGAAGAATGTTGATGGTTGAGAAGATGACAACTAAAATTTTGAACTCCATCACAAAACGATAAGATAAGTTGTGTATATAAACTTTTTGTCCATCCACTTGATTAGATAGAAAATTCATTTGACTCACCCTTCACCTTCCAAACAATCTAAACCATTGAGATTCATACTCTCTACCATTCATGACTAGAAACTATTTCAATAGACAAAAAATTCACAAAAATAATTAGTTTGAAATTTTTTATGGTAATCTATACAAATTTATCTCAATATGGGTTCCAAAAAGGAATGTACTGACTATATAACTTGGTATTTGGAGTCACATATCAATGAATAAGTGTTTGCTTTTGGCCAAATTTTTTTTCATGAACCACACATGTCATTCTTTGGCTTCACAAATAACATTCTTGCCTTGAAATTCGAATACATAAAATTATTCAGGTGTGTCTTTTTCTTATAAAATCAAAATTATAACATGTTCCTCCAAACACTACAAAAAAGAATAGAAAGAATCAATATTTTTTATTATTTTGAACTTGAAATTTGAGGTTAGATTTATGAATGTTGTAGGTATATACTTTTGCAATTTTTACAATAAAACATGCTAGGGGAGGACACTTCCCGTTTTTTAATAACCTACGTGCGGCGGAAGATAGGGTACATTTAAATAATCTTGGGTAAAATTTATAAGAAATTTATATATAAAATAGGGGACATTAAAAAGGCAAAGTGTTTTAAAAATAAAATATGGATGATAATATGGCTGATTTTTCCGCTTTATGGTAAAATAGGGGCTCTTTTAATGTTGCCAAGTAATGATTACAAGTAATTGATAGCCCCCCTAAAAATACCCCACTGCCGCACGTGGGTCCCCCAAATACACAAGAAGTGTCCTCCCCGGGAAAACATGGGTCTCTATAATGGTTATACCATTTTAAAAGTTCAATTTTGAACTAACAATAAAACAAATCTAGAAGTGCTATAAAATTGATGATTTCAATGATTTTTTTTGCATGAATTGAATACTAGGATTCTATCCCCATGCTTGTTGCCAAAAACATATAAACTAGATAAGAAATTGTATTTTATTGTACTTGCAAGTTGATTTTCCTAAAAAGAACTTATAAAAGTCCTATGCACCCAAAATAAGAGTGCATGTCACTACGATGGTGTAAATTATCCTTGGAGGCTAGTAACAAGGATAGGTGGAAAGGTTGAAATTGAACAACTCCCTAGTAATATGACAAATTTTATTAAAATGACAATATTCCATATGCCATTTTTCAGATCGCATAGTCCAAATTGAAAAATGACATCTTCGACTCATATTGATTTTTAGACATCTAAGACACATATAAATTTCAAAAATCTATGATTGATTTAGATTTCAGTTGAAACATCTTGGATTGGTATAGATTTCAAACATCTACAACTTGTATAGATTTAAAAAATCTATCACAAATTTAAATTTCAGATTGCATGGTGTAAAAAGTGTTAAAGTAAAAGAATTTTGCCATTAGTTCAAATTTTCCACAAATGGAAGTTCCTAAAGAAGGACTTTGTTTCTAAAAACCAAACTAAACTTCCCTCTATTAGTCTATTAGTGCATTCTAAGAATCCATATATTCCACAATGGAGCCCTTAATTAGATTTTCACCCAATAGAGTATCTCTTATTATTTGAAACAATCTAGCACCAAGCAAAATGGATGAAAATCATTTTATAATAGTCTTCCTTACAATAACATTCAAGAAGAAGGTTTAAACTTGGAGACAATGTCTATTTTCTCTACATCCTCTTAAACTAAGTTTAAATGAATTCTAGTACTTCATCGCAATTTGTTAAGGAATTTCATTTCATTTTTTAAATAAAATAATTCAAACTTATTGACTATTTATTGGGCACATACAAAAAATGTATTGATTCCCTTGAATTTGAAGGTATGATGCATTCGTACATTAAACTATTAAGTGTAAATGCAAAACCTTGATTGGGCAATTGAGGATGCTCTTTGAGTATGCATATTTCTTCAATCTAACAAAAATATATAATATAGGTGTCACTTGTATTGACTTGTGGGAATCAATTATAGGATCTTACATGTAAAGACTCTTCATTTACACCAACTATTTATGGATTAGAGTTCTTCTTTTGTTGTGTAACACTAATTTACCAAAGTCACACTATTTTAATTAGTGCATACATAAATTAAAGAACTGAATCTATTGTTCAAACTAAAAGATTAAAACAAAGACAAAAATGAAGGAGAAGAAAAAAAATTGATAATTTAAAATTGTCATTATCACTTTAGGTACATCTCTAAAATCAATACGTACATCTGTTGAAGAAATATTTTTATAAAACTTTTCCTAAAATGACTTTCACCCTTCATCTTTTCTGCATATGGTATCCAAATGTTATAATCCTTGTACTGCACTTGAACTTCCTTTCACTTGTCAACAAGAAAACATGAAAATTTGAATAAACTAATAATAGTAACTTAGGCCCAATTGGTAGCAAAAAACAGTGGTTTGGAGATGCCCGCCTTGAGCTTAACCTAGGTACGCCACAACGGACTAGAAAGGAATTTTTGCATGTAGGATAGAAATGCAATCATTCATCCTCGATTTTAGGAGTGAAAGCTGGAGATCTTCTATAGTTCTTTGAATTCAAATGGATTTTCTATTACCAATGATTCCCACGGTTTTAGAAATCATGAATTCCCCCGCGTCCTTCCAGGGTTAATCCTCCATCCATCCGCGTTGAGGTCTCACTTGGGCTTCACTGACCGGATCGGCAGGCTTTCAGTGTTCGGCTGTTGTTCAGTTGGCTTGGTATTACTTTAAACTAACTTTGTCGGTGACCACAGAGTCACAGACTCGGAGACTTTCAGGGTGACTATCATTTTTTCATTTCTTATTTGACGATCAGGCAGAAAAAAAATATGCATTTCAGTTACGAGGATGAATAAACAAGTGGTAAACGTTGTCCAAAAATTACTTTCAAAAGCCACCGCCTTGAATGATTTGTGGTGGGGTGCAAGCAAACTCAAAAACTCCCCCAAAGTGCATTCTGGGGGCACTTCTCCCCTAAGTTAATCCCCTCCTGGCTGGGCCAAGAAATATTCAACCATTTTTGATGATTTTTTACTGTTTCCGAAGAATCAATGCCATCTGTTTCTCGTAGTGTAGGGTCTAGCAATTCACAGACATCGTCACTGAGTGCCAAAAATGGCAGGGCATTTGGCGATCACTGTCTGCTTTCTATACTTACGTTAACAAGCGCGCCTCAGGAAACACGGAAACTCGAAGACTAGCATTAAATTCAATTGATACTATAGTACTATACCCACAAAAGTCAATACAGACAACACTAATTCAGTGTGGTACTGTATTACATTAGTAGTCTGTACAAACCCGCGTTCAATTAGGAGGAGGAGGAGGGAAGTTTTCTGGCCGAAAAACGTTATATCCAAGAGGGTGTCCAGATCGAGACATTCCACTTGCACCGCCTCTGTCTGTGTAGACATTCCCGGTCCTCAGTCTCGATCCTCATACTGAAGCCTAAGAGTCATTTCTAAGTTTTGTTGTATTTCAGTTGCAATTGCACTTGCTTCATTGCTCCCGCGTCCATTTCGCAACCCGTGCGCGCACTGCGTGCCTCGATCGGTATGTGCACATCTTTAGATTTCATGATGGATGATCAACCATCAGTCTTCGCCGTACTTTGTTTCTTGAAATTCTTTACTTTCTCTCTCGAGTCAATACTTAATTCGTTGTATTCAAGTCGTAATTAGGCAATGCAGCAGCTCTTGCTTGTGCGGCTCTACTTCTACCGACAATACAGAGATCTACATGCATGTGAAGCTAGGACCTTGAATGTTCAAGAATTCTTCGCTCTGGACGTATGTATAGTTCGTAGGAGAGGATGCATTATTGCAAATTTACAAGACAGAAGCTTACGACTAAGTGAGGAAGTTGGCGTACGAATTCAGTCGAAAAGAGAGCCTTAGAAGTGTGCTACTAGTTTGGACCAGGGGACAGAGGGGAATTTATTTCTTCGAATGTTCGAGAGTAGCTGTTTGGGACTCGTACAAATGTTGAAGTCCTACGAAATGTCGGTGATAATTGAGTCAGTTGACGTACTAATGGTATTCACTGGTTTGATTTGCTGTAGGTGAAGAGTGGAGTACAGCATCAAAGATCGATACGCGTTTTGCTGCCTCTGGCAGTCCTGACGGCAAGTATACTATATGTGACAAGGACTTCACTGGTGAGATACCTCGCAAGGATGTAATGGTGTCAATCTTTCGGTCGAAGTCTTGAAACTGGTGCAATTCAGGGTAGCGAAATTGTGATTATCAAATTAAATGGACAAAGCTGTACAAACAGCTAGAGGTCGTTTTGCACTTCGTGTTAGAAGAGTATAAACTTCACAAAGTGGATCTAGTCCGAAAGCGTATTTTAGTTCACTCCTAAGCCTGCTCCTAAGAACCTTGCTAACACCACTCACTCTTAACACCAATTCTTAACATCAACAACAAGTGAGGACATGCCTTAGATCGTAGATCGATCTGTTTTCCAGATGGAGTCGTGAGATCGAACGTCCATCTGGATTCTTGACTGCGAGAGTGCAAATTTCGTAGGATTTTCGTCAAATTAACGTTCCTATCATGTAACTTTTCACTTTCAAGAAGAATCTAATGAGTATCTATCTCTCTACAAATTGTAAAGGCAGGATAAACTAATAGATCTCAAGATCTGGTCTGTAGCAAAAAGTCACAATAGCATCTCAAACTTTGGAACTATGGGTTGGCCAGTACTCGTTTTGAAGATCTGATGTACTATCTCCGGAATTTCACCAAATTTCAAGTACGTCTAAAATTTGATCTAGCTGCGACGCCTGGCAAAGGAGGAATGAGGTCATAGTTCTTGATTCAATTAGAGTTAGAAGTACAACCGTTCTACAAATCTAACCCTGGCCCTGCAGATCTTTGCCTAAAATGTACACGAAGTGAACAGGAGAGTGTAGCCTACGCTTGATTTGGGATTCACCAATGATCAACACTTTGAAAATTTGTAGGTGACAAGGCTCTAAAAAAATAAACCAATTGGCAATGACACTTATTAGTACGTAAGATGCTTACTTGTACATTTTTAGGTGCAGTTACTTAATGCTTCTCTCATTTCTAAGGATAAGCATAAGGTAGGAGACTCTATTTGTGTCACAATTCAATGGCTACCCTATTTGTGCCTTTATATACTCACAGTGTACATTTGAACTTTCAATTGTAAAATCTATTAGTACAAAGTGGCTAACATATGGACTAAATAGTCATAACACGAATAGGACTTTCAACATTAGTTCTATCCCTGTCAAGTTGTCAAACAATTTTTTAATTTTTTCTTACTCAAATGAACAAGTTCATTGCAAAACCCTAATATTATCAGCATCAAATCAGTGAGCAAGATTGTTGTGGTGCTAGTCTCTCCCCTAACTCTCTTCCAGCTTCACGCAGTTATGTTCCATCATTCTTTGACCCTCGCTATTGAAATCAATTTCTATGTGCCCTAGAACTTAATTAAAATCAATCAATGAATGAGATTTTCCACAATGATATCTATTTGGAAATGTCAGAATTAGACCATCATATGTATAATTCCATGTCTGTACTTGTGATTATTTACAATGGGTCAATTAAGTTTTGTTTCACACACCAGAAAATAATTTGACAGTGAGTGACTGAACTTGACCAACTGATCATGTTCCTGATTTGGCACAGGTAGGTAGATTGTAGATCAAAGTGATCAACTGCTCCACAAATTCAACAAGTCGAATATAATCAGTGTGTCGCGAGATCAATACGACAATGGCTGACCCAACAACAACGCTGGCCTTGGCTGTATTACAAGTGGTGACCCCTGTAGCTGTAGCTGCAATGCCGGTCATTTGGAAGCAGACTGAAAAAGTCTTAAGGTGGGTCATCACAAAAACCGGGAGGGATCCAAGCCAAGACTCAAATTTGGCCTGCATCAGTACGATACTGGATACTCTGGATCGACTTCCTAATCTTTCTTGGACCTCGGAGAAGCCCATCCAAGCTCTTTTGACCCAAATGAAGATCAAAACCGAAACTTTGAGCAAGATGATCGAGAATGACAATGCACTTATGCGCTTCATCCACAAGGGCAAATTTGCGAAAAACATCCAGTCTGTTGTCGTAATGATGCAGCTATTGGAGACCAATGTACGAGTGCGTGAAGGCACTACTTTCTACCAATGCAATGCCAACTATGATGTCATTACAAACAGATTAGACCTCAATTTTTACACGCGAAGCCAGGAGGATCTAATCCGGGACCTTCTTGCCATATTGCGTGAAGATAATTTAGAGCCAGTACAAATCCTGACCAGGGAGCACTATGAAGCATCCATAGAAAGATCAGGCGCCTTTCCAAGAATTCTGTACGAATTTCAATTCGAGGGAGCCTCTGGCTATCCAAGGACCCTAGCCACTTCCAGAGGAGTTCGAGAGTGCATTGAGCTTCTTATGGAGTGGTTACAAAATTTGAAGTGGATGCATGAAACCCAAAACACAGGGGGCTCGGTGTTAATTGGTGTTGCTCTCTATGAGTCCTTCACCGAGATTTTGCCCAAGGTCTTGATGGACCACCTTGTTGCATGTAGGTCGACGCTCCACCCACGCGCTGCCCAGCAATTCTCCAAGAATTTGAGGTTTCTTCGATCGTTTTCGATTTCATCAACGTTCGAGGCCATCCAAGGTTCAAATGGTCTACGACTGGAGGAGGAGGACAAGGTGCCGAAAATTGATCTTCGGCAGTCGGAATGGGTGACGTGGGAAGATGTGCAGAGGATGTCGATGGAAGTTGGGATGAGTTCAGGAGGGGCAGCAAGGTCAGCCTCGGGAAACATAGAATCGCACGAGTGTACAATTTGTGGGCTATACTTTAGAGGACAATCGCTTGGCACCGAACTTGCTCGACACTGGGAGGCTTGTTCCAAAAGAGAAGAACGCTTGAATTCTTTCAGGCAAATGTGCTGTCCTGTTTGTCAGCTGGATATGGACCGTATGTCTGAGGAGGAAAGGGACTGGCACGTTAATGATTGTCTGGATAGGGACCAGAGTGGCTCTGGCAACGGCAGGGGGGTGGAGACTTGGTAGAGCACTTGACCGTCAGGGTGGTGGAGGTCTAGCATCGCCCCTTGCCTTGATTGCCTCATTAAAGCTGCTTTGTTGCGGATAACAAAATTGGACTAGATACCAATTTTTTCTTATTGAACTCACATTTGGCCTTGTACTGTACTGTACATTATCTCTTTGCATTTCAGGTGAACTACTGAAATGAAGCTTACTTAGTGTAGTTGAAATATGTTTGGAGCATTTCCTAAACATAGAATATTTTATTGCCATTGAAAGTTTAGAGGTATAACCGTGTAACCATGTACTACCAATCTTCAAAAATATAGAATGATATAAAACCTAACTTGCATTATTGTATGATGTTCCTCGCTAAGTTATACTCCTGCTAACCTACCGTAAAAAAATTCAGATTTTTATACAGTATTTTACTTCTTCAGAAATTCATAGTGTAATTTCAAATCTCTACAATATGCTCTGGATATCTCACAGCATGATAGAAGACAAGTGATCTATCTCTGAAAAACAAATTCAAATTATATGCATCTAGTGAAATATTGGCAGTTCTAATATAAAGCCTAGTTACAAACTAAGCACTTTTCATGCTTCTACCATAGCAGCGTGCCATAGGCTTACCACTGGCGCACCCTACTGGGGTTGAGGATTCTATAATGTAGGAAATCAAACTGAACACGTCAAAGAATTCACAGCAAATCCAACAAATGCAATCATTTGATGTTAGAGAACAATCAGAAATGATTAAACACTGACTTCGCTAAAGGTTTTTCAATTTCCTTTGCCTTTGTTAGAAAAATGATTCGAGGGTTCTCTTAATTATTAGCAGTTTGGCACTAAGCGGTGATTGATCACTCCTCTGCGTGCCTAGGTAACTTGTGGTCCGCCTCGTTTCTGTTTGCAACCAGAGTTGCAGCTCTAAGCGCTGCCAATCCTCCACAAGCCAAAGTCTCTTCTACAGACTTGGTTTTCTCGGTCAGTTTTTTGGTCCACAAACTCCCGAAGCATTGATTCGAAGTTCAATTTCGCTAAACTAGCATTCTGGGAGCAATTCTGTTATAATGGCGCCATGGATTCTTAAGCAAGGAAACCCTGAAATGAAATAATCATGCGAGCCAGCAGGGGCTGGGTTGGAGGTCAAAATCCAAGCTTGCGACGCACAATGTTGTGGTGAAATGCTGTTTCAAGGGCTTATTAATTTGCATATCATTCGGCACAACCAATTAAAGGAAATGTCAAAACGGCACATATACGGAATACCGCCAATCTACTGGTATCTGAATTAACAAACGTTATAGCGACCGGCACAATGTAAACGTGCTGATCCTACTTCAGCAAGAGTAGATGCCTGATGTGGACGCTGTAGTCGAGGAGGTTATCTTGGGCCTCCTTGTTAGAATTGAGAGAGAAGGAAGTATTTGATGTGGAAGTGATTCAAGTGTATAATTAGTATAATGAAGTGTTTCTTACATAAACTTTATAGTTTTAAGGCTATCCGATGTATGTCTTTCTAGAGTCACAGCTCTTCTTCCTAAGAGTCGCAACTCTCCTACCAACTACGGAGTAGTATACTATTCAATATAGTGTATACGTATAAGCAAAGTAGGTCTAACACGCCTGAAGTGCTGGCAATGATGTGATTATACAACAAGTGCCCTTTGATTGAGTCGAGCTCCGAAATTTCAAAGGACATTTCAGAGTACAATAACCCACTCGAGATTACATACGAGCATTAACTAGTTTCATTGGAGACTAGAATGACTGATCGAGTGGCTACAATTTGAAGACAAGTGGGAGATCCGCTCAAATAGCTTGTCCGGAGTATCGTCGTCTGATTGCTTTCCGGAGCATATCTTCAATCAGCAAATTTTCGTCGATAATCCCGGATTGATTTAGAGTTCGCTTTGTCCCCTCGCTTGTCGTCGTCTGGAACAGACCCCGAAGCTTCGACCCTGTGACGATGTATACTCGATGATTTAACAGCAGCTGTCGGAACCCTTCGTCAAGCTCCGGGGCTTCCGCCATCTTCTCCAAATTCGCATCAAAATCTGATCTCGTGATCTTCACATATTTTCCAACAACCACCTGACGCTCACACTCATCCGAGTCATTCATCATGTTCTGAATGTGTTGATCGGCTTTACTCCGCACCACAAAGAACGGGATGTTGAAGAGAAGGCAATTCTTGATGATGCCCTCGTCGATCTTGGTGAACCGCACATCGTACACAATGATGATGAAGTCGAAGACGAAGAGTCCTTGGTTGTTGAAGTACTGCCAATCCGGCACATTTATCGTTCCAGCGCCTGGGATGTCGTACCAGACGAACCGCGAAAACGGAATCTCGTTGCGAAGATCCGGGTAGCGGGTGACTTCAGACGTGCACTCGGTTACCCCTACTTTCGCTGCAGCCTCATCAGAAGGTTTCAAACCTCGGAAGGCATTGACGAGCGAGGATTTTCCGCTACCCGAGGCTCCGCAAACGGCAAAATGAAACTTCGCAGGATCGTACTGGACTCGCTGCTTCGCTGCTAAGAATTGCTCGCGGGTGGGCCAGACCACAGGTCGGATGCCTTTCTGTAGAGCTTCCTTAGCTTTGTCAGCCTCGGCACGGGCCTCGTCTTCACGACGTCTTGAGAGCGCTTCACGCTGTCGGGCGAGTTCTTCTCGTTCTTGAGCACGCTGATGGGCTTCGGCTTCTCTCTCCTTGCAATCTTTCTCCTTCTGCTCAATGATGGCACGGGCCTCGTCTTCACGACGTTTTGAGAGCGTTTCACGCTGCCAGGCGAGTTCTTCTCGTTCCTGGGCACGCTGATCGGCTTCTCCCCACATGCGCTCTTCCTCCTGTCGCCTGATGCGCTCGTCGATGGCACGCATCGTATCGTTGTAATCGTCTGGCTTCTTACGGAAGAAGGAGATTAATTTGGAAACGCCGGTCGCGAGGGCGCTCAATCCTGCGCTCACTAAGGGAATCCACATCTCAAAGCCGGACATTCGACAACAGTGACCCCTCTGATCTTGATCTTGATCTTGCCGGATATCAAGTTGAGAAATCGGAATGAGGGGTTTGACTACGAGCACCGACGATAGCGCAAATCTACCAATCTACACACACTCTGTAAATTGCAAAGGAATTAATCAGTCAATGTCAAGCCAAGCTGGATTACGAACAGCTACTGCAGTAGATCTGAAAACTAATTAATCCCTGCACTGTCTCTAACAAATTCGTGCACGACTTGGAGATCCATAGGTTGCACTATTACGTAACAATCCGCGTCGATCGATCATTTGCTAAGATTCATGCAGAGTTTCAAATTAATACTCTACAGAGCCTGAGTGTCGATACTCAGCATCCCCCGATCGATTCACGAGGCGAATCGATCACATAAGGTGCAAATGCATGCAAACTGGCCATCGCGCCTCCCACAAACCAAGTTACCAACACTCAACGCACGCATACATCGAAAGGTACAGTAGTTGCGCTTTGTACGAACTAGCATCGATCAACAATGTCTGGCAACTTACCCCCGGCCCGCTGAGCATAAGATCGATAGAGTGGCTAATGATTCAGACCATACGAGCTCTGAAGTATTTATCATATGCCGATTAACAGAACAGTGTTTCCCTTTTGCATCGTGTAGAATGGGACCGACCTCTACAGACAACAAATGGCTCCTCAGCCAACCGCCCAGCTCGATCTTCCTGACTACGGTGGCGATGTCTGTAACGATAAGATAGGCAAAACGATCCATGACTGTACCGAGGTAATTTTGGGGATTTTTCAGGGATAAGAAAAAAAAAATTTCCCTATTTTGTGCCGTGTGTGGGGTTTATTCTAGACCTACCGAGGCTGATTTGGTATCTCTAATTGCAAATATGAATTCAGAATTTGCAAAAAGAGTTTTGGGCAAAAAATTAAAAAATTACTGTGATTGCCCCTGGGAAATCCAGTCTGCTGGGCCCATTTTGAATGAGGATTTAGTGGCATGCCAATGACTTTCGGCAAAGTCTGTACCGATAGTTGCAGGATTAAAGGAACTAAAAACAAGCAATCAGTTTTGGCAAAGTCTGTACCAATAATTACAGGAATAAAGGAAATAAAAAGTAATTAAAATTACAACACTTGTTTCTTGGGAGGTCATTAACCATTTAACCCCAGACTCATCTCCAGAATAGGTACTATTTCCAAAAACCATCAAAAAGTAATATTTGGAAGAAAATTTTGAAATTGAAATACAAAGGAAAGCTGTAGAGATTAGTTTAGTTTTAGTATCTATTCGTGGGGTTAGATTCACCAATGCTATCACCAATATCTTTCTATAAATTTTGAAAGAAAAAATTCAAAACTCCTTGAAAATTCAATTACAAATAAAATATTGTCATTTTTTGAGTAAATTTTGCTAGAAAGGATTTGAAATGAGGTTCTCTTGACATGGCTATTTTTTGCGTTCTTTGATTCTATGACCTCATTTTTGTAATTCTAAGTTTGAACTAGAGTCAATTCAAGTCAACCACTTGACATACTTCCACACTTATAATTTTAGAAAAATACAGGCTCTAGTAACACCAAATCCAACCTTTGAGTAGGACCACATTACCACAACTTCATTAATTATCTCTAAAAAAAATGACTTTCATCCTAGTTCTAATGAGAAAGGAATTTGGATTTCAATCTATACATTGTCCAAAAGTTGGACGTCAAAGCTCTCCCGGAGTCCAAGATTATTTAAACCCTAGAGGACTAATGTGCAAAATTTGGCAACATAGTGATTTCGGGCAAATACATTTGAGTAGAGATTTTCATATTTTGGGCCCTAATTTAATTGAAAGGTAGAGACGAGGAATATCTTTGATGTGCACCAAAAATTAAGACATTTGGATATACAAGTCAAAGATTATAGCCTAATATGTTACTTTTTTTCATAATTGGGCAGTTTGGGGCTTTGGGTAGATTGGAAAAAATCTTTTTTTTAGAAACCAAAATTTCAAGTTAGTTTTCTTCATTTACATATGCATGGAAAGCTTTGAATCATTCCATTTTGATTAATGAGTCAAAAATTATGAGTTTTTTTTGTTCATGGGCAATTATGGACTCTCTATTCTAAAATAAACTTTGAAGTCCTTTATTTTACTCAATTTTCAATATTTTTCTAAACAAATAGAATTATAAGATGTAGATTGTTTAGTACAACACTACAACCATTGGAATTGGCATTTTTCAACTTTCATAGATAAACTCTTAACAATTTTGTATTTTGAAACCTTTACTACTTTTCACTTACATTTTTTTTCCTATATGTTGTACAATTCTAAACAATTTGAATTTTCTTTTGACAAGTACCAATGTACCGTACTTGGCGTCAAGAATGAATCCAAAGAGGCATGAACATTTTGAACCATTTTTCATATGATTATTGCCTTCTAAAGTGTAATTGCCATGGGTCATTGCAAGAAACACCTGTACTATTTTGTGTCACACGTTGCATGCTGATCAGTTTTTTGGCCATAACTTTTGTGTTTTAGCTCCAAATGACTCAAGATTTAAAGAGAAGGTACTCATAACTATTATACACCTTTCTTGATTTTTTCATAATTTTCAAAAATATTTTACTATCCAAAAATAGACCCCAATTGGATGTCACACTTAGTAGTTTAGGGGTTTTTAGTACCTGAGCTATAACTTTTTTTAATGATTTTGAGATGAAATTTGGATGAAATGGTCTTCTAGAAGATTTCTAGCTCTCCAAGGAAGTATTTTTAAAAAAAAGTTAATTTTGTGAGGTGTGGAGGTCTACAAAGTGAGCTCCCTTTTATTTGTATTTTGAAATATATAAAATATTATTTTGGTGGTTTTTTTTGTGAATGACCATCTCCATAAAGTTTTTGCAAATGGTCACTTTTTATTTTTTGAAAATACTTATTTTTACTATTTTTCCCTAATTTTTGAATCAAAGTACCTATTTTCTTGAGATTTGGCACTTTTCAAGTTCTCCTACTTAGAGAATTTTTCTATCAATTTCCTTCAGTGAAAACCTTCATTTTAGAGGTATATACATTATTCCTATTTTTAAAATTTTCTTAAAATTAGTTTTCTAATTTTATAGTACTCCTGAAAAATTCATGAGTATTGTTGCAAAACGCAACAAATAGGACAGGTGTTTCTTGCAATGGCCCCCATGTTTTTCTCAAGGTGAAAATAATATTTTTGAGCATTCAAATCCAAATATCTTGCAATCTATAGAGTGAAAAAAATTTGAAATCTTTTGCACATATTCACAAACTAATAAACTACAGGATCCTATGGTTACAAATTTCAAAAAATGTTTAAAAAAAAATTTGATATTGGTAGTTTGGTACTGAAAATGGTAGTTTTTGACCAATTTTGGAGTAAACATAGTCAAGGAACTTAAGGGGTTAAACCTATCCTACAAAATAGGACCAATAAGCTAGATTTACCCTCAAAGAAAATTGATTTTTAAAAAAAAAATTCACACATGATAAAATTTGCAAATTTGGAGTGCATATTTACACTTAGAAACTACAAATGAGCTTGGAGAGCTCAAAAGCATACTCTAAATAGTAAACACAACACAAAATGGTGTTTTTTTTCACTTTTAGGGTGATTGCAAGAAACACTTGTACTATTTGTTGTATTTTCAACAGTACTTATGATTTTTTCTGGAATACTTTAAAATTTGAAAACTAAGTTTTTTTAAATATAAAAAATATGATTAATGTATATACCTCTAAGACAAAGGTTTTTATTGAAAGAAATGGATAGTAAGAATTTCTAAGTAGGAGAACTTGAAAATTGCCAAATCTCAAGAAAATAAGTATTTTAATTCAAAAATTAGTTTAAAATAGTATAAATAAGTAAAAATAAAAAATAAAAAGTGGACATTTGTATTAACTTTATGGAGATGGTCCATCACCAAAAAATACATGAAAATAACATTTTATGTGGATCAAAATGCAAGCAAAAAGAAGCTCACTTTTTAGACTTCTTCACCACATAGAATTAATTATTTTTAAAATTCCTTCAATGGAAAGTTGTATTTCTATAGTAGAAAGGACTCCACAAAATTTCACAATGTAACTTTTCAAAAAAGTTACTCAATAGTATTAAAATCCTCCAAATTGGCAAGTGTGACATACATTTTGGACCTATTTTTGGATAGTAAACTATTTTTGAAAATTACCAAAAAAATCAGGGATGTTGTATGATAGTCATTAGTACCTTTTCTATAAATATTAAGTCATTTAGAATTAAAACACAAAAGTTATGGCGAAAAAACAAATTAACACACACAATGTGACACAAAGTAGGACAAGTGTTTCTTGCAATGGCCCTTTATCCTTGGAGGACATATATTTTACCCTATTTGTCCTACTATGTAGGATAGATTTAATGTCCTATTGTTTATTGGATCAATGCTAGTTAAAGTGATTTATTTTTTTATTTTTTAACTCTTTAATGTTCAAGGCACCAAATTTTCATGTTGACAATACTTAATTTGAAGTTCAATAAAACATTTTAATCTCAAAAATGCTATTTTTAGTAGTTTATATTTTTGAAAAAAATTGAAGTCTAATTTTAATATCAAAAATCTAATTTTGAAAATGACTAATCAATTATGATTTTCTTATTCAAGATTTTCTAAGACATCATCTTCGACATTGAATTCTGGTAAAGAAAATACATACATTGATGTTTTAATTTGTAAAAAATACGGAAAACAATTTTGAACAAAACTAAAAATTGGCCATTTTAGAAGACTTTACAATGATGAGGTTTGACTAAAAAAATGAGTTCAAAATCATTTCTATTGTTTTGAAGTATGCACGCAAGGGAGACCTGTTTGCACTAATGTAGAGGTCATAAAATAATATTTTTTTGGATTCCCTTTGGTAGGAACATGCCTACCTACTATAAAAACATACCACAGAAATTTCAACCAAAAAACATTAATTTGAACCAATCAATTGTGTAAAAAAACCCTAATCTTGAAAGTGTGACAAATTAACAAAAATAAACTTTAAATATAAAATGATTTTTTGTAAATTTTGAAAAATATAAAATATGATTGAAAAAAAAAATTCTAGAAATAGTTTTTTTGGTTTGGGCATTGGATTCACCAATCAAAAGTTATAGCATTGGACAAGGACAAATTTTGCAAAGCGCTATAAAAGTGGTCAGTGTTTCCTGCCGTGACCCTTTAGGGTTTAGGGTTTAGGAGAACATATTATCAACATAGAGATGACTCCACAAAAAAAATTCATGGTGAAAAACCAAGTTTCCAGCCCTTAGAAGGGTGTCAAAGTTGGCAATTGTGAAAATTTTCTCAAAACTACACGTGTTGAGAGATTTCAAATATCTTCTTAAAAAAAAATTTACCTTGAAATTTTGTATACATATTAAAAACATAAAGATTTTTTCATTACAAAAATTTCATGGCAAAAGAAAAAAAAAATCCTTAGGAAGGTGTCAAAGTTGAAAGTAGTGAAATGTTTCTCACCACTACCCATGTTGGTAGATTTTGAATAACTTTTTTTTGGTGAATCTTTTGGGCTTGAGATTCTTTAATCATATAATTAACTTAAAGATGATGTTGTGGTAAAATTTTCTTGGTAAAATACCAATTTTTGAGCTCTCGGGAGGCTTTCAAAGTTGGCAGTATTGAAATTGTTTTCACTGCGAATTCGAAAACAACATTTTGATTGGTACCCCACTTTACAAGCAAGAAAATGTTATCTCTATTTTGAAAAGACTATAGAGTATAGCAGTACCTTTGAGAAAGCTACAATAGAGTTTTGTTATAAATGTAGGATTCCAAGAGAGATATGCCAAGATGGAGCCCAAGTGACAAGGCAATTGGAGGTACTAAGGTAGGTACACCCAAAATGGCACCTGACCTTAAAGCGCTCTGTACAACGTGCATAGATTTTCAAAATCAGTCATGTACCCAGACCGTAGATGGCGCTTTCAGAAATACACTTTGACTGTTAATAACTTTTGCATATGGTATCCAAATCCACTGTTCTTTAGTGCGTTGAAACATGCTTTCACTCACCAACAAGACTGTAAAAAAATTTGAACAACATAATAACAGGAAGTAGGCACAGTAGAGAAACTGGCGCTTTTGGGTGTACCTACCTTACTATTGGAGTCACTTATTAGATTAATAGAGATGCCAATTGTTGGCTAACAAAGGAGGCAATGGTGGATTACATTAAGGGGTTAGTGGAAGACGAAGATATGAAGGATTATTGTGGTTTGCCTACAAGAGAAGTTGTACAAAGGCATCTACAACAAAAACCTCCAAGTAATAACATGATTTTTTACCCTTCTTCATACATTCAAGTGAAAAATAAATTGTACATTAGAAGATATTTAAAGTATGAGTATCTCATCCAACATAAGCTTTTTATTAATAATTATAAACAAACGCATTTATGGGTTACTGAAGGTCAATCACTTGGTCATCTCCTAGAGGGTGAATTCATTTTAAAAGATCCCCTTGGTTTGTGATGTTTTTAAGAAAATTATAAGTGAAAAAAAGGATGATTTGATGAATATTAAATTTAACAGAAATAAAAAGTATGCATGGAGGGAGGCTCATATTTACAAAAAATTAGAAAGAACCTCAAATATAGAAGATGGAAAGAAAAAAGGCTGAAAAGGCTAGAAGCAATAGTAGTGATAGTATAGAAGCATCTAAGGGGCATATATAGTATTAGTATAGTCCTTCACTATTATAGCCTGCAAAGTCTTTTGACATAGACAACTTATACTTCACAATATGGAGAGGAAGACAATGATGATGAGAGTTTTGTAATGTATCACTTAGATTTCAAAAATATTTATGAAATGTATACAAAACTATTCAATTTCATAACTAGTGAAAATGAAAAAGCGAGACGAGGTAGAAGAAGAATCATGTTTCCCCCAAACTTAAGAACTTTATTTGAGGAAGAAAATTATTCTTGGTAGCAAGATTCTTATTTTCACAACAAAATAAACTATAGAAAATCATTTATTTGTCTTTGTTAGGTAGTATTGTACATTTTTCAACATTATTGAAGTTGTAGTGTATTTTACTCAATGAATGTCAAGTGTCTTGGTGTCTAACCAGTAGTTTTATTTCTCAAAAATGTAGAAAGGAAGACATGTCTATGACACACAAATAATGCTTGTATTTATCTATCCTTCATATTGTCCCACTAGTATGGCAAACCCGGGGAGATTACTTGCGATTTTTAGAAAACTACGTGAGTTAAAAGATAGGGTCTATTTAATTCAAAGGGGATAAATTTTATATATATGTAGAACTACTATAGGGTTCTCGAAATGTCACATATCCTATTATATATAAATTAGGCTATGTATAAACATCATTTAGTAGGATTTTTTATTAATAAATTAGCCTTTACAAATAGGATTCATATAAAAAAGTTTGTAGTACAATGAGTATAGATGTAAACAAACTTTTTAATTGAATGATAAAACTTATACAATTTAGTAAATCTAAGGATGTTTTTCAAGAGATTTGTTGTTATCATCAAATAATTCTAACCTGTACATACAAATCTTTCTTGAATATACCAATTATGTAACAATATGTAAGAATCTATTGTTCCAAGATAAAAGAATTGAGCTGTAAATTTACAATGAGGTTGTACTATGGAGAGTTGTGTTCACACAAAGTACCCATTAAGAAATTGGTGTAGAGTGTGCAACATTTGCATGGAATCTTTTCTATACTTTGACACTACAAACTTTAGATTTGCCTCAACTACTTGAACATATACTTGTAAGTGTTTAGAATCATCTTCTTTTTATTAGTATTTAATAAACACTCTTTTATTTTTTGATTCTAAATTCAAAACCATTATAAATGCATATATAAAAATAAAATATATAGTCTCTATATTAAAGTAGAGGTCATATTCTTGGGTTAATCTACAATGTTTTTAGAGTGTCAATTTCTCATGTTGTTCATGTTATATTACTAGTATTGGTGTTTTTCTTAGTTTTAGTATTATAACTATATTTAATGTTTCTATGATGTTTATTATTCACTATATTAGGTTGTTTAGAATACATGGCATAGAATTTAGAATATTTAAAACTATTGTTGCATTTTACATTTTTATTTGTCATTTCAAATTGTACCGCAATACAAGTAGTGCATATATTAAAAAAATAGTGTACATATAAGATACTACTTTTATAGTGTGTTGTAAATGGATATGAAAAAATTAGACATATAAATTTTGTATATAAGATAGCCTAACTATAAAAACCAAATGATTGAATTTATATGTAAAAATACGGTCATTTTAATTACTAAAATGAAGGTAAATAGCCCAATGTTAAATACCCTCTTAACTCAGGTGTATGCTTAAAATTACAAGGAATGATCTCCTCGGGATGGCGAATTTGGTTAAAATGGCGGTATTCCATTAGTTTGACATTTTTGACAGTTCAGACTGCATGGTCTGAAATCTACAAGAGTCATAGATTTTTGAAATCTACATGTGTTATAGATGTTTGAAATCTACACCCGTATGAAATGTTTTAAACCGCGCGGCTTGAAATCTAAACTTGTCATAGATTTTGAAAATCTACAAATGTCTTAGATGTTTGAAATCTATACCTTTCCTAAATGTTTTTAATTCAGACCATGCGGTTTGAAAAATGGCATAAGGAATACCGCCATTTTAACGAAATTTGCCATTAGTTAAGAAATGACATATATTTACTAAACAATACATCATCATGTATGTATCCAAATTGTGATATTTAAGTTATGGAGATTAATTAATGAGATGATTTTCAACATGTTTCTGCAATCCCACAATTTAATTACATGATCATTGTCATCAAAGGTTTTAATGGATATATGACTTGATCTAGTTGTAGTGATCACCAAGTGGACCTTGTTCTTTTTTAGTCTATCCACTATTTTAGGATAAGGCATAGGTAAATCTTGGAGGGATCATGGACAGAAAATGGCTATGAACTTCTTTTGTATTGATTTGATTCTATTAAAGTGTTAGCTTAGCAAGCTAATTACATTTGTTTTTTTGTTGGCAGGTATTCACTTCTAAAGCAAGCAGCTATAACATCATTTGGATGCAATCAATAGTGCATTGGCATTCCGACCATAATTTTTTAAAGTTTTTGGAATGTATTGAAATAAGTAAACTATCTCGTAAACTATTAATGATGGGAGAGTATTTCTAATTTAAATATTTTTTTTGTAATATTGCTTTAAGAAATTGGTTAGTAGTATTTTCTTGCTAATATAAGCAAAAAAATTTCCATTCTTTGGACACTGATGTCACAAAGGTAAGAGTTCATATTATAAGAAATCTACATTTTTTTAATCTAAAAAGACAAGTAAAAAAACTTGAGCTAACAAGTTTTTGATCAAGATTGATGTCACCTAAAATCCATTATTATAGATGGGCCAAAAACATCAAAAAATCTTGTCTAACACGTTTGATTTGAGCTTGTTTTTTACATCAAGTGAAACAAGGTCTTACAAGCATTGCAAAGGGCTACATGTGGAGGGATTTTAAGCACCAGATAAGCTCTTTTTGGATGGACGATACCACATGAGACAATTTTTTATTCAACACCCATTTTAACTAAGGTTGTGAAGTGGACTTGGGAAAAAATTGATGTAGACCCTCAAATTATGTTGATGTGGATCCTTGAATTATGTTGACATGACATGCCTTGTTAGTATATATACTTTTGTCATTTGAAAATTTTAATGGTGTTTTTCGAGACTTCAAATTAAACATTATTTGATACATTGATTGGTGCATACACTACCCATAGGGCAAGATCAATAAAAAACAAAATTTTAAAATAAATTAAAATGAACAAGCAAAATTGTTGAAGTCATCAAAAATTAAAGAAAACTTACTATCTACCATTAAGAGAATTTTTTATGGCAAAATGAAGGAATTATTTCATTGAAAATTAGTGAGAATGAAGTGTAGAGGGGTTATGTTTATATCCATTCTCTACCCATGGGGAGACAAAAGAATATGGGATAATTACAATATAGCAATTTGACCATTGTACACATTGATGTTGTTTTTGATGTCTAGATTTTGTTTTAAACATATAGATGTTATTTCAGACATCTCAACGTTGTTTTATACATTTCACTTTGAACACAATTATTGCTTTATATATCACACATGGATTGTTTGTCTTCTTACTACTCCACTTGTATAAAGACCATCTCTTTTCATTCAAGCTATCCATCCATCTATTTTCCTTTTTTTGCAAAGCATATCATGTAATTGCTCTCTCTCTAAATTTTTCACATATGGTAAATTTTACTATAGATTATAGTGATTTTTACTAATTTATCCATTGTCAAAATAGACTTTTGATGACGTGTCAATCTATTTTTTTTGGGATGTCACAAAAAAACAGGAACTTATTTTTTCAAACATTGTTAAGAACATGTCTATTTACGGTGACATCTATTTGTTTTTCAACTTAGATTCATATGTTTTCTACAATATAACATCAAATTCACACTTTTGCAATTGTTCACCACTTAACACGTAATGTCTCATAAAACATGATACATTTTTTGGAAACAACACCTAAAACACAAGTTTTTTTATCTAGTGCCAATACTAAGATTGATGGTGCAATTAATTTTCCTCATACTAAACCAATTTATTTACTTATGAGATTCTTGTAGATTTGATTGAAGCTAGGAGGATTCTTTGTTTTAAAGGATAGCATTGCAAAAAAGGTACAATTCAAAGTAAAGGTTGCATGTATGATTGACATAATCTTAGGGAAGTAGCAAATTTTTTAGTACAATATATTGTTTTTAAAATTTGTATCATAATGCTTAGCCATTCATTTTAAATCCAACTTTTAGTGTTGAAAAAGAGGATACAAGTGTCACTTAATCAAATGCTTATTTCTAGGACTTGTTCACCTATTTTCATCAAATAGGAGTCATTGAGGAGCAATGGTGCTATTGTGAGCATGAAAGTGTGAGCATATATATAAGTATGTATCATGCAACCATTGAAGGTGCTTATAACATAATCACCTATAATATAGGTACTTAAAGCATATATACACTATTAACATAGAATGTTACTATAATATAGACACTTATATCATAAGTGTATAGTATTCTAAGGTTATAAGCTCACACTTTTATGCTCACATAATAGCAACCCTCCATTGAGGAGTAGAGGGACCATGGTTGTTCTGTTAGATAGCGTGATAGACAAACATTACATAATGTCCAGTAGAGCCCTCAAGATGCCTAGTTGACTAAACATCAACTTGACTTTTTTTAAATCATTAAAAATTTACAATTTTGACATGTTAAAGTTTCACAATTTTAATAAAGTGTTACAATTTAATGAATACATTTTTATTCTAATTTAGATTAAAAAATATAATGAAATTTAAAAAAAATTGAGTTGTTAACAATGGACTTATGCAACGGGTGGCAACAAGTATGGATACATTGTCTAGTACAACATGCAATGTTGAACATCCTACATGACACCAAAACCCAAAAATATGTCCGACAAGACAATCCTATGAGAGACTCTTGAATGCACTTAGAGAATAGCATGTATGTTAAGAAATTTATATTTTGTATTAACAATTTACATGTGATATGAGGACTTTTTTGTCATTCAATTTTGGATTAGTTTGTAGATTATTGTTTACAGGTTTACGAGACTTAAAAGATATCTCCATAGAAATCATATTTTATATAATATGATTAGTCTAATTGTGTTGTTGAAAACTAAGAATCCTTAGGTGAAAGTTCTAAGAAATAGTTCACATTATTGTATTAGAAAACTTTTTGAAGGATCTTCTTGGTAGTAAAGAAGAGATTCTAGATTCCCTTGAAATACATTTTTTGGATACTATATGAATGAACTACAAATTTTTGAAGTGCTGAAAATAGGAGTTCCTAAAAGTGATTATATAGACTCTTATGAATAGTGAAAGTACATTTGAGATAAGAATATCTAGTTTGTGATTTTAGGTGTAGTTACTATACATGTAGGTCTGTTTCGACAAGTTAGGCCAAAATAGTTTATTTTTTCAATTCTACAATTTAGCAAGCAAATTGGAATTTTTTTGTTTTTTTCACTTTATGAGGATACTCCTAATTTTGGATTGATTCTTTCTATTCATGGATAATTGTGTTCCTTTTTCTATTTTTTCTCAAAAATAATTTTTTCAGATTTTTAGAAATGGTTGTAAATAATTTTTTTAAATTCCACATTTTTCACATTTTTCCAAGTTATTTACAAAATTGACCTACACATATGGTACCTAACAACAGTCCTTGGAAGTGGGTGAAAAAAATGAGTTTGTAAACTTTTAACATGTGGGGAATCTAAATTTTTATCACTGTTGTAAATCATTAGTAGCTTTGAACTTGTGGGGTATCATCCGAACAAGATCAATCAAGGGGGTCTATTTCTACAAATCCAGCATTTTATAACCTTATAGGTATTGAATTTGGCAAAATCCTTGATAGGACCATATTTTATTCTTTCAAGCAAAGATCAATGAAATTAATCCCTACAAAAGTAGTTTTGGGAAATTTTTGATTTAGCCCTAAGAAGGATAGCCAAGCAAATTGGATTTGAACCATATGAAAGTAAAGACCATCCATGATTTTTGATTGTGATTGGATCATTTGCCTAAATTTTAATCCTAAAACTTAAGGACCAAAAGGTCCTTTGTGATTGTAAAGTATATTGTAAATTTGGTGGTATTTGATGAAACTAGTTTTGACCAAATATTTTTTACTATAAAATAATTTAATAATCATGATAGCACATATAGCAATTCAAATTTTAAACCACAATTGAAAAATTATAAGGTGAAATATAGGTCATTAAGAGAGTTCCCAATGGTCTATCAAGGATTGAATTTGTTTATAGAGATTTTTAGGAGTTGATGTGGCATGTTGTATTGAATAAAAGAAGACTAATTTGTAGGAGGCAAGTTACTCACAAACTCACAATGATCATTTTTATTCACAACGTTTGACTTGTAGAACAATTGCCTTTTGTAGTTAACCCCTAAAGGACCACAACAATATTTCCACCAAAATTGCTCCAAAACTGTCATTTCTAGGATAACTACCAAATTTCACAAAAAAAGAAGTTAAGAAAAATCCTTTTTTACCATCGCAAAAATCTGGGCAACTTCAGAAGGCCACATTTGTATGAAAAAATGTCCAAAATGGTTGCAACTCTTTGGATTCATTCTTCAATTCAAGTTGGCTACATGCTTGAAAATTTTCAAACCACTTGAAATTGTACAACATGTACAAAAAAAATAATAAGTAGAACACTAGAAGAAAAACGCAGAAAAACAGGTTTCAGCAAACAGATCACGTCAGGTAGATTATGTTGAGACTGCGTTGCTGAAAACGCGGAAAAAACACAAAAAAACATAAAAAAATGCAGAAAAAACACAGAAAAACATAGAAAACGAGTTTTTTAATGTTTTTTTGTGTTTTTTCCGCGTTTTCAACAACGCAGTCTCAACACAATCTACCTGATGTGATCTGTTTGCTGAAACCTATTTTTCTGCGTTTTTCTTCTAGTGGAAAGAAGTAGAGAATGATTCAAAATACAAAAATGATAACAATTTATTTATTGAATTGAAAAATGCCAATCCCAATGGTTCAAATGTTGTAATAAACAATCTACATCAAATTTTTAAATTTTTTTTCAAAAATATTGAAAATTGAGTAAAATAAAGGACTTCAAAGTTTATTTTAGAGTAGAGAATCCATAACTACTAGCAAACTAAAATCCTTCATAACTTTTGACTCATTAATCCAAATGGAATGATTAAAAGCTTTCCATGTATATATAAATATTCATGAAATCAATATCAAATTTTTGATTCCAAAATAAGTGATTTTTTCTAATCTTCTCAAATTGCCCGAGTTGAGAAACAAACAACATATTGTACGATAACTTTTTAGCCATGAAGTCAAAAGTCCAGAAAATTGTTGGGCTTTAAAGATATTCTTTGTCCACACCTTCTATTAAATTTTGGTCTCAAAGCATAGAAATCTCTAGTCACATGTATTTACCTAAAATTGCTATGTTGCCAAAAAAGGCATGTTGGTCCTTTAGGGGTTAAGAAAAGAATTCACAAAGAAATTGTTTGTAGTTAGGATGTAAACAATATCACTTGAGGTTAGAGTTCTTTGGATAGCTTTGTAGCCAATATAAGCATGTTTGAAGCAACTTTTTCCATGGATCCATTCTTGGTAGCTTCTCTTACTTATTTTTGCTTTCTACATTCTAGGCAAATTTATAATTCGTTTCATCAACAAAAGTGTTTGAGGGTGAATTCACAAATCACTTGTACTATTTGTTGCGTTTTTTTTTGGCTTGTTTAACCCATTAAGGACCGGTTGACCACTTTTGGGTTGATTTGAGGACTTTTTGTCTCCTATAATTTGTAGAACATTTGATCTCAAAAAACTTAAAGAAGAACGCATTTAGAGTGTCTTTATGTACATCTAATAAAACCAATTTCAAGAGAATGTGTGCAAAAATGAGTGAGTTTTGCTTGGCCAAACTTGAAATGGTCCAACCTTTCATATTGAAATTTTCAATGAAAAATGCATATTTTATGGAATGGACAATTATGTGTGTGTTTAAAATAATAAATTGAAAGGTTTTGGTCAATTTCTAGATAATATATTCAAATCTATACCCAATTGTAGCAAACCCTAATTATAACCAGTGCCAAAGGGTGTTTATGACACATCAATGTTTGAAGAGTAATTACAAAGACATGAACCATTGGATCACTTTTATTTTTTGTGTGATTTAAGGACTTAACCCATGGAACTCATTTATTCAATCCGATCTAGGATTACATCTTTTAAAAAGGCAAAATATTGCACTTTTTGAGAATTGTGTTCAAAAACTACGTTCGCCCCCTAAATCAACCACGGTCCTTAATGGGTTAATAAGGCTCTAACTTTTGAATAATAAACTCAATGCAAAAAACTAAAAAAGAGTTTCTAGATATCTTGATTGAGATTGTTACTCTTATTTTTCAAAAAATTTGAAAATTCATTTCATATTTAAAATTCAATTTTACTAATTTGTCACAAATTCCATTGATGGAGTTTTTAGTACTATTTTGAACCCAAAAAAAAAATTTAAGTTGAAATTTTGAGAGGATGGTCTTCTAATATATTTGTAGCTATCCACAAAAGTAATTTTAAAAATAGTTAATTTTGTGTGGTGTAGAAGTCCACAAAAGGATGTTTTTGCTGCATATGTGGTTTTTGCTTTCTGAAACTTATAAAACATGATTTTGGTATTTTTTTTTCAAATATCATCATCAAAAAGTCTTCTCAAATGGACAATTTTTATATTTGCTTAAAATTATTTTTCCTATTTTTTACAAATTAAAATGTCAAAGTTGTACTTCTCTTCACTAGGTGAAGAAAATAGATACCTCATTGTTTAAATTAATCATTTAAAAAAAAATTATAAATAAAAATTTTACATTTAAGAATAATTTTTGGTGATGAGATTTGAAAAAAAAGAATACCAAAATCGTGTTTTATAAGTTTCAAAAAGCAAACACCACAGAGGTAGTAAAAACGTCCCTTTGTGGACTTCTACACCACACAAAATTAACTATTTTTTAAATTGATTTTTTTACTGCTACAAATATACTAAAAGACCATCCTCTCAAAATTTCACCTTAAAATTCGTTTTTTTGAGTTCAAAATAGTACTAAAACCCCCATTCAATGGAATTTGTGACAAAGCATCGAGGGCTGTTTAAAAATAGTAAAATATTTTTGAAAAATCTTCAAAAATTAGGAAAGATGTATAATAGTTATGAATGTTCTCTCTATAAATTTTGAGTCATTCAAAGCTAGAACACAAAAGTTATAGCCAAAAAACTTATCATCAAAAATGTATAAGTGAAAATAGTACAAGTGTTTCTTGAATTGATTCTCGAGAGTACCTTGATTATTGCTTCTTATAATTGTAAATTGCAATATCTTCTTCAATTTGTGTCCCTTAGTTCCTTATAGTTTTGACGTCATTTAATGCTATTCAATCTAATTCTACAAGTATTTGAATTCATAAATCAACCTACTCTTCATAGAGTATGTATATGATATATTATACTCAATGTGGAAATGAACTTTCTTTTGTGTCACATGTTTTTCCTATATCATAAATTATTTTGAGTAATTTAATGATTGAAATTGTTGGGTGATTGCAAGAAACACCAGTCCTATTTTTCCTCACAATTGGAATGACATTCTTTTTTGAAATAACTTTTGAATTAAAAAACTAAGAATATGAAATAATTAATGGACCTTTCTAGCTAACATGATGTTTTTTACATCCGTTATTTTTTATATATTAAGAAAATCATTTTATATATAAAATTCATTAAAAAAAAATTTGTCACAAATTGAGGTTTAGGGTTTTTTATTACGTTAGGAGTCCGCAAATTTAATGATCTAAAGATGAAATATTCATGGTGCCTTTGCATATTAGTAAATTATATTTTTACAAAAAGAAATCTAAAAATACATTATTTTATGTCCACCACATGCGTGCAAACAACACTTCCAATGCATACAATTTCTAAACATTGATGATGGTGCTAAGATTTTTTTTTGGGGAAATCTCATGACCATCAATTCTTCTCAAATGGCCAATTTTTAGATTCATGAAAGATACCTTTTCCTATTTTTTACAAATTAAAATCTAAGTATGTCCATTTTCATGAGATTTTGCACTTTCCTAATTCTCCTACTTAGAGAAATTTCCTAAACTTTTCCTCAATAGAATACCTTCAAGGATACCTTCTTCTTTAAGGTATATACATTGGACATATTTTTCATATTTTCTTAAGAAAAATCTAATTAAATAGTACTCTTCCCCTCCAAAAGTGTCCAATTCCAAAACGCTACAAAAAATAGATGGTGTTTCTTACAATGACTGTTGGTTTTACTAAGTCCATTACATTGAGGATACTTGAAGGTGAATTAGGAATACTTGCAAGTATTATGAACTAGGTAGCAAGGAGTAGTACATTAGAACTAGTGACACATGTATTGTATTCTTTATAAATTTTAGAATAATTAAAAATTTTGCATTATTTTCCATTTTTCTTAGTTATCCTACTTGTTAATTCATCCATCCATTGCAACCCCGCTTGGCTATAAAAGGCACAATGTAGGCCATCATCATATGAAGACAGGCTGTTTGTTTGGATGTTTGTTTGTTTGTTTGTTTGTTACGTTGAGATCTCCTGGACCGTGAGTCCCCCGGATGCGTGTTTGGTACCGTCGGAAAGCCCTCGGCAAGGAGGGGTGCACGGGCTTTGATTCATGGTGTTCCAACCTACGGCATGAAAGTTATTGAATTTTGAAGTTTCTATACATTAAAAAAATTAGACCGTAGCAACGGCACGGGCCACCCTAGTTTCAATGAGAAAGGCATTAGATCCAACTACTCAAAGAAGTTTTAATTCAGGCCTTATATTACACACAATAGCCCCAAGTAATGTATGCTATGTTAGCTAGGACTAATAATTTAACCCTTAAAGGACCAAAGTGCATTCTTTAGCATATTAATTTTAGATAGGTATGGTCTACGAATGGGCTTTTTATTTTTTTCTTTGAAATTTTCAAGTAACATTTTTCTGGGGCGTAGCTTTAACAAGGCCTAGAAATTTGTATAACTTTTGACTATATGATTCCTCGTATTCATATTCAAATGTTATTATATGATGTAGTTTTCATTGTTTAGCGGGTAGCCTAGGTGGCTAAGAAAACTTCTTCAAAAATCACTTTTTTTTCAATTAATAATTTGAAACTGGTTATTTTAGAATTACATATACACAGAAAGCTTTGAATCATTTCATTTTGATATATGAGATGAAAGTTATGGGAATTTTAGTTTATGGGTAGTTTGTAGGAAGATATGGAATGTCTACTCTAAAATAAACATTAAATTTATTTATTTAATTTAATTTTAATTTTCTTTATATATATATTACAACCATTAGAATTGGCATTTTTTAATTCAATCAATCAATTGTTAACAACTTAGTATTTTGAATTGTTCTCTACTTCTTTTCACTTACTATTTCCTTGTGTATGTTATACAATTTCTAATGATTTGAAAATTTTCAAGCTTATAGCTAACTAGAATTGAAGAATGAATCCAAAGAATTACAACCATTTTGGACATTTTTTCATACAAATGAGGCATTTTGAAGTACAATTGCCCAAATTTTTGCAATGGTAAAATTGATTTATTTCTAACATGTGGTAATTGTCCTAAAAATGACAATTTTGGAGCGATTTTAGTGAAAACTTAGTCAAAAAGTTCTAAAACCTTTAGGGGTTAAACTTTAGCTTGACCAAGGTGAACATTTTTTTGGGTCTAAAGTCAAATTAGCAAAGATAAGTAGAAAACCTTAGATTTTTCACACTCCATGTAAGAGCTAGGGGGCTAAAAAAACTGGCTAATCTTTGAAAGAGGAGCCGTGGCTTACGCTTTCAAAATTCCTTGTGACAGGCTTCAATGTTGTGCAAGCAATCTAACTGTGCAGATAGTGTGACTTACAGGATGGCTTACAATCATCCTCAGTTGCTGGGAAAATTTGTCAAATTTTGTGACCATAATTCCTCACCGCCTGAGGGGACCAAAAGTGTCCACAACAAACGTGAGAGAGGCTCTCCACGTCCTACACAAGGAGAAAATTCAGGCCTGCAATTCATTAGAGAAAATTTGGACTCTCCAAAGGGCCGCTAAGAAGTGACAGCTAGAAGGGACCCCTCATTACATTTATTTAGCATGAGGTAGAATTTTTTCCCTATAATTGTGATGTACAAGTGTCATGTGCTCAACAGTGCAGCCAAATGTCAGGACTTTGAAATACGAGCTCTTCAGCTTCATTGAACAAAAGCTGTAAAAATTGACATATATTCTACGTGGCAGTGAAGATATTCACACAAGCTCAACCACATCTTCTGTCAAGAATTGGGCACTTTATACATAAATTAGGCTTACACAAAAATCTTTATATAGATTGGCTTGTCAAAGTTAAATGGCCCTCTGAAGAGTCCACATTTTCTCTAATGATTGCTCTTGTGTAATATTTGTTGCGAACACAGGTGTACCATTTCTGGTGGTTTGTGATTTTGAGTTTGCAGATTTGAAGGAGGACAACAGTCGAAGATGGTGGTTTCCTGAAAGTGACTGGTGTTTGCCAGTCTTCAACCATTGGGCTCTGGATGCTTTGGGTTGTGCATTACTCTGGAAAGAACTCTACTTCCGCAACAGCCAGCCCAGGCACCGGCGCTCGGGTCTCTAGTCACTACCGAGATCTGGCCATTAATTCGGCAATTCGCCTCACGATCCAGGCACCGCACTGTTTGTCATGAAATTTTGCAAAGTCACTTTATCAGTCACAATCCTATACCAATTTTTGAGTTGTTGCTGTGTCTACGCGCATACTCCCCTTGCTAGAAATTGAAAACCACGTACTTGTCACTGTAGGAAAAAGCAGCAGGTTTATTCTTTTTCACAGTCCATCGAACGCTAACTTAATACCAGAAAATCTAACCGGTGGAAGTGAGATCGGAAAGATTCCGTGTCCCATGCAACATCGCAACTTTCAAAGATTCCACCCCAATCTCCGGCATCTGCGTCTTTATTGCCCGGTTTATTGTGTCGCTCGATCACCAATTGCCGGTTTGGCAGGGCAGCTGACTGTGGGCGGAGATTAATTCAAAGTTATATCACATTTTACTATATTCTAACGATGGTATTCCTACTATATGCTAAGCGATCAATGATTGGGCAACGTCTGCACCGATAGTTGCAG
Source organism: Thuidium tamariscinum (assembly GCA_947034885.2). Classification (NCBI taxonomy): domain Eukaryota; kingdom Viridiplantae; phylum Streptophyta; class Bryopsida; order Hypnales; family Thuidiaceae; genus Thuidium; species Thuidium tamariscinum. Next base: position 8,797,945 of record OX344750.2, on the reverse strand, counting down.
CAATGTCGGTCACTACCGATGGTGGCAGCAAAGTCTGTAATTACCGACAGTTGAAGCGATGTCACTACCGATAGTTTGAGGGATGAGTACCATAAGTTCATTTATCGTGAACCCTGTGCCGCTGCTGCGGATACTAAACGTCCTAAGTTATGGATGATCCACCTATGTCATTTTTTATTCAATCATCTGCGGGAACTGATGGCGCGCGATGAAACTGTCGACAAACACGCAGAAGCGATCCCTCTCCTTCCCTCTCTCATGTGTAGCTTAGCGGCTTCCCATCGATCGATGAGACCATCCGCTAGCTGATCCGTTCACACGCGCTTCATCGCCACACCTGAATTCTCTCTGGCCGAATACTCCCATAGTACTTCAATTCCATTCTTTCGCTGCTGTGTGAGAGGGTTTGTGCGGTTGTGCCGTGAGCTTTTATAAAGTGCAACTTCTTTGGTCTTGCTGGTGTTCGAGTATTGCGGTGAGTGTGTTATATGAATTTATGTTCGAAGTCAGTTTTGGTGAGGTGATAAGACTTTTCAATTTTGTTCGTTTTTGTTTGTGCTTCTTTCAGTTGGGAGGTTTTGTTTGTTGGTTTGACTTAGGGTTGCATTCTTAAATTAGGTTGTTGAGGTGGTCTTTACTCGCTTAGGCTCGATAAGGATTCGTTGGAGGTTAATTTCTCTTTTAGTATTGATATTTGAGGTTTTTTGAGGTTTATTTTGTTATTGATCTGGGAATCTGGTTATTTGTGAAGGATCCTTTGGAATGCTTTCTAATTTCAAGGGAGTGTTATTTTTAATTCAGAGTATTGGTTTTCACCTTGTGGATGTTTATTCGTGGTGAGTTTGGTCGTGTGATGTCTGCGATGAGGTTAATAGATTATTCGTTTTCTCGTTTATGGCAAGATTGCGGAGGTTGATGGAGGTACGGATGGAAGGGTTCGAAGAGGTCTGTCCCTTAGGCGGGCTCTCAGGTTGAATCCGAGTGGCAGTATTGTGAAGGCAATCCTGATGAAGTAGTAGATCTCAAGATTCGGCCAGTAGCTAAAAGTCACAGTAGCATCTCGATCAAACTGGGTCGGTACTCGTTGTGGAGATCTGATGTATCTGTAGCATCTCGACAAGTTTCCAGTACATGATCTGCAAATCATGTAATTTGACAGCTTTGACGCCTGGTAGAGGAAGGGGTTTATATCATAGTTCTTGAAATTAGGGTTAGAAGTAACAGGCCCTCGAAACTGACCCAGGGCCTACAGTTATTTGCCTGAATTGTACACCTTGTAAACATGAGAGCATAGCCTTGGCTTGATTTTGTTTTCACCTATAATCAGCACTACGGAAATTTGTAGTAAACAAAGCTTAAGAAAACTAAGTCGATTTAAGATTAGGAACGATTCTTAATAAGTACTTTAGATTGGAGAAGTTACATGGCTTACTTCAGAGTATGATTTATGTGTGAGTGACCCAGAGTTATGTGTGAGTCGCGATGACCAGATCGGACTGTGTGAAGTTATTGGCTTACCATACCCAGTATTGCTTGTGCATCAGTAACGTGAGGCTGTTGGCGCCAAGTTGCCTTTTACTATTTACATCATCAGCTCCGATTCCCTCTGCACAACAAATCGTAAGATTTAATTTGTGCAACCTTGCACTTACGTACCAGTCGCGAGAGTTTTCCACGCACGCATTCATCAGGTACTGTAATCGTGACCTTTTGAAATGAAGAGGATTTATCAATAGGCATTATAATTTGTGAGTTTTCCTGCTCTTCTCCTTTGCATTGCCAGGTGGTTCAATCGGTCGACGTATGCTTCATATGAACAGACTCTGTACAGCCATGCTAATTAAGTCACTGAATGATTGTATCTCAAAGTGGCAGAGTTTTGCATAATAGTGTTCCCTCTCGATCTCCAAGGCGTGCATAAATTTGATGTTGCTGAGACTGATCGAAGGCCTTCTAATAGTTGTTCATTAGCCGGCTTAACATTGATTGATTCCTTTGCGGATTACACAGCGCTGTCGGTGTGAAAGCAACACCCTCAACCTGACTTCTCAACTCTATTTTTTGGCAAGAACGTGCGCAACCTGCAACATTAGACGGTCTAATCAGGATCATCGTCGGAGACATGGGACTCTCCGCGGGGAAGACCATGGAAACGGAGGTTGCCAAAGTCGCAGCCGCCATAGCGGTACAGGTGGTTACTGCAGCCGCCAAGGCCAACCCCGCCATGGCGACCGTAGTGGGCTTTGGCTTTGGTGCGGTCGCAGTGGGCCTCGGTTTATTCGTATACTTTAATGAGCAGCTGGAAGAAGAGAACAAAACGATTCGGGAGATCAAGGCGCAGCATGAGCGTGAGAAGGAAGAGTGCAAGCGCAGTGTAACTGAAGCCAACAAGCGTGCCCAAGTCGCGACCAATAGGGGAGTGCTCTCAAAACTGGGCGAAGAGAAGGCTCTTGCCCAGGCTCAGGGAGCCAAGGAAGCTCTCCTTAAAGGCATCCAACCCGTGGTCATGCCCACCCATGAGCAACTCTCTGCTGCGAAGCAGCGAATCCAGTATGATCCTGCGAAGTTTCACTTTGCTGTTTGTGGAACCGCGGGGTGTGGAAAATCCTCGCTCATCAATGCCTTCCGAGGTTTGAAACCCTCACATGAGGCCGCAGCAAAAGTCGGGGTAATCGAGTGCACATCTGAAGTCATCCGCTACCCTGACCCTAGCAACGAGCCTCCTTGTGCGCGGTTCGTCTGGTATGACTTCCCAGGCGCTGGAACGATAAATGTGCCGGGTTGGCAGTACTTCAACGACCAAGGACTCTTTGTCTTTGATTTAATTATCATGGTCTACGACGTGCGATTCACCGCGATCGACGTGGGCATCATCGAAAACTGTTTGCGTTTCAACATTCCTTTGCTCATCGTGAGGAGTAAAAGTGACCAGCACATTGAGAATATGATCAAAGCTGAAACCGACTGTGTGCCTGGTGATACAGATTACGAAGAGCGTTATCAGGAGATGACTGAGAAGTATGTCGAAAGTACGCGCTCAAATTTTAATGATCATATGGATACCATGGCAGAGAATCCAGACATTGACTCACGGTATGAACAGCTGCTGCGCAGTCATGTAGTTTATATCGTTTCAGAGTCGACGCTTCGGGGTCTGCTCCAGATGAAGACGAACGAGAGGAAAAGCCGAACCCCAATCCAATCTAGGATTATCGACGAGAATCTGCTGATTACTGCTATGCTCAAGCAGGCTGCCAGACGGCGGTGCCGCAATCCAGACAAATTGAAGATGTAAACAGTTTGCGTTGAACTGTACACAGCCACGCTATTTTTCACCGAGAAGGAGAACAATAGCCGTGGCAAGCCAGCGGGAGTGATGATCGAACTAAAAGCCAGCGAGAATGAAGACCACAAGAATGAAGAGTTTGTAAAAGTCCAGTGGGAGTTTCATACAATTGAAGATCATTAGTTACATTCTATCACAGGTCACTTGCAAGTTGGGCGAAAAACGAGCTAGTTTTGGATCTCGATCACTTGTATGAAGCCGGTTTTTAAGACCATTCACAAAAGTTCAGTTTTTGCATCTGCGCAATCATTAGACTTGCGATGGTGAGTTGGTGTCCTGCTAAGGGAATCAGAAGATGAGACTAAAGTACATATTTAACTCCGAAGCCAGAAGCTAGTGACATTGATGTGCTTAATTGCAGCTTGGAGAGTCGATGTGGTGCGGTGCTTCTGCCTTCTATGTCATAAGCAATCAGGATGGTTGCATTGAAGAGGATTATAATTACCACTTTCAAAGTGGTAATGGTAGTGAGTTTACCATCATAGTAAACCCAAATAATCTCCCTGTGTTTACGGCAAAATGGTTGGTTATTTCTGCCTCTTTCTTCCTTTGCTTGGATCTGATCCTTCTGAAGTCACATAGGTTCGGATTGGGCAATCCGTGCATACAACATACCGGTTTCACTCGTTGTCTTCAATTTACCTTTTGAATGTTCTTTGACATGTGCAGGTGCAAGTGCTTTATGTAAAAATTAAGTCTGCCATTTGGTTAAGTTTGAATTCTTGCTTTTGCTTTCAACATTAGAGGATTTTTGAGCTCTAAAGAGGGCCTCTAAGAGGGGTGGTTGGAAGGGTGCTTTTGTATTTAAATGTCGTCCTTGAGGAAGACTATTCCCCTATATCCGCTCATTGGAAAAGAAAAAAAATATTGATGTACTTTTGCGGGACATTAGCTCCCATTGGGTGGGTCACGGAGACCATGATGAAGCTTTGTCATTTAAAATTTGGATTTAGGACATGAGGATGACACAAGTACTATCCAACTATCAACATTATATTGTACAACCATTAAGATAATAATATAGCATTGTACATCCACTCCACTAATGGATTCTTTTTCAACATCCATCAATATAATATTGTACTATCGAAATTTAATATTTGATAATAATACCTTGTTGGTTGTCATCTATTGTAGTCCTCACTTGTACTTCACACAAGATAGCAACAAGCAAATAGGTACTTGAGCTACTAGTTTTGTTCCTCATTAAATAGGGGTGCATGTCAATCTTTGAGGGCCTTCTATGGAGCTCAAAAATCCTCTAATGTTTGTCGCTGCTCCTGCCGATCTTTGGCAGTATGAGCTATATGTGCATGATTATCAGAGCGCCAAGATCCGAATGTTGTTACTGGTTTCAATTTCAAGTTTCTCCCAAAGCCATTTTGAGCGGTTTACACATGCAGCGGGGAAATGTGCAATCACGGGATATATTGAATGTTCTTACCATATACAGTTACGACTTAAGGGTCATTGCAAGAAACACCTGTCCTATTTGTTGCGTTTTGCAACAGTACTCATGAATTTTTCAGGAGTACTATAAAATTAGAAAATTAATTTTAAATTTAAAAAAAAATAGTAATAATGTATATACCTCTAAAATGAAGTTTTTCACCGAAGGAAATTGGTAGAAAAATTCTCTAAGTAGGAGAACTTGAAAAGTGCCAAATTTCAAGAAAATAGGTACTTTGATTCAAAAATTAGGGAAAAATAGTAAAAATAAGAATTTTCAAAAAATAAAAAGTGACCATTTGAAACAACTTTATGGAGATGGTCATTCACAAAATAAACCACCAAAATAATATTTTATATGTTTCAAAATACAAGCAAAAGGGAGATGACTTTGTAGACCTCCACACCTCACAAAATTAACTTTTTTTTAAAATCCTTCCCTGGAGAGCTAGAAATCTACTAGAAGACCATCTCATCCAAATTTCATCTCAAAATCATTAAAAAAAGGTATAGCTCAGGTACTAAAAACCCCTAAACTGCTAAGTGTGACATCCAATTGGGGTCTATTTTTGGATAGTAAACTATTTTTGAAAATTATGAAAAAATCAAAGAAGGTGTATAATAGTTATGAGTACCTTTTCTATAAATCTTGAGTGATTTGGAGCTAAAATACAAAAATTATGGCCAAAAAATTGATCAGCATGTAACGTGTGACACAAAATAGTACAGGTGTTTCTTGCAATGATCCTTAAATTGTATCACATTGACAAGACGATCATTCTTGCTGCAATTAAGATCAAACCATGGCCAAAAAGAGGACAAGTGCTAAGGTAACAATAACTAAAATCGTCCACATAAGGGTTTTCATTAAATTCAACTGTATAAGTTTTAAGTGTAACAAGAAATCTCTTCTAATTTAATTTATACATCTGATAGTCAAAAAGAGATCTTTTGCTGTGCATACCCAATGCTTGATTTGATGAAGATTTGAATTACTTTTGGTAAGAAAGGGAAATCGTACAAATAGAATGAGAAATTTGGAAATTTTAATAAAGGATCTACGCACTGTTGCAATTCCGCCCTTAAATTTCCAAAATATGAAAAGAATTTAAGGAAATTGTGAATCAAATCTTCTGCTCTGATTTTTTCTAGTTGAAAAATTTGCAAATTGAATTTATTGGAATATATTGCCGCTGTGTGTTCAATATATAACTTCGATTTGGTAGACTCTGACGAGAAAATGGTTATGCGAATTGATAAATACGCGTAGCAAATACGAGCTAGACAACAATTGGCAGAAGAAGCAATAAATTGACAACAGATAGAATCGTCATAAGTTCCCAAATCGGCACAGATTGAAAATGCATTAGAGCTCTTGCAAATGCTCATGATAAACAATGAGATCGAGATCAGTTGATAATTCAAGATAGCATGTGTAATCCGGAGTATATTCAATGGATTGCCAAACTCTCAATCTCTGAGGACACGGTGCCAACATGTAAGACTCCAGAAGTGTAGCACCATCTCAACCAATTCAAGCACAGGAAGAAGACCGCAGAAATTACATTCAGTTATCACTTCAAGACAGAGACCATTTCACCATTGCATTTCACCAAGGGTTTCACAGAAGTGAGGTAGAACTGAACTGTTTTGTGCATGGTTATAAAAACGGTTACCTATGATCTAGGGGAGATTGCGAGCAAGTGATCTAGCTAGCTAGTTAGTAGAACTGTCTTCAGTTCATTACCACCGGAATGAGGCTCTTCAAATGTTCACGGTAGTGATCTTCATTCCGGCTGGATTAGGATCGGGTTTTTTTTTCGTCATTTCAGTACCTGCGTTTAAATGTAAAGAAGACAAGCCTACCAAGAGGACCTCTTTTCCTTTCTTGAAGAATTTGTCTGTTGAGGTCTCACCTCGCGTGTTCGAGTACCGCCTTCTCGCAGCCGCCCTGAGCATATCTTCGATAAGCTCAGTCTCATCGATGACCTTCCCCTTCTTGACACGCGACGTCGTCTGCAACAATCCCCGTAACGTGGCTCCCGAGACGATGTAAACTCGCAGATTAAGAATCAGCTGTTGATCCCGCCCGTCAATATCTTTGTTATCTGCCATGGTTTCCATATGCTTATAGAAATCTTTGCGCGTGTCCTTTATATAATTGTCGGCCATATCCTGATATACCTGCTCGTACTCCTCGTCACCGGGTTCAGAGTCTGTTTCAGCCTTGATCATGTTCTGAATATGCTGGTCCGCCTTGCTTCTCACAATGAACACCGGGATGTCGAACCGTAAGCAGTTTTCGATGATGCCCACGTCAATCTTGGTGAATCTAATGTCGTACACCATGATGATGAAGTCGAACACGAAGAGTCCTTGGTCATTAAAATACTGCCAATCCGGCACCGCAGTAGTTCCAGCGCCTGGAACGTCGTACCATATAAAACGGGAATATGGAAGCTCTCTTCGAGGGTCTGGGTAACGACCGATTTCTGACGTGCACTCAGTTACCCCGACCTGCGCTGTGCCCTCTCCCTTGCAACCAAGCCCGCGAACAGCGTTGATAACCGTCGACTTTCCACTTCCTGAGGAGCCGCAAACAGCAAAATGCAGCTTCTCGGGATGGAACTGCATCCGCTCCAATGCAGCGGCCACTTGCTCTGGGGTTGGCATGACGACGGGCCGGATACCTTTGCGAAGAGATTCCTTCGCTTTTGCAGCTTCTGCAAGGGCCTCTTCTTCACGTACTCGGGCAGCAGTTTCGATCTGCTGGGCCGCCAGTAGAGCAGCCTCTTCACGCACTTTGGCGGCAGCAGTGGCAGATTCCTCACGCATTCTAGCAGCGGCTTCGATTTGCTTGGCTGCCAATAGAGCAGCCTCTTCACGTTCTATGGCGGCAGCAGAGGCAGATTCCTCACGCATTCTAGCAGCGGCTTCGATTTGCTTGGCTGCCAATAGAGCAGCCTCTTCACGTTGTCTGGCAGCTTCGTCACGTGCTTGGACGGCATCTTCGTAATTCTTTCGGGCGGCATCGAGAATTTCTTGTTCGCGCTGCCTGGCGGCGGCTTCCCGTTGATGAAACCGCTCCTCTTCTTGGACTGCGCGCTGTCGGAGTTCTTGCTTGTGGCATTCGTTATTTGCTTGGATGGCCTGCATGGTGTCATTAGTTTCATCCGGTTTCTTCATAAAGGTTTCAAGCAAGCCTACAATAAACCCACTGACGATTTGGAAAGTTACCCTGGCCACGTCCGATGCTGCATTACCCATCGCTGCAGCTAGATTTGCAGTACGTGTCAGTTGAGGTCGGAGATCGAAGTTCAGTGTAAGGTTCTGCTCGCGGCGCCTTCCACAACAGAGTACAACGTTATCATATCAATGAATGTGAAGTAGTGCTATGACTTTGAGCAAACATTGGAGAGCTGATGGATAAGTAATCAGCCAATGGACCCAGCTACGGACCTCAAGAAAGCAGCAGATAACTCTTAAATATTGGATGTACTAGCTCGGGTTGCAACTAATTCCGATCTCACAATGTCATTCGCCATGCCAGAGATATCAAAGAGACTAAAATAATGGTCCACTGACCCCGTAGCACTGTACTCCTCAACAGCACAATGATAACAAATCAACCAACTGGAAATTGAAAAGCTAGAACACGGGGTCGATCGACCACGTAGTACATATGATCGATATCCTCGATTTTACGTGTGTTCGAATTGAAAGTACAGTACCTGATAAACCTGTATGATACTCGACTAGCTCTCGGACACTGTTACGTGAATGCACGTCTCAATAATATTTACGTCAACTTGCTGAGGATACGAAGGGATCGGAGTCGAAGCTGATCGGTGTTGACAAGAATTGCTTGCAATTGGGCGCCAGCATGCAGTCTCACGGTTCGCACGCAACTGATCGATCGAAAGCTCACTCGAGTCAGCCAACAAGTTTTCACAAAGTTCGGCAATCTCCAGGTGCAAATCCAAGCTAACTTAGTTCTCTCCTCTCTCGCTAGCTAGCTCATTGACAAGGAAGCCATCAAATACATGAACTACTGTACGTAGTCGCAGTTTCCTTCTTATGGAAACAAACAAACAGCGGACTAGTGTCTTACCTCCCGAGGCGTGGCGGCAGGCTGGAAGATCGAGATGAGCAGGAGGTACTGACCTCTCCTGTTTAATTAGTCGCCCTCTGCCAAACCTAAGTTAATTGTGACGCTTGCAAGTTGCAAATCACTTTTTGCGCTTACTGTTGGTGGCAGACGATTCAATGAGCCAGTGAGTGGAGCCACCATCCGATCGATCTTGTCTGCTAGATTCTTTGGCTTTGGTAGCTTTGAAACGGAGACCATCAAACCCGTTTCACGAAGTGGGACCAGTGGGCTGGATTTACCCCAGAAGTAGACGCTGAAGTTTCTTGTTTTGTGCACAACTTTATTTTTTCAAACTCTGAATTCATCTTCGCAATCAGAGACCCCAAATTTAATTGAGTGGGCTTGAAGACATACCCGAAAACACGGTACAAAAATAGTTTGTTTGTTTTACTTTTATCCTCAGGCTGCACGAGTTTTACCCGACTGATTCCCACTTCGTCGGACGGATGTAATGTCCTGCCTTCGGAACTTTAACTTGGAATTAATTTAAATCCTAGTTATTTTGACCAACATTAGACTAAGCGTATGTCAGTTACGTATGAGTTATGACTGATCATGATTCATATGAATACGTACTGTGCTCTGTGCCGTCATATGTAAATTATTACTATTATTATTATTTTTATTTATTATTTTTATTATATTATAGTATATTATATTAACTTCCGTCATTCTTCACAACTTTGGCAACAAACTGCTTTTGCATCGACCAGGGACTTTACTTTCGCCGTTTTCCTTCCGCAGTGCAACAGTTGATATCTTGACTAGACAAGACTAACTGCAGTGTTAAAAGATACTTACATTCATCAAGTTTTACATTATGGATGAACCATAAGATATTCATCTAAATGTATACACATTTAACCAAACTTGGTAAAATTATCTTACTTTGGAAAAGAAAATGGTGAATTTTCATGATTTCTTTTAAACCAAAGAATAATTTGCAAAGTTTTCCAATATTTTTGTAGAGTATTAAGTTAACAATTGAATATAAAAGTCCTTGTCTAAATTTTTGGCTAACTTCCTTTCAAATTGGAAGATGAGCATCATTAACTAACATTTGAAAGCCATGAACACTTTGATGGTGGAATTTACTAAAATGGATGTATTTCATATGCCATATTTCAAATTTTCAAATGACACTATCTGAACTGAAAACTAACATCTATAACAAGTATAGGTCTTTAGACATTTAGAGAACATATAGATTATAAGAATCTATATATGACAGATTTAGATTTCAATACATGGTATGAAACAAAATATAGATTTTAGACATCTACAACTCATATAGATTTCAAAAAAACTCTAATTGATTTAGATTTCAAAGTACACGGTTTGAACTATAAAAAGTATAATTTAAGCAATGAATTTTCGCCATTTTTATGAAATTTGCCACTATCTTGACTCATTTCTAGGTTAAATTTTTAGAACTTACTATAGATGTATTATATAATCTTGATTGCATATAAAGTTTTGTAAAGGTGTATTATAAGCAATATTAATGAGAAATAATGTAATATTGATCATTTATGGCAATATTCCATTAGTTTGATACCTTTTATAGTATAGACCATGCGATGTGAAATCTAAACTTGTCATAGATTTTTGAAATTTATAAATGTTATAGATGTCTAAAATCTAAACTTGTCCGAGATATTTTAGATCCTACAATTTGAAAGGTAAATCTACTTTATATTTTGGAAATCTATATGAGTTCTAGATGTCTGAAAATCTATACTTGTCCTAGATGTAAGGTTTTAATTTAGACCGAGTAGTCTGAAAAATGGCATATAGAATACCACCATTTTAACAAAATTTGCCATATTTGAAATACATAAGATCCAAATAGTATGCCAAACTACAACCTCGAAGAATTTGCAATATAGATAATGTTGAGAACTTATTGAACCACCAACTTTATACATTTGAATCTAATATTCCAAATCAACTTTGATTCACATCATTTTGATAAATCCTTATATGTATAGTAATGGTTTTAACTATATATTGAGTATATTTCAAAATTATTAGACATCTATAAACTTTAACTTTTCAAAATTAATCAATTGGCATTAGAAAAAATATGAGGCCTTTGGAGGGTTGTTCTAGATAGACAATGTTAGAATTATCCATGTCATCACTGGCATTATGAAATCATCTAAAGTTGAGTATTAGATGATCTAACAACTTGCCAAAAATGGCAAAATATTGCCAAAGGGATGTAGTGAAGATAATTATGAATAATCACTAAAACAGTTTATTAAAGACCATGGACTCTTAATTGATTAAATTGATTAATCAAGTTAAAATCCATGGTGTTTAATAATGTCTTTTGATTGAAAACTAGTTGATGGAGTTGTGATGAGAAGCTCTTTATACAAATAAGATAGTGGTAGGATGTACAATGCATGTGGAATATGTGAATTGAAAGGAGAAAAAACTCCACCACTCCTAGTGAAGAGAGATTAAAAATAGACAATATTAAAATTTAAACTCCGTGTTTCATTTAGGCATACTAGCTAAACTTTTCTCACAAACACTCCACTACGAAAAGTTAGGAAATGAAGCAAACTTTCCAATCCAAAAATTCATTTGAGATTTCAATTCTTCATAGAAAAGTTAGGGACAAAATCAATAAAATTGGAGGTTTGAAAAAACATTTTCTTTGAGATGTTTGAAATTCAAGGAACATTTTCTTTGAAATGTTTGAAGTATGTGACATCCAAGGAACAATTCTTTGAAAATAATTTTGATTTTCTTTGAGGACTTCAAATATTTTGATTTTCTTTGAACAATTTCTTTGAAGAACAGTTTTTTTCACAAAATATTTTCTTTGAGATTTTCTTTGAGGTCTTCAATATTTTGATGTTATAGAAAATGTTTTTCCAAACATCTAGTTTGAATTTTGTCTATAGTTTTTCATAAAGATTTGAAATCTAAATTTTTGGATTGGAAACTTTGCTTCATTCCGTCATTTTTTTAGTAGAAGTTTTTTCTAAATAATTTTAGCTAGTAAGCCTAAATGAAATACTAAATTTGAATTTTAATACTATCTTTTTTTAATCTAAGAGTGGTGGAGCTCCTTCTCTTTTTAATTCACATATATATCCCACATGCATTCAATATATCCTACCACTATCCTACTTGTATAAGGAGCTTCACATCACAACTCCATACTTACCAAATTTCAATGAATGCAATCATTCACATTGCCAACAAAAACATAATTTGGATGGTAGAAGGTCATTTGATTATTTGGGGATATTTTAGTTCTTTCCCACAATTTGGTTTAAATGTTTAAGCCAAATTGTAAAAAAGAAAATAGTTTGATTTTAAAACATCCAATAATCATGGTTGAGGTGCATTATAGTACTTTAATCTTTATTATTTAATACTCCCTCTATTCTACTAAAAATATCTAAAAATCTTTCTCTTGAAAAATCAATTGTATTTTTAGTCACAATGCTAGCAATACATGCATTCAAGAACAATAAACCCATCCCTTAGATTTGTGCAAAATGTCTATCTTAGGTACAATCATTGAGACATCTAAAATCCATGTGCGAAATATATTTTTTGAGCATAGTTTGTTAATGTTGTTGGTTTTGTCATTTTAAATTATTTGAATTTAGAGTCTATTGAGTATTTTTAGTAGCTTTTTGAATCATATTAAACTCTAGGATTCAATTTAAAGGGTGGTGGAAATACTAGGATTCTGGTAATATGTTCCCTAACTTAAATATCCACAATAAGAAAAACTTACTTGACTTTATGATCAAATTTTCATAACAATGAAGAGACCTTTAAATACATTGTTTGAAGGAACAATTTTTACAATTAGCTTTGATGGGCAAGGCCAAGCTTGCAAATCTAAAGGTATGCTTCCACATTGTTTCACTTTATCCTTCAAGGTTGCTTAGCACAAAAAAAACTCTTATTAAATGGTCAAAATCAAGAAATGGAGTTTTTTAGTGGAACAAAGATTCTATTTGATTTGGAGTTTTTTAGTGGAAAAGAGGAAGTACCTTGTACTTGACTTTTGGGCCACTAATATGAATATGACATTGTGATTTATGATGAGCAAGAATAGGAAAAGAAAAATTCTTAATCAATCAATGCTTTCATTGAAAATTATAAAGAGTTTTGTTTGGAGGCCAAAGAAGGAGGGAGTGACACATTAAAAGTGATGATATATTATAACTTTTTATACATTATTCAAATAAAAACAAAAACATAGAGTATTGCTAATTAGAATGTCTTCACAATTATTTAATACTAAAATTTATGAATTTCAAGTAAAAATTATTAATAATTTTAGAAATTCTTTCATCTTCTAAGTTTTTCAATTAAATAATTTATTTTAGATGACTATAGAATTTTCTTTGTTATTTCTTTTCATGAATTTTAGTTTCTACTCATTTTCAACAAAAGGAATAAAATGCACAAATTGTAGGATAGTTACATATTGTACTCATTAGATGTCTTAGAAGACAAAACTTCACCATTAGTTAACGCAACAAAATATTTATATTTGAAATTTAGGCATTATGATATAAATAGAAATTGGTAGAATTCTCAACTATAAATTTTATAATGACATACTTATATACTTGAACAAGTTTAGTGATAGACATGTGGTTTAGACTTTAAAAAATATCAAAAATAAAATAGCTATGCTTAGGAAAAATATATTTTGAAGCAATTGTAGATTTTAAAATTTTATAGAGCTTAAAAATTTAAGATTGGAAATTCCTTCTAAATTTGTACCCCCACATTTATACACACAAGGTCCAAACTCCAAAGGTCATTTTCATGTCCCAAAACACCAAAAATTGCCATTTTTAATGTAAAGAGCAATATTTTTGAAACACTTGTTTTTTTGCAAATCCAACTACAGTAAAGAATCTTGCACTAGACTTGTGTAAAAATGTATAAAATTTTTTTTGAAACCTTTACAAAGTAGATTGCAAGATATTTGCATTTAAAGTGACGAAAAGGAATTTTTGCAACTTGGTAGTTGGTACCTGAGGTTCATATTTGGCTTTGAAGCTTTTCAACTTAAAAAATCTTGAGCTAAAAATTCTGAATAAATTATCATACATTAGAAAATTTAATCAAAGCTTTAAGGAAAATAATATCCTCAAAAAAATTTATTTCCATTCTACAAAAATTTATTAAATAGAAGTGGATATTCAATTGAAGGAAAAACTAAATTATTGATAGTTTTAAGAGATACTTGTGCCACACTAATTCAAATTATAGGATTCTTATAATAAAAAAATGAAATCTTGTACAATGATTTTTGGAGGGAATTTGCATAAGAGGATTTTTGGGCCCCTAGAAGACCGTTTCAGGGGTGTTCCCTAAAATTGTTCCCATTGTTGTAGACCAGCCCCCTGCTGGTCTAAATTTTTGAATTTTGAAAAAAAAAAAAAAAAAATTCCAAAAAACTTCAGAATGTACTAAAGAGCAAAAAAATGATTCAAAAAAATATTTAAAAAATATTTAATAATTAATTAAAATTAATCAAAAATTAGTATTTTCTGACGTGGCAGTCGCTCGACCACATCAGCATTGCGTTTCCAGCGTTTCCAGTGCATTCCCAACGTCTGGGAACTCACAGTCTTGTACAATAGCTGAAAATTCTCTTATGTAAATATTGAATTCATAAAGGGATCCAATATACTACTTTCCTCCAAAAGTTGCTATGAATACCTACAAAACAAGATGCTCTATAAATTCACAATATTCAAATAGAATGAGTCAATCTATTGATAATAGACAAAAATGTGATCTATAATAATTAATTAAATAATTAAATAAAATTCAAATTTTTTCCTATATTAACCCTTAAAGGACATTTGAGGTCTTAGAAAGCGGCTTTTAAAACTTAGATTTCAAAAAAATCTCATATAGGCATCTTATAGCTTGTGCAAATGACCAATCACAATGAAGGCAAACTCATAGCTACTATTCAATTATTATTGAATTTTCTATGTTCCAATTGTGATTCAAAATCCAACATATGAATTGCTGAATACATCTTGCAAAAGACAAAGAAAATGATATTAAGAACTTTATACATAGTTAAATAATAGAGAAGTTTTTGTAAAGATTCTAGTAAAAATAAATCCTTTGGATTGGATTGTCATTAAAAGATTAAAAGAAAATCCAAGAAAATCCTAGTAAAAATTGAGATTACATGAACCAAACCAAACCTTCAATTGTTTTCTAAAGGATGAGACTTGGAACTTTAAGGGTTAAAGGTGAATCAAAATAGAATGAATCAAAGGCTTTTGAACAAACATGAATCTCTCTAATAAAACAAAAAAAGTCATAGAATTTTTAAAAATAAATTTACTAAGATACTTGTATTGGAATGGAAATTGAAAGAAACTTTTAATTACTTCATAAAATGGAAAGAAATATATAGTCATACTTGCTAAACTTGGTGATTAGAAATTACTCTACAATCTTATGTAGAAATAGTTGAATGTATAAAATCATCAAAGTGTGGTCAAACTTACAAAAGGTCTAAAGCTCTATATCAATTAATCCAAAACCATGACAACGATTACATTATGACCCTTGCCTTTTTTTTTTTAATTATATTGAATTTCTATTATAGGATTTTGTACTCTCTTAGAGAAACTACTACCTATGCTTCAGAAAGTTAGGTAAACTCAAACATTAACTTCCATTTATACTCAATAACTAAAATTTATTAGTTTTTACTATACCATGTCTAAGCTTCAATATTGAAGAATGAAACTCTCTTTTTGCTTGTAGAAGGCCCTTCTCAACTTTGGTATTGCAACGCTACTTAAGGCCAAACACCAAGTCAAGCATCGTCTCCAACAAGGTAACATGATTTGGTCTAATTTTGATGCAGTGTAAATTTACTCTCCGATCTTTGCTACTAGGGTGGATGATAGTATTGTTTCAACTAGGCATGGTTCGGAATCCTTGTCATTTCATGTAGTTTTTTCCTTCTCTTCTTTCTACATTTTTGTTTAATCTAGTGGGCTTGGCTGCTTTGTACTTTTTGTTTTGCAATGGATTTCTATTTGTTTCAAAAAAACAAAAAAACAAAAAAACAACTCTCTTCTTGACACTAAGCTAGAAATAGGGCCCCAAAACCTTCAATCTTCTATAGAAAGAAATGGTAGACTAAAGAACAATGAGACCTAGTTCATAGAAGATATATGATTTTATTTTAAAAACATAAAAGTAGATTATTCCATTGTATATGATTGCAAACAAAAATTCTTTCAAGAATTCTTTCTTATTTTGTTTCATACTTATTACAAATCTATCTAAACTATGGAGTTGACCAAGGCACAATGCTTTGTAGAAATTGTGAGGAGAAATTTAGTGTCACTACAAAATCTGTACTGCTACAAATTTGATTTTGTTTTGACGAAATTGATACACCACACCACACTACTTTTGTCATTTTGCAGATAGTGTAACTCTTTGATAAATAAGTGTCACATCACACTTGCAAGGATAAATTCGTGTGCTATCTTAACCCCTAACTGCCCAATTGACCATATATGGTTGATCTGAAATTTCAGGCCCATTTTTGAATGGGCAGTTAAATTCATGTGACCTTTTTTTAGAAAAATTCGGGAAGTTCTAAGGATTAACTATTGAAAACTTTCATTTTTCACTGAAAAAAGTACATATTTGATTATTGAGAGGTCTTCAAAGGCATACATGTACCATAAGTGAAGTGTAAAGCTTGCCAATTTTACTTCATTTCCTAGCTTTATGCAATTTCACTTGATTTGAGAACTAAGAAATTGTACATATCCATTTGCTTTGAGAATGGTTCCAATGGAAAGAGGAAAGTGTTTTCATGATATTCACCATTGAAAATTTAAACATATTGGAGTTATTTGCAATTTCTACATATAAAAAATAATTGCATTTCAACAATTGCAAGGTGAATTGTGTAATGAATTTAATAGCTTTTCATGTGAAATTAAGTTTTTTAGAAGTGCATTTTAGTTTGCTAACACTCTTTATAGTTGTTTATGTCACCTCCAATCTCCAAAAAAATTTATATGCAAATTTGAGAAACATTGTGAGAAAAGGCAATATACTTAATATAGAAAATGTACTCTTTTCTTGTTATAATCTCACAGCTCCTATGCAATTTCGTACTCAAAATTTGTATACTTATTAATAAACAAGCTCTTTAAACATCTACGCGGTCAGATTTTGGAAAAAAAATCAACTTGCTTCACTAGGGATGACTACAAACTCATGCACTTTTTTCATAGTCAAAACACACTTGAAAAGGCTTGGGCAATTAGGGGTTAATAAAAAGATCAACCGTTTGGAGGTGTTTCGTTTAAGTTTCATTCGACACGTAGAAAGTAGACACACAGGAGGTGCGATCGATTTTCAACGGGACCGACTCCAATGATGAGCGCCAAACCCTAAATCTCTCTTTCATCGACTCTCCCTAGATCCTTTTCGGCAAAGCACGATCCACAACTTCAATGTACATAGTGAGACGAGGCAGAGAGATAGGTCTGTGAGAGAGCGATGGGGAGCGTGGATGCTGCAACTGAGGAGGGCGAAGCCGCAGGCGCCTTGAGTGATTTCGACGAAGATGAAGAGCTCGATGCCGCTCCCGTGGAGCTTCCTCCAATTCAGACTCCGATGATCGAAGAAAAGAGTGTCATGGAGCTTACTGCGGAGCTCGAAGCTGAGCGGCAGGCTCGGAAGGTGCTGGAACTTGCGAAAGCGGAGGGTGACTCCAATTTCGTGCGCTTGAAGGCTTTGATCACGGAGGCCGCGCGGCAGCGTGATGAGGCTTATCGAGCTCGCGATCAGTCGTTACGGGACGTGGAATTGATCATGCGGCAGAAGGAGGACGTTTCGCGTGAACGTGATGAGCTTCGGCAGCAGCGCGATGAGAGCGTGCGTGTGAAGGAGGACGTAATTAGGGCTAGGGATGTGGCGAAGAGCGAGATCGGGGAAGTAGCAAGGTTGCTGATTAGTGTGAATGAGAAAATTACAACCATGGCTAGTGGTGTCAAAAGCTTTGGACGGAATTTGCCTGCTTCGAAATACACGGGCTTGCAAGCGATCGCCTACGGGTTTGGGAAACGTGTGGAAGAAATTGTAGAGGAGGTTTTGAGGCAGCGAGAAGCGGCGATGAGGGCGCATCGTGAGGTCGGAGAACAGATGGAGCAACGGAACTACAGCGTGGCGATTGAAGTATCCGAGCTGGAAGCCTCAATTTCGAAATTGAAAGAGGATTTGGCGAAGAAGGGCTCTGAAGCTGAGATGTGGAAGGATCAGGCCAATCGGAAGGATGACATGTTTTTAGAATTGGAGCTGGGGTTTTCTGAGAAGTTGGCTGCGGCGGAGAGCGTGAACGGTGCATTGCAGCAGACGATTCTGGAGATGCAGAGCCAGGTGAAGAACCTGACGGATGAAGCCGGTCGGGGTAAGGAGACGCTTCGAGACGCTTGCAAGTGTATCGGCAAGCTTCGGAAGTGCCTGCTCGAATTACCTCATGAGTTGAATTCGTTAGAGGAATCTGGTACCGCTGATTCTGCAAGTGAGAATGTAGACGAGAAACAGAGTATGCCAGAACGATGTGTAACAGAGCTGAAGGCACTTTTGGAGCTTGGTACGAGAATAGGAATCTCATGGAAGGGAAAGAAAGAGGATTGGGAGAAAACTAGTCACGAGCAAGTGACTAGAATAGGTAGATTGGTAGGGCAGAAACAGGACGCTGCGGAACTGTTGGCTACTGCTTTGTCTGAGAAGCAGCAAGTGCTGGAGACTATTTCAGACCTTCGAGTGAAATTGAGCCAAGAGAATCTGGAGGTGGAAAGGCTGCAGGTCTCTTTGAAAGAGGCGCAAGAGTTGGCAGAACAAGGCAGAGTGCACGAAGAGGAGAACGAAGAGTTGGCCCGAATTAGGGTTGAGCTGAGCGTGGTGGCACAGGGTAGAGATGAGGCTCTCTCGAAGGTATGTGCAATCTGTCATATTGACAATTAATTATGGAATTAATTCCTCCTGGAGGCGGAGTTGTTACATCCCCAAATGTAGGAACTGTGCGTCTCCCCAAAAGAGACGAGCATTTGCACTTGGATGTCTTCGTAGCAACACCATCGGAGTGCTTAGCATTTACTATATTGTGTGAGCTGGAAGGTTGCCATTCCTATCCTTTATCACGGGCTATTTTTCTTGCTCTTGACTTCCTAATGGCGCTCTACATCATGGACAAATGCTAATATCTTGCCTTTCAGGTGACTGCCCTTGAGAGCGAAATTAATCAACTTAGGCAGCAGATTGGGGAACTTGAAACGACCTTAGCACAAGCAAGGTATTTCACTCAAAGTTTCCTACTTTTAAGCTTATTGCATTATTGATCTGTGTATTTTGGCATAGTTAATTGTGCCATGTTTCACTATCCTAGTTATTGGCAAGGGGTTTGCAATTATGGAGATACCATAGAAGGATATATCTAAATAGTTTTGGACTTGCGCAGCATATATCGAAAACAGACCATCTGCCGTGTGAAAATGTTTGGTATTATTCGTCGGGATAGGTTTCAAGATACTTTAGTCAACGTCTGCTTTAATTAATGAAATTTTTGGTTGTGCAGGTCAGAAGTCGGTGAGCTTAGGACACTCTCGAACACCCAGGTCCAAGAGTTGGCGGAGAAAGCTGCACAGATCAATGACATCCTCTTGCAGGTGAATATTTGAAATACTGTCTTTTATTTTGCAAGTTATGGTTGTATTTGTTTTTGCGTTTTGTTTTCTCAGAATGCTTGTTCTCTTGAGCAATACATTTCTACTTGAAATTGCTTTACATTTGCAAAGCTGCATGTAGTTTGTATCTATTTCCTTTCAAGTTATTGGTCAGCCACTTAGTACCATGATGTCAACAAAGGATTACATTGACCTTTTATCAAACACAAATCAGTCGGAGCTAATTCTCTCATATTGTCCGTGATAAGATTATACATGACATTTAGAGTTGCTGTAAGTGAAGATTTCATCAACGCAATTCTCAAGCGTATGAACTGATAATGGACTTGATTCCTATTTCTGCTTCTCTGGATCACAGGTGGACGGTAAAACTGCAGACATTGAGACTTTGGAAGAGGAAGTTGAACGATGGAAGCAAGCATCTACAGAGGATGCAGCTGCCTATGCTGCCGTCATGGTAGATCTTGAGAGATGTCAATTTGAGGTGATATTATTGTACCTTCAAAGATAGGGTAGTTAATTGTTCAATTAGGAGATTTGTGACCAGTTGTGATACTGAGACACCAATTAGTCGCTGCTTCTGTCAGTAAAAGCATTTATTAGTGATGACTAAGCATGAATTACGAAGTAAACTTTATTTTGACGTACCTAAATTGTTTTCTAATATATTTTAACGATGCCCCGGCAGGTTTCTGAGCTCAATAAACAAATTGATCGCTTAAAACACTCTGGAGAAGAAGCTTTACTGAAATTGCGGTCGAAAGAAGAAATGGCTGCAGCAGCCATTGTCGCTCGCACAGCAGCAGAGCGCTCCCTTCAAATGGCTGATGAACGAGCATCTGAGTTGCGAGAAAGGCTGGAAGAACTTAACAAACAGATTGAAGACGCTGATAGGAACAGGGAATACAGGCTGGGGCTGGGCTGGTTAGATATGTGTTGTCCATGGTTGCGCAACCGTAGAAATTCAAGTGATAGAGGTGCTACACAGATGGCTGCAGAGATGGAAGAGCTTTTGGAACCTCTGGTGTAACATATACTGTAACTATTCTTTGGACATCCTTGACTGACTTGTCACGTATGTTCTTCCCTAGTTTAGTCTTCATGTATATAACTTAATGAGGAATGGGGGATTCCTACTTCTGCAATCCCCGCAATTATTTTCTCCTTTTTAGGGATTACTATTTATCAATGTGGTCGTTTTATCATTCCATATTATTCAGCCACAGTTGCGCATGCCCTCGATATTATTAATGTATGCTATAATGCAACGATTTCCTTGAACTCTGAAATTTGGAGTCGACTCGGCATGCGTATCATGCTGACCTAACTGTTTGGGTTTAACAGTTGATTTTCTAGTTTTGACTATGGCTGTGGTGCAGATGTGAAGACTCCACATGTCTTGGGTCTTCAGAAGTTCTTCATGGTGTAAGCGCGGGTTAGACAACTATAATTGAATGGATTGTCACCCGTAAGCGACACTGGAGAAGCAAACTTGTGTGAGGACTCCACATATGTTTTAGGTAAGTGCTTACGTCCCAATCTTGTGGTTGATTATGTCACAGTTAAACATGAATGAACAAAATCAATGGTGCATTAGAAAGAATTTTTTTAAGATTTGGATACTGAGTTTCATTCAGTTCTGAAGTAATTGACCGTTCATGTGTCAGCATGTCATTCTGGAACATGTTTGAAGACTCAGTCTTGTCTCTCCCAGCCAGTTATCCTTGACAGCATAGGTCTCTAGGGATTGTGCTTTAGTGAATACGGAGAATTACGGGTCTGGAGGACCCAATGACTAAGAGGGCTCGTTTAATGACGTAAATGAATTGCGTGTTATGCCGCCTTTGTTCACCAGGAAGATCGCAGTAATGGAAGATTAAGTAAACCAACCTTGCAAATGCTTAGAAAGACCCAACTGGGCAGTTCAAGTCTTACAACGTCATAAGGTAATTGCACCTAATTGTGATGCTGCTGCGAACGTAAGGTGGAGGCACCCAAAACTTATCACTTGAGGTGTTTTGGACATGATGTGCTAGCTGAAGGTTTGGTAATTTTATAGCTAGCAGAGAATTTACAGTGAATTTACGAAGGCAAAAGTTGGTCTAGACCCATGTCTGACGTTAAGAGCCTTCCTGTTAGTGTCCACTGTCCAGTGACAAAGTACTTCCTGTTCATTAAGCCGCAGAAAATGAAAGACATGTGTTAGCTTCCTATTAGGCAGTTGATTATAACCGTTCCAAGTTCAAAGAATGGAAATGAGTCCCAGCCTCTCCTTCAATTCAATCCTTAGAGGATTATAGGTTTTCCCTTCTTTGGATCCTCTATAGTTCAAACTAGCCAGCTTATTTGCTACTCAATGACTCCAGTTTAATTTTACAACTGGGATCAATTATGCATAGGAATTAAGAAACGCAAACAAAGTAAGTTGAAGTTTGACAAGGGTCAAGATGAATGGGAGCGAAACATGGATACAAGCTTGTCAATGATGACAATGATATTCATGCTATTGAAGCTAAAGAAGGGAACAGTTTGCATTACTAGCACTATTCATCTCGTCATTCATCATATTAATTAGTCACTAGTTTGAAACTATCCATCACTTCTGAGTACAATTAGATATTTCTGAATATGCACTTGATTTGTTCAATTATTGTATTTGGGTGAGCGAAGGTTTCAGTCGTTTTTATGAACTGAAATCTTCCACTTTTGCATTCGGAAGGATTTGCATGACTTTTGATGAATTGCCACGTTTCAAAAGGTTCTGATGACCATTATCTGCAATGTAACCTTGAGCACGCAATCATCATACTGTTTTGGAATAAATATGCAAAAAATACCATTTTGGACCTTTTTTTCATATGATTGTCACCTTCTGAAGTGCAACTGCCAAATTTTCTGTAGGGTGAAAAAAATTATTTCTAAGCATTTAAACACTGATATCTTGCAATCTACATGGTGGAAAACTTTGAAATTTTTTCCACATGTTCTCAAACTAGTTTACTACAAGATCCTATGGTTATAAATCTCAAAAAATGTTTGTTTTTTAAAATTTGGTATTGGTACTAGAAATGACAGAATTTTTTTATTGTTTTTGGAGTAAACATAGTCATGGAACTTAAGGGGTTAATGTCCTCTGTATACTTTTGGGGTTAAAATGCAAGGCTTTGTTTGCATGTCATTCACTGATGTCAGTGCTTACACTGGTGAAATGTTGGGACGTTAGGAACCTTCTGATTAAGAGGTTCACGCTTGTTTCAAAGAAATTCCTGCCATTATATCATTTATTCAACATTCTAAATCTCAATGTTTGTAAATCTGAAAATAAGGATTGCATTTCATTCTTCTGTCGGTAGTTCTATATTATTCTAAATATTATTTACAGCATTACACGTGCAATTATATAGTATGAAACTTCAAATAATTTCAACAGATTATTGAGAATCTTCAACAGATTTTTTGAGAATTGGTTTCAAAGCTGCACCAAGCAATGGAAGAGATCTAGATCAGCAGTATGCTTAAAAGCAAAAGACATTAAGACAATGCTTGCCTGGACCAGCACTCACATTCTGACCTTGAGAAATGGAAGAGGATTTTTCCTTTCTAGGTTTCCAGGCAGTTGCAAGTTCAAGATCAATATACCCAGTGACTATCCGTAATACAACAAGCTGGTCAGTCTCTGCTGCTATGCCATACTGCTTCACAGTTGAACCTCAACCCACTAGAGACCAGAGCCTATGATACCTTTGATTTATGAATGATAGCACATCGTGATGCTCGTCTTCAATCTGTAGATGAGCAACTCGTCACTCGGCAAAGAAAGCTTGCGTATCTGGTACAGCAGATTCACGTCTGGAGGTTACCAATGTGAAGGCGTAAAAAACTCAAGTTTAAGGAATTATAGACTATTTCATTGACCGGCAGTAGAATCGTTCTCAGCCCAAAGAAAATGGTAGAAAATCACTTCAATGGACATTGTAAGCGTCGATTTTTTATTTCTAGGCTGTTGAACGTTTTCTCTAACAGTAATGTGAAGCTGGTTTGCTATAAAAATGGACTGACGGTTTGCTTAGCATTTGACCTAATATCTCTAGACACTGATGGTCTGGAATTACTAAATTTAGAGATACAAAAAAATTCCGTGACATGAAATTTAGAGAAAAATAACAGTTGCAGGCAGAATGACACCACTACTAGAGTAGTTGCAAACATCGAAGCAGCTAGAAAAGGAGCTAGAAGACCCACTGGAAGGAGGTAAGCACATTTCTAAAGCAGTACAAAACATAAAGATAAGGTATCAACCTCCCAGATGATCTGTAGCAACTAATGTTTCTCTCAGAGAAATGTTTTCTATGCATCAAGAGGTTGCACTCACCAGCGACACGGAAGTCATCCGAAGTACAAGCCCAAAGCAAATCTAGTGGGATTGAATCCTGAGAGAAGAGCTGGAACACACGAACCCCCACCATACAAAATTAGTAAGAATCTCAACTTGCTCATTTAAGCAAATTACAACATATTACAAGGACTGAAATTCAAGGTCAATAACTGCAACAACCCTTTACAAATAGACAAGGCCGGCCTCTGATAGTCACAAAAAGGTGAAAAGCTCACTAATACTCTCACATCATCTCCATCTCCATATCTATATCTATGAGCATATTTCTTTATTACTCGTATTCATTGAAGTTGAGAAATAATCAGGAACGGACATCGATATGTTACCCCCCTGAAGAATGTAAGAAACTCACATATTGGAAATAGAAGGGCCAGTACAAAAATAGGGTACAAGAAAAATGTTGTTCTTTCCAGGAAAGGCAGCACTGCAATCACAGTCGACAGGAAAACACCAGAATAGCTTGAAAAATCGGCCACAAAAGGAGACATTATATCATACACTACGAGAGAAGGCTGACACAGCAATATCACACAAAGATTTTAAAACGATACCATCGTAGGCACTGCTATATGTCAGTGGATAATCCCTAAATCGGTTAAAACAAAAACATCACAATTTTCACCAATATTGTGAAAAAACTCTTCAATATCAAACCTTGAAGTTCAAGGATTCATTCATTTCCACTACGCCACTCACCTCAGCTTTGCAAAGAGCCTTGTTAATTTGAATAAAAGAAATTAAGGTAAAATCACACATAATTCAAAAAGGACATAAAAATCCCAAGTTGTCTAAAATAAATACAATTTCATCCATCGATGGACAAGTGAAATGGTGTCTACTATAATACTACTACAATTGATGAGGACATACCATCATAGCCGAGAAAGTTGAGGTAATGGTAGTACGAAATCGCGACGAAGTACAGCACATTCGACAGTAGTGTCGACATAAACCCATGAACCAGAAGTAGAGGCGAAAGGAAATATTGCAGCACTGCGTGATAAAACAAAATCCAACCAAGTTATAAATATCCACAATTAGTTAAAATGTACGCACTGAAACAATGTTTCATTCAATTGGTGTGTCACATTTGAACAAAAGAGCTGAGAAGTAGTAAACGAAAAGATGGAAATACAACACCAGTACCATAAAGAACCACAAAAAGCGGGAAATACGCATTGCAGTGGATGTCGAACGCGTATAACCTGTTCAAAACAGAGACCATTCTATGAGCTGAAATCAGACTAAAAAGCATTATACATTTCCTTGATCAACGTGATAACCTCCAGGATGAAAGCAAATCTAGAAGCTCTCTAAACAACAGGGTATTGAAAGTACTGAAAAGTGTTCTGGCAGACTAGAAGTCAACATTAAGATCATAGGCCATAAACACTATCAAAATTTACGACTCACAATAGATCCAAGCACCTACCATTCAACACGCTGCTCTACGACATGTGTATGCACAGCAATCTCTTCACGAAGATAGTGATTAGACAGAAACCTGTCACACCAGTCACCACCAGATTATCAGGCAAGTTCACACTTGAAACCCATTCATCATGAAAATAAATTCTTGTTTCATAGATACGGGACGTGTGGTTATGGAATAGTGACATTATAAGATTGTCAAATGAGGTTTTTGGATATTTCAATTAGTGAAGACAATTATGAGGATGGTTCTGAAAATTACACTCAGGATTGTGTTCAGGATTGCACTGAAAATATTTGGAAAGAGACATAGGAAAATAATATATTTCTATTCGAGGTAGACACTTGCAATTAATCGCTTGTTTAGATGCGTCTTGTGAATAAGATTGGGAAAATAGGAGGGATGTGAAAGAGAAAAAGCTTTCTGACTGCTAGTAGACTAAATGCTATTATCATAGAATTTGCTCAGGGGACATTTACTATGAGAAGAAAACCATTAGAGTAGTAGATTTTTTGACAATTAATCAAAAGTTTAACGAGAGCTCACCAACAGATAGAGGCCAAGGAGATTCCAGCCAGTAAAAAATGCATGATGACCACAGATGCGATGGTAAAGGTTGCTTGAGCCACGCCGTGTCCATACCTGAAGTTCCATAAAAATGCCTCGTCAGGAGAACGAAGATAGATAAGCAAAATATAGGCCAGCAATATCATGCGACCTAGGACCAATACATCAGCTGCAAGGCGCTTTCACCGGAAGTGACTTTTGTAAACAGATCTACGTAAGCTCTCCTTCGGAATTGCCAGACGCTCTAGAAAATCTAGTCGCAATAGAATTAGCAACTTTTACTTCTAGAAATTGTCTTAAATGGCTTTACATTTAGCAGGATTTAATACGGTTAGGTTTTCAAGAACGTAGACAGGGAATTTCTACTGGTAGGCCATAGCTAGTGCAAGCCCTGGGCAAAACAGGACAAGGAGTCACATTAATAGAAGCTAGCATTGCTGAGAAAGAAAATTGCCTAAAAATATAACGTACGCTGCACTGAATGCTGAAGCTGCCACTGCCAATAAAAAACAGCAGATGACCACAAAAGCTGGGTCGTCTCGCGCCCACTGATTTTTTGTCTCTGCAACCAACAGTACAGATGCCCAGTCAGTCCTTCTCTTCCAAGCATACAATCACATGATCTGAAGCATGTGGCCAAGTATGAATTTCTGCACGAAGAGAAAAAGTAGCAGCACAATAGAGAGCATGAATTCAACACTTACGCTTGTGGTATTTCGTTTGTTGGTACCTGCAAACATAAAGGCAATTTCACAATCAAAAGCAGAAAAATGAACTCATATCATATCCCTCTCAATTTTCATGAACGTCACTGAAACCCAAGTTCTCAATATAACTTATTGCAAACTGTAGAACCTCCAAGATGATGACCGAAACGAATGTCTCAGTGTGCATTTAGGTCTGAAAGCACTTACACAACTTTGGGTGATGTGCACAGATGAAGCATTTGCCAGAATGTGTATTCCATGTCCATTTGTTGGTACTGAAACCCATTCACAACCCCAATCAGTTCTTACACTTTTGAACAAGACACCATTGCTCAAATCATAGTAAAATCACAAACCACCTTGAAACCCTAATTTGCAAATTGAACCCTATCTCATCAGTGAACTATCATTCCAAAAAACACAGGACACCAGGAAAAAAGAAAAAAGGAAAGCTTCAAACTTGCCAAATACTAACATTCATCACTGAGTTCCAGGGTATCCCAATAAGTTGACCTAAACTACACTCTCGAGCTTCGAAGTAGGTGTCCATACCAGATCACCTCAATAGCTTTCTCTTCTAATTCACACAATACCAAACGATAGCTGCAGCGCATTATTACAACCTTGACAGCCTAACCCCTATGAGGTTCCGAAGAGAATTTCTTAGAACAAAACTTTCAACACAAAAAACTCGTCATTCCAACTCGTTCGCTGTCGAAGACATTCTTCCAGCTCAAACACACAGTCTCCAATTTTCATGTGATCTACTACTCGAAGTCTCTACCTAACCAGATTTGATCTCCCAGAGATCAATCAGAACAACAGCAAAACCCTCGAGAAGTATCCCTTCATAGTAATACCTTGACAATTCGTCGCAAATACTGCGGTAGAACCGAATTGTTGCGGTAGCCACCGCTTGAAGCGCGGCCCGGCCGATTCACCGTCGGCAACATTTTGCTGCAACTTTTCTTAAGCCCAACTACTGCGGTCTCTCTCCTCTAGTCCCCCTCCACCTTCTGGATCCCAAACCCTAATCAGGCTGTCCACTCCTTACTCACATGAGCTCAACCCTCCCTCTCGCCCCACCATAGCCGCTCCAAAAACACCTCCGGCTGGAACTCCGCCATTTCCAGCGGATGAGCTTGATTCTGTCACCAAGCTTTACGAGCAAAAAGAAAAACACTCGTCAACCAGGACATGCGCAAACAAAGTTAGCAAACACAAACAACCCTTGCTAACGATTGTTAGAACATTCATAGCAAGGCTTCCTTGCAAGGGTTGAACTTAACGAAATGTACGCAGATGCCGGCTCCGACAACAGTGTATTATTATTTTTATTTTTGGAATTTCATGATGTGGTGAGTGGTGACTGGATGATGACATGGCCGGTGACATGTCCTCCGTCGCAAATGGGAGTGGCCCACATAGATAAGCAAAACCTTCACGTGAGGTTTTGGAAGAACACTGCGCTTAAAACTATCAGGACACTAAGGTACGAGACCCAGAAACACATTGCTGCGTATCATCTTGTATAGTAAGTCACGTTATCGATCTTCTTTTGCACCTAATTAGGGTTTCTATTTGGTGTGAGTGGGGATACGGTTCCCCTTCTACATTGAAGCTTTTGTTTGATGAGTTTGGCTTTGGCTGTGTTGAATTGGCTTAGGTGATTGTTCGGAATGGCTATGGCCATGGCGGTGTCACTTCCTGCTCTGACTGCTGGTCCAAGAAGGAACAACACTCGGGTGTTGTCCTTGAGAGGAGTTTCGGGAAATTGCAGCAAGCTTGGGGTGCAGCAAAATGGGCGGACTCATCTTCATTTTGAAACTCCCCAATTGCGAAGGAGCAGTGTGAGCTGCAGCGTGGCGCCTGCTAAAGAGGGCGGGGTGCCGGAGCTCACAGCTTCAAGGACGACAGTGTCCCCGTTTAATGTGCTCATTACGGGCTCTACAAAAGGTAAAGAATCTCTGAAGCTCATGAATGTGAATTGCAATGAATTGGAGAACTAGGGTGAGGCATAGTTGTGATGGAAACCAAATCTTACGATGGGGAAACTTTGATGGTTGTGGAAAATCTTGATGATATGTGAGTATCCATTAGGTCAGTGGATACTTGATGGAAAACTTTTAATCTTTGTGGGAAAACTATGTGAGGTTCCATTAGGTCAGTGGACACTTGGTGGAAATCTTTTTGAACTTAAATACTCATGGAAAACTATTTGACAAGAGCCTTGGATTGGTAGGTATTGGTCTGGCTCTCACGGAGGAGTTTCTTCGGAATGGAGATAACGTGGTTGTTTGTTCGCGGTCAGGTACGTAAGCCTCAGACATCCAGGTTGCTTGCAGTGCAAGTTATTTCGGTTTTTAATACCACGTATTGTGGGTTCTGAATAGTCTCTCTGAATGATTTATTTTTCCTACAGAGGAGAGGGTGCAAAATGTAGTGCAGGAGCTTCGGAGCCGGTTCGGGGAGCAACGCGTTTGGGTGAGGGCTTCAATCTTGAGTGTATATGTACACTTCATGTGTTACAATTCTTCGGTGACTGCAAGTGTTTGTGCTCTAATGTTATCTTTTGGCTTTTTCCAGGGCAAGGCGTGTGATGTCCGAGATGCAAAAAGCATTCAGGCTTTGACTGATTATGTGAAGTCCAACCTCGGATATGTTGATATTTGGGTGAGGACTTGTGATCAACACTGGTATCAATGACAAGGATTTTCAGTAAAAATAGACTGTGTCAGAACCATTTAGACAGCTTCGTAAATAGAAAATTCTCCATGATTTATGGGGCAGTCTCCCATATGATCTCAGTGATCATATGACTAATACCATGGGGAGCCTTCGCATATCTTGAAGAATATCCTCATTATGATGTTTAAAAGTTCCAGAAACAGTTGAATTTTCCCTGTTAGTTACATTCTTGAATATATGTGGAATTGATTGTTTTCTGGAGAGCAAGCTGATAAGTGTTTCCTTGACCATTCGGCAGATAAACAATGCCGGCACAAACGCATACAAATACAACTCTCTCGTAGACTCTGATGATGCTGACATCATGTAAGGAAAGTGAGGTCTCAGTTTTCTGTCCACCTGAAAGTACAATTGTTTGGTATTGAGTTGCACCCATTCCTTTGTGTCGTGTACAGAAACTCTGGCTGCTAGCAAATCTATGCTTTTTCCTTCTAGTTTTATTCCTCTTTCCAGCGAACCTGGCATTTGAGCTGGATGACATTTTGCAGGGAGATAGTGGAAACCAACACCCTTGGCGTGATGCTCTGCTGCCGGCAGGTACACACGTGTACAAGCTCTGACTCCTTCATGAACGGGGTGGTGGAGCCCTTTGATTCATTTTGTTTGGACGTATCATTTTGAAACGACATAGTTTCTGAGAAGCTATATGAAAATCCTCGATTTGTTGCTCATCCCACAAACTCATAGTTTGGTAGTTTTCTTTATCACAGAAATTACATAGATGTTCAATTTCACCGCATAAAATATCGTCTTCTTTGATTCTACTTTTCATTTTATTGTGCACTTGACGAGTATGCCGAGTTCCAAATGTTTTCAAATTTTATGGTGGATGCGGAAAATTGGCACGAGGTGGAAGTTATGTTGATCTTCAGTTTCATTTGAATACTCCTTGGTTTGAATCCTGAGATCTAAATTGCAAGGGTTGATTTTGGTGATCAGGCTATCAGGATAATGAGGGACCAGCGTAGAGGCGGACACATTTTCAACATGGATGGTGCAGGAGCTGATGGCAATCCAACACCAAGGTTTGTCATCCCTCATATGTGGCACATGAAAGATGACATGGCAATGAAGAAGCACGATTCCTTCTGGGCAGAATTACTTGAAAATCCATATAATGAGGAAAAAGAAAGGACTTTCATTTACTATCTATACCTGTGGACTCGCCCCACCAGTAATGATGTTGCCTGCGCCTGCTGAAGTATGGTAGTGTCCTTAGTCAATTTCATACTGCTGTTTGCTGAGAGATCTCTTTTGGTGGACAGATTTGCAGCTTACGGAGCCACTAAACGCAGCCTCGCACAGTTTACAAAATCATTGCTGGTGGGTTATACTCCACTTGTTTTATCCTTTCACACTATTATCACAAGACGAGCCTGCCAGATTATTGAACGACTAATCTTCTTTTAGCGAGAATCGCGTAGGAGTAAAGTTGCGGACTGCTAAGCTGCAATTTTACATATGAGGACCTTCCCCTAGAAGTCTAAATAGCCTCCTTTAGAGGCCCACTATTGCACTCAAGGATTTGAGGATACATTCTATTGAATGTTTATATAAAGTAAATATGTCTTTCTACTTAGCAAAGGACCAATCAGGACTGAATGGTAATAGAAAAGTGCTTTGTAAAAGTTTAGTTAAGAAAGCCAGCCAATCTTGGGCCATTCTTGTTAGATTGTGGTGCTGATTCTGATCCTCTAATTTCTAGGTGTAGGCTTACAAAGACTAAAGAACTTTATTTAGGATCCTGGAAAGATCATCCCTACAACTCTTCCCCTGAGACAGTTTGGAAGCATGTCCTACTAGCATCAGATTTTTTGTTGTGGCTGATTTTACTGTACTGCACAGGCAGAGTTGAAGCAGTCAAACATTCAGAATGTCGTGGTTCACGACTTATCGGCAAGATATCTTGTCCCTCACTCACTGATTACAATCTTTTAGCTGTTTGTAATCCCAAGTTGATTGAATTCGTCAGGTTCTCATGCATGAAACAGGGTTTCCATTAAAATAGATAGTTTTAGGAAATTTTTAGGCATCATCGTAAAGAATTTCCCCCATTAATCAAGGGGAGGTCTTCCTTCAATCACAACGACCATGTGGAGGTTCTCTTTTTGTAGCATGATGAAGCCTCTGTATGATCATTGTGACCAGGAGGACTCCTCCCCTAAATCATGAACAGACTTTCTGTTTATGATGTGGTCTGGAAGTTCTTGAATCTGTCTAATTCTCTTAAGGACCATGTTATTAGAAAGTGCCGAAAATGATTATCCCAACAATTCCTCTTGACTGATTTACAATTGTGGATTCTTGTGGGTTACAGCCAGGCATGGTGACCACCGACCTTCTTATGTCAGGAAGTGACACTCGTCAGGTATGTTGGTCATTAGGCACCAAGATCGCTTGATGTAATAACGGTTGAAGCTATAACATGCTTGAGCATAAACAATTGAAAAAGATAGTCGGTAATGTGTGTTTTCTAATTCTTTGTGCCAAAACTTTGTGCTTTTGACAAGGACGGAACTTTAGTCTGAATACTATGGCGCTGGATCGTCACTAATAATACCTGCAGTTTCATGAGCTGAACTTAACCTCAGTAAGGGAGAAACACCCATTTCCGTCCCTGTACCTGTTGTTGGACCCTACAGTGGAAACACCCAAAACCGTCCAAATAAGGAATTCAGCATGGTTGGAGGCATCTTTTTCTAAAACTGATATTTTTCTAGTATTAGCGAGAGAAAATAATGAATATTCAAAAAGAAAAATTAAAATTTTCGGAATCAGTATGTAATTTCTACAAATTTTCAAAGAGTTGGCTCCCTAGACCACTGGAACTGTCCTATAGGTGTACCCTAAACTGAACTCTGCTGAAATCAGTTGTCAGTGAATGAAAATTATACATGTGTCTTACAAATGCGTCAGCAAATTAGAGTTAAACACTTGTTAGACACTTTAATGAACACTTATGGACAGATTTAGTGACACTCTAGGGACCAGGAATAGGTACAGGGACGGAAATGGGTGTTTCTCCCTTAGAGTATCACTAAATCTATCTATAAGCATTCATTAAAGTGTCCGACAAATGTTTAATTCTAATTTGCTGACGCAGTTGTAAGACATATGTACAGTTTTCATTCACTGACAGCTGATTTCAGCAGGTGTTCAGTTAAAGGTACACCTATAGGACGGTTCCAATGGTCTAGGGAGCCAACACTTTGGAAATTTATAGAAATTACATACTGATTCCGAAAAATTTAATTTTTTTTTTGAATGTTCATGATTTTCAGTCGCTAATACTGGAAAAATATCAGTTTTAAAAAACTCTGCCTCCAACTATGCTGAATTCCTTATTTGGACGGTTTTGGGTGTTTTGCCCTTAGTAGGGATTTTAGTTACTCTGCCCTTTAACATCCTCCAACATAACTGTTTAACGCTGCTGGCTTGCAGGCCAAGTTCTTCATTAATGTCCTGGCAGAACCTGCAGAGACGGTGCGATACGGAACCACTATGGAATAAATTCGGTTGTATTCCTATTCCTTTGGACTTTGTTGTGTCAACCAATTGCTTTACATTTAAGTAGTACTGCTATGTCTTGACTATGTGACCTCTTTAAGATGGGGTTCGTGTTTCTCATCTTGTAGGTTGCAAAATATCTCGTCCCACGAGTTCGGAAAATTGTTGGAGACAATAAGAATAACAGCACGTACACACGCTTCCTTACTCGCTTCAAAGCATACTCTCAGATACTAGCTGTGAGTTCTCTATCCCTACCTTTTCACTTAGAGATTTGTGGAAGAGCTGCAGAACTTACTGCACTCGGAATTCCGAGTTGCAGTTCCCATCTTGTGGTCGCAGACCACTTCTACTTTAGCTACCGAGTGTATAAGTGATAGAAATACCAAATCTCTAACCAATAGACATTCCTTGCAGAGATTGGTGTTCAAGGCTAGGAAAGACCGTTACGTGCCAGAGGATTAATCCTCTGGGCATGCCTCATAGATCGATCATGTTACCTGCTATCAAACTCCTGTCAAAGTCCCCTTTTCGCGCTCCATAAAGGTATCGTCTCTTGCATTCAAATAAATGGAGACTTTTTGCTGTTTATAGGAATCTTTATGATCTTCATGTGTAGGAACTCAACGCCGAGGATTGTATACCATGTCTCTTTGAATTTTTCTCCTTCAGAAATCTAAGAAGAAGGGTCGGGATATTGATTCTGGTAAAATTGATCTTTCATTTGCAGGTGTTGCTTTTCAAGCTTGCAAAATGATAAACGGGAAACTACTCTTTTTAGGCAGTGACAGGCTTTGCTTGACAGGCTTGAACGAGAACCGAGATAAAGTAGGATTTTTTGATGATTTGTATTGCTTGTGAATAATTAATGTCGCATATTTTCGCGAAAGATTATGAAGTTGTGCAGAGTGCAAATCTGCTTGTTGTATGCTATTGAAATCTGCTGTACTCTCGTTCCTTCCAGAAGCGAAAAGACTCATTGCGAACCATTGTGAGCGCTAAGTTGAGTTTCAATTCAAGAATGTCGTGGAGTGTTTTTTTCTGGTTTTTGGTTCTTTGACAGTCTCAAATTGTATGCACTTTGCAGTGTTTTGTAATTAGAAAATCAATTGAGAGTTGGGAGGCTTGAGAAAATTATTGGACAATAATAAGCATGGTGATGCCGCAGTTTTGGACAATTTTGGTTGATCATAGGAACCCTCTTTAATCTGAAGGATTGAATGATGTTTGGTCAATAGCGATAAATAAATTGAGAGGATAATTGACCTTTCTCAATGAACGAATTGAGCCTAATTTTATTGCTCCTTTTTACAAACTTTCAAATGAAGAAAATATTGTATTCTCATTTTACGTATTTCATCCATTTTCATGGTTGTAAATTGTTTCATCACTTCAATTAACATTCTATTTTATACTGTGTAACCCGGAAGGCAAGTTCTACATTCTTTGTCAAATATAATTAATTAAAGTTGGGCAAATGTGATTTGACACATGTCTAAATTTTTTTTTTAAATTGTATTCATTCCCAACTTGTATTTTTTTCTTGATGCCAAACCTCTTTTCCTTTCAGTAACCTCTAAAGGACCATTGTCCCTTCAAGGGACAAATGGAATTTAGGGTACATATCTACAATGTCAATTTTTGTTCAGATTTTTTGAAACTTTTATTGAAGATAGAAAAGTTGATTAGCTTCATAGGAATTAAAGTTTTTTCCAATCAATGCTTGGGAACAAAAGTTATGCTCAAATAAGCTCAAAACTAAGGAGAGGAGGTAGCCCAAAAAAAAAATTATTTGACTTTTAAGAAAATGAAAATCTCATTTTATAGATTATATTTTTGTCTAGTACATGGAAAACTTTGATTCATTTCATTTGGATTTGTTATGAAAAAGTTATGGACAATCTTGTTTTTCAAGCAATTTGATCATCTTTTTGAAAAAAAAAACTTGAAGAATTCATTTCAAAATGCAATTTTTACAATTTTTCAAAGAAAAAAGTTCCATATGGTTTATTTTTGTTGCTAGAACAATCTCACCATTGGAATTAGTGCATTTTAATTCTACCATAAAAATATTAATTAATTAAACTTTCCTTCTATCTTCTATCTATTTCTATTTCATAATACATATCTATCATTCTATTGTCATCCATTATTTGGCAATTTCATCCACTATTTTAAAAGAATTGAACTTTACTATGAATATGTAAAGCTCAAACATCTATAGTGTGAAAAATTTTAAGTTAAGAAGGTTCAAATTCAAATAATCAAGTCCCACACAATGTGTTGAAATTCATTTTTTTTCCACTTTAAATACAAATATATTGCAATTTCTACAGTTAAAATTCTAAGAAAATTTGATACATTTTCATACTCCTTAGTTGTAAGATCCTACTATTAGATGTAAAAAAAATTCAATTTTTTTACTCTTTGCTTTAAAAATGGCAATTTTAAGTGTTTCTTTTGTAGAAAAAAGGCCTTGGTCAATTAGGGGTTAAGAACCATCGAATGAAATTAAAATCCCCAAAGAGAGAAATATTTAAAAAATTTAAGGATACGTTCCATTTAATCTCACTCATCCAACTTCAAATTTGCAAAAACTCATTATTACCATGAGTTATACAATTGATCATTTTGAATTCATATTTAGACATGGATGATTGCTAGAAACACTTGTCCTATTTTTGTCCCTTTGTCATTGGATGGATGGTTTTTCACTCATAACTTTTGCATTGCAATGAAAATATTGGTTTGCCTTTCAATATTTATATTCAAAATTAATTAAGCTCATTATAGTCAAACAAAAATTATAAAAGAAATAGCACAAAGTTTTAATAATTTGCCTAGTGTTGAAAATCTTACTATTTGGGAAAAGTATTGGTATTTTCATTACTAAATATTATACATTTTTTTACAAATCAATAGAAACCATAGTTTTGATGAATAAAGAAAAATTCAAATGCCAAAGATTGAAATTGTATTTTTGGTGATTTTTTGAAGTTATATCTTCAAAATTCATTTGAAGAGAATCTGAAAATAATTTTTTAATTTTTTATGGTACAAATGTGTTATACTTTTTGTCCTTCACATTATTTTATTTAATACACACTAAATTTTTTTTATGAAACTTACATTTTATAACACATTTGTGTTTTGTTTGAATCCCTTGGGCTTTTAGGGTTTACGCTTTAATGTATGTTCCTATTAATTGGAACTTCAATTATTAGGATGAATGGTCTTTTTCAATATAAAGTCTTTTCACCTTCCTTTCTCTTCATAATCGATAAGAAAAATTATGAGTTCTTGTTTTTTTTAAAAATTAGTATCCCAAAAGAACTTTAAAACCTTCATATTTTATAGTTGCTTAAATCAGCTATAGTTTGTAATACAGATAGTTCATTTTACTTGTCATAGATAAATTTTTGAACATTTGGCTTAGATGCTTAGGATTATTTTTTTCAAGCATACTTTGTAGTTATGGTACTTTAAAATTAATTTTTTTATGCTTAAAAATACATTTGAATGTATAGAGGTAAAATCAAGGGAATCTTCTCTTGTAAGAAATTTGAATGTTGATAAATGAGTTTGTTGACTATTACACAAGTGATCAAAGTGATTTTTTTTCTTCTAATTTCTATTATTCTAGTTGTTTGATGGTTTAACCTTCTAGATTTAATCCTATAATTCTATAGCCTTAAGTCTATTAGTCATCATCCTTGTTGTTTTCTAGTTTAAACTCCGTCTCTTGTCTATTATTCATCACCCCAAAAAACAAAGAGGTAATTTGCACTAACGCCGAGGAGGTGAATCTAGTGAAACCCCTATGGGGTCAATGCGTCAACTCTCTCAAAAAATGCTCTTTGGAATTAGGTACTACCGTGAGCCTACTATTCATCATTCCCACTGTTTCATTTGAGGCTCTACGTTGAGTTCACTATTTGCCGCACCGCTCCTTTAGTTGAGGCCGTTTCATTCGAGGCTCTATGTTGAGTCCACTATTTGCCGCTCCGGTCCTTTAGTTGAGGCCGTTTCATTTGAGGCTCTATGTTGAGTCGACTATTTGCCG
This sequence comes from Thuidium tamariscinum, assembly GCA_947034885.2. Classification (NCBI taxonomy): domain Eukaryota; kingdom Viridiplantae; phylum Streptophyta; class Bryopsida; order Hypnales; family Thuidiaceae; genus Thuidium; species Thuidium tamariscinum. Next base: position 8,760,832 of record OX344750.2, on the reverse strand, counting down.
CACTGCTCCTTTAGTTGAAGCAGTGTGCCAACCGTTTGGATGCTCTTTTCAATTATGGTTTTTAGATTTGAGCTTTTGCGACAAGTGTCCAATCATCACTTTTTACTCTTGGTCTTAGATTTAGGTCTTGTGGCGAGAAGTTGTATGGTTTCTTGAATATTTTATTTAGGGTTTTGACTCTTGCAACTCAAACACGGGCAGTCTCGATAGGAAAACTACACTAGGCACGATAAAGTCTTGGGAGGTTTGCCTTTAGTTTAATAGTATGTTTTAGAATAGTAGACACTAGAGTAGGGGTCAAGAGATCACATTGGCCAAGCTATTGGCCTTCTATTATTGAAGAGATATCATTCTTAGAGAACAATGGACAATGTGAATGTTGTGGGGGGTGGAGAAGAGGTCAAAGTCAGTGAAGCATCATTGGATGTTAGTTGCCGTGTCAAAGGTTTATCAACACCTCCCATCACCGCAAGTGCTACCACGAATAGCATTGCTTTGGATTGGAGTACCCCTGATGATGATTCCAAAACAATGTAAGTATGATGTGTCTTTTTTTTATGTAGTGCATTTCAAGATTTATTTTGTGTTTATCTTACCTTTCTTTAACTTCTCTCCATAATATGAAACATTCAAATTACTTTTTCACTAACAAGATGCTATTGTATGTGCCCCAGATTTGAGGTCAAAATGAAGTTGCCTACAGCTATGGAGTGGACACTAGTCTACTACGGAAAGGCCACTTCTTTTACACTAACTGGCCTTCCTTCAGGTACTTTCCTTTAATCCTTTCTATAAACTTCAAATTCAGTTTCCATTTGCATCTCTTGTGCACCACTTGCAAAATTATTCTAATTCAAAATGATACTCCCTCTGTCCCACTAAAAGCCTTCCTGCAAAGACTGTAAATCAGCCTAATTAGGAAGCTTTTAGTGGGACAGAGGGAGTATAAATTAGTGTGACCGACCTTCCCTAACTCAAATTTTTGCGGTTTTCCATGTGGCTGTAAACAGCTGCCAACACTGCAGTTCACATTCGAGCTGTCAATCAGGGTACAGTTGGGTGGTCTAGCATCGGTAATTTTTTCACCCCAAAATTTGGGTTTCTCTGAAGAATTCCAATTTGAATTTCTATGGATGGATTCATCCTACAACTTCCAAGTGCCTATGAATGAGATGAATTGCCGAAGCTTTCTCTCCGAATTGCAAGCTTTCTCTCTTCAGTGAATCAGTGTTCTTCTTCCTTGTTGACATCCTGTGCAGCTCTTTTCAGCACGTTACCCTCTCCACCCGAAGCTCCAACAGCACTCACAGCATCCGACGTTGACAGCAGCGAGGTGGTGTTGGAATGGCATCCCCCGATGCACGATGGCGGATCTCCCATCAGTGGCTTTCGTTTGATGGTACGAATCGGCCATGGCCGGCCTGTTCAATCCATGGATTCTACAATTGCTTGCGTTGGTCTCACGCGTGACATTGATTTGTATCCGTCTCATTCACAGATACAATTAAGTAGCGTAATTCTTTTCCACGTTCTAATTGTTTCGATTTCCTATTCTGTCTTTCGGAAACCACAGGCAAATGGTTACAGAATGCACATGCTTAGCTCATTCCAATGACGGAATTCGATGCATATCGTCAATGATTGATTGGGGAAATTCATTTGCCTTTCTGCGGCGAAACAATCGTTGTATTAGATGAGTTTCTAAGGTGGTCAAGCTTGCTAATGTTTGTAGATGGAAAGATTGCAAACGACCATTACACCGAGAGAAGAAGGTTCGGCAACCGAGAGTTTACCCACTCAGGAGGAACCCAATTCTGTTGCTGCAACTTTTGGCAACAGCACTCGATTCTTTGCAGAGGGCCTGGCACCAGGTGTATCCTATTGCTTCCGAGTACAAGCACTCAACATGTTGGGAGCCGGACCTTACAGTGGTAGGTTTCATTTCTTTGACTATTTCTAAGTTCTTTCAATCAACTTGCATGTGGAAAATTTTACTTGTGCCCAAGGGTAAACGCCTCAGATATTTGTACATTGTTGATGAATGTTCACTGATATGAATGGAAATTACGGGGATTTGTTCAAATAGAATCAATCAATCAATCAATCAATCATGTGTTCGTATGCATCTGCTGAAAGTGGTTTCAACATACAGAGCCAGTTGTGGTCCAGACGCCCTCTCTGCCACCGAATGTACCAGAGCCCCCAGTTGTTCTGGACAAGACTTTCAAGTCTGTATCGTTGAGGTGACTTACTTGAATGCTTTGCAATAGTTTGAAACAGATCCAAACTCAGATTTTTCAAAAACTAAAATAGTTTGGGTTATGAATCCATGTACATATCTGTTTCCTCTGAAAAGATTGGTAGTGTTATGCACTTCTTGCTTTTCTTTCAATTGAACAGAAGAAATACTTTCGAAACGGTTTGACAGGATTTCATCTTCTCTTCGCAGTTGGCTTTCTCCACCGTGCAATGGTGCATCGATTGAATCCTTCACACTCCAGTTGCTGTTTCTCGGATATGGTGAAAAATGCCTTCCTACCGACATTGAGAGTGATTCTGCCACCAACTTGGATTTACAAGGTGAAAATCTGTCATATGTTAAGGTTTATTTATTGTTGCAAATAGAATTGCATTGGTTATTTTTGCTTCAAGGAAGTCCTTCTATCTCAATTTACATTATTCTTATGAGCGTCTGCACTTGGGAGTCGGCATCATGAAGCACGTCCCAAGTCATTAGGTGGTCTAATTTTTCTTAATCAATTTTTCTTGATCAATTAAGGTACACTACTTGTTTTTGTTTCAAAGTTTACTACTCTCATGTGAAGATGTACTCTTGTCAGGGACGAGCGAGGATGGCCTCGAAGAAGGCATGGTATTTGAGGGGTCTGTTGGCAGTCCTGGATTAGCTCTATATGATGTCTACAGTGGGCCAAGCAATGAGGTCATCGTTAAGAAGCTGCGTCCGTTTTCGACCTATGCTTTCCGGGTGCAGGTATCCCATACATTGCAACTGAATTTGTGCAACATTTGGTGGTGCGTACTTTGTGTAGTTAAGATTTAGGGTTTAGAGTTTATGGGGTCCACTAACACTCGTCAAGAAAATGTAGGTGTCTCTGACTTCTACATTCTTTTTTCTCATGTCTTCATTGCAATTGGACTCCTGACTGCAAGCTGTATGACATTGAAATGCAGTTTTTAATGTATCAATGCATTTGACAACCATGTTCATGTTTCAAAAGGTTGAGTCGAGTTCATCAGCTGAGTAGATGGTTTTCAATGCAGGCTCAGAATGCTACTGGGACAAGTGGATTCAGTGCCTTTTCGACCTGCATGACTCCAGCAGCAGCTCCATACCCACCTGGCCCACCTACAGTTGTGGAGACAGACTCATCTTCATTGACATTAACTTGGGAGGTCAGTCATCCTGCTTCTCTTCTACACCTCGTCTTCTCAGATTTCGTAAATATCTGACTCGAGATCCATACCATACACACAAGGAAAGTAATCTTCTATTGCGATGTAATGCTTTCAGATTCCTGAGCTAGACAATGGCTCCCCTGTGCTTCGATATACCCTGGAAATGCAGAAAGTGGAGATTAACACAAGAAGCACAGAAACTCTCGACGGTGGTAAAAAAACTGGAAAGAAGAAATTGAGCAAGCAAGTTCAATTGACCACCAAAGTCTGGGTGGTAGTTTATGATGGACTCGAACTTCGGTACGCGTTTGTCACCTTTATTCTACTCAAATTCGAGTGATTTCGCTCACCTAAACCCTAAACCCTCGTTTGAGTGAACATGTGAAATTGAGAAGCTGACATGGGGTGATGTTCACCAATTCACAGGTCTCAAGTCTCAGATCTTGCACCTGGAAACGAGTACAGTTTTCGAGTGAAAGCCCGCAACGCTTTGGGCACTTCGGCTCCGAGCTCTACATCGGTAGCCTTTACACCCCCTGCTGCACCCAGTGCTCCTCTACCACCCACTTTTGGTAGAGTCACGCCTACTAGTGTGCAGATCAAGTGGGCATCTCCAGCATGTGACAACGGCATGCCAGTTACAAGGTACTGTGGCAGTTTATGTGAATGATTATTGTGTCTGCGTCTTCCTAAGATTGAAGCGCGTAGTGTTTAAACGGGTTCATGTTTCGGGGTTTTCGAGTTTGGGTATGGGTAGTTCATATTTCGTCCTCGTAGTATTGGAGTGAGGCTCTGATGCAGTTTGATAATTGGATGTTTGTACACGTAACTTTTGATCCATAGTTCATGTAGGTCACGATCTACATTTTGCAAGTAAGGATTCATGTCGATAAGTTGCTTAGATCTTTTGAAGTAGGTGGATCACCTCGTGCACTGTATTTAAAACTCAACGAGATGGGGGTTGTGTGCAACAGCTATAAGCTTCTGCTGGATGATGGCCAAGGAGGTCCATTACAGAGGGTGTACGAAGGAGAGGTCAGATCATTCAACGCGTCGAAACTTGTGCCTGCCTCGAGTTACCGTGCAGCAGTGCAGGTTCGCCTTTCAATTAGTTTGTAAATGGACTGAGGACTCCTGGATTCGGATTGCTTGCTAAACCCTACACTGTCGCTTCCCCGCTAGCCAGAATGGCTTGCGTTTTTAAAATTTTTAACATAACGTTCTCGCAGGCTATTAATGCTCGCGGAGCAAGTGAAATGAGTGAAGCAGCAGTAGTTGAGTTGCCTGCCGAGTTGGCCGTCGAGGTGCCAGTGGCTCCACCAATTGCACCACCCTCACCTGCAACCGTCGAAGATGACTTGCCTCGCCCCTCGCAAAGCAAAGCAAGACCAGTCCCTGCAACACTTGAAGTTGTTGCAAGAAAGAAGACCAGACCAGCACCTGCAACAGTTGAAGTTATGGCAATGAAGGAAGAGAGAGCAATCCCTGCACCAGCTGGAGTTGAGAAAGAGGAACCGGCACCCCCAGAGACCATAAAATCCATCAAGGAGGTGAAAGAGATCATGAAGCTGAAAGCGCGCCAGGCATGGCCTCGAAGGATCTCAAGAGCGCTCATTCAAACCAGTTGGTATGTCCAGTATCTGTGGCCTCTCTGGGCATTTCTTATTTGTACGGGCGTGTTGGCCTACATCTTTGCGGAGCTTTACAGAAAGGGTTGATGTTTCAAAACTCAGACACTTGTCATTAGGCGTTGGTTGGTAAATATGCATGGTGGATCGTGAACTTTGCACTGTATCCCCACAAATCACATTCGTGGTTTTCAAATAAAAACACAGTATTTTAATGGCTGCATTTCACATTCCCTTCGTGCTTCAAGAAGTGCTCATTAATTCTTGCTTTGAAACATTTTACCACGATTGTAGAATTAGACTACGCAGGGTAAGCTAGTAGCCCATTCAAGTTGGAGAATGTGCGATTCTATCCCGATTACAAGGGATCAAATCTGCTTCATGTTCAACATAATTATATCATCTTCAAGGGATTAAATCAATCTGCTTCAAGTTCAGATTGATTACATCGTCTTCAAGGCATTAAATTTGCTTCATGTTAATCAAATCGTCCTCAAGAGATTATATCTGCTTCAACAACTTCAACACAATTCCATCGACTTCAAGAGTTAAATCTGCTTCAAGTTCAACATAATTACATCGTCTTCTGAGTACAATACCTGTACAGGTAAGTGAATGCTTTGTAGTTTTATCTCGATAAGAGATTTTCTTGAATTCCTTGCTGTACCTGCTGCTTACAATGGCAAGTGTCGTCATCTCTAATCAGCATCAGGGATGCCTTCCGGATAGTAGAAACTTTCCCCTGCTGTGTCTTCTGCTGGAGTGCCATGCACATACTCGGACGAGATAGCGCTGATGACATTCTGCAAAACTTGAGCATCTCGCAGGGACGGATTGTTTGAGGAGGAAGTGCCCTCCTGCTGTGCCCTGAGGAAAGCTTCAAGCTCCCCCTTCATGACATCCAAAGCCGCCGTCTTCTCTTCCAGCGCCATTTTCGCTTCACAAAGCTTCATCTGCACACGCTCCTCTCGCCAAACCTCCGCCAGTTGCAACATGCGCCGCTCCTCCTCAAGCTCGTCCCTCACTTTCTGCGCCTCACGCTTCATCTCTTCCACTTCAGCTTTGTCCTCGCCCGTTTCCTGCGCAAGCTCATGGCAAACTTCCTCGATCAGCTGCCGAGCTTTCCTCTCCTTCTCAAGCTCTTGCACTGCTTTGGCACCGGCAGATTGAGCCTCGATAAGCTCTTTTGTCAAGTGGCGATTGGCAGTTTCAAGTCTGTGTCTGACAGCGCGCTCATCCTCCAGTTGTGCCGTCACTGATTGCACCGCCAGTTTAATCTTCTGATTCTCCTTTGCCTTCCACGCCATCTTGTCCTCCGAAAATTTCTTCACGAGGCCCTCGACCTCGCGGCGGGCGTGACGTTGCGGAAGCTCCAGCTCTCGCACGCGCGCTTGCGAGAGCATAAGCTCCGAGTGAAGAGCGGTCGTCCAGTTCACGCTTGCGTTGTGCTGCTCCTCCAGAAGGCGGATTTGGCTGAATACTTTCAGAAGCTCCTGGGACATGGAGGTCACGCCCAGCTCGGTTTTTCTTGAACTTGGGAAGAGGGCACAGGGGACGTGTCTTTGTCTATCAACCTGATACATGGATTCGCAACAAAAAAACGCTTCAGAACTTTCATAAAATCAATTTCACCCACTTAACCAGTTAACATAACCTTTGTAAGAGAAACGCAAGCTCACGAGTGAAGTCGTAACGAAATAATCAGAAAAGTGCTTCCCATCGAAAAACATTAACCCCGAAGATTCTCTGTGGTCGAAGGGACGTTACCATGCCGCCAGTCTCCATGTTGCTTTTGCTCAAGAGCTTCCGCAGATACGCTTCGTGCTCATGTCGCGAGCTTCCTGTCTGTTGCAACGTCGAGAACATCAATATGAGAATGCGCTCTTATTTTACTCATCACAAACCCACTCTTCCTTGCAAGATAACGAACGGATTAGGTTCAATTCAGAAAAATGTACGACGATTGCAGCTGCCGGATTGTTCTAAACCTGGCGTGCGAACAAACCTTGCGTCCCATCTTCGGTGTGGATGAACCATTGTCGGTCTGCGAGTGCGGGCTTGAAGCAGAATTGAAGCTATTGGCTTTGGGAGAATCTTGTCGACGGAAGCTGCTTACGCTCAGACAAGCCGAGAAGCAAGCGGGAAGAGGAAGGTCTTGGAGCTCCCATAAGGAGGCTGCCAGCTTCCTCGCTGACGCTGGCGGCTTGTTCATGCCGTCGTAGAGCTGGTTGTTGAACACCTTCCAGCTGGGCACGGGCGTCGTGGGCGCAGCGCGTCGGCTTCCTACAACAATGGCTCGCTTCGTCATTCGCATCCCATGCGCCGTCGTCGTCTCCAGCCCTTGTCTGTGAGTTGTCATCCTTTCGTTGCCTCTTCTTCTTACACTTTCATGCCTTTGGACTAACAATCTCCCTGCCCCTCTTCACGCCACTTCTGTCACTCAACCACGTTGCTGGTTTCGCATCTTGGTGCAGTTTTTGAAACGGTAGTCTCTCCACTCGTGCGAGGTGCTTCATAGGAAGCGCTCTTTCTGGCTTGCGGAGTTTGGCTCTTGGGCTGAATGGTTATGAGTCTCCTCTAGGGTAGTCGTCATCGTCGACTGCCGGCAGCTCCATAGCCAAGTCACAGAGCGAAATCTTCACTCTGGTACGTCTGCGCTACATAACACTTCTCACGATGAGGCAGTATTTCGATACAGTGGCTTGCAAGTAGCGCTCTTTCTAGGGCAACAAGCTCAAAGCTCTAAAACCAACTGCAGACACACTGATATCTGCAGTGTTTAGAAATTCAACCCCCTTGAAATCACAAACCAAATCCCTAAAAACGATCCTAAGGCAACCGAACGTGCGACGACTGTCGTTCAGCTCCAGTAGTTGTATCCTATTTCCATGTGATCTACTCTGCTAAATTTGATCGCCCTAGAGATCAATCAAACCCATAGCCAAAACACCTCGAGATGAGCATCCGAGGAGTACCTTAAGAATTCTTCGAATTGGTGAGGTAGTCACCGTCTGCAACATTCGGCTGCCACTTCTCTTGTCTTCGTGCACATCCTAATTCCAATCCTCTAATCCCCCTCCACGCTCCGAATCCCAAACCCTCGAACTTCCTGCCCACATCTAAACCCATCAGCTCAAACCTCCACCACAGCACGTACGTCTCCACGTTAGAAAGCAAAACAAAACCACAAAAGCTCGCATACTCTGTCTAGCTGCGACAAACTCACAGCTCGAAAACCCCCTTCCCACGCACTCGCCCACACCCACACCCACATATTCATCACTCACTTGCAAGTAACAACCAGCCGCCCCACACTCCAAAACCCCACAACAAACCTATAAATCTTTCTGACTCAAGATCAGAAGGAGTAATTCGCTTCATCCACACTCTCAAATCAAATGACACACAGAACCGTGCCCAATTTCGATTCTCGAAACTCGCACTGGCGTACCGAGTCTCAGACCAATCACTCTGGGAGTCGGATCCCCAGCACCATCACCGAGATAACTTCAGAATCTAGGAGCGTACACTGTTCCCCCACCACCAGTGAAGTACATACAGGCGCCCCTTTCAGTTTCTGACCAGAATCGAACCCCTCAATAAGTTGACAACGCTATGAAAGAAGCTCTCAAATGCAAAAGCTTGCAATAGTTCAGACAGGAGTCAGAGCAGCCAGCAGAGCGCTCCTCCCTATGCAGCTCGCTCGCGCTCTCTCTCTCTCCCTTTGAAACCTTCAGGACAAAAGGGAAGAGTCTAAGTTCAAGCTTAGATTTGTATTGCAGGAAGTGTTGTTCCCTTCAAAATCTAATTGAGAAATTGTCAAAGAGCCATGAATCGTGGAGACGACTGGTGAGGAGTGAGATTTGGAGCATGGTGAGTATCATGAAGAATCACGAGAGAGTCTTGGTCAATAATCGACAGACTCGTGTGCAAATGGTCCCATGTACGATTTTCCATAACTACGCTCAAGCTGCTAAACACCCTGCGAAATGTACTGTACTTAATTAGTAGAAAAACCAAACTTATGAAGACCTTGTTGTCTGCACCAGACCAATAGGGGTGCAGACCAGTGATCCCAGAACTAGTTTATGGAATTTTGTGCAATATGCTAACCTTCAAGCAGGGTTTTTTTCTTAGGCAATTAAATGCCCAATCTCCTCAAAACAAAAAGGGGCAACTTCAAGCCTATAAAAAAAAATGAGGGTAAATGTGAAAAAAATGCCAGATAGAAATAATAGCTCTTTTTATCGTTGCCAACATGCTTCTAAAACCTCATGTCATATATCATGCAAAGCCGAAATTGCGTATAAAAATTACAATAAAGTTTGTTGCAATTTTGGCGAAAATGGCTTCATTAAAAATCCTTTTTTACAATGCACTAAGAATTCTTTGGTCAAAATTTAACCAACTTTGGGAACATTGATGCAGACTTTACCTCAACAAAAGAAAAGCTATAGTGAGGAAGTTCAAGTAGTGTATTACCATTCTCCAAAAAGTAGACTAGCAAAATAGTTGACTGACAATACATTTTACATTGAATGTGATGAAGTTCCTATAGAACTTACTTGAAAAAAGGAACCAATTGAATGAAGCAAGCAAGTTTTGCAAGGATAGAATCTAAGGTAATTTATTTACTTATTTATTAGCTCCAGATCAAAGGGAAGGAGGCTTTGAACTACCGAAAGCTACCCTAAAAAAGTTTGACCAGCTAACCAATTTTGTAGGGATAGAGCCAACAACGTAATGTAGCAACTTGTTCCGATTGGCTCCAAATCAAAGGGGAGGAGGCTTTGAATCCCCAAAGGCTACCCTACAAGGAAGTTTGACTGACTACCAGTACCTTCCTCCCAAAAGTGCCCTAGTGCTACATGGACAAAGCCTCTCGTAGCATAGTTGCTTATATATTGTATGCAAGGTGAGGAGTTGCACACCAAACATTAGTCATTCAAAGTACTAACGGTGGAAAATTCCACCCCGCCTGTGTGGGTGGAACTTGGGAATGAGTTTGGTGGAACAATGATGATGATTCCTTCAGTTTGCAACAATAATAAAAAAAAGGCACCGAGGCAGGGAAAGCAAATGGGATGATAGGAATGCAAGGTGTAAATCTGCGACTGTGACTGCATGTAATTTATTGGCCAGCTTGGGAGAGACAAATGGCTGGTTCCTGATGCAAACAGGGTTGAGTGAACCGCACCCACTTTTGACTTTTTCCATTGAGATGGGTGTGGAAGAATGGGGGATGAATCTGAGGGGATATTCATGTATCTTAAGGTAGGCCCCCTCAAATGTGCCACTACCCTAAACCACCATGAGATGACCCTAAAGTACCATATGATGATGATGGGCAGGGTGGGTTTTTTTTCATATTTGGAGAAGTGCCATAGTGGCGAAATAAAATGTTATAGTAGTGCTCCAAATTGTAATATTCATCCACTTATTGGATGCATAGTATGATTTTCATCTGCAATTAGAGGGTTTCATCTACTATTTTTTTTATTTCAAAGTTGTATGGCGATTTCATTCAAGTTTTTGGCATTTTTTGTAGGGATTTTTTAGCCAAACTATTTTTTCTAGCCCAATTTGGCACTAAAAAGCCAAAAAAAACACCTAGTGGAGGGGTATCCAAACCAAATGATATGGAAGTAGGATTGAAACCTAGATATGACAAGTAGTTTACTTAGTGTGAAAAAGGCCCCTCTTCTTCACAGATATCCTTGTTTCAAAATAAATAAATAGAAAAATAAATAAACCTCCATCTTCACTCTATTATAGATATCTATATTGTAGATGTTTATGTTATAAGTACCTTCAATAAGTGAAGGATATCTACCTATATGTACAACTTCATCAATTATGTACCTAGTTGTGTGCAAGAAATTGGTTTAAATCCATACTTTATTCCATAATAACTTTTGCATACACTATCTAAATGTTGTGTTCTTCAAGTGGGTTATAGTGTCTTTTTATTGGCCAAGGAAGATTGCCCCCCCCCCTATTGCCTCTTCAAAAGATAAATGTAAAAATAGACCCTATTTTGTGTCACATAAATTTTGTATTTCTTCACCTCTCTCTCTCCTAACTAATTTAGATCCTTTGATTGCAAATATGAATTTGCAAATTTGCAAATTTGATTATATGTGGCAAATAAATAAATCCAATATTAAATCTGAAGGGTAAACAAAGGGGCATTAAGAGGGTCAATTCTCCCATCCCTTTTCACTTTCCAGAAAAGAAAATTGATGAAAATTTGACAATTCTAACTAGGCACAATAGCAAAAAAAAGTGGTGGTTTGGGGCAGGGTTTTTTTTTAGGCATTTAAATGCCCAATTTCCTCAAAAGCAAATTGGGCAACTTCAAGCCTATAGAAAAAAACAAGGGTAAATGTGACAAAAAATGCCAGATAGAAATAATAGCCCTCTGTACCATTGCCAACATGCTTCTAAAACCTCATTTCATTTATCATGCAAAGCCAAAATTCCATACAAAAATTCCATATTCATAATTATATACTTAAAATTGGCCTCCTTCAATTCAAGTCCCCTAAATTAAGGAGCCAATCACCTTAATACCTTCTTGAAAGGAAGGCCACATTACCATTTGCCCAAAAATAAAAATAAAAACCCTGCTTTTGGGGGGTACCCACCCTACTTCAGGTGTTTGAATGTTGTCAGCGTTGGTAGCCCACTGAATTCTGTACTATTGTTGAGCCCTTTGAGAAGTTGGTCAGATGAGCTTTTGAGCACACAATGTTGTTTGTGCAGTTCTTTTTGAATATCAACCTTTCTTTGAGTCGAGCTTGTGGCTTGGGCATGTGATTGGACTATTGGAGCTTTACTTTTCAGCAAGCATGTTTGAAGCACTACTAACTTTGAGAACTACAATGTAGTGTGTGGTACTTCGTGACATGCATGCCTTGAATAGCAATTGTAAGTACCTCAGTGTATTGGGTCGTGTCTATAGTAGTGCAACAAGCCGTTTGTGGAGGCCATTTTGCCCCCCGTTTTTATCCTGGAGAAAATGCTGGAATGTTTTATTTGCTGTGCAAATTAAAATTTGCAAATTTTGAGTTCATATTTGCAATCAGAGACCCCAAATTAGTCTAGAGAGAAGTTTACATCCACATTAACATAGCACAAATTAGGGGGCTTTCTTTTTACTTTCACCCTTGCTTGGAGCTCCACAAACGGCTCCTCGCACTACTTTAGACAAAACCACTGTATTGGAACCCACATGCCTCTTTGGATATTTGTATGATGACACTTTGGTATTTGTACAATGACAATTAAGAGAGGCAACCAATTACCAACCATTTAAGCAATTAAGCATATGATATGTTGAAGGGAAAAATTTCCCCATGTATAGAAATAGATTTGAAAAGGATTCCATATTTTTTTCAAAATTTGATTTCTCAAAACAAAATTATCATTAGTTTTTAAGATGAGGATTGAGTTTATCCCACTCTAGTTATATAGGCCTTCCTATTTCTAAGTAGGGGATGATTGAAAATCAAACAAGGGTTGGTTGCAATATCAAGAGACTTGCAGCCAATGATAGTGTGCCATAAATAATCACTACTCATCTTCACTCTTTAGAAAGAGGTCACCCTACATTGCGAGAATGGAATTGTGATCAAGAATGGGTTGCCTTCCATTTCTAATTATACAAAATTCAAAGACCATTACAGACCTACATATTAAACTTAGGGCACAAGGTAGGAAGTGATTAGATTTTGCAAGTTCTTGTGAAAAATCCTTGATATTGAAATTTGTAATCAATTTGAGGTGAAATTTTTAATTCCTATGAGACAAAGGATATTTTAGAACAGGGAAAGTCCTAAAATACCAATTTCCAAGAATTATAAATTATTTTTTGAGTTTCAACCAAATAAAAGTATAATAATAGAAAAATAAGGTAATATGTGGAATAAATTTCACCCAATTGCTACACAAGGATTGAAAAATTATAAAATTTGAATTCAAAAGTTTCCAAGAAAGGACTTTGGAGGGCCTTTTGCAATAGGATCATCAATTTTCAACGCCCATAGGTTGAATATTTTTTTCTCTATATAAAAATGAGGATTTTATCCATTGATAAGAATATAATGTAAAGATGTCATTTATACTAGTAATTTTTTGATGATTTCTTGTATGATAAGGAGATTTTTTATTTGATATTTGAGTTATTTGTAAAGTCCCCCCCCCCCCCCACACTTTGGGCATGACTTTTTTTGAAGTTGAGAAGGCAACTATACTTGAAGCATCAAACTTTTTTGCAAGGTCTTTTGTGAAATGACTTCAAAAGTGGGGACCAAACTTTTTTAGGCACCATTTTGATGGAAAAATAAGTTTCATACCCACTTTTATTTCAACTTTTTTAACTCAACCAACTTTTTACAAAACTCATGAGTTTAAACCCTCGTTTAGTATACTTTACAAATAATTCAATTGAAACAATGAAAAATTTTAGACAAATTTTTGGAATATGTGGAAAAAAATTCAAGAACTTTGACTTCAAAAATTACAAGATAACAAGGCTTGAAAGTAAAATAATTTCTTTTTCCATAACCGTACTAACAGAACTCAAAATTTTGCCTTCTCTTAGAATGTGATTTGAGAACTAAGATTTTTTCTTAGACAAATTTATGCCATATTTTATTAGTTATTTGCATGCAAAATTTCAAAAGTCAAGGAAGTTTTAGCTAAAGATATTTGGATGATACTTGAATTATCTTAATTGCCCAAATGTTTTGGCACAACATAACTTTTGAATTAAAGAAACCATTCCAAAAAAATTGCATTCATACTAAAGGGGCTACATTTTCACCTTGTATCGAAATTTTAAAAACATCCATCCAAAATTGACTCCATAGGAATCTAACTTGATTTTCAATTCTTCATTCAATAGATAATTGGTTTTTTGAGGTTCAATTTTCTTTGATGTTTAAATGATAAATATTGGTTGATTTGATGATAGACTTAATTATATGAATTTGACATATATGCCATAATAAAAAATATTAAATATTGGTACATTAGAATTCTCTTGAAAATAGGAACACGACAATTAAGAATCAATTGATAATAAGGAACAATGATGCTAGTACGTGAGAATGAAAATGAAAGCATGTGAACCTTAAGCATATCTATAAGTAGATATACTACAACCTATGAAGGTATTTGAAATATAAACACCTATAGTATAGATATTTATACTATAGTTACAGTTAAATTTTAGAAGGTTTCTATAAAATACACACCTATAGCATAGGTGTATAATCTTATAGGCTCATGGGCTCATGCCCATATACTCACATAATAGGAACTCTCATATTGTATCCAAATTTTGAAGAGGTGTCTTAGTCCTAAGGGCTCATAACAAATTGAAAAACATAGTATTGTATTAACTTTGTATTAACTTTATATAATGCAAGTATTTTCCACATGTTAAATGATTGAGGGATAGATTATACATCTATATTACAACTAAAGAGTTAGATATATTAGTTTTAAGCATTGATGGAAATTAGGATGAATACTTCTATTGTCCTTTCTAAAGTACTTATATATATTTTCTTCTATATTACTACTACTTCACAGTGTCTTTTGCATTTGTAAGCACGAATTTATAGAACTAACCAAAAGACCAAATGCAAGCTGCACCTTTGCATTTGTGAGAACATTAACAATTGTATTTGCAAAATCAAAATATACTGAGACATTCTATATGGTTGTACAAATTCTTTCAAAAATTCACTCTCTACAATATCATCAAACCAAAATACCATTCAATTCATTAAATTCATGTTTTATATTATCATTTTTTGTTAAATCCATTGAATCCAAATTCCAAAAATATACAACTCCAATTAACTTCTAAAGGACTAATTAAAGAGTCTAGTTTAATGAATACAAAGACAAGCTCTATTTGCTTGATATTAAAGTATTTGGTTAAATTTTTAGAGATGGATAATAATTATTCTAATTTGCATATGAAACTTTGTTTCACATCATTCCAATAAATATTGCAAAACTTAGAAAATCATTTACTCATTTTTATTTTAGTTTTAAAACAATTGCCTAAAAAATTTGATCTAAAATTTGATTAATTAATTTAATTTAATTGTATAGATTGACATCTATTAAAAAATATTTGAACATTTGATTCCAAATAATGAATTGATAATTATCAAGATTAGATTTTACAGACAATAAAGGTAGAAACAACATGTAAAGTAAAATTTGGAATTCAAATTTGAAATTTGGAAATTGAAAAAATTAAAATATATATTATCTACTAGAACATGCTCATCATAGGAATTAACTATTTTGTAAATTCTAGTATAAGTGATTTAGTTTTTTCTTTCATCCAACACCACCCTCCACCTTTAAAAGAAATTTAAGTGACTTTGAAAGTATTTTTGGTTGAATTTTCTTAAATATATTATCAACCCATTTTCCAAGATATTAGCTAAATTGCTTAAGTTATAGACATATGAGTTTTTCCTAAAAATGCTAAAAGAAAAAACTTCACCTTTAGAGGTGTTAGAAAAAACTACTTTTTGAAGTTTAGGAACATTGAATTTGTAATTTTTAGTGACTTTATTGCTTTTAAATTTCCAAAGAGTGTTCTTCAACAAGTTAACCTTTGAAATTCTTTGACTATATTTTCACCACATACGCTTTTGAAGTGTCATTTCTAACACAAATATCAATTTTTGAAAAAAAAATTAGATGCATGTAACCATAGGATCTCATACTGTGCTAGTTTGGAAAGATGGGGAAAATTTTCAGAAATTTCTACCATGTGGATTACAATATATTAGCATTTGAATTAACCAAAATCTTTTTTTTGGCCTTGCAAAAAGTCAAACAACTGCACTTCAAAAACTTACATTTGTATGAAAAAATATTCCAAATGGGGGTGATTGCAAGAAACAATTGTCCTATTTTTTGTCCCCTTGACCTCCAATAGGTAGTTTTTTGCTCATACCTTTTGCATAGTTTGCCCTATCAACTTGAAATTTGGAATGAAGGTGCACACAAAAGTTTTATATGTTGTGTAATTTTTTCAATTTTTAAAAAATTATTTTACTATTTTTAAACTGCCCCCGATTGGCTGTCTACCTTGGCCATTTTGGGGTTTTTTAGTCCTATTTTTGACCCAAAAATGAAAATTTTGAGCTGAAAATTGGCATGCAAGGACCTCACCTAAAGTTACACAAGACCATAAAGAGATTTTTTGAAAATACTATATTGTTCAACCTCCACATGTCGTCAAAGTGGCTGACTTTGCACAAGTGTAGAGAATAGAATTAATTTTTTCCAAAGATGAAATTTGTTGGAAAAGAAAGACCTTTACTTGAAGAAAAAACGGATTTCTCATTTTCATTTTTTGAATTTTTTTACTATTTTTACCAAATTAGTGAAAAAAGAGCTATTTTCATTGTATTTTCCATTGTCTATAACATTTAGAGAAAAAATTTCTTAGGTCTGAATTTCAAGAGACATAATATTCTCATTGCTCTTCAAATTATCCATATTTTTTTCAATTAATTTTTTTTAATTTCAAAGGGTCATAGGACTGACATGACTCATTGATTTTGAGCCATTTTGAGCCAAAACCGGTAAGTGTTTCTTGCAACGACCCATGGTTGAGCTTCTTTGAATTCATTCTTCAAGGCAAGTTGGGTAAATGCTTGAAAAATTTTAGATCATTTGAAATTGTACAACATATAGGACAAAAATAGTAAATAGATTAGTAGAAAGAAGTTGAGAATGATGCAAAATACTAAATTGTTAAGAATTTAATTATAAAATTGAAAATTGCGAGTCCTAATGGTTCAAGTATTGTTATGAACAATCTACACCTAATTTTTTTAGTTTTTTTACTTAAATATTGAATTAAATAAAGGACTTCAAAGTTTATTTGAGGGTATAGGATCCACAACTCTCTCCAAACTAAAATCCTTCATAATTTTTGACTTGTTTGTCAAAATTGATGGAATCATTCAAATTTAAAAGCTTTCCATGTATTTATAAATCTAATAGATCAATTTCGATATTTTTTTTCTCTACCCAAACTATCCAACTTGAGAAAGGAACAACATTTCATGCAATAGCTTATTAACTATGTAGTCAAAAGTTACAAAAATTACTAGGCATTAGAGATATTCCTTGTCCACACCTTTAATTAAAATTTGGGCCAAAAACATAGAAATCTTTAGGCATACATACCTAAAAAAATTTGTTGCCAAAAACTGCACCTTGGTCCTTTAGACTAAAAATTTGTTGAATTTGTTAGACTAAGAATTAAAATATGGTTAAATTTGGTTGAATTTGGTCTTTTAAGGGTTGAATTTGAAGCCCAAAATTGTTGAAATTTGTTAGACCAAGAATTATTAAAATATGATTGAATTTGATAGACTAAGAATTAAAATTGATGATGATTTTAACCTTATTTTGGAAATAAGTATTTTGAAACAATTTTGGGCTTCAAAAGGCAACAATATTTTAGGATTATTATCCAAAAATCCAACTAGAGGACAAATCCTCTCACAACAATTATCATAGAAGCTCAAGGCACAAACCACACCATTTTTCTATGCACTACATCAAGACCTAAAATTTTCCATATTTAAAATTCTATAGCAATAATTATCATTGCCATCAATTTTTTGACACATTTTAGTCTATAGATGCAAAATAAAGAACAACCAAATGCTACTACTTTTAACTAACCTATAGTCTTATCCCTGCCCTCCAAACAAAATCCACAATCCACTTCTTGACAAAACTACCCCTCTCCCTTTTCACCAAAAAAGTAAGAATATAAATTTTCTAATCCCCAAAGTCTCAAGATTCTCTATGTATGATTGTCAAAGGTTTTGAAAGGTACCTATGCTTTTTATTTTTGAAAAGATTTTTTGAACCTTTTTTGAAGATGGAAGAATTGATTTACTTTTGGAGAATATAATTTTTTTTCACATTGGCAATTGAAAGAAAAAGTAATTCAATAATAAACTCAAAATAGGTGAGGGCAAGTAGCAAAAAAACTCTCAAAAACTTGAAATATTTTTAAAACTCTTTCTTTATAGATTATAGGTTAGATTCATTCTATTTCAATGGAAGAGCAATGTGAAAGTTATGAGCTTCTTATTTTTTGCTAGAAACCATAGCAATATTGATGAGAAAATGGTGTATTGAATTTTTTTAAACTCAATTTCATAAAATAAAAAATTGATTGTGCTTGAGTTTGCATTCTACAACAATCTTACCATTAGAACTAATATGTTTCAATTCCATCTTAGAGCTGTCAATAATTTGGATTCTTTTTCTATTTCATACCTACTTTGATTTAATAATTTTAATAAAATGATAATTATAAGAGGTTTTGGAAGAAAAAATTTCTCCAATCTTCAATTCAGTTCTCCAGTAAAAAAAAGGTTTGTAATTTGTATTAAAAAAGAATTTAATTTAAGAAGATTCTAAGCTCTACAATCTAATCATGGTAAGAATTTTTTTCCAAAAACATTTTTTTTTCTTTACAAGATTTTATTGTGTAATTGATATGGTCAAAGTTTTTGAAATTTCTTCAAGACATTTTTCTACTTATCTAATGTTTGTTGTTTACATTGAAAAATAGTATTTTTGAATGATTTCTTCTATGGAAAAATGGCATGGAAATTTCTTAGTATTAAATTAGAAAAGAGACTCCTTTCTAATAAAAGTCTATAGGACAAGTGCCATTCATGCAAGCTTTGGGGAGTCAATTGTAGTATCTAGAGGGAATAGATTATCATTTACACCAATTCTATAGGAATTGAAATTCCCTTTAAATTTACCTCTTTATTTGGACACTACAACTACACTAATAATCAACCTTAGTGTTAACTACACAAATTGATTTTTAAATGCTGAAGATTTCACTTTTGATGAATTCTTTTACCATCTACGTATACAAAGTCTCTTCTTTGAATAGTATTAATATCTATGCTCTTGGTAAAAACATTAATTTAGAAAAAAAAATGGTATTATTTTCAATCAATTAGTCTAGTTTCCACCAACTTCCATTATCAGTAAAATTACAAACATTCTAGTTCTATCATTGGAAAATTCATTACTTATTTCATTTCTCATTGAAACTAAAGTCTAAAAAATTAACTAGGTAGGGGTTCCCTTTCTTTACTTAACACTTGATTTTTAAAAGTGGATATCTCATATTGCCGGCTAAACCCAATCCATGCATTAACCCCTAAATGCCCAAGGCCTATTTTGAGCTTCTTAGAGCATGCTCTGAATTGAACAAAATGCCACCATTTTGATAAATTGTATCAATTTTTGAATTATAATCGTACAAATTCAAACTAGACATGTTAGAGATGGCATAGGAAAAGAAAACACAACAATATCACTTATGGAGCGAAAGATGATAATGTTTGACCACGAAGGTGTTAAAACTACAAAAGCCATATGAAGTCTTTCTATCCTCTTTTCAAAAGTCACCTCTCAAAAGTTGGTGACCAAAAGAATATGAGGTTAAAAGGCTTCACATGCATAACTCCAATCACTTTATGTCTTCTCAAAATCTATTCTACAATTTTCATAAATGAATTTTGAATGTGATTTTTTCTCCAATATCAAGTGTATTTGAGGCTCATTTTCAAGAGCTCTCAATACTACGGAAAGTCAAGATTGCAATGGGTATCCTTGCACAAAATCTTGAATAGAAAAATCACTATCATTCATTTTCCAAATTGGACTTTTGACACTAAAACTAGACTTCAAGAAGAACTTTCCAAAATATAAGCTACTAAAAATAGCAACTTGATTGGGTTTTATATAACTTCAATATTTTGCAAACACCAAATTTTGGTCCTTTGGGCATTTAGGGGTTAAGCTTATTGCAGGGAAGTATAAGCTTATCTAAGGTGGAGTGTGACATGAGAGAGGTACATGAAATGCTTTTTAAAAAAAATGAGGTACACGAATTTTTTTTTCGAAACTTCTTTTTTGAAACGAGGTATATGAAATCCTTTTTTTGAAACCTTTTTTTTTTTTTGAAACCAGGTGCATGAAATCTTGAGGACTGACTGGCTGTTTCCAGCTGAAAAAAAATCCTGCTGAAAGATTCAGGTCATGGTCAGTCCCTTGTAAGCTTAAGCTTAAACAATTCTCATTAACTTTCAGTGTAGCTCAAAGGTCCAAAGTCCAAACTGCAAGAGCCGTCAGTGGGTTTGTGTAGCCTGGCAATGCTGACTCCCAATTCAAGGGAACAGATCAATTTTTGTGTGAAAGTTATGACAATGAATAATTTACTTATAAATGATGAAAAGATAAGAAAGTAAATTGTAGAAACACCGACTGACTGACCAGGGTCCAGGGACAAGGATATGAGCCAAAGTCTCATTGAATATATTTAAGGGAGGACGCTCAGAAACCGCTCATCAAAGGCGGGCTGGTCCACTTTTTTCATGTATCTCTTGAGACAAAAATATTTTTAGTTTATTTTTTAGTCAAAGAGAAATAGATGAGGAATCTAACATAAGTCATTTCATATTTTTTGAAGCAAAACTGAATTAAGGGCAAAACACCCATTCCCATCCATGTACCCATTCCCGTCCATATGTAGCAAGGGTGCACATTTTTCTTTGAAAAATGTGCACCCCTGCTACATATGGACAGGAATGGATACATGGACGGGAATGGGTGTTCCCACCTTAGTTATGAATTTTCAAACACAATCTGGTGTAGGTCCCTATTTGTGATCATAGGCCCTTGGAAACCCATCCATGCATATTTTGAAAAAAACCCAGGGCTCAATGAAATTCCGTTTCATTTGTTTAAAAAAAAAAATTAAAATCAGGGCTTGTTCAAAAACTAGCATTGCTACATGTGTAAAGTAACTGAAATGGTTTCTAAAAGTGTCCCTTTCGAAATCTGAAATGAATGCTTGATTTAATCATTATTTCAGATTTTTCAATACTTATAAGAAGGTACTAGTTGAACAACGAATTCTAATTTTGAATTCAATTAGTAGACACCTAGCCACTTAGTTAGGATTAAACCATTGTGGTTCTTAAGCCATCCATTGAAGAAGTAAAAACAAATCTCATCAAGCTCCATTGTAATCCAAAGTTCATTTTTCCAAAGTTCACATGTCCATTTCAGAGCCCCTACTAGATGGTTGCAAAAGCCTGCTTGGTTTTAGAACCCTCTCCTATACAAACATCATAAGTTAAAGTTGTTTTACTAATGACGCAGGGGTCTGTTTCGCATCCTTGAAAATGGGAACCTCACAACTTACATTGAACAAAATTGTCTCAGTGGCTGCTCAGACACCTAATTCCTCAAATTACCCACTCCTACGGTGGAAGCATCCCAAAACGTTTGAATAAAGAATTCAGCATAGTTGGAGGTAGCTTTTTCTAAAAATGATATTTTTCTAGTATTAGCGAGTGAAAATCATGAATATTCAAAGAAAAAAAAGATTTTTCAAATACAATATGTAATTTCTATAAATTTTCAAAGTGTTGGCTCCCTATACCACTAGAACCATCCTTAATGTGTTCCCTGATCTGAACTCTAAAGAAATCAACAATGAGCCAATCAGATATTTATATGTATCCTTGAAATGCGTCAGTCAATTAGAATCAAGCATGTGGCAAATACATTAAGGGAACTGTACTGATGTAATTGGAAGAGTCTACAATCCACTGCAAGGGATAGGTTCGAGAATGGGTGTTTCTCCCTTAGGTATCTTGTACAACATGATGTATCCCAAAGTCCGGAAGGGCCATTGTGTGGTTATCAACGTTTTTTTTTTGAGCAAAATTTTGCTCGGCCTAAGAGACTCTGACCTCTCTGATACTTTCCCTCCAAATGTAGTTTGTCTATAGGCTGGTTTGCAGCAGTGGGAATAGTTTTAGAGAACAACCCTGAAACGGTCTTCTAGGGGCCCAAAAATCCTCTTATGCATTATAGACCTTTAGTTTTGGGCTTAATTTTGTCTTCGTGCAATCAAATGTAGTAAGAATTGCACTAAGTAAGATTTCATTCGGATTTCAATTAAATCGTAAACATCCTAGGGGGACCGAAAGTATCTTCACATAGTTTCAAATTCAATTCAATGTGTTATAACTTTTGTGTTTAGTATCCAAATTCAATAAAACTTGTTGAAATTTTTTCACTCTCTTTTAGTTCATGAGCACTATAGAATTTTCAAATACATACAAGATATATTGATTTTCTTAAAGCTAATTAAAGTTCACGAGTTCAATTTGAATTTACTAGAGTGCATTTGATGGATGAAACTTTGGGGGCTTCTATCTCCTTCATCCAATTTTTGTTTTTAATAAAATTTGTTGGGTTATATTTCCCTTGAAGTCTAGTTATTGTGATAAAATTTTCATGTCAATCCAAGCATTCAATGTTTTGGAGCAATGCAAAGTTCAAAATCTAGAAAGTTGAGAAAGTTGATAATTCTTTGAGAAAGTTCATAATTCTTTAAAAAAAAATTGTACATACTAGTCTAGTATTTATAAATTGTCTTTTGGGTGGATAGATATAGTGAGGTATTCACCCAAAAGACAAATTGTGTCAACCAAAATTTAAAATTTTTTTTTAACAAAAATTATAAATTCCCCCTGAACCTTCCCCCGGGTTTAAAATTAAATAATTTATTAAAACTAATTCCCTCCCTCCCCTCCTCTCTACTTGTAATTTTGACAACTAAATTAACTTGACAAGCAGTACAAGACAATTCAAAATCCCATATCCCATATCTTGTATAATATATCTGTACTTGTTCTCGTATCCATATTTGTATCCATATTCACTATTTAATATTCAAACCATATCATGTATCCATATATGTAGTTGGTATCATATTCATATTTTGTATTTATACAAATCCATATCCAAATTTGAATTCATATTTGGATTACTGAGATTAAATCTCACAAAGATCATGAGCTTGTGATTTTTGGAGAAATCTATGGCATTTTTGAGGGAAGCATTTAAAAAAAAACTGGCCAATAATTTTTGAGAGAGGAAGGTGTGAGCCCTCAAGATGGCACCTAGAACTCTAGATCCATTTTTCGCAAATAATTTGCAAAATTTAGTCAAAATTACAAGAAAAGACAGAAAATAGAGTGTTTGAAGAGACTTGGTAGTGATCTCTACCAAAATGGTGCAAAACCATCTTAGAAGGTGGAAAATTCTTAATTCTAGGCATTAGAGGAGATTCGAGGGCAATGGGAGACTGTGAGTTCCCGAAGCAGTGAACGCAGGAATCTGCCGCAAGAATGCGGAATTGGCCTCTGCTGACGTGGTCGAGAGTGTGCCACGTCACCGATTTTTTTTTTGAAATTTTTTTTTGGACTTCTTTTTGCATTTCAGGACAATTTTTTTTTTTGAATAAAAAAATTAATTAATTACTGATTGGGAACAATTCAGGGAATAGGGCTTTCGTAGTCTCTTGTTGCCCTCGAATCTCCTCTAATGAATTTCTATCATTCTAGGTCTTAGAAGTAAGTTTCAGTGAAGATTTAGCAATTCCGAGAAAAATGAGGGAATGAAAGTTAGTCAGTCCTAGTGTTTGTCTGTGCAAAATCAACCTTTTAAGGATGCACATGACATACTGACTAAGCCAAAAGAGTCTACTACGAGCCTAGAAGATTTACCAAGGCCTAAATTTGATTTTAGGATAAATTGAATTTAAAAGTAAAACAATTACGTGTGACTTGGAGAATTGGAGTTTCACGAGATAGAAGATGGAGGAATTGGAGATTGAAGACTACAAAAAGGTGTTCCCAGGATAGGAGCATGCCAGGAGCGAACAAGAATCAAACAATTGTCCAAGATTCCCGAGTATCGGGAATTAAATTGTCCAATTTGGCAAAGTAATTCCAAATTACTAAAAATAGACAAGTGCAAGATTGCGTGGAACTTACACTAAAAATTTAGGAGTGCCCTAGATGTTACCCAAATTATTTCGGATTTTTTCGAAATTCCACGTTGACTCCATGGAAAGTCAACCGCACATAGAAATGTTTGTAAATTCCTAGAAATTACATATGATGCGATAAAATCTCACTAAAAATTAGGATAGGTTTTTGTGTGTTTAATAAGTGCCCACTAAAGTTTGAAGACATTCCGACATTCCCAACTACCAGAACCGGCATCAACATTGAATTTCAATAGAATTTACGATTTGGCGGCGGGTTGATTGGCGTATCAGGAGCAAATGATGTCCGATTGACACAAATGGGGAGACATTCCTCACTCTCACAGACATTCTTAACAACCTTGGCCTGACAGATTCATCAAAATGCGCAAATCCTAAAAGTTAGATTTTTGACTTTTAATTGGAGTTACCGTAATTCCAATTTGGGCGCACAAACAGCCTAGGAGTAAGGGTTAAGGTATCCCATGGGCTAATTGGGGGCTTCTAAAGACAATGGCACAGACGGTTTTCTATTTCAAGTTATTCCCTAAATGATAGAGAGGGTCAGCTCTTAATTTGACTTTTTAATCGTTAATTGCGGTTAATTAAAAGTGATTTTGGAAATATCTCTTGGAAAATCAAAGATTGGATTTGGTTAAGATCTCTTTCTTGCATAAAAATCCATCTTTGGGCTAAAGTAAGACAATTTTCAAAATGACTTTTGGTTAATTTGCAAAATATCTACGTAAATTAGGATTAATTTCAAAATATCTTGGGTTAAGATCTTGGATTTGATTTGGCCAAGATTTCATTAACTGAATGGGGATGTTTTTAGAAATTTTCACCATTAAACAAGTATTATTTTGAAATTACATTAGGGTAGTTTAGGACTTTAGGGGTAAAAGTAACAAAGTGTTTTCACTGACAATTTACTGAGGAAGGCCTGACCACGGGTATATAAGGGCCCCCTTGAGGTTGCCAGTACCCTTTTCTTTTGTGCACCGACACTTTGTTCTTCTTCCGTGCTACCGACGTGGTCGGAACACCACTTGGACCAAAGATCTTGGCCAAGTTTTGTTTTGTGTTTTGATATTGGAACTTTGAAGGCTTAGGGCCCCTTCAATCGATTCTCCTAACTCTCTACCATGAAAAGGTCAAGCCTTAACTATTTCCCGTGGAAATTTCAAGAATTGAGTGCCAAAGTTTGGTTCAAACATTGTCATGTGTACTTCCTTTGGTGGCAAAATCTTGAAATACTAAGAAATTTTGAGAATTTAAAGTAAAAGTTCGGTTCAACACTGTCATGTATACCTCCTTTTGCGATTAAAATTCTTAAAATACTATTGGAGGAATCCTCATACGGCGAAGTTCTAGTCTCCTATTAATTTGAAGGAAAAGGTGGAAATCTAAAACACCATAAAACTCCAAATTCATAATTAGAAGCTAAGCAAATTTGAGGAAAGACTATTGAAAAACATCTAGCTAATCACCTTTTACATCCCATGATCTCGAAAAACACGGAATCTAAGGAAGTGATGGCTTGGTGGTTGTCTTAAATCCATAACATCTAACCCCTTGTAGTACTCATTTATTATTCATCCCGTTTGATTATGCTCATGAGATAGAAATTAATTCAATTAGAGTTTCCTCGTAGTTAGTGCTAATTCCAAAAATTCACAAAAAACCTTACTTGGTGACCAAATTTTAGATTGGCAAATTGAGTTCAAAAAAGAGCCTCAGGCCAAGACCGAACTGGCCTTGTCGACTAGCCCCAGCCTAGACTGAAGTGGCAATCAACTAGCCTCAAGCAGACAGATCAAGCAAGGACCCTAGTACCCAACCCCACCCGCTAGTCGTGCCGCGCTATGTGGCAGGCGTTGACGCATCTAGGGGGAAGGGTCCGACCAACCCAGGGCCGCCACGTGGCTAGGGTCGGGTGGGGTACCAACACCGTGATCTGAGACCAGCGTTGCAGTGGGGGAGTGGGGAGTCGGGAGCGGCATTGGGGGAGTCGGGAGTCCAATAGGGATCCAGGCAATACTGGTGAGTTCAGAGCTCACAGACTTGGTTGAAATCACAAAAACTTGATTTTTTAAGAAAATCACCGGGTTGGCAGTTGGAGCCACAACCCTACCATTTCTTTTTGGTTTTCTCTCAAAATCTAATCTTTGAGATCTCAAAATTTTGTCACTAAAACTTCACTCATACATTCCACCATAGCTGTACCTCTCTCAAAACTATTGCAAAACTATCACAAACAAGAATGAGAGAGAGGGGAGGAATTAGGAGAGATTAAGGTGACGGAATCCCAACACGTGAGGCAATTCACATTAAACAATTAATTTTTAAAGAATAACACTATAGAAGTTTGATTCTTATTCTTGGGGTTTGACCTTTAGGAATATAAAATCAATTTCTTTAGAATATTACTATTGGAATTATTCCATTCTTTAGGAATGTTCTACATTCCACTACAAGAGAAAGGGGTGTTTTAAGTGGAATTTTAAGGCAAAAAATGCATATTGAAAGGTCATGTACTTTAAGTAAAATTTGCTTAAAATCATGTGTCTAGGACTTACCTTAAAATACCTTGTTGAAAGGTCAATTTAATGAATTTCGCATGTCTTTTCAGCATTCTTAAAAGACAATTTGAACTACAAAAAAGAACTCTTTAAGAGACAATTTGCTTTCCAAAAATTTGTACATTTAAGAAGCAAAATCAACAAAGAATTTTATTTCTTACAAAAAGTTTGAATCTACATATGATAAAATATAAATCTAAAAGAAAGGCCAAATCTATGATGAATCTAAATATACAAAAAAAATCTAAATCTATGAAAAATTTTAAATTTGTGAAAAATTCTAAACCTATGAAAGAAGTCCAAATCTTTGGAAACATCTACATCCATATAAAATAGCCTAAATCTATATAATGAGGTTAACAACATGAACCCAATGCTGGATACAAACAGGGAAGGACTACACTTCGAACTGTTCACATTCTCCACTATACCAGATTTCAACAAAGCCATCACCTACCCTGTATGAACAACACTAAAATCCATAACATGGTGAAAAGAAAGCGTGCTTCAAGCTCCCTCAACAGTTGCTAGTCTACCCCTGCCAAAATCCAAATAGTCTCGTTAGATGCACATCCACAATGATGCAAGCCATTGAGCTATTTTTCAGTTTAATTTGTGAAACGGAAATGTTATTAGGTAAGTGCAAGGCAACCTTCAGCTATACTAAACACTAGCATCATAAACCAACAAAAAATGACCTAAAAAAGGAGAACATCTCAGAAGATCCTTTCAATAGATTCGTGAAGTAATTGATGTACATTTAATAGTTGCTGACGTGATATCAAGTCAATGCCGACGACACTAAAATTAATTTAGTACCACTTGCATTGCACTAACATTAAGTTAACATGAACACTTTATAAATTTCATGTCTATTTATATTAACATTAATCACTTTGTGAATCTAATGGAGGTTGTCATGGGGGGTAGAAAACGGAAAGAGGTGTCACCATTCATAGCGAGGTTAGCCCCAGCCCCAGCTGCAACTCGCCGAATGGTTTCATCTTCAGAACTTTGCAATAGACTGAGAAGAGAACCCAGCCCTCCTGCCTCCACAATCTTTTCCTGATTTGCTTCTGAGGAATACACAACGAGTATAAATATAAGTGCTCATAGACACACCAACAGTTACAGCGCAACTTCAACAAAATTAAGATGTTCCAAAAAAGCAACCAGAGAGGAAACATATTCTCGGAGGTCTTGAATAGTAGGTGACTAAAGATACCTAGCAGTGAATTTTTTATTTCTTTTTGACATGTTAAGGAGATAATCAAATAAGCCTTATGCCTGCTATTTCGGAATCTTACCTTCAGCAGCAAGATTTGCAACAACCTTCACAGCATGTACCCCACATCAACATCATCCGACTCCAAAAGAGAGAGTATCTTGTGCAATCCCACTGAGACAAGAATGTTTCATAGATTATCAGTGCCTCATATTGTACAACTTGAGGATGAGAATCTCTAATTGACTCGTTAGCTTCCAAATAACACGGTCATTTGATGACGTATTGCGTATGCTATACTTGTAACCAAGCGTACATTAGGCTGGGACTAAGAGATACACAGAGAAAAATGCTTGTTGTTACCTTGCTCAAAAAGTTTGGCAATACTTGTACGCTGTCCATTGATAGTATCACGCATGTGATTAGGCTTAGAGGCACTCACTCGGGGACTTTCAGAGGCCACTGAGCTACGTCCAGAGCCTCCTCTATCAAAGACTCTCCTGGTATGCTGCATAACCGCATACAAAGACAACATAGGAGATAGATCAAACATAATCTTTGAGGAACATTGAATTGCCACCCTGAATCAATACTACTTCCAACAAATCCTTTCTCAGCAACTCATATATATCCCAGGTCCCAAGATGCTCATAGAACCAACACAAATTAGAAATGACATACAAAGAATATCTTGGTTTATGTGTCGACAAAAAAAAATACGAAAATTTAAAAATCAACTTACTGAATTCAGAAATTTACAATAATGCAGAAAGTCTTTCACCCAATCAAGATACTGAGGCCGAAAAGTGGCCAATGGCCCATGGATGACTTAAAGGTTACTGTAGAAATGAAAGATACTAACTACCTTGGTGATAGATCTCGTCTTTTCAGGGTTAAACAATTTTCCACACATTTGATGGATAAAACTGAAGGGTTGCTGAAAAAAGAAGTCATTTCCAATAGTTTAGGTTTTCTCAGATTGCAGGTTTTGAAACTTTCGGCATTATTTTCTGCTAAATACCACATCACAATATGGTAGTCTGCTGGTATTTGACATTGGTAAAAATGGAAAAGACATACCTCCTCTCCATCATCCCCGAGTATACCCATTTGCTCCCTCAAGGCTTGGTTTTCAGCCTCGAGTCTCTCTCTCTCCTTGAGCTCATCTTCTAGCCGTTGTCTTACTGTGAGAAGTTCATTGCTTTGTTTCAGGTTTCCATTTAGATTTTTTCTTGAAGCTGATGACTTGAAAGCGCGTAACTCTTGTTCCAGTTGTTCCCTCCTCTGGGTCTCCTTCTCAAGAGACAATCTGAAGTCAAGCACTTTGCCACTGCGCTCAATTGACTGCATACCACAGAAATACAATAATATAGGCACACAAAGGGAGCATGACATAAGCACAAATGGAGATCAATCAGTGGGGAGTACTGCAGTATTGGAGAGGTCTTTTTCCCTTATTTCTCGGAATCCTGAATTCTAAGTACAATCGTAATCATCTTTTTAAAGCCCAACTATGACCCTGCTATACAACAAGCATATCCACCCTAGGATTGATTCATGGGATCCTTCATGAATGCGTTGCTTTCAATCTTTCAGTACGATTGGTCCCCAAGTATTTCAGAGAAGCATATTTGCCTTCCTTCACACCTTAGGGAAGGAGGGAAATGACACTAATATATAATGTATAGTGAAATGAAAAGAAATACAAAATACTCACACAACACACAACTGACATTTGCAATGGTTTATATAAATCTCTTAAGAAAAATGTACGGTATTTTCTACCTCTTGGCGTTGGTGCTGGGATTGAGCGCCGTTAAGTAGATCCTTCTCTAGCCTTTCACATAAAGCTAGCTCTTGTTGTTGATTAGCCAACTCGTTCTCCAACCTTTCGCGGTGAACTCGCTCTTGCATTTGGAGAGCAACAGCCTCCGCAAGTTCTTGTTGGTGCCTTTGCAGGAACTCCGCAACTACTTTCTGGTGCTTTTCCTCTGACTCTGCCAACTCTTTCAGGAGCTTCGGAACGTCCGCATGGGAATATTTATGCCAATAAAAACAGTCTTTTTCAGTACTACCATCCTCTAGGTCTCCTAAAGTAGTGGTGTACATATCCGGAGACGAGCTGTAAAACAAGCTTAAATCCTATAGTAAATTTCCAATGAAAATCAAATGACCCTCGCAAAAACTTACAAATTCAACAAGTGCCCGAATCCATTGCCGCTGATCCCAGTCTTTTTCGGACCACCTCTGTGTTACTCCACCTCACTCCGCGACCAAGACAATCAAACTCCAACCAACTAAACTGCAAATGGCTTGCCCTCCAAACCCTATGGATGCCCGTCGCTACAACCAATAAGGCGGATTGGCCACTTGACCATTTTTCGAGCAGAAAAAACGAGTAGGATGTACACGAAGCAAAGTAGGATGCGAAAGAAAAAGGGCGAATGAAGAGGAGGGGCAGAAAAATGGAAGAGAATTGAACGGTTCAAAGAGGTTCAAAAAATTTGTGAGAAAACACACAAGGTTTAGAAATTGTACCAAGATATGATGGCGGAGAGCCTAAAGGCACAGAGAAAGACCGTTGCGCTAAGGCCAAATTACACGTCGATCAGACGTTTCGGTGCACAAGAACGAGCGAGAGAGGGAGAGAAGAAGAAGATAAGGGACGGAGGAATGAGAGGTAGAACATTGTTCGAAGAGTATCGAGAGAACCGTGCGATCGAAAATGGCATGTTTCCATGCATTGCCATGACCGATCAGCACTCCACTCCTCAATTTACATAATTCCCACTTTCCAGCATGACCTTCCAGGAATATGAAGCGTTTTTAAGTAATTTCTTACTAATCTCTCTTCCTTAAAACACCCACATCTCTTGTAGTGTTCTTTAGGAATGTTCTACATTCTTTGGTAGTTAGTTATTAATTAGATTCTTAAGAGGTTTGGATTTTGTTAGTTTTGTTTTATTAGGCCTAATAAGCCAAAAGGGAAAACAACAAATTGACAACCAATTTCTTTAAGAATGATCAAAAACTCAAAATTAATTAGATTTGAAAAGATTTGATGATAATTTTTGAATTAAAATATTTTAATAAGACAAAAGGGAAAAGACAAATTGACAACTAATTTCTTTAAGAATTAACGAAGATTTAAAAAAAACCTAATTAGATTTGAAAAGATTTAGTTAGAAATTAGATTCTTTCCTAATATTTGAAATTAAAATATTAAATCAAAGAAAACAACAAATAATAACAAAAAATTGATAATTCAACTAAAATTTCCCATTGATTTTTGCATTAGAATAGACTTGTTTAAGACTGAACCAAATAGGTAGACTAAGTTAATTTGCGGCATTTTTTTATTACCATAAAATTAGGAATAAAAAAAATACACAATTAATTTACCCCTAGTTTTCTTCCAACCAAGATAGATTTAATTTACCAACGACGTGAGAATTATTATGGATTAGATGGAGAGCCTTGATGATTTCAATGGCGAGGTCGTGGGAGAGTACCTTCACATGATGATGTTTGACGACAAGACCATGAAGATTTATGCGGAAGAGGTAAACCAATCCCATTTGATTTTTATTCTCATTATTTTACTACTAAGTTTTTTTTTACTGAATGCTTGGATTTAGGATTAGACACAATTGCATTTGACAAGGGAGGATAGGATAGGATAGGCTAGTCTTCAAAATAGAACAAGGACAATTTACCGTAAAGGTTTGAACTAACAATGAACCTTGGTAGTAAAAGTAGTACTAAAAAGACGTATTTAAAAGACTTCATTGCTTGGAAGGCACTCTTTAAACATCCAATTAGAGGAAGTATCAAATTAGACATAGAACCCGTGTGATAAACTTTTAGCTCACGGGTGGGGTTAGAAGCGCTTACAGAAGGGGGGAACTAATGGCAACCCAAGAGGTGGTGCCATTTTTTCAAAGTATAATTTGTGTGCCTAAAATTTAATATCAATTCAAGAAAGTATAAGTGATTGCAAAGCATTGTAGTGGAAGGAGGTTCAACCTTAGATGTTTGTTTCTTAAAACTTTTCTTTCTATTTTTTACATTTTAAAGCCATTTTGCAAATACAATGAGTCAATTGAATTGACATTTTCTTTCTTCAGTGTGTTCTATGTTAATTTTCAATCATTTTGTAGTTTAAGATTTTTCATTTGAATAGGTTCAGAAATCTAATTTCACCTCCAAATGTGTTGCTAGGAAAATTTCAACATCCTTTTTCAACACTAAATCATTACATATGTAACCAAGTGATTCTAAATGTGATTCACATCAACTACAAGACATGCATTACAAGATAGTATGGTTGAAATTCGTATACCTAAGAGTTACATTTAGATCTATATCACTTCACAAGCAAGGATGTATTTAAATCTCAAAAGGCCCTAGAGATTTTGACTACAATTTTACCAAAAACACTCTATATTTGCCATTTCTAGTATAAATAGCAATTTTAGGGAAAAAAGCAAGGTCACATTTGTATTAAAAAATGTCTGTGTTGGTGGTTATTCTTTGGATTCATTCTTCAAGGAAAGCTAGCTATATGCTTGAAAAATTTTAGATCATTTGGAATAGTAAAACATGTTGGAAAAAAATAGTAAGTGGAAAGAAGTAGAAAATGATTAAAAAGCTGAATTGTTAACAATTTAATTATGGAATTGAAAAATGCCAATCGCAATGATTGTAATGTTGCAATAAGCAATCTAAAACCTACAATTTTATTTTTTTCAAAAACATTGAAAATTGAGTTAAATAAGGACTATAAAGCCATTTATCTTAAAGTAGAGATTCCATAACTACCCACAAAGTAAATTTCTTCATATCTTTTATTTCATCAATCAAAACATAATGATTAAAAGCTTTTCATGTGTATATACATATGAAAAAATAATTTCAAATTTTCAATTAAATTTTTTTTTCTAGAATCTTTTTTAGTGACCTGAGTAGGCCATTGAGCTTTGAAAACTACATATCATACAATGACTTTTTGATCATATAGTCAAAAGTTATGAAAATTGTTGGGTCCTAAAGCTAATTGCGAGGCACATGTTGTTCAATAATTTCAAAGAAAAAATATTCCATTTGCAATGAGTTGCCCAAAATTGCTATGTTGCCCAAAAAATGTAGTTTTGAGTGTGGAGGGTTAAAGGATTGGATTGTAGAGTCAAAGGTTTGGAATTGTGTTGAAGTGACTTCATTTTTGAGTTCACTTAAGAACCTTCTTCAAGATGAACTTTTTAGGATTGTCATATAAACCATTTTCATTATTCTATGATCACTTGACGGACATTATTGGATTGTCATTGGAAACATGTTGGGAACTAAAAGAATCATAACATTGTGTTGGGTATGACAATAGAAAGCTACGTGATTTTGCTTTGAATATATTTAATGATCTTTCTTTTTCAAAAATAATTTGAGCCGAATAAATATGAAATATTCCTAGATTTCTTGTGAGTTTACAAAAAATATTAATAAATTCAATAATTACAACTATAGACAATGATGTAACAGTCCACAATGGGCTTCTTACTTTAAATTGGAAGTTTTTGGTTTAGAAGATGTACCTCCAAACTCCCAAGGATTTTTTCCATTAAAAAACCCACTCAAAATTTCCATTTCTATTGCTATAAGCAAGAGAATTTTAAAATTTTAATTTTTCTATATCTAACCATAAGATCTTGCATTAGACTTAGAAAAAATATATGGAAAGAAATTTCAAATACTTTGACAATGTAGATTGAAGGATATTTGCATTTAAAGAGAAGAAAACAATTTTTTTTCATTGTGCTTAATTAGATTTTTTACTTTTAAATCATCTTAACTTAAAATTTTTGCTCTATTCATTTTGAATTTTTGACATCTTTTGTTGAAAGAATGAATTGAGAGTAAAGGAGAAGACATTTGAAAAACTAAGCCTGACTTAAAGTAGA
Organism: Thuidium tamariscinum; assembly: GCA_947034885.2. NCBI lineage: Eukaryota > Viridiplantae > Streptophyta > Bryopsida > Hypnales > Thuidiaceae > Thuidium > Thuidium tamariscinum. The sequence continues at coordinate 8,727,080 of OX344750.2, read as the reverse complement.
ATGAGTAGATTCAAAATAGAATGAAAAACTAAATTGTTGGTAGCTCAAAGATGGAATTGAAACAAAATATTTTCATTAGTGAGATTGTTTTAGGAGCAAACATAGCCTTGTCTAACAATTTGTTTTGAAAAATTGTTAAAATTGCATTAAATAATGAATTCTACAAGTTCTTTTTCAAGAAGATGCTTAGATTGCACAAAAAACAAGACTATCCATAAGTTTTTCTCCATAGGGTTAAGGTTTAACTTCTAAAGTTTCAAAGTCCCTATAGGGAACTTCTGGAAGTTTGGATAGGTTCAAATTACCTTGATTTTTGACACAATTTCCACAATTTTCTTTAATTGATTTGAGAAAACAAATTATGTAAATTTACAAAAATATGATATAGTAGATACCATTGGATTGATAATTCAAAAATTATCATCTTTCATGTGGATGTCATTTTAATATCTATACCTTATCATCTTTAAATATGTGACCATGTATGTAAAATATCCAACTATTTTTTAGCTCCTTAAACATGTAAAAGGTGTATGATCCAAATTCACTATAAGAAACCTGTTTTTTTTGGTGTCACGCCAAAAACATAATATGTTTAAAAAAACATTATATGTTTTATAGAACATTGGGATGTCCAGTGAATGAAGGCTAAAAAAAGGGAAGATTTAATTAAATGTTGTAAAAAGCATGCTAAGTTATTGTCACAACAAATTGGTGTTATCCAAAACAATGATATAGTTTAAAACATGATTGTCAACATAAAAATGTTTTTAAAATCATCCAAGAAAACATTCATATCCACGTCATCATTCTTGGTCAAATTTAGTTAAAGTAATTAACAAAATATTAATTCGATCAGAGGTAAAATGACTGGCCACGATAAAAAAGATGAAAACGGGTAGATGGTGTGGAAAATTAGGTGACATGGCATCTGACGTGGACCAATGACATGGAAATCACGTGACATGGACATGGTATGTTGACGTGGCATGCCACATCAACAATCATGACAGACTTATGTTACAACTTTAGATGTTTCTTTAAACATCATACTAGACATAAGATGTTTTTAAAGACATCATTTTTAGTAGAATTGTTATTTACTGTTTGCAATTGTAACATCAAAGCAAATATTAATCACTGTGCAATTCATAGCATCAAAAAGGATAAGCAAACCTTATGTAAGCTAATGGAGATGTCTTCTTTGATGTAAGCATGACTATAAAATGACCATCAACAAAGGTTTTCATGTGTTGTGAACATCCATATTTTTTTTCTTTCCTTTTGTTGAGCATATTCTTTATTTGATAAAAACATTTTTTCCTTGTAATTCCAATTCCAATAGTTTTTGGTAAAAATAATAAATTCTTTAATTTATTCATGACATTATTTCAATTGAATATTGTCATTAGGGAATCTAGGACATTTATATTCTTTATATTATTGTAGTTGAGTATTTATCTTATTACAAGATTAAAAAATCCCATTTTCTCATTTTTTTTTACTACAATTGCATACAAGGGCTCTAAAAAAGAATAACAACACAGTTTGTATTTTTTGTACTATTAATTACAATTGCACATTTTTCTTGTACTAATAAGAACACCCATATTTTTAAAAATCAAAGGTAAGTATTTTCTTCAATATTAGATTGGAGAATTTCAATTTCTTTGTTTGTTACAATAGAAGATTCTCTTCAAATGAATAAGCACACAATTTATATTCTTTTCACTATTTGAAGTTCAATATTATCTCTTTACAAATCTAAACATCCATGTTTTTTTTTATTAATTATGTATAGGTATTAGTAACACCTACATTTTTTTTATATGCAATAACTTTAGTTTATAAGATTAAAATCATGTATGCCTTTTTCATAATTTCAATACATAATGTAATTAATTTCTTCAAGTGAATACAATAAGACCTATATTTTTTTCTTTTTTAAGGTAATTTCTAGGGCAATTGACCTTTTCTTTTTTGTTAGAAGAATGAGGGGATCCAAATAATCTTTCCATCATTGGAGTTTGGATTTTCTTTTAGAAAATACCAACATTCATTTCTTTCTCATTGTTACAATTGGATATATCTTTACAAGACTAAGACACACTTTCTTTGTAATGAGGGTGGAATAGATTTTTTCTACAAAAAATTAAGACTTGCAATATTTTTTAGTCTCACAATTGACAAAATTTACCTTACAAAAATTAGAACATTTTATATTTTTTCCTTCTCTTAAACTTGACAATTGACTACAACTTGGGGAGTTGGGGGGGAGCATTGTTGAAAAACATAGGAACAATGTGTAATAAAATATAGGATTTAATATATTCATTGCACGTAAAATTTTAATAAAATTATATTTATCATAGGGTGATTTAAAATTATAAAACATGCATGATTATATAAACTATAGAGTTAGACATAATACAATAAATTATGTGAAGAGTACATATAAAATAGTATATACAAATGTGAGTAACTAAAAAAAGGATTATAGAATACCATATGAAGCTTTAAATGTATTCATAAATTTTTTCCCATATTCTAAATACAGTACTTCATTACAAGGTACATATGATATATGCAAAAAAAACTTTAAAATTTAGTATCTAAGGGAAAAAAATGGGATGTAATCTTGAAAAGATTGGGGTCTATAGGAAAATAATGAGGTATAATCTTTAGAGAACCAAGGCCTTATTCTTTTGTTAAAAAACTTTTAAAAAATTCTATTTCTATAGCAAAGTGTAAATTTTTTTTTAAACTATTTTTTCTACAAATCTAACCATAGTATTTTTAGTATGAGAGTGTGTGGAATAAATTTCAAAATTTTGAACTACATAGATTGCAAAATCTTTACATTTAAAGTGAAAAAAACAAGTTTTTTTAGCACATTTGAGTTATTTGTAAAGTACACTAAACTGGGGTTTAAGCCCATGAGTTTGGTGAACAAGCTGGTTGAGTTAAAAAAGTCGAAATAAAAGTGGGTATGAAACTTATTTTTCCATCAAAATGGTGCCTAAAAAAGTTTGGTCCTCACTTTTAAAGTTGTGTGACATAAGTATCTTGCAAAAAAGTTTGACGCTTCAACTATAGTTGCCTTCTCAACTTCAAAAAAAGTCATGCCCAAAGTGGGGGGACTTTACAAATAACTCAATTGTGAGGTTTAATTTTTTGGACTTTGAGCCTTCTTAACTTTATTTTTTTGCACTATAGAGTTTTGAGCTTTAAATCTTTGAAATGTATAATTGAGTTGAGACTCTAGGGGAAAAAAAGTACAAAAAAACTTAATTTTTATTCTTTAAAAAAGTGTTGTATAGAAGTAGGTATGAAACGAAAGGAAAACTGAAATAATTAATATCTTGAGGGTGGAATTAGAATGCACTAATCCCATCGGTGGGCTTGTTCTAGCAAGAAAAATAAACCATAGGCAATTTTTTTTTAAATAGTAAAAATTGCATTTGAAATTGAATCCTACAAGTTATTTTTCTTTAAACTCAAATTTTCAAAATTTGTTTTGTTGCTTGATCTCCTTTATTTTGAGCGATTTTGGATATAACTTTTATCCCTAGGCATCAATTGAAAAAATTATATTCCCATGAAGACAATAAATATTTCTATCTTCAAATTTAAAAAAAGAAATCAGGATAAAATTTGAACTTGTAGGTACCTGCCCAAAATTCCGTCTGTCCCTCAAAGGAAAATGGTCTTTTAGGGGATAAGTAACATATTCTATTTTAAAATGCCCACCAAAAAAATTATAATTATCAATATGATGCAATTAATTAATCACCGACATTTATCTTTAATATAAAAAATACTATTTCTTTTCATGAATTTGGCAAGGTAAATAGTCCCCTTTTAAATAAGTCATTATTGTAGGTGTATGCAAAATATAAGAGAGAGTGCCACTTCTTCGGACTACATAAGTCTTCAATAAGAATAAAAGAGTTTACATTGTCTCTTTTTTCATTATTATTTGGCAATTGATTTTTAATAGAGAGTAATTTTTTGCAATTTTTTCATTCTTGTTTATGACAATTTTTTATCTAACATAGTAATGTATGAGTGTAATAGTTATTTTTAATTCTATCTTGTATTCCTTTATTCCAAAACTTTGTAACTAACTACATTGAACAAATAAAAATATTGATAATTCTAAACATAAACTTTCAAAGTTGTAAAATCTATTCATATATATATATATAGATACTTATTTAATTATATATACTTATACATAAGGAGTACATTTAAATGCTTGAAAAAAATATAAAGAGATTTTACTACTTTGAAAGTTTATGTTTAGAATTATTGACATTTTTTCTTGTTTACAATAATTAATTACAAATTTTTCAAGTAAAAAAGATATTTATAAAGCTAAAAATAACTTCTTCACCCCTATATTATATAAGACAAAATTTTTTAAAAATTCAATAAAACATTCTAAAATGTAACTTCACATTGAAAGTTTATTTTCCTTAATTGTTGATGCAATAGTCATCTAAATGTGATCTCTATAACTATTTGAGTTAAAAAAACATGCCATTTCAATTCATTTTTCAATCTTTTCTAAAATACATACCACTTGTTATTTGAGATGAAAGTTTTTGGCACTAGAAACTTATAATTATTATTAAATGAAGCTCAAAATTGTAAGTTGAAATTCATGTTTATTAAAAAGATATCTCTTCTAGGATGTAGAGATAAAATTCTAACACAAATGTCTTTGTTTGAATGTTGTGAACAACATGAATATGTCCATTGAGACACCATGTACAACATTGTAACAAGGAATGTCATGTCTTCTACAACATCATTAGTTTTGAAAGGATGTCAGATTTTATATCAATGAAAATGTCAAAAAAATGCCAAAGAAACTGCCCTTTCCAATCAGCCTCTTAAATTTGCCCATAACTTTTAGGTAAAGACTTGAAATTTGAAACAAATTTTTGGAGAAGAAACTCAGCTTAAATCAACAACTTTTCTTAGATGAAAGTATTTTGAAAAAAGTTGCTCTACTATGCCTAAATCTAGTCTAAAAATGCACTTGTAACTCCAATTTCTGCATTTTAGCACAATGTCACATATGGTTTGTCTTACCTTCCCCCCTTGAACATGTATAAAAAGCTTGAGTTTTCCTCCTTACATATTCATAGGCAAATGCGTTTTGAGGTGAAATATGGTGTATATTGTAATGTGTAAATTGTATGGAGTATTAAGTATGGTGTATGGCGTGTATATGATGTATTGTATATGATATATGGAATATTGTAAGTGATGTATGGAATTTTGTATGCAATGTATAGTGTATTATATGATGCTTTAGTGGACATTATACTTGCATTGCATATGTACTTGGTAATTATTTTAAAATTCATATGTGCATTAGGGTGGAGAAATAGGACTACACATATTGACACCATGTTCCACATTGCATTCAATAATTAGGATGTCAAATGTGACATCATTTTTTTACCTGAATCAAATAAGATGATCCAATATGCATTTATAAAGAAATGTCAACATTTAAGTTAACATTGCAAAACATCTCGATGTTCAAGTTGATGTCTCAAGAATAATCTCATAAAGTGTGTAGATGTCTAAGCTAACATCCCAAAAATCATTAAAATGTCTAAATTAATATCTCTAAAAATAGTTTGAAATTTTTAAGTGGCACAAAATTGTGCTAACGTGACATGCCCCGTCAACATATTTGGATGCCATGTCATCCAATTTTTCATTGCCACATCATCAACAGGCAATGGATGAAAAATCTTCCATGTTGGCATTCCCGCGCTAGGTGGTAGCCACATGGCAAACTTTGAGGCCCCCATTGACCAATGTTTTTTTTTATATTCAAGGCTTAACATGTCATGTTTTCATTAGTATAGCATGTTTTTGGCACGTTAAAATTAATGCAAGTAAATTAATGTCCATTTTGACATGGTAAAACATCACATGTAACATTCCTATGTCAAATCTGTCGTTTTTCTTGACACCAAAAAAAACACAGGTTTCTTATAGTGATTGGAAGTGCCAAGCATAATTTGGATACAATAACAAACTTTTGTCACTATTTTATATCTCTATTCATACATCTTCTATGTCAAATAGAACAAAAGTAATTGTCCAAAATTAAGGTCATATGAACATGCCCAAAGTCCTAAGAGTCACCTAAGAGGACATTTGATCCATTAGGAGCTAAATACAACCTTATCTTGTAGTATACAGTGAACATGACTACCAAGTCATATTCATTATAAGAATTCAATTTATGTGATTTATGTGCAAACAATCCCCAAAACGCTTAGAATACCATACCCTACTAGAAGGTTCAAGTCATTAGTGAAGAATATTTATTTTTAAGTCCACAAGCAAGGTTGGTAAGACTAAAATGTAATTTATGATATTTAGGCAACCATTCAATATTGAAGAAGGTATAGGCATTTGAATTAGTATAGATACTTCATTTGATAGTTTTAAAGAGGATAAGAGGTTATTTGTTAATAAAATGCATAGAACATTGAACCAAGTTTACTACAAATGGCTATCACATATCACTAAAGAAAGATATTGTGGTTTTTCTTTGATTAATTACAATTTTCAAATATTAGGCATGAGAAGGGTATTATTATTTTTTAAATAGGTAAAAATTATGAATATTATTTATTGACAAAACTCCCAATAAAATACAAGAACTGCATCCAATGAAGTTCTATTTTGCTCTAGTAGAATTCACCCAAGATAAAACTACTGAAGGATAATTATATTAAATTTATTTCTATTATATAAAATTATTAGTAAATATTGGCACATTTATATTTTTGGACGCACTCTAACCTATGGTTGTTAATCAATCATTTTCATTCAAATGTTATTAATAAACAAAATTTTCAAGGAATATCAATTAATATTACATTATTACAAATCATCAAGTTTTCATCTCTAAGGAACAAAACTATGATTTTTGGCAACATAGAAATTTTGGACAACATACTGTGATTGAAATCTATATTTTATTTTTTAAAGATTATATACAACATGTGCCCAAGGAATAGCTTTAAGGCTTAACAACTTTTTAAACTTTTGACTACATGGTTAAAAAGTTATTGTATGATATGTAGTTTTTTCACCAACTGGATAGTTTGGATAGATTTTAAAAGTCATTTTCTTTTACCAAAAAAATTTGAAATTGGTTTTGTAAATTGATGTATATATATAAAGCTTTAAATCATTCCATTTTGATTAATGAGATGAAAGTTACAAGGCAAATTTCACTTTGCAAGTAGTATAGATTCCCAACTTTAAAAGAGACTTTGATGTATTTTATTTAAATCAATCTTCAATAGTTTTTGGGAAAATATATTATTATAAGATATATATTACTTATTATGGAGTACAACATTACAACCATTGGGATTGTCATTTTTTGATTCCATAACTAAATGATCAACAATTTTATTCATTGGTTTGAATCAATCCGTCTACTACTTCTTACTTGATATTTCTTCCCTACATGTTGTACAATTTCAAATGATCTAAAACTTTTCAAACAAGTAGCCAATTTGATTTATAAAATGAATACAAAGAAGCACCATCATTTTGGACATTTTTTCATACAAATGTGACCTTGTCAAATATAGCTGCCCTATATTTTGAAGGGCCAAAAAAATGAATTTAGCCAATTCAAATGCTAATATCTTATAATCTACTTGGTGAAAATTTATGAAATTTTTTCCACATCTTTTCAAACTAAACTTCTATGAGATCCTAAAGTTACATGTGTCCGAAAATATTTTTTCCAAAAATTTGGTACTGGTACTAGAAATCTAAAGTAGTTTGGAGCATTTTTGGTAAAAACATAGTGAAGAAACTTATGAAGTTAAAGGCATCCTACTAATTATGGGGATTAAGAAAGTCATACACAAAATTCAGGAGAAAAAAATTGAAAAATCATTTTATTTGCTTATTTGACTTTACAAAATTAATATTGTACTGACAAACCTGATGATCATGAAATAGATCCCCCAAATCCTATTTAACTTAATCCTTAACAAATGTGTTGGATGACTATGCTTTCCAATCTAACATCATTAAATTTATATGTACTATTTTGTTCTCATAAGCAAGTATAAATTTTTTTAAATTAAAATCATATACGTAGTATCTTTTATATATTGGAAGGATTGCATTCCTTTGTAAAGATTTGAAATTGTTGTTAGCATTATTTTGAAGAATTAAAAGCAGGACACTTGTATGAAATGAAAAATTTGTTTAAATTTTTCTGTAAAGGTATCATTGGTGATTTGGATTAAATTTTCGATATTGAAAATAATCCTTGATTGAATTCTTTGAAGGTAAACAAGTTGATGTCCCGCCAAAACTGAAGAAGATGATTGCACTATAAAAAAATTATTTTATGGATTTGGTTTTGAATGCCATAACCTTGAAGAATTTTATAGGTTTTCACCAAAAATTGATCCAAATTAATCTTTCCTAAAAGAATGTTGAAAATTTTGTCCAATAAATTATTGAAACCCATTATTATTAATATTATTGTTGGATTCAATTATAAAATATTTTATTTAAGTTACTAAAACATTGTTATACTATGAAATGCTCAAAACAAGCAATCTCAAGATTCTGAGCAATTGCAAGATTATGAAGGATGCACTTGAAAAAACAAACATATAAGAGGATTTTCAGTTGGTGTAGGAGACTATGAGTTCTAGATTGTGGGAACTTGCTGAAAGCTACCACAAAGTCGATTTGATGTGGCCAAGAGACTACCACATCATATATTAATATGTAATATTTATTTATTTATTTTAAAAATAATTTTTCATTTTAAAAATAATTTTTAATATTGTTTTTTAAAATTTTAATTACTTTTTAATTAGTAATTAATCTGATTGGTTCACACACTAGAGAACAATGCTGAAATGGTCTCTCAGAGCCCTCAAAATTCCTCTTATACATTAAACTCTATAAAAATGAAGAAGTTCCCTCTTTCAAAAAATCTATTAAACAACTTATACATCTTACAAGCACAAATTTGCAAAGCACATCTTTTGCAAGAGAATCCCACAAAAAATACATTTAGAATACATATAAAAATTTCAACAAAAATTTTATTTCACAAAGTATCTCCAAAATAAACATTTAGTACAAAAAAGTTGACATGACAAAAAATAAAAAATTGACATTCATTTAGACATAGGATTTAAAACTATCAATTTCAAAAGTGGTAGTATTACAAAAAAAACTATGTTTCTATACATTACTTTTCAAATTTTTAAGAAATTGAGTGCGTAAAGGAGCTTCAAAATTTTAGTTTTGACAACAAATTCAATAATTGTCTGCAAAAGAAAAAACCACTTAATGTGCAAGTAGTGGATTAAAGATAAAATGATTTAAAACTTTCCAAATAAATATAAATAAGCCCAATGTTTGAACAACAACAATTTTGAATTGTTATGAGTTGCAACTTTTGAATGACACATCAAAATGGTATAGAAATTAAACAACCTTGATGTCAAATCAATCATGTGCTCATTCTAAATTTTATAATATTAGATCAAACAAGCATTTAAAGTGATAATAGGATTGGAAATGAACTTTTTATAAGCTCAATTATTGATTGTGCTAGCTTTATGACTAATTTGGAAGTTGCAACTTGGGACGCATTATTATCCATATAATAAATTATCAAAAGAGGCATTTTGGGAGATGGAAAACATTTAAGTTATTGGAAACAATCAAAGTTTTAAGGATGTTGTCGATGTGTCAAGGATGAAAGAGGTTGAAGAAATTGAAGTCATTGAAGTATGTCGAGGGGGCAAACAATGGGTAGTAAAGAAGAAATAATTGGCAATGAAAGCAATATTGGAAATGATTTGTATTCAATAAAAGATGTTATCAATATCATGCCAAATGAAGAAAATGATGTCTTGAAAGTAGCTATCAATACAAGCATTGGAGGTGCTTTGAGTTCATTAACAAATAGCTTTTATCTAGCATTACAAGAAGAAATGAATCATTGCAATGTGGCTCAAAGTTGAAACATTCCTTGCAAGCCACTATGGCACAAAATGGTCAAATAACTATAAACTATAGAAAGATATAAAAACACAATTTATATTGTTTTAGGCGACATTTTAGATAGTATCATAGAGTAGATTCAATTAAAATACGTCCACCTAAAAGATTGGTTGGCGACTTGGTGCTCAACATCCAAAGCTCTTTGCAACTATTAATGTAAAATGAATTTCAGCTCATTAGATAAGCCACAGATGAAAATTTTCAAAATGCTAGGTATGCATATATTTAGTTATTTTATGTCTTTAAGTCTTTGCAACCCTAATCTTTTCACTAGCACCTCACTTTTATTTAAAAGATTTGCTTGGGATATTATGTTACTAACATTGTCTTCCAATGATTTCACAACAATGTTTCTTTAATATGTCAAATAATCTCTTTGACTTTGAACCATGTATATTGGGTCTTGTAGCATGGTACGAAATGTTTCTTTTAATACTTCTAACATGCCACATAATGGTTTCCTTGACTTGTGATTTTAGTATTAGTGATTTAGTATTAGTTTCTTGCGGGAAGTCATTGAGACTCAAGTAGAAACTATTTCCTTACACTTGAAAAACAATGGGGTTACAAAAAGGTTACAAAATTTTAGATCAATAGCTAGCTTCATGTGGTTGAATAAAATAATAACATGTTTTCAATTTGCTTTGTTTGTCCAATTAGGGTGGCCTTCTTTAGGCCCCACTGTTTTTCTAATGAAGAGGTTGCTACAACTTGTCTAATCATCTCTTTCACTCTTAGTTTTGTATTTAGGTCTTGTAGGAAGACATGGAATGGTTTCTTGAATATTCTTTTTAGGATTTGATTCTTGCACAAATTGTTGAATGGTTACTTTGACTCTCATTCTTTGGTTTAGTTTCTTGTAGCAAAACCTTCAGACTCAAATAGGAACAATCTTTGTAAAAAAACTAAACTAGGCTCTATAAAGTCTTGGAAGGTTTGACTTTTGTTTGATATTGTATTATTAGGAAAGTAGACATTAGAATAGGAGTCAATAGGCAACATTGGCCAACATATATATTGGCCCTAAATTATTGAAGAGACACCAATTGTAAGAGCAATGGATAGTGTGAAAATTGTAGAGGGTGGAAAAGAAGTCAAAGTGAGTGAAGGAAAAAAAACAAAGTAAGTGGGTGCAGATGGGAAAAAGCTACCAAGGCAACAAGTCTATGGTAATTCTCCTAGTGGGGAATCTTTTAAGAAGGAAGGTCAAGTAGGACTTTTGTTGAAGCAACTAAGGTCACATTAAGGCCAAAAAGACTAATGAAAGATAGTTGAAATTGTAAGTGGTATCTCTTTATAACGATAAAAAAATACAAGTATTGTTGTTCAATAATGCAATACAATAAAAACTTTGGAATTCACAATCTCATTTACATCTTTCAACTTTACATATTTTCATAATTCTTTTTTTTCATAAATAGCCTTTATCTTCTATTTAGAAACCAAATGCTACAAGCTTCAAGATCAATTGTCTTATACTCCACCTAAATAATTCACACTACAATAATCTCTAACATATCAAAAATAAATTGGCACACCTACATGGTGGCTCAACAACAAATAAATGTAATTAGACAATCATTCTTTTAGCTATTTTTCAATTGAAAGATATATCATTACAACTTGAGTCACTTTCTTGCATATTCTAATTGATGTCATGTGCTAATTGTGAATTGAGTAAGAAGGCTATTTATATTCTTAGGATGATTAGTCATGTTTCCAAGAATCTCAAGTATGGACTACCAACTAAGAGTCAATCTATCTTTATAAAGAATACTTCTAAGTCTATTTGTCATTTATTGCCTTATTGACATTCAACTTGCTATTAGATTTAAATTGATTCCCTTTCTACACTTAAAATGAAGAACTAAGTCCAAAAATAAAAATGTTTACTACAGTGAAGCATCACGATATGCTAGTTGCAGTGTCAAGGATTCACTGACACCTCCCATCATTGCAAGCACTACCACAAGTAGCATTGCTTTGAATTGGTGTACTACCGACCAAGATTTTCAAACTCTACAAGTATTTTTCTTATATAATGCATTTAAAGATTTTTGTGTCTTTAGTTGACCTTTGTTTATCTTTTCTTCATAATATAGAACATTTGAATTACTTTTTCACCAAAAAAATGGTATTGTATGTGCCCTACATTAAATACCAAAATGACATTTCTTAGAACTATGGAGTGAACACTAGACTATTATGGCAAGGCCACTTCTTTTACACTAACTAGTCTTCCTTTAGATAGTTTTCTTTAATCTTGTCTCTCAACTTCAATTTCAATTGCCTTTGGCACCTATAGTATTCTATATATAAGCATGTGACAACATTGCAATATACATCCAAGTTATCAATCAAGATACAAATGGATGGTCTAGCATAGGTAATTTATTTACACTACAATTTTGGTTGCTATGAAGTATTTTATTTCTATTTCTATTGATTTAAAAAGTTCTTGTAAGATAAACTTATATTTATTTGATCTTTTTTTTATCTTCTTGTTGATGATATCAAACATTTAAGTCACATTTTCAATAACTAAATGATATTGTATATACACCAATTTTTTATGCCAAGATAACATTATTTGCCTTCACTCTAAATAGTGAAATCAGTTTATTTCTTACTAATTTCTAGACATTCAACATTGTTTAAATATTTATTGTTTTGTACAAGGATGCACTACTTTTGGATTAGTTCTTGGTGTAGTTGCAACTTATGAATCTCCATGTGTACAATTGAAAGTATTTGTAGAAATGTTTGTTGACTTTAATGGCTTGTAGAATGCTTTTCTTGGAGGTAAGGCAACCTAATTGTAAAAGCAAACTAATTTCACTATTTAGTGTAGGAAACATGATTAGATCTTGACTTGTGTAGTAAGTTGTCCATGAAGTTGTCAAATGGTTTCTTTGATTATCACACTTTGATTTTGGATGACACAATTTTGGTGGCACTTCAAAATTTTACATTTCAAATGTCACTACTAACATAAAAACACTTAGATGGTCAATGTAGATGTCATTCTCTTATAGTTTGTTTTTTTATCTACATGTATAAGACTTGATATTTTTTTGAATATTGCACATTTGACATGATCATTTGCACTCCTAGTAGCTTAGTTAAGTGTCAAATCCTCAATAGAAAGATGCATTCATTTAAAATTGAATTTTTTTGAATATATCATCATATTTACAAAATTTCGGTAATAGTCTATTGTCAAAATTGTTACTAATAGCCATATTTAGCCATTTGGATTTTTATATCTATATATTGACAAATACAAGGTATACCAAGTGTAAATAGTCACTTAGAAATGACTTGGCTTTTAAGTCATGAGGCCAAATGACTAATACAATGAAATGAAGTCATGACATGGTGATGGACTCTTCAAATCATTAGGCTAAACAACTAAAATAATGAAAGGAAGTCGCAACATGGTCATGAGATCACTAAATGATGACGTCAAATGGCTAAAATAATGAAATGAAGCCACAATATAGATATAGAAGCATTATGCCACACAACTAACAACTAAAGCCACAAAGTGAAGCTAGTTAAGTACAACCATAATTATTGCTTTATACAATTTACATATCCTTCATCAACAAAACAATGAAAATATTGTCTAAATTTAATTGTGACTTCTTAAGTAAATAAAATAATTGCTTTCCATTACATTCAACATTTTAAGCTCTATTTCATTTTTAAATATTTTAAATATTTTAATTTGAATCAAGTTTGAAGGATATTTTTTTGATAAAATACACTTTGTATTCTTATTGCTTAGATAATATTATCAAAAGGAAATTGCGATGATATATACTATTCAAATGTTAAAAAATTAGACTTGGAATCTACAAACTTGATTAGATGGTGAAAAATTTGAGATTATGTGTGATAAAAAACATTTCAATCAGTTCATTCAATACTCAAAATTGAACTTGTCATCCTTAAAAGATTAAAATTCCCAAATTCATTTAAATCAAATTATTGCTTTAATTCGAGGTTTCTTCAACTATTTAGTTTAGCTTTTGTGTATATGGTTTTTTGCAAATAGATTTTTTGGATGCACATTTAACTACAAATTTGAGAGTTTTATTTGTATGCATAGACAAGTTAATTTGGATGCATTTTCAATGAATTATTGAATGTATTTTTTTTTAAAAGAAAAAAAAACTAATTAATTGTATAGGAATGACTGCTTGGACTTAATTTTCTTTCTAAAGGCAATAGTATAAAATTTCATCTATGAAGCTATAGAATTGTGTGTTAGAGCTTGTGTTTGAATTATTATCTTCTTATTTAGTATTATTGTAACCAAAATAAGTCACCTCGTGATGAAATAATAAGTCAAACTACAATAGAAATAAATGAGAGACCCTTATTCATAATAAGATATTTGCAATAATTAAAAAAACAAAAAACAAATAGTCACACATATAAAAAATAACTTACTTAATTAACCCCTAAAGGACCAAAGTGCATTTTTTTGGCAACATAGCAATTTTGAGTAGGTTCCTAAAAATGAATTTTTTATTTATATTTCTTTGAAATTTTCATACAACATTTTCTTAGGATGTAGCTTTAAGTCTCAACAATTTTTATAACTTTTGACTACATGGTTCAAAAGTTATTGTATAATATGTAGTTTTCATTGCTCAACAAGTAATCTGGGCAAAATATATAAATTATTTAAAAATTATTTTTCTAACAAACCAAAATTTGAAATTGGTTTATTAGATTTTTATATAAGTAAAAATCTTTGAATCATTCCATTTGGACTAATGAGTCAAAAGTTATGAGGATTTTTGGTTTCGAGTAGTTTGCAGCTAGTTATAGAATCTTTACACTACAAATTTCTTTTTGAAATTCTTTATTTAATTCAATTTTTAATATTTTTGAAAAAAAATTAAAAAAATTGAATGTAGATTGTTTAATAAAATATTACAACCATTGGGATTGGATTTTCTTAAATCTATAAATAAATTGTTAACAATTTAGTATTTGGAATCATTATCAACTTTTTTCTACTTACTATTTTCTTCCTACATGTTGTACAATTCCAAATGATTTGAAAATTTTCAAGCATCTAGCCAACTTGAATTGAAGAATGAATCCAAAGAGTTACAACCATTTTGAATAATTTTTCATAAAAATGTGGTCTTCTGAAGTGCAACTGCCCAGATTTTCACAGTGGTAAAAAAATGATTTTTGTAACTTCAAATACTAATATCATGCAATTTTACATGGCAAAAAAATTTGAATTTTTTTTACATCAATTCAAACTAGTGCACTAATAGATCCTATAGTTACATTTGTCCAAAAATGTTTTTCTCTTAAAATTTGGTAGTTGTCCTAGAAATGATAGTTTTGGAGCCATTTTGGTGAAAACATAGTAAAAAACCTTTAGGAATTAAAAAATTTTGGTCTCTAATTCTTTAAAACCTCTTAAGTTTGAAACCCATCTCAAGGAGGCAAAGAGAATTGGAGTCTCAGTTTTTTTATTTTTGAGTAATTAAAAAACAATAATACTTGTATTTGGAATTCTAGAATTAGAAATCCATGAAAAAAATGATTTTAGAATTTGCAATATTGAAGATGTTAATAATTATGGAAGGATTTTTTAATTTTAAGTTTCAAATTTAATTTACAAGAGATGGTGATAGAAATTTCAAGTCAAACTATACAAATGTAATGCAAAAATTCAAAATCTACATATTTTGTTTATTTACAAACAAATGGCGGTTGCAAACTATAGTCCTTTAGTTCTTTGGGTAGTTCTTTGACAAATTGTTTGTGCACTCTTATGCACTCAATGAACACTCGTCTATATTGATATAATTTTGGATTTTTAATCATTTGATATCTCAAATAGACTCTATGGAGAAACAATTCTTCTTTGCTTTGGTTAGAAGTAGAATTGCTGCAAATTGATACTATAAGGGAGGTCATCAATCTTTTTTGCCTCAACAAAAGGACAAGGAATGCAATCTCTTATAACTAGGTATTTCAATGCATATACTAAAATGCACATGTAGTCTAAATCAACTTCCAAGCATAGAAAATGAATGTTAAGTGTATCATTAATGTCACATGGTACACTTTACATTCAATTACAAACAAATCAAATCCTAGAATATTCAAAATCCTTACGCTTCTTTCAAACATCATATTACATGGTTAAGAAACATTTTTCCTTTCAAAACAATCCATAATTTGGAAGACTATGATTTAATACATACAAGCATAAAAACAAAGAGAACAAAAGAAGTGGTAGTCATGTACCACAAATACAAGAAATGGAATTACTTCTATGATGATGAGTGTTTACTTCACTCCAAATTGCTTTGTCTAAACCTTAAGTACCTATTGGTTCTTCACTTT
Organism: Thuidium tamariscinum; assembly: GCA_947034885.2. NCBI lineage: Eukaryota > Viridiplantae > Streptophyta > Bryopsida > Hypnales > Thuidiaceae > Thuidium > Thuidium tamariscinum. The sequence continues at coordinate 8,710,592 of OX344750.2, read as the reverse complement.
CCATGACAACATTGTGGTCAGAAAGAAATTCCTAGAGCAACATTCTTCCATTTCTTTGCAAACATTGATCCCTAGTCCTCAACATGTTGGCCTTTCCTCTAAAATTTTACATCTCTATGTTCAAAATGTAGTAACAATCTCTAGTTGCTACAAATTATATGTGAATAATGTGATGCAAACATAAGCTCTAAACAATTGTTGCAAGTCGGATTCTCAGAATGTAAAGAGAGGAGCATCCAATGCAAATTTGTGAAGCCAACACACTCTATTTCTCCTCCCTTTAAGGAGCTGATACATTAGCTATGCTAAATCCTTGACATAGAGTCACTCCTAGCACCACCAATTTAGGTTGTTACAATACATGTTGTTTGAATTTACAAAGCCATAGCTTTATTTTGTGTGATGTATCTTTGTAACTTCCTTGAATATATAGAATTTGATATTATTGTAGCCTTAAAATTTAAAGGCTCAATTAGCAAAATATTGAATTGTTGCAAAATTTAGGTTGTAGTATTGCTAAAATATTTATTTATTTATTTATTTATTTTTTGAAACAAATGGCGAATCATTGCATCAAAAAGAACCAAGTACAAGCAGCCAAGCTCGGAGGTTGAATAGAAAACAGTAAAAAAAAGGAGCACAGTCAAAAAAGAGAATGGACCACTAGGAAAAGGTCTATAAAGAAGGGCCCCTTCATTGATCCACTGAATGGAGTCACCTTCTTTGTAGGTAAGGACGGGGTGTAACCAAATGCTATAGAACTGATGCCAAATATCATTAGTAGAACGGGGTTGAGGGTACACAGCTTGTTGAGTTTTGAGGAGGGCAACTTGACCATAGTTAAAAAAGGGCATTCCAAAGCATGGTTTGAAGAAGTTGAATGGGCCACCTTTCCTGAGAAAATACTAAATGATTCCTAGAAATCCAACATAGCCAAAGAGCTACCCCATGAAGTAGACTCCAAATAATTCATACTTTGTGAAATTTCTGAGGCAAAGGAGAACCAAAGATGCACTACATGGCATTGAGTCTATTGTGGGGGCCTTGGATAGGGGGAGAACTTCAAAGATGATGCACAATGGACTATGCGTAGTCCCAAATAACTTGTGATCTTGGGCAATGAAAAAAGCGATGGAGCGGAGTCTCAATATCACCCACCGAGCAACACAGGCAATTAGCATCAATACCTAGGGCAATTTGTGCTCTCTAAGAATTTACTACAACGGCATTATGCTAGATGGAACATATATTGCTACATCCTTTGGGGGCCTTACTTTCATCCAAATATATTGCCATGCTAGTGAGAAATGATTGGGTAAAAGACCGGCCCACTTGGAAGGGATAGCCTGTTTCGGGGAAGCCGAGCTAGTAAGAAGTTTACGTCCCATTGACATTGTATAATCTAATAATGGTTTTCTAGTGGCCCACTTCCATCTTCTCTAGTCAAAGTCTAGTGATATGATTGCCCTTGAAAAGAACATATATATGAGCCATTCAAGCTCTACTATTCTTGACCTAGACCACTCAAACTCGTCTAATGAGGTTTGTGTAAGTAGTTGTTTCTATAGACCATGGAAGGATGGATATATGTCAAGACTATGAACCAACAATGGCTTGGAATATCCCTCTGGGGAGACATATCACGTGTGGGTGCGGGCTAAAAAGAGATCGTTTGAGTTCTTCAAATTACTAGAGTACAATTGATAATGGGTCATGGGGTTGAGCGAAAACTCCTACCCAGTTGCTTGGAGAAACCTATTTGGAATGCTCTGAAAGCATGAGAATCCATGCTTGTAGAATCTGGTTCAACAGAAAAACCCAATGGTGTTGTTCCATAAGTGTGAGTGGGAATTTTGAAGAAATGGTGGCCTATAGTTTGAAATCTTTGTAGTTGGAATCCCACAAATCTCTAATTGTGCGCAACCCACTTTTAGCAAGTATTCTGGTCTTATCAATGGAAAAATTGAAGTTTGAGCCAATAAAATTGGTAGCCTACCAAATACTTGTAGCTCTGACCCCATCTACATTGGTTGGAGGTATAAGATCTATGTATTTCACGAGATGCTTCCAAGCACCTATAATATGATTCCATACTCGTGAGCCCTTTGGAGTTGATAATTTGTGGACTGTAAGCCAGGTTGTCGATGGGAACCAATAACTCAACTTGGGGTGGGGCTTCATTTTATATATCCTGTATCGTAGTAGAATTTTTAATCCACTTACACTAGGTTCAATAGCATAGAGTACCCATTTTGCTAAGAGGGCAGTGAGAGATATTTTAGGATTAAGAAGTTGGAATCCACCTAAGCTTTTAGAAAGATAACAATAATCCCAACCCACTCAAGAGTGTGTAAGGTGCTTTGACCTACTCCACAGGTAATTTCACAAACAATCATGAATGGTTCGAAGGACTTGTATAGAACCACACCATATAGATATAAAGAAGTAGAGTGTTGATAGGATAACAACATTAACCATTAAGGCTCTGCCAGCTAAGGATAATCTTTGTGTGGACCAATAAGATAATTTTTTGGTAGTCTTCTGTGATTGCTAAACTATTTGATTCTTATTGTGTCCACATGTAAGAGCTTGAAGACCCTCAAAATCCTAAAGGACAGAGAACCATAGGCCATATTGGCTCTTTGTAGTGTTTAAGGGTTAAATCTTCAAATATGAAGGAAATCACCTTCACCAAATTACATATTGGATCCCATATAAGTATCACGGTCACTATCTTTAGGTTATCATATCCAATCATTTTTAGTAATATCTAAATGAAAAAATGGTGTATTTCTAATTCTTGCATATTTTTTTAGAATTTTTGTAGGATATATAGTAGATTTTCAACCAAGCGAACCAACTATATCCAAGATATGAATATAGGCTGTAAAAACTTGTAAACATTAGTTGTAAGAAACTCTCTAAGGTTATCAAATTTTGTTGCCAATGATTTTATATAGTAATTTTGTGTATACTTGTAAACATTGAGGTTAAATAAATAACTATATTACAAACCCTATCAAATTAATAACGATAGTATTTCAATAACAATAATTGAAATCTAGAAAAATTGAACCAAAACATTAATTGAAATCTAGTATACCTATTCAAATCTAATATTATGGTTTGAACTTTTTTTTATGGAATTGATGATTTCAATTCCAATGAAAACAACAACATGATTTACAAAATAACTAGATCCAAAACAATAAAGAAAATTCAATACTATATATCAATTGTCATTTGAACACCTACCATCAAGAAATTTTTTGATTATAAAATGTCAAAATTTCCTTCATTGCCATTTAGAATAATGTAGGGTGGAGAGGTTGTTTACTCATTTTTATAATGAAATTCATTGTTTGTCGTAAATCCTCAAAAATTGGGGACAAGTTTGAAGATGGGAGTTTAACCACTCATTGTCTAAATGTATGAATTGTATTCAATGTAGAACTTCACACCTCATTTTGGAATAGTAGAATAACATTTTTCAAATAATTTTTTATAAATAAAAATGAGTAAATTAAGCTAATTTTCATCTTAAGAAAACTTTTGTGATTTTGAGGGTTCAACAAAAAGTTATAGACAAAATTCAAAGAAGATAACTGAAAATGTCAAAGAAAACTTTTGTTCCAACCTCTCTTTGAAATTTGTTCATAACTTTTCATTAAATTCTTGAATCTCAAATAGATTTTGAAAATGAAAATTAGCATGATCTAACAACTTCTTCTTTTTTACAGGTTTTTTTAAAGAAGTTATTCTACTATGCTAAAATTAGGTTTGAAGTTCTATATTGAACACAATTCCTACATGTAGTATTTGATTTTGATTTTGTATTTTTGTATTTGTTATCTTTTTAGTTTTCTATTTAATTCTAATTTTAGTATCCTATTCAATTTTATTCTTCTTTTCATTTTATCACAATTTTTTATTTGCCTAATTTTATTTCATTTTCAAATTTTACTTAAAATATTTTAAGCTTATAATCCTATTTTTCACCTCTAGAATTTTCCTTTCTTTTCTAAACATTGCATTTTTAGATTTCCGACCCAAATTATTAGACTATTTATCACCATATAATGAAAAGCTCCCTAATTGGTAGACTCTCTAATTGGTAGTTGTGGCTTACGTCAAAATACTATTATTGTTGGAATTGTAAATTCAACCAAATTATTTATAGTAATTTCGAATATATTAGTTCACAATATCTTCTAAAATTATCATTGGATTTCAATTGGATGAACCAAGCATGTAACCATGAAATTTCATCTTTTTGTGTCCCCATTACCTTGAAAGAATCCTATTTCATGATGAAATAAACAATCAAGGTTTGATATCATTATAGACATCTCTAGTTCTAGAATTCATTTAAGTAAAGCACCAATAATTGATATCAAAGGGCCATCTACTAATGATAATAGCAATTTAACCCCTAAGTGCTCTGTAGTCACATGAATTTTTCAATTGTCTATTTGCTTTTTCTAGTATAAATAGGGGTAACTAATAGATTGTATTTCTACTTAACCATGATAAATTAGACTATTTGATAATTGATACAAAAAGACTATTTGCAAATTAGATACCAAGTAGTCTAATTGGCTAGGATATGAAGTGGGACAAGTAGAGAAGTTGAACGTCCAATAGAAGTTAAGCGGCTCTTCAATTCCCAATGCTAGCTATTAGACCACTTGTCTTCTATTTTCTTATTGACTCTCACACATTGTATAATCAATAGAGTCATGGTTTGCTTAAGTCAAGTTGCTGTAATTCACACAATTTTTATCAATATAAAAATATATTTTAAAATTATCAAATAATCTTGTGCACAGTTGGTGTCACATGTTGTAATAAGTTGTCCCAATGGATTTGTTGTCTCACAAGTGCAATCAGTTCATGGTATTGGCTTGTAAGTTGCGAGTCAATTTTTTGTTAATTTGGTACACAGTAGCTGTAGTTTAGGAATTGCTTGTCCATTTGTTTTTACAAGTGGTGAATTGTCAAGATGTCAAATTAATACCATTCAATTTTGCATAGTCTTTGTATAGCTTTAGCCACAACTTGAAACCTTTTGAGTCTTCCATGAAAGAACGTCCTGGGAGTTGAAGAAATGATTTATGTAAAAACTATACTACATGCTCAAGTGACCATTTTATGGTTGCTGCCCAACTTCGGGCAGCATTTTTGGACAAAAAAAAACTTTTTTCAAATTTTTTTTTCAAAATTTCAAAATATTGGATTGTGTTTCAACATTTGCATTCAAAACTAAGATCTATACGGTAAAAAAAAGTTATAGCATAAGAAAGGAGAAATAGTACAAAGTGTCTAAAATTGCTTAGTGTTGAAAAACTTACTATTTGGGGGAAGTATTGATTCTCTCATTAATAAATATTTTTTATTTTTTAACAAATCAATAAAAAACACAATTTTGACCAATCAAAAAAAATTCAAATCCTAAAAATAGAAATTGTATTTTTGGTGAATTTTTGAAGTTATATCTTCAAAATTCATTTGAAGAGAGTCTATAAATATTTTTTAAATTTTTATTATATGGATACTTTCAAATTTTTGTGCTTTACATTATCTTCTTTGATGCTAACTTCAAAAAAGTTGTAAAGCTTATATTTTATAACACATTTGTATTTTGTCTTAATCCCTTGGACTTTTAGAGGTTGAATATTTTGCATTTTTTTATAAATCAATAAAAACACAATTTTGACCAATCAAAAAAAATTTCAAATCCTAAAAATAGAAATTGTATTTTTGGTGAATTTTTGAAGTTATATCTTCAAAATTCATTTAAAAATAATCTAAATTTTTTTTTTACTTTGACTGTATGGATACTTTCTACTTTTTGTGCTTTACATAATCTTCTTTGATACTAACTTCAAAAAAGTTGTAACACTTATATTTTATAACACATTTGTGTTTTGTCCTAACCCCTCGGGCTTTTAGGGGTTAAACATTTTTAAAAATGAAATGTCAAAATTAGCAAAGTTGTTTTTAGTTTCAAAGGCAATAGAAGAAGAATGGATCAAAACAATGGCCTCAAGTTTTTCCACCAATTTTCACTTGTCCAATCCACAATGATTATTTTGTAGTGTGGCATTGAGGCCACCACATAAGACCAACAATAAAGAACGAGAGAGGAGTTTGGCTAATAAAAATTGCCATGTGCGTGTGTCTAGGAAGGATGCATCATTGCAACTCATAGGATGTTGAGACACTATCATTAGAAAGATAATAATTAAGTTTTGACTTATAGAGAATAAATGAAAAAATAACATCTAGATTCAGCTTAGCTATAATTATTCTCAAATTTTTGGTGCAATTTTTGAGAGGTCAAATTGATATCCAAATTTGAATACTCAACTACTTGGTATAAGCTGACCAATTTGAAATTCAAAATCTAGTTATTAAGTGATCTAAATTCTAAGTTTAATTCTAGAATGCCCAAGGGGACAGATTCTAGTCTCTTAGAATTGAAAGGGGCTTCTTTGTGTGCCCTATGAACTTGAATTGGTTGGACAAAATATGGGGTAGGTTCTTAAATAAATATGCAAAGTGATTGTAGCCTTGGTTGAACCATTGCAACGTCACAAAAAGAAGACTAAAATTGGATTCAGTCATGAAAGCAAAGGACATTGTAGCCCAAAATGGAGAATCAACTTGGCTCAAACCAAAAATTAGCGCAAACCAAAAAGATTTAGAATACATGATTAATAAAAGCTCAAAAGAGCCATCAATTACATAGGGCCATGGTAGAAAGTTCATAGATACCATTCTAAATGGGAGAACATGTCATCATACACGGAAGTAGAACCATGCCACCACTAATTTGATAGTGATAGTCCAATGGTTCTACCATTCAATGAATAGTAGATTGCTTGACAAAGTAAATCTTATAATTGTTGGTTGCTAAGATTAGGAGATTGCCCAAGGCAAGATGATTGTTTTTAAAGCTTTCACTAGGTTGTGATTGAGTTCATATTTAAACTATGAGGTTTTTCCTTTGTAGGTTCATTTCACTCCTAATCAAGTCTTTTTTTTGGCACTAAGGTGTCAGATTATACTTGCCAATCACCCCTAGCAAATTGACTATAACATTTTGGAACCAAAAACACCTTAAGTTTGCCATGTTGGTGATTGAGCTTGACCCATTGGTGCCAAGTTGGCTCTTCTCAAGTGGTTGCTTTAAGATTTCTTTGCCAATAGTTCCACTCCAATTGGTGCCTACAATGACTTGAGTAATTGCTACTCTTCTTCATTCTTACACTTATGACAGCTACTATCCTTTCAATTATTGTGCCACCATTGTCTCTTAGATTTTGCACATATGTACACTTGCACATGGTTAGTGGCATCCAATTGTTCATAGCATTTTTGCCATGACCATTCTATTATTGCTAGGCTTTGCTAGTTGAAGTTACAGGGTAGTTATGCATTTCACTAAGGTTCTCTTGTAGGGTGTATGCTAGTGAAGTTCCACTCTACTTCTTGCCATTTGAATGACACTTATTAATTGTTGTTCTTAGTGGTTGGTGTTTAGGCAAATGGCTTCCCTATGCCTTTATGTTTATTTTGGTTGGCGTATGTAGATTAAATTTGTTTTTAGTCCTTGTTTTTGTTATGAGTGTCCTTTTTTTTAGGTCTTGAAAGTGCACCACCATTCTTTGTCTTTGCAAAAGAGAATATACAATCATTTTTTACTTTTGTAGTTGAATCATGTTTTTATTCAAAAATTATGTTGGTTTTCTTCATTTATAATTCACAATAGTTAATGGTTTATGTGCATACGTGCCATCATACCTCTCATGTATTTCACATTCATGATGCAATTGCTCTTTCAATTCTATTCTTAGTCTTAGTTGCATATTGTATGTTTTGTAGCTATCATTGTTAGGATACATGCCAATATTAACAATGGATCATTGCAAGAAACACTTCACGTTCTTGTTTCAAAAATGTAGTTTTTTAGTATAGGACTAGCAGTCTTGTATGATCCTACCAGTACTACGCGTCTACACTGCACCTGTCAATGTCAACCATTGATTTCAGGTGCATGTAAATTTGGGCCGTCAATTTAATACTATATAGTACTATGCAGCACTATATAGTATTATGTAGTACTACAGAGTGCTATAAAGTACAACTCAGGCCACTAAGAGCAGAAAATAGCAGAAAAGGGTCTATGGACCTTTTCATTTTTAGTAATTAAAAAAAACTCAAAAAATTATTTTAAGAAAATTTATTTTTCTAAACAAAATTGTGCTCACATTGCAACAAAAAATTTCTTTAGGAAATTTTTTCACTCTTCATAGCCTTTGTATCGAGGATGGTCATTTTGACCCCATATGTGCAATAGACATGTTGCTAATTTCACAAAAACTCATCACCACCCCTTGTAATGTTAGCAGACCTCCAACTTGTCTAATTTGTGGCTTCAAATTTGGATTTTGGATCAAAAATAGGACTAAAAACCTCCAAAATGGCCAAAGTAGACACCCAATTGGGAGCAAGTTAAAAATAGTAAACTAATTTTAAAAATTTTGAAAAAATTATTGAATATCTAAAACTTTTGTGTGCACCTTCTTTCCAAATTTCAAGCCAAAAAAACAAAACATGAAAAAGTTATGTACAAAAAACTACCTATTAGAGGTCAAGGGAACAAAAAATAGGACAAGTGTTTCTTGCAATTACCCCAATGAAAAGGGCAAAAAATTGATTCTTTTGATTCCAATATAGTTTTACACTTCCATTGAACTAAACATCTTCATCTATCATTCTAATTGGATATTTTAGAAACAACCAAATAGGTAGTATATTTAAAAAACAATGTTAAAAAGTTGAGATTTTGATTCCTTAAAATATATGTGTATAAATGTAGGTACCTTTAGGCATAGATTCATATATAATAGCCATCCAATGGCTTATGCTTTAGCATTAGACACCAACGGTGCTAGAATGTGAGCATGAAAGTGTGAGTATGTGAGCCTTGAACATATACACAAGTATGTATCATGCAACCATTCAAGGTGTTTATAACATAAACACCTATATTATAGGTACTTATAGCATATATACACTATTAACATAAAAGGTTACTATAATATAGACACTTATATTATAGATGTATAGTCTTCTAAGCTCATAGGCTCACACTTTTATTCTCACATAATAGCAACCTTTTTAGAGACACTCCAAATTTATAAGCAAAGTTGTAATCATGTGCATCTTGGTAACTAGAGTTTAACAACAATACCTTTTCTATCGTGATGCAACAATCATTTTGAAGTTCTTGTAGGGAGAGAGATATAATAGTACATATTAACATAATAGCATCCATTTTCCAAAAGGGAAAGGAGAAGCTTGCAAACAACCCCATCATTGGAGAAGTATATTGTCTACTTCGCTACCATCTTTTTTAAAATAGCACTTGGAAGTAGTCTTCAAAAATACATCAACAACAAAAGTTTGATTATTCTTTTTTTCAAATTAGAGGTGAAGATTTGGTACTTGGAATAGACTTTGTCGCAAACAAGGAGACAAAGGGGAGCTTTCTTGCACCATGGGGTAACCAACTGATCATTCCCATTCCAAAAGCTCCATTTTCTCATATCCTACTTCAAGTCATTGACATTTGAACACAATTAGTTAGTGGCTGCACAGTTTCATTCTAACTTAGGTGCCATTTGTTTGGCTTTGTCTCTAGTTCAAGAGGATTAATGTGATATCATTCACTTGAGTGTTTGCTTGCTTTTGTGTGTTTTTAGTATTCTTACATATTAGTGGCTTTCACCTTTGGCAAAGCCTTCTAAATAAAGGTAGGTATCTCAAAAGCACCACTAATTGCTATTGTGTTTGATTACTATTATTAGATTGTTTGAAAATGTTTTCTTATTAGTAAGTAAAAGGAGGTTCCAACATACAAAAGAACATGACATTTGGGTGTTGTATGCAAAAGTTATGAAGGGAAAAAGGTTGATTATAAAAGCATTTTTTCCACATAGGTATATAACTAATTTTGAAAATGTACACAAATTGTAAATGGCAATTTAGAGTTAGTGGCACTTTTTGGGTGCCTACTTTAGATGGAATGCAAGTTTAATACTTTAAAGGTAAGTTCAGAAGTTCAATACCCTGCAAACCAGAGCATGCTAAGGGGGAGTTTTTTTATGTCAACTTCCTTCACTTTAAAAGGCTTGCTCCAACCTTTTTCTATACCCTCAATCATCCAAAGCCATATATTTCAAATCTTTTGTTCATAAGCTCTTGGCCACAGCCAATAACTTAATGGCTTGAGTTCTTGCTTGTTGAAGATTTAGCATGGAGCTCAGGCTAGAGAATTGTGTGTTTTCCATAATGTTGTAACTTACTCCATCTGTCTCAAAACAATTGTGCACTTTGAATGTCATGTTTTTAACCCCTAAGCGACGATAGCGCCAATTTTTGGAGTTTGGATGACCTCATGGAGTCAGAAGAAGAGCTGAACAATAGTTTTTTCATCCATTTTTTTAATGCCCTTCCATGTTGAGTTATGAAGAGTGTCCAACTGAGTTTTTAATCTAACTGATGTTTGTTTTCATGTGGTTGAAAAGTAATTACATAAAACGGATGGCAGATTTTGTTGTTTTAGTGTATTTTGAGAAATTGAGAAAATTTGAAATTTCTCCTTGAAAATGACATTTTCTGAATTTGAGACCAACTAACAAAATGAAGGTCCTTGCTTCTAGTTTCTACTCCAATTGGAATTTTGGAAAAATTCGTAAAATCGAATGTTTTATTGCAGTTTGAATTTTGGATGCATTTTTAATGTCCACTGCAGCCTAGAAATAGGTGTACACGAAAGTTGAGTTTACACCATAATGTTTGTCACTGTGATGTACACACATAGTGAAACTTTCAGATTTTTTGAGATTTTTTTCTATTTGATATGATTTTTTTCTTCGTTTTTTCTTCAAAAATTGTCATAAAAATCAATTTTCCTCAAAAAAAATTGAAATTTCTGTGAAGTATAGAAGACATGTACTTTCATCTTTGAAAAATAAAAATAAAAACTTTCATACATGACTGATTCTAAAATGGTAACAAATTGAGTGATGGGGAAGGAGCCTTCAAACCGGTGGTCATAGGTCCATCCTTTAAGGGTTAAGGTTATTTTGAGTAGGTAAAAAAAATCTTCATTGTAGCTAATTTTATTTAGGTTGCATTGAACACAAGTAGTGTTCTTCATTGATTTTACAAATATAAAATTTGAAGCCTTTCTTAATTATGTTTTTCACAATACAATCAATGAAATTTACTCAATAAAATACCAACAAAATTGTAGACAATCATTTCAGAAATGGAGTAGAATCTTTTGGATTCATGTTATGCTTTAGATTTTGATAAAGAGTACTGATATGCAATGTGTATTGGTTGGTATTTGCGTAGTACAAATTGTGGACAAGTAGGAAGGGACACGTATGAATGAGCACATAATTATGAGGGAGCTTCAGTGTTTTTTTAGAACCAAGAGCATGTGTTCTGATTTTGTTCTTCTTTGAATTAAGGTAAGAGGGCCTATAAAGGACCATCTAAGAGTTGAAACAGAATTTCAGGGAGGCAAAACTTGTAGAAATATTTTTCAGTAAATTTTCCTTGAAAGAGAAGTAGAATTGACATTTTAAGCAAGTCATTTCATATTTTTTTTGAGCTTTGTGGAATTAGTTATCAAATTTTGAAGTTGAAAGGGCATAGGGCTTTAAAATGGTGCCCTAGCTAAAATGTACACTGTCAGTACACTACTAAAGGCTATGAAAAAGCAACATGTACAAATATTGTACATGTAAGGTAGGGCACCATTTTACGGAACCTACTCCATTTAAGAGCCTTCTACCTTATATTTGCTCCAAGAAATAATAAAGAGGAAAGCTTGTTGCAAACTAGTACACCTACAATTTCAAGATGATCACCGTAGTAGAACTTTGGAGTTTGGAGTGTCTCTACAAATTGACACATTAGCATTGCTCACCAACAAAATATTGCCTTTTCATCCATTTCAAAATTATGAAAAAAAAAACCCTAATCGCTATTTGAATTTTTTTTTAAATACACACTTCATTTTCTTAAATTTTTTTTTTAAGTAGAAGTAATTAAGTCCAAGATTTGAAAAGAAATTAATTCATTAATAGCTCTAAGATGGTATTGAAATACCCTAATACCAATGCAAAGATTGTTCTAGCAAGTAAATTTAACCTTTTCAAACAATTTTTTCTCTTAAATTAAACAACTTGCATCAAAAAATGAATCTTGCAAATAATTTTTTCTAGAAAGATGTTTAAAATCTTAGACTGTCCAAAAAACAAGATTGTCTATAATTTTCTCATTAATTATCCTAATAGAAGGAATCAAAGCTTTACAAAAGAGACAAAAATACAATATTTTGGGAAATTTTTCATTATTTTATTTTGAATTTTTTGTGATTTTTTTGTATTACCTGCTAAGTTCAAGTCTAGGCTTTTGTGGTATAATTCTTACTTATGGATGCCAATTATAATAGAGATTGTATTTCTACTAAGCTAATAAATTTTTCTATTTTATAAGAAGAATTAAAAAAGTTTCATAAAAATTAAGGTAAGAGTGTTGTACCCAAAATCTATTATGTCTTCCAAAGAGACAATGTTCCAATGTTCATTTAAATAGGGGCTTAGAAATCAAATCTCTAAAGGTAATTTCTATTTTTGGAAATTATTTCAAGTCTTAAATATTCTTAAAAAAATTTGTTAGTATAAATATTAACCAAAAGACTATTATTATCAAACTACAAGCGTTTCAATTCAACTTTATCTTATCTTATAATTCATAATCAAATCCAATGATCCAACTGAAAAATTCATACTACAATTTGTAAGAATGAATTTTCAATACTCTGATCACGGAAGGTCTTTTTAATCACTCATATCATTGTTTTATTTAAATTTAGTTGATTCCATAATGTAGTGAATATTTAGTGAATAAGCATGGGAGGCAAGTATTTTGAAGGCCTTTCAAAAATAGATGTATAATTGAATATGTTATGTTTGGCAAGTAAGGGTGGACGCTTTGAGGGCCTTCATGAAAAAGGTCCTTCATTGAAGCCCTTGCAACATGTAGAATTTGAGCATGCTTCAAAAAAATAAGCCAAGATCCATATTGAACAATCAAGGGCTTGTGCACAACCACTTTAGAGTGTAGATTTGGTATCTTTGACATTATTTGGTCTTGTGACAAGTTGGTTCCCTACTTTAGAACATTGTGAGTTATTAAAGGAGAACCATATAGTTGTCTAGAGTCAGAGCATCTAAACCAACAACTTTTTTATTCCTATTATCCCTCTTTGTCCACAAAGTTGGGGAGCTCCACCAATTCTTCCTTACAAGTTTTCAATTTTCCTGAATACAAGACAATACGAAACAAAAAAAACAATGGAATCAATAAAAGCATATAGTAGACTAACAATGGAATGATACAACTATACAAGTTGAGATCAAAGCCGCACAAGTCTTAGATCTCCAATGAAAACACTATATGCTTTATCAAATTTGAGTTTTGCACTCAAGCTGCCAAATCTAAAATTCTAACCTCTTCTCTCTAAATTTTTTGTGATAGGGAATGTTGGTGGAAGTCTTTTTTTCTCTATTGAGATGAAATTCATTCAGATAAATATATAGAACTCCCTTAGTAGAGATGATTTATTAGATTGTTTACAAAAGTCTTCTCTTCAATGTGGGTGCCAATGTTTTGAGAGCATTCCCACCAATGCCTACTCAATACAATGCACTAAAGCAAATTGAGTAGGCCATTGCACACTTGAGGCCAAAGGGTGGAAGAAGGACCCTTGTTGTCCCTTACTTTGCTCCTACTTCCAAAATTGTAACCCCACCTCCATGCTCTTTAAGAATGTTATGTGTCATCTCTTACAGCATCACCACCCGCCTGCCACAATGGATGATTTGCAAAAGGCAGCTTGCAAAACTACCCCACCTATTTGGCATTTTGGATGATTTGTTTGTAAGCCAAGGGTGCTAAAGCATATTGGCTAGCAAAATGGGTCCATTTTGTAGGCTACCACTTTGGCTTGTAAAACAACAAATGACAAAGCCAATCGTCAAAGCCAAATAGTCAAGAGCTCCTCTGCGCCAAATGCTTTCCTTGCAATTTGATGAATTCTTGCAAATTGTTGTGGCCGATTAACACGCTAGGTGGGGCACTCCGCTTGCAAAGAGGATGGCCTGCATTATGTCCAACCGAATCACCACCCACATTTTGTGAGGCAGGTGGTGATGCTCTTTAGTTCTCAAAACTCTTGTGCAAAGCCATACTTGGACAAAGATTCTCCGCAATAACTAGTCACTAAAAGGGCTCGCTATTGTTGAGCGGTCGAGTGCATTTTGGAAGTGGCCGCTTCAAACGTTGCATTTGAAGAGTGTACTCGGTGCCAGACCCGTCCAAAGCTGTTGAGGCCGCCTTGCGCGTGGCTCAGTGGCCATGCTCTGAGCTGTTAATAAGCTTGCCGTTCATTTCTAGCCAGAGTGTCTCGCCCTTGGTTTCCTGGTGGTGCATCCTTATTATGAAATCCATCCACTTGCTTTCCAAAAGTTATTACTCTTAAAGCATCCATAACTAAGTTAGCAAGCATTCCGCAAGCCAGGAAAGAGTGCATCGGTGGCATCCATAAACCCAAAGCACCCACCCAAACGGTGTCCACTAGCACATCAACCTGCGCCCGCTTTCTCGGACGCAAAGCCCGGATCCCTCCCTGCCATGTTCCCGTCAGATGTTCCCTACCCGAGCTTGGCACGCAGTTCAGCAGACAGATTTAGCGCCGGAGAGACCGTTGGAACTCCTGGACAGAGCAAGCCTGCACCACGCCTGACTACATTACCAGCGCCCTTTCCCCCATACTCCCACACAACAGCAACAGACACTCTCCTCTCCTCTCCTCTTCTCCCACAGTAGTCTCTTGGTCCTTACCTCCTGTGTCCCGAACCAGTCCGCTTGCATTGCGATCCTTTGCTTGTGGAGATCGATCAATCAATCAGAGTGCGCGGATTGATTTGTGAGTGAGAGATACGATCGAGACTTGGGGACCGGGTGGGTGGGTCGGATTGTGGGAGGGATTCAAGCTAAGCTCAGCTAGGCTAGATTTGGAGAGATGGCCAACGCAGGGTCTGTCGGCGCTGCATTCTGCCTCGTGTCAATGCTATTGTTCGTGCAAGCTCACGCACAACCGGCAATGGCTCCCACGGCGTCTCCCTTGTATGCTCCCGAACTGGCACCCGTGGAGTCTCCCGTGTACGCCCCGGAGTACGCCCCGGAGTACGCCCCGGAACTGGCTCCCGAACTTGCTCCCGAGTTGGCTCCCGTGACGGCGCCTCCTGGTACGTATGCCGTTTTTCGTTCTCCACCTTGAGCATCTGTCAATGCTGCTTTCAGTGATATTAATTGCAAGCTGATCTGGGGCAATGGGTCTGCTTAGTTTCTTTCTGTAGCATTCGTCTTGCATCGAAGGTTGTGTGCGCACCTAAATTGGCACTTAGAATGTACACATTTCATCCGTTTGGAGTGGCGATTCGGGGGTGCACATTGCTGGTTTCGTCATGTGGAATAGCATGATCAACAGCATTGTTGATGGTTGTGTATAGCAGTAACAAGGATTGCGTGGTTGCTGTGTTCTGAATTCACAGCGTAGTGGAGAGATGTTGTGATTGAAAGCTTCGGAAGAAAGAACGCTGGGGGATTGCTGATCTTTTCACTCGTTGGTCTGGTTTTGCAGCTTATTCTCCCACGACCCCGGGTCCTGCTGTGATTAATGCCAAGACGTCAAGCGCTTCGAGCAATGTGGTGTCTGGTGCTGCGGTGCTTGTGGGATTTGCTGCGTTCTTCTTGCACTGAAAAGAGAGTGATGTAGTCGGAGCCTGTGTCGATGGATGCTTTCAGTTTAGAGGTATCTGTAACAGTAGTGGAATTTAAATCGTTGCTTCGGGTCTGAGACTTGTAGCTAGGAATTCATTCTTTCTGTGCAGGTGAGTGGTCATATTGATCACCACATGGCGTCTCTGATAATTTGACGACGCCTGGGAAATCTGTATCATTTTTTATCTTGCACAAAATAAAAGGGTTGTGTGAGTTCGTTTACAGTGTTCACTTGTTGAATCCGGTGCTCGAATGGCATCGTGTTTGTGCTCCTATTTTGCACTGAGGTTGCACTAGCTAGGCTATGGTGACTTTGGATCTGAGATTATTTAGCTAGGTATTCATTCTTTCTCTTTAAGTGAGTGACCGCATTCATCACCAGATGGCGTCTCATATTACTTGGCGCCTGGGAAACATGTATCATTTTGGTATCTTGCACAAAATGAAAGAATAACGTGAGTTCGTTTAAATGGCAGTGCTGTTCGTTGTCTTCCCGTTATGACATGCATTGCAATCTGGTCTCTTTGATCAATACTTTGGATGCTGTTTACTATGTTCCCTGCGGCTAGAAATGAATCAATTATTCTTACAGATCCATTACCTCTCAAGCGTCATATCTCTGAAAGCAAAGCGCTGCATCTGACACAGTTCTAGTGCATGCACTTTTTGCAGTACAAAAATGTTCTGTATGACTCAAATAGATACAAGTTGAGACACCAGTTTCTTCGGGTTTTTTGACACAAGTAAAGAAAACCTTAACTCCGAGAGAAACAAATACAGAGCACCCAACCGCAAGCGGCAGACACCAGTTTTGAGACGTGCACCGTGAGGAAGATGCTTTTAACAGCATGTCTACTTGAGCGTTCTATTTAGGTAAGAAATCGAGGCTCCAAATTTGTCCCAAGCTGGCGAAATAGACTACTGTTGTGAAGATGCTTTTAACAGCATGTCTACTTGAGCGTTCTATTTAGGTAAGAAATCGAGGCCCCAAATTTGTCCCAAGCTGGCGAAATAGACTACTGTTGTGAGGATGCACTGAGCTTGCCACTTTTGTTTTCAGATTTGGAATCTTTGTCGTAATTTGACAGCAATGATCTTCTGTAAGTTTGAGCGGCTTTTGATCATTACTATCAGCATCATTTTGCGCACATTCTCCTGCTCATTCTCTGCTATATTTTATAGTAGTGGCAAGGTAGAGATTCATTGTACTAACGGTTTCAAACAACTGATAAAATGATGAGAAGGGATTCTTGGGTGAAGCAGAGGGCCTTACTGTTCAGAACGGTACGGGTATCGAATCATAAATTGTTCTTCACTATGCAATATTTAAACAGAATAACCCCTTCGCACGCTCCATTTCTCGAAAACGGGATTGACACCCACATGGAACAGCTTTGTCGATGAGTAAACTAATCGTTTATCTCGTTGCGGGCTCTGTGAAAACAGCATATTTGTGAATCCCAACACTTCAGGTCGAAGTCCGTCAGCTTTAATTTTTATATTCAGCAAATGAAACGGAATTTCATTGAGTCCATCAGCTTTACAGTTCACAGTTATAGGTGACCGTCTACGAGCTGTAACGAATGTACGATTGTATCAAAGTTATGGTAATGAAAGTCAAAATGGGCACTCCTGCTGAACTTCTTGTCGAGGGTCAAATAATTTTGCTTGATGTCTTGAGATTAAATTATTACCTCACCCAAGCAAATCTTGGCCTAGTTCATCTCTCCAGAGTCCAGACTCAAATCCAACAGCGCTGGGTGAAGGCTGGGATACAGTGGCACAAGCAGCATTTTGAGAACTGAGAATTTGTTGAAATCATGTTTTTGACTTTGATTGCAGGAACTCGTTGAAAACAACTTTTTGTTACAATTCAAGCCGATAGTTCCTAGTATATAGGAACGTCTCCATGCTATGCTCCTTGAATGGTTCCGCCTTGAATGGTGGAGAGGTTACATTTCGTTAAAACCTTGACCACAATAACCTTGAGTAAAGTTCCTTGGAAGGTAATTTTCTGCCCTCCAGCCATGTCTCTCATTTGGCGGCTATCTCTCAGATAATGACATCAGTTTAAACGTTTTTTCCCTAATAAACTTTTTTTTGTATTTCGTAGTGTACTAAAATAAAATAAAAATCAGGCAAATGCCCAACCTCAATACGATGGATTTGACGAAATAGATTTGACGAAATTTAGTGTAAAAAAACTCCAATCTTTTTGTACTCTTGTCGCAAAGACCTTTTAGAAGTCAGATTCTTGCGATAGATTGTAAAAAAAAATACTGTCATATCAGCTACCAATGTAGAGACCAAGTACAAATGCTGAGGAAAGCCTCACAAAGATTATCGAGTTACTACAGTAATACCTTAATCAAGGATTGTTCACCTCAAATATCTACAAGTGACCCTTGCATATGCCTGCTGGCACAAAGGACAAAACCATTGAGACACTTGGCATTCCTAAACTCAACGTAACACCTACTTAATAAGATGTAAAAGTAATTGCAAAATTTTAGATCAATCAGAAACTTTCTGTGTCAGAAGTTGCAGCGGCTCTGGATGACTGGATATGTAATCAGCACAATAACTGGCTCATTCTAAAAGTTCAGCACGCAGCAAGGCAACAACCTGGCAAAGACGAACAAATCAACGGAAAAAAAAAAGTAGGGGACAAGAGCAAGTACGCTCAGTGAGAAACCATTAGACGGGCATGCGGCGTCAACAAGCAATAGGTGTCGGAACAAAGCTGTACACAGGCAAAATATAAACAACAATACTGCACCAGCTTTCACAAATTGACCTAAGGTCAAGATTGAAACATATAAGTTAAATTGCATTTGGAGAAAAATGGAATAGGAGACAACAAAAGTCTGTTGATCAATAACTCCAATTCAGAGTACCTTTAGTCAAAATGGCAAACATCCATTTACAGAAATCTTCTGGTCTCTATTCCAGAAGTGTCACATGTTCCAATGTATGGTCATGTGCATGCATAGAGAGCTGAAGACTTATTCACATAGCCTAAGGCACAAATTTAGTACAACTACTAATGCTTCTAAATGGAGGCATCTGAAATAATGGTACAGGCTCAATGAATGACCTGCTCACAATGAATAGTAGGCATACCTACTGGAGACACCTCAACTGCTGCTGCTGCTGCTGTCTATACATGACCAGCAAATCCTTCCCCAATTCCAAGCCTCTTGCCTCCACAAGAGAAAGTGTGCACCTCATGATGCGAAATTCTCCAACCTCTATTTCAAGTTACACTTGGGATGATGCTTAGAAACACCCGTGCTTAGCACCTTTCACCAGCTCAACATTTGATAGTACGGTTCCCGCAAAGACCCCAAAATTGATACACAGCAATACTCAGGGAACTACCCTAGAATCAAAGGTAGCGCACACCCGGCTGCCTTCATGTTGCCCCTTACCAAAAGGGAAGAGGAATGCAGATCGTCTCAAGACCCTTTTTCACAGGGTTGCATGGGTTCCAGCAAGTAGATAATAGTCGACTCAGCAATTGAGGAGCAGGTCGGGAGACGTCAAAGAGAGTCTTCAGAAAGGTCAACTAACTTGCTCCCCAATGAGATCAAGGCCGACCACCAAGAATGAGATGCCTTGGAAGAGGAGAAAGTAAAAGTGAAGGCCCTGCGCGGAAAGCAAGCTTCGAGCGGAAGCTGTAAGCAGCAAAAACGCCAGTGACAACTCCTTCCGGTACAACCGATTCTTTTTCTTCTTTGGCGCTGGCACTGCATGAATTGAAGGAGGCAGAAGAGGCTTCAGTTTCACATCCTGAGTCTTCAATGCATCTATGCCAGACTCAGACGTAGTTTTGTCAAGACCCACGGCCGGCTTCGTAGCTTCTTTCTCCAGGTTCAAAAGATCTCCTTCAGACGCTCGTCCAGTCTTTTTAGTAACCACCCACTCGTGCGCACTGCTGAGTTCGAAAAGACCAGATACCATAGCATTGAACTTAGTCACCGACATGGTGTTCTCAAAGAGGAGGTATGGAACCAGGAAGGGAAATGACTTGGGTGCCGGCAGGATGTTCAAAATTGACATGAGTGCCGGAATGTAGCACACGACCCAGACAGGCAGAGTTGCTTCTGGTATAAACATAGTCATCGGAAGGATGATGCAGAAAAGTGTGAATGAATAAAATGGCAAAATAAGTTTCCTCAGAAGGAAAAAGAGAAAGATCATATTTGCCTTCTTCGCTGAAGAGATCTGCACAAAGTCAAGTCCCCAAAATTGTCAGTTTCGCATTCATGATGCATCGTCAGAAAGGTTCTCATCAGCAACAAACGCAGGCCACATGTAAAATTCTCCATAATTAGTCCTGTCACGCACCTTTGCTCGAATGATGTCAGGAAGACTAAGGCGAAATAGTTGCATAGGGCCAGAGTGCCACCGGTGTTGCTGCTTGCGATATGCCTCATAGGATTCTGGCAATTCGCAGAGACACTGCAAATAAAAAGGTCACATGATTATTGATCACTGATACTACATAAAAATGTATAGAGGAAAACCCCGCGAATCAAGGATTTGACAACCAAGTCCTGCAGAACCATGACTCAAAACATTTAACTAATAAGTACAACAGAGAATTTACCCTAGTGTGCATATTGACAGTGGAACCTCCCAAAGTCGTAACAAGTGTCAGGGCAGCTCACAACAATTCCTAGCGTATGCTTCCTCCTAAAACTATGCATAGAAGAGACTCTGAGAAAGATCACTAACCCCAACGTCATTTAGGAAGATGAATTTCCAGCCCTGCAAATGAGCCCGAACAGCAATATCCATATCCTCCACAGTAGTTCGTTCCAACCATCCACCTGATTCCTCCAGCGCCTTGATTCTCCACACCCCTGCTGTGCCATTGAAGCCGAAGAAGTTCAGGAAAATTCCATTCACTTGTTGCTCTACTTCAAAGTGGAATGACAGATTGATGTTTTGAAGGCGGGTGAGAAGATTTTCATCCTTGTTCACGAAGGCCCAACGAGCCTGCACGAGCGCGAGCTCCGGATTGTCCTGCGCAAGCACACATGTAGATATATTCATGAGCACAGATTCCAATGAATTCTTGTGATGCCAAAAAGTACTACTTGAAGGAATTAAGTCCAGACTAAACCTGATGTGAGATAAACGAAAATCCAGAATCGTTCCCAACAAGCCATTCCACACCTCAAAAGAACACATAACACCTTTCTCATTGCTTGCTGAATAATACCCACAATACCGTACGTGTAGGTCACTTTTGTAAATAAATAGGCAAATTTTGGATCCTGTCTGAAATTTTTAAGAAATCTACAACTATTTATGAAAATCTGAACAAATTTCACCTATTTCTGAAAATAAGAGAAAACCAGGAAAATCAAAAGAGGTTGCCGAATTGTCGAAATGTGAAAATTAAATTATTCCGACAACAAGTTGCCGAATCAAACCTAAACGTACGGTATTCCACAATTGAATGGTAAATGAATGCATTGATAAGGGCAATTCAGGGCTTACCCTAAAATGAGGAACTGTGCGTTTTAAAAAGTCGGACTTGGGCTGAAAGTCTGCATCAAAAATGGCTACATACTCATAATCCTTAACGTAATCACACAGCATGGCTGACTTCATGTTCCCGGCCTTGTATCCAGTGCGATCGACTCGGTGTCTATAGATAATGTTTATTCCCCTCTGATGCCACTTTGCCACCTCTCCTTTGATCAGAAACCGTGTCTCCACATCCGACGAATCGTCCAAAACCTGAATCAATATGCGACTCTTTGGCCAATCAAGCTGGCAAACAGCAGATATAGATTGCTCGTATACCTACATAGAACAACAGTAACACTTGTTAATCTACTCGAGAACTCCAGGTAGTTTCTAAGGAACTAATATCTGGGGAAATAAGACCCTAGCACTGCAATTCAGCGCCGAATCTAGGAAATTCCACCAATTCTTAGAATGGACAAACAAGTGAGCAGGGTGAAAGGAACTCTGTCCATCATATGCTCTAAAATACGACTGCATCATACATCGAAACATAAACAGGCAATTCACAAGTAAAAGTAACGGAAGTCAATGTACCCAGTGCCATAAGAACTGTATAGTCTGATCTTCTTGCATTAGGTACGTTTGACTTCCATTACTTTCACTTCAGTAATGCGTGAAAGGTTTCGGACCAGAACATACCTCTCGCTCATTGCACATAGGGATCTGGACAAGAACCATGGGATGCCCGCTGTCAGGATTCTCAGGATCGTCAGACTCCAGGGACGGATTGACGGGAATAGGTTTGATATCCTTCCATTTGATGTAAACACATCCAAAAAACAACACAATTCGATCGACGGACTGGATAAGGAACAACAAGATGCAGAAATCCGTCAATTTCTGAAGCGCAGGAGCAATGTAGTTGGCACGGAGGAACATCCACCCGACATAGAATGCGTGCGGAACATCCTGAATGCCGACGGAGGAAGGCCAGTGTGGCGTGGTGAAGTGCCAACCCAGCGCATGGGCACCGACTTCAACGCACAACATTACCACAGCAAACACCAAGAAAGCCGTAATCGCCTTAAACAGGTTCCCTTTGCTCTTCTCTACATGCGCCAATCCTTGACCGAGGATGAGACGTTTCTTAATAGCGCCAAGCAACATCATCACCCCGGAGGCCACCCAAGCGAGACACCCCGCGGCCTTGTGTGCTTTGAGAAGCAGCACCCACGTAAGCTGCTTCGCGTTCTTCCCTTTATCTTTCTGGTTCTCCAAACGCGACTTGGGGCTCTCGATCTCCAGCAACGAGTAGTTGGGATTCTCCATCTTGACTACCACCGGCGTCCCCCCTCGGTGCTGCTCCTTGGTCCACCAATCGACGAAATCAAACTTGCCTGCCATCTTGACAATCTCTCGTTGCCAAGATCCAAACACTATCACAGATGTCGACCTATTTCTGTCACCTTCTTGGAACCAACTAGTCCTCCGCCTTCGAGACACACACTAGCTAGAGCGTTCGTCCCGCTCGCTTCGGTACTGAACGAGATTAGAACGCATCGAAGCACATTCCAATCAATTGCAAGCTTTACAAGAGTGATACAACCAGCACACCCTCCACCACCCGAAGTCACTCTAAAAAAGCGCGTCGTGAACTGTCAACACAGACGTCACTGCAAATCTTGCTCATCTCTGCACTCGCAAATTCTCATCCACATCCAGCTTAACGACCTCAACAAAATTAGCGACAACCGCGTCGCCAGCTCCCGCCTCACACCAACGCTACTCTAACTACACCTTCCATGCATACATCTAACATGCAATACACCTCCCAGCACAAATCGCTTCTCAAGAAGATCGACATGCCCTGTCACAACACGTTCTAGGAAGGTCCCATCCGCGACCACCGGATGAGCACCACACCGCCGCAAAAAACTATCCTGCAGCGCGATCCGAGGAGCATAAATAGCGCCCTACCTCCCCGCCAACACTTCCACTGGCCTCCGAAACCACAAAAACGGCCAATGCAGCCCCAGACCTCCCTCTCTTCGCCGTCGAAATGGCGCTTACACAACGAACCAGGCCACAAAAGCACCTACATTGTCCACCAATCTCCGCCCTAAATCACCCAACCACGCTCCCCCGCATTTAAAAGAAAAACGGCGAACCTCGCAAAATCAAACTCCAGCGGCGTTTCCAAGCACATGCGCGACGCCATGCAAGGCCCACCACCGACGCCGCCAACTGTAGTGCACCTTCCCTGGGGTCAGGTCAAACTAAACCTCCGCCTACCCTTCCTTCCACCCAAACACAGTCTCCCAGGCTCATCTCTCCACCAAATGCGTCGCCTGAGGCCTCGTCCCGAAGCTAAGGCTCGTCTCGTCCTGCGAAAGCCAAGCTCGTGGGGGCTTACCCTCGGGCGCTACGACGCGGGGGACGAGGGGATGAGCTTGGGGAGAGCTGGCGATGGCAAGTTCGAGGAGGGCTGGGCTATGACAATCGGCAGCGTGGAAGATTGCGCGTCCATTCCATGCTGGAAAGGCGACGGGGCGGGGGGCGACTGGTGAAAGCTGGGGAAGGTACAGACAGGGAGGGGGGCTTAGTGTTGGGGCTCCGATCATGGGTTCGAAACCCGCTGGTGGCGGAGCTGTAAGTTAGCGTGGAGGGCCCTTCAAATTCTCGGAGGCCGCCGAGAGGGAAACGGGGGGGATTTCAATCAATCAGCCGGGGCGTGGAACGCCGTACGGGGGAATGAGTGCGCTTACAGGCCAGGGCGGGTGGGGCAGTGGAGGACGTGCGGGGGGACACCCGACCCCATTGCCAATACTGTTGATGATGAACCTTCCTGTTTTTCCCTTTTACCGTTTCCCTTTTTACCGCCCTTTTTGTTGTGTGGAATATGCCACACCCTTCACTGTAGAGAGAAGGCAGAGCACAATGTACTACTGAATGTTATGCTTGGAGCACCCAACAGCCTCCCCATCTCCACATGTTCACTTAATTCAATAGTTACTAATGAAACATTCTTGGGGTGTCGAATATTCCATACCTTCTTGAAGGGCAGAGCCACCAAATGCTACTAAATGTTATGAGTTCCCACATTCTTCATAGTTCTTCTTTTATGAAGAATTTGCTACAACCTTAACTAATTGTTTACGATTGAAGTAGGGATCCTTTTTGCATCTTTGCATCTTGAAAAAGGGCAATCAATGAGGTTGGGATTCCTTTTGCATCTTTGAAAAGGGGCACATTATAGTGAGAACAAAACTTGCATAAGGGACCTCCATCCAACCAACGACAATTCTTGAATTTGTGATTGTGTCTCTTCTTGGTATCCGTGAAATCATAACACCTTCCCAAGGGAAAGGAGTACCATTGTTGGTTATACAATAGTAGGAATATTCTATGGTAGATGAAGGAATTTTTTCATAACATTGTTCACCAATCATCTTTGTTTGTTGTAAGTTTGAAGTTTGAAGACAAATGCAAGTATTCAGAAGAGAATAATATGAGGGGGCAAAACCTCCTTGGTGTGTAGTGGGGAGAATTCCTTTGCTTTGGGCCAAAGTACTTTAAGGCCTTCAATAGTATTTTGGAGACCTCATGCCATGTATCATTGTTTCATGTCTCTTAAGAAGATTGATATGAAAATTTGCCTTTTATTTCAAAGTAGTAGATTTTGTATTTGTCACATCTTCTACATAGTTTGTAGTAAGTACAAGTAGAAATGAAATTAGTCCCTACAGTTTAACAAGGTATATATTACAACCACGTATCTTACTCAAGGCATTAAAGTTTACATTATTCCATTGTTCTTCAATCTCAACAAGTTCGTGGTCCACTTCATTTTCTTAACAATTGAAATCAATTTATATGATCACTTGAGTAATACATAAACAACTTAATCTTGAATCTCCAATATGTTGGCCAAGGTGAACTAGCCCCCTCACTCAACCCTTCGAAGTCATTCCAAGGGTGTAAGTAAAAAAAAGAGGGGTTTGTGCTTATGTAATTTACCTACTAGTAGACCCCTCACATAGCAAATTTGGGGACTCTAATTGCAAATATGAATTCAAAATTTGCAGATTTTATCATACGTGGAAGATTAAAAAAAAATTCCGAATGGGCCAAGCGAGGGTGTGAGTTCCACCCGGGCCCCAAATGTTTCCATTCCGTCAAATATTGAAATCAATGAATTTTCCTCATGTACCCATCTGATAGATCAAATGCCCACGTTCTTAATAATGCAATCTGCAGAGTCTACAGTAGGTAGGGTTCTGTAACTGTTGCGACTTGCTTGCCTGTGTGTCCGTCTGTTCATCAATCGGCTAGCTGGCTCTCTGCCTGGTCGCAGATGCCTGTGGTGCTACGAACACGCCAGATGAAATAATATAGAATTCAGTTTGTGGTTGAGATACTTACCATGCAATATATTTTGACTCCTCGAGTGAGTGGAGAGATCGAGTTCATTGAAAGTCATCAGCTTTTCTATTTTCGATTGATTTTTACACACAGTCCATCAAGTTTTGACTTTTGAGTTTTAGGGGCTCATGAGCTCATCAACCTGATTCATCACATCCCCTTCCCCTGGCTAGTGATCTGCAGGTGTTTTGCTGACAGAAGCCAATTATATGCTCATCATAAAAGACATGTGCCTTCCGTTGATTGACTGAGGAGCTACAAGGCGAAATTTCCCTTTTCTTCATACTCCATTGTCGCTTTTAAAATTTTTGAGAGATTCTAAACGGGGAGTTCATCGACTGAGGTGCTTCCCAATTCGGTGGTCACAAACAAATAATGCTAAAGTGAGAGCGGGGCCACGGTCCGGTCAACACGTATGTAGTACGCCGAATGAAGAGAAAACTAAAGTTGTTTAGTGAGGCAGGGAATTTCTTGCAGTCAGTCAAATATAGTAGACTCTAAGTTACCTGCGACTGTATAGAAGAGAAATTCTACAGTTACCATCAGTACATTCAGTCAGTGTAAGAATTAAATTTTGGAGTTCATTCATTTCAGATGATGGGTTTTTTTCCTCTGTCGATTTGAAAGTGGTGAGGTTAAACTTCCTTACTGTACTGTACATTGATGTATGCTCGATCACTACTGCGTGTTTGATGCTTTTTCTTGCATTGAAGTCTGGGTGTGGAATTCAATGGAATAACCATCTCGATGGAAAAGAGTTAAGTTCGGACAGAAACTCAGAGGTGTGCCAGTGCAAGCTGTGGGGACGGACCGACCACGAAATTGGCGGAATAGTTATAATAACAAAAATTAATAATAATAAGGCCGACGGAGAAGCTGGCCCTGGCCGCCTCACCTGCAAAACTGAACTGAACTGACGGAACGGAACCCAGTTTGCCTGTGTAATAAGATAAGTAACTTAATTGGGTTCCTCGTTGGCTCATTTGTCAGTGAACATGACTGCCGCTCCGCTCCGTCCCGTCCCGTCCAGCTTGGCGGTCAAAGAATCCACGACCAGAATACAGGAACTCAGAGAGACTTACGCTTCCGTCCCACGCATCCCAAGGCACTGCGGAGCTGAGGAGGAGTCGGTTCTGTTGGAAGTGAGGAGCTTTGGAAGGATTCATTCTGGCCGTTTATAAAAGGAAAGCAATCCTGGGCTGCCGAAGTAAACTCGCAATGTGCAAATGCGAGGATTCCGTTTGTTTCGAGCTACTTCGTATATTTGAAGGGGGCGCTCCGCGCCCCCCTCCTGGCCTTTATGGTCTTCAAGCGAGCTACTTCGTATAAATAGTTCACTGATATTTCGCTACAGTATCGGTGCATCGGCAACGCAAAGAGGGTCGAGCTGATGGCCGTGGGAACCGATGTGCTCGGTTGTTTTCGGATGAAAAATTGCTCAATTTAGAAAGATCATCTCTACACTTGAATAGTGAAATTAGGTTGCTCCTCACTCATTTCTTGACATTATGTACACACCTTATAAATGTTTATATCCTTAGTGTACAAGGATGTAGTAATTTTCATCAACCTATAATTATGTGTGGCATTTGTTAGTGCATCAATTTAGGGTTCAATTTGGACAATTGCATACGCCTTCACAGGGACAAGCAATGAGTTATGAGGTGACTTCCTTGGTTTAGGCAACCTAATTTCACTATTTTATGCATCTTTCTTTTTTGTTTCTTTCTTTTGAAGTAGACTATGTGAATTAAAAGGAAAACAACTACACCCGAATTTGGTATTGTGGCAAGGATTAACAAATTGGAAGAACTTGGAGAAGGTTTGAACCTTGGGACGTAGAGCCTACCAAAGCAAAACACCTCATTGTTGCACCTAATGCTATTGAACTTGATCCCTATAATGCCATGACTTACATCACTACATTTAAAACATTTGAATGTAGGGAAATAATTCTTCCTAGTCAGACCAATAATAATTGATTCTCCCCATGGATATAGAGAAATCTTAGAAAACATTGATTAGATTGTTGTTGTTGAAGAAGAGTTAGCAACATGCACATTATATTTAGCATTGAAGATCATCTCTACTTGTCATGTAAATATGATTATCTATGTCTAAACATCTCAACCATCTTTGCTCCAACCATAAAATTCACTATAAGGTAGGATCATCCAACTCCAAACAAGTTTTGAAAATTGAGCTTTAGAAAAACTAAAAGAAAATATAGATGCTTATTGCACTTTCTTCACAATTTCAGAAAATCTATCAATCCAAACTTGACTCCTTATAACTTTTGTTTATTATAATCAAATACCATTCTTGAATTTCCTTCAACATAATCAATAACTAGCTTTGTGTAATTGAAAAAAAAAATTCAAACAACTCAACAATGATTATTATCAAAAAAAGCTTGATTTAAGGTGGTTCTACATGGTCAACTTCCAATGACAAGACTCCTAGTGTGGAAAAGGAAAAACCATCTATGTCATTGCTAATCCTATGTACTATTTGTAGGAAAAATATATATTTTTTCTTCATCATAAAGTTGAACATTTGTGCAACTTTTGGCTATGCAAAATATAAATATTTGGTCATAACAATAATTGCACACTTTTCATCTTCCAAAATACCATTGCTGATTCTTTATTTGTAATATTTACAAGATGCTTTATTGTACCAATCCAAGAAAATAAATGGTAGATAAAGTTTGAAGATTTGAATTAAAACTTGGAATTGAAGTAGATGAAGTTGTGAAATACAAAATCAACAATCCAAAATTCGAGACTACTAGTTTATTCCTATCCTATATATAGGGGGAGAAAAAAATTTCCACCTTTTTATCCTTTTGAAAGGCTCTTAGGATTACAATAATTTTATCCATTAGCAACTTTGCCAAAACAATTATTTTTTCAACAAACAGATCATTAAATTATCAATGATGGAAATTCTTTTTGTTCTAGCAAACTATAATGCTTGTGATTGGTTGATTGGAAAAATTGCACATTATATCTAGGTGTAATAGATAAGGAATTCATACAATTAGAAAAAAAAACATTTAGATTTGTCAACCAAGATGAAAATTCCTTGTAAATACTATATTTTCTTTATTCTTTAAACACATGCAAAAGCCTTTGTTTTTGTTCTATCAATTTCATGAGATTAAATTTCGATATTTTAATGATGATATTAGAGATTTCTAGAAAATGTAGCTATATGGTAACTTTTTGACTCTTGGAGAATATTTTGTGAATTTTGAAAGTTGAAAGCATTAAGTGCATATACTTATTACTAATGACTCCCTTTCAATGGTCACCAATGAAAGATGAAGTGCTTGAACTTCCATTGATTGCTCTTGGAAATTTGTAGCATTTGTAAGGTAGGTGGCAAGGCGACTATTGAAGACCCAATTGTAGATGGAGGCATTTTACAAATGGATCATCTACTTGAAGTTTTCCCTTTTAAAAAACATCACCTCCCTTCCTTACATCAAAAAAAAAAAAAAAAAAAAATAGTCAAACCTTTTAAGAGTCATACAATAGAAATGAGAATGAAAGTTGTGGCAATAAATGAGTGTAAGTTGTCAAACTATAATATTTTATTCTTGCAACAATTGTTCAAAAAAAAGTTGAGCAAACAATTGACATGGCAATATGTGAATTTTATGACTTGAATTTTCAAATAAATATGTATTATGATTGTTTAGAATGAATACCAAATTTTTTAGAATTTGAATTAGTAGTTACCAAATTATGTCCAATTAAGTTTTTTTGTTTTCAATGAGGACAAATTGGCTCATAAGAGGATTTCCGGCCCCCAGAAGACCATTTCAGGGGTGTTCCCTAAAATTGTTCCCACTACTACAGACCAGCCCCCTAATGGTCTCAATTTTTCAATTTTTTTTTCAAAAAAATCAAAATGTATTAAAAAGAAAAAAAATGATTAATTTTTAAAAATAATTAATTGAAATTAATAAATAATTCGTATTTTCTGACATGGTAGTCGCTTGACCACATCAGCATTGTGTTCCCAGCATTCCAAGCATTTGGAAACTCGCAGTCTTGTAAACCAACTAGAAATCCTCTTTTGAGAACAAATACTTTTTAAAATTTTGGATACTACACTCTATTAGAAATTTGGTCTTTTATAACTTTGTATCTTAAACAGCTCATTGATGGCTACTTATAATTTGTCCATAACAATTGAAAATGCATTGTATAGAAATAGTGCTCAAAATAATTTATCCAAAACAACTTGTTTTTGATAAAAGAAAGTTGTTTATGGACAAAATTAGTTGTTTGTTATGTTGCAAGATACTAAATTTCTACTTACAGTATCTTTTGAATATTTTCAATGGGTTCTTCGCTAATTTTAAAACAAGTCATGAGATAACACTAGCTTTGAGATACATACACTTTACTATAATTTCTTAGAAAGTGTGCATCTGCAAAGTCGTTTGCAAATCATGCATAATCCCAATCAATTTGATTACAACTTCTCAAAATCTACTCTACAACTTTCTTAAATGAATTTCAAATCTAATATTTTTCCAAGTTCTAGACAATGTATTTGAAGCTCATTTCCAAGAGCCTTCAACAATGAAATAAAAAATAAAAAATGGCCCCTTGCAAAAAAAATTTAATAAAAAAATCCCAATCATTCACTTCCAAAATCAGATTTTTGATGCTAAGATAATATTTCAAATATATATTTTCAAAAATATTAAATATTAAAAATAATAATTTGGTAAGGTTTTATTTAACTTCTATTTTTTGTCAACACCAAAATTTGGTGCATCATGAATTTAGGAGATAAATTGTTCCTATATTTATTTGTGATTTGTTGATTGACAATTTTATAGATTTTAGTATTAGGACTAAATTATATGATGGCTTCAATGGTCTAAAAAGTTTGACTTGAAAATTCATTGTAAGTACATGTCCAATCAAGTTTTGTTTTTTTATTCATGATTTTGATTGCTAATACTACAAAAATGTGTTTCTTTCTTAGAAAAAGGTGCCTTTAAGTATTCCAAATAGGTTCCTCCCAAGGTTCCTAAATTGCTTATTTTGATGTTTTCACCTTAATGGTTTTCTTACAGTATGGGCTACCACTCAACAATGCTCACACTTCTATGCTCACATACTAGCAACCCTCGGCTACCACTCAAGGTAGGAGGTCCATAATTCACTCATTTAAGAGCCAAAATTAAATTTTGTAGAAGTGAAACTCCTTGTAATATTTTTCAGTAGATTTTCCTTAGAATGCAAGTGGAATTGAGATTTAATCCAAGTCATTTCATTTTTTTGGAGCTTTGTGGAATTGGTTATGAAATTTTGAAGTTAAAATGACATAGGACTCTGAAATTGCCCAACTTCTAAAATGTGCACTACCTCCACATCGCTAAAGACTTCAAAAAAACATGTAAAAATAGTGTACATTTGAAAAGGTCAGAGATTTTAGAACCGAAGTGAACCTCCTACCTTCACCAGTACTAAGATAGGCATGCCATTCACCGTACTTTGCATAGAACCGGACACCCACCGGACACAAACTGGATAGATTCCAAAACCTAACAATTATGTCAATAATGGTGTCAATGTTGCCTCTTCTAGCTATCACACAGTGTACGGTGAAGCCCTTCTGGTCGAACCATTCTTCACAAATCTGCAATTGTGTTCAATTATTGTGCTCTTATAGCTTGATTTAAATATTTGCAGAGTCTGCACTTGACAAGGATTCAATCCATCAAATTCCACAAAAAAAAAGTTGATTTGAAATTTGTTCAGATGAAGGCTTCAAAGTTTGCTTGTGCACTCATTAGCATGTCTATCCTAGGTCTACTAACCTTACTATAACCAACAGCTAATATAAAATTAAAAGGCAAATCATTGGATTGAGTCCCTTAATGCTAACAACCTTTGATTGTACACCAATACTTTACGCGCATATGCAATCAACTTATGATTCCCATGAGCAAGCAAGTTTGATTCAATTCTCATTAGGAACCCAATATGATTAAGGTAGGTACACCCAAAAAAGCCCTGTTCCTAAAAGTGCCATCTACAATGCACATACATTTTTTAAATCAGTCATGTTCACAGGTTGTAGATGGTGCTTTCAGAAACAGACTTTGACCATTAATAACTTCTGCATACAGTATCCAAATCCTGCGTTCTTTGGTGCGTTGGAATATGCTTTCACTTGCCAACAAGACTG
Source organism: Thuidium tamariscinum (assembly GCA_947034885.2). NCBI lineage: Eukaryota > Viridiplantae > Streptophyta > Bryopsida > Hypnales > Thuidiaceae > Thuidium > Thuidium tamariscinum. The sequence goes on along the minus strand of OX344750.2, from coordinate 8,678,534 downwards.
CATACAAATCTAAACTAGCTAATAACAGGTACTAGGCACAATATGAATAAGTGGCGCTTTTGGGTGTACCTACCTTACATGGTTCATCAGAGTTTCAAATTTATGCCATGGTAAAAATCTACATGTTTCAATGTAATTTTCAATTTACGAAATTGGTCCCATGTACTTTAGTACCGTGGTAAATGAATCCAACACTCGAAAACCAAACTGAAGTGAGTAAAGTGAGTGAAGACAGTGCATCAAAATTAAGACCCTGGCAGTTTGGTTGCAAGTCCTTGTCTCCTTTTCTTTTCCTCTTACACACAAGTTTGGGTTGATGATGCAATGATCCCAGTGCCTCAGCTGGAAAAAAAATTGAATGCAGTAGGATTGCCTTTCAAAAAATTAACGGATATAAATTAATGTGGAAATAAGTAGAATATAAGGTAAATGAGCCCATTGTGGACAAAATTGTAGTGGTTGTGTATGTTTAGTTACTGAAATAGACTCAACTGATATCAATTTTGCAGACAATGAGCTTGCTCCCATTTGGCCTACAATGGGCTCACTTATCTAAATGTAACCCTTACAAGACAAACATTCACACATTGGTAGAAGATGTGTCTACTAGTCTAGTCCAATTTCAAGATTGAATATGAGTTTTTTTGCCCATTGTAGTCCTCCTAAGTTCTAATCCAACTATAATAACAAAGTTTCACACAAAGTTTCTTAGCCCTTAAACATCACAACAAGTCCTTTGGGTTTGATTTCTTTTCAATGTATATTTCAAAATTGTGGAAAGATTGACATTTATAGGATAACTTGTAAGGGAGTAGGCATCTTATAGGTGGATGGTGAATGTTTTCTTAGCTTATTGCATAGCTATATGAAATAAAAGAATTTTTTTAAATCTCTATTTCTATGATGAAACTGACTTACAATGGTGTACTAAATGAAAATCAAATATTTTTGTTGGATATTATTTTGAGTAGTACTAATATAACTCATGTAATACTCATGTAAATGAAGCAAGTGTCAATTCAATTGGCTACATCTTATATATTATGTGATAAGGTCATATTGATTCAATATTACAACTCTAGAATAGTTTAAAATAATCACTATTATTCCAAATATTACAAGGTAAAAATTTCATTTATACCTTTCAAAAGCTATTTTATTAAATTTTGAATACAAATTTTTTGAATTTACTTGGACAATTAATTCCAAAGTTTATTGATTTTCGAGATGAAATATAACCTTCACATCTTTAAAATTTTGTTTAGGATTTTAGCAAAAAATCCTACTTAAGTTCTATAATAATATAATGAAATTTCCTTATTTGACATCAAGTTTCTTTCTAGGTAATACAACTTGTAGTAATATTCTTTCATGGTCAATCAATGTCAATAAATGTGTACTACCTCTTACTACAATGATTTATCTTATTAGTGTGTTTGTAAGTTTCTAATTAATTAAAATTGCTCAAGTTCAAATGAGTGCAAGCTAGAGTATCATTGTCTTGCATTAATATTCAATTTTTGAACCTTTGCTAGCATGATAAGCTTGTGTAGCCTAGCCTTGTCTTGCCAAAAGTGAAATGTTGACTTTCAAGACATTAGTAGAAACAATGTATACAAGACCAAGAAACTCCTTTCAAGATGACCTACAACTAATGTACTTCATTGCATGGGTCTCGTCATATTCATATACTTAGGCCATATTTTCTACTATGATAGTTGCACCTAATAGTAATCCTTTTCTAAATCAAATTGGCCTACAAATTCTTGCCTAAAATTTAATCTTCCTTTTAATGAAAGCCAATAATTGTTTTGATGAATACCTATTCCTAACCTTATAAAAAAATTGTAAAACCTTAATGCATGATTATTTGGGGATGCATTTAGTTATAAGGTGTAAACATTCCAAAATGTTGACGTACTCATTGATTTCTTGAAAATAGACTTTTGTTAAAAGTGTCCCCCAAAGTGCAAATGAACCGTTCTCATCAACTTAACTACAATTGTTCATGTTAATTCTCTAAATTTTGGTGTTACAACCAAGCTATGTGATGGTTTCAATGACCTGAGGAATTCTACTTTGAAAATTAATAATTCAAACTAATTTGGTTGGAACAAAATCAACTCATATTCAATTTCTAATACTATGAAAAAAAATTATAAAAAAACGTGACTTCAACTATGTTCAAATGCTTGTTGTTACATTTTTGGATGTTTTCACTTTAGTTATGGGAAGAGGTTTTTAAAGCGCCCATCTAAGAGCTGAAACTAAAATTTTGGGGAGGGGAAGCTTCTTGAATTATTTTTCAATAAGCTTTCGTTGAAAGACAAGTGGAATGGGCATCTAATCCAAATTGTTTCACTTTTTTTGGAACTCTATGGAATTAGTTGTAAAATCTTGAAGTCAAAATGGTATGGGGCTCTAAAACCACCCACCCCTCAAATGTACAATGTTTGTACATTCTTGTAAAGATGAAAAAGCAGCATTTACAAACAATGTACATTTGAGAAGGTGGGCGGTTTTGAGCCCGAGCGGTTTTCCAGCCTCCTCCGTCATCTTAGTTCCCTTTGCGAGATTAATTTCAACTGCGATGTGGTTTTCACATTTGAAAAAAAGAAAATGACCTTATTACGTGGATGCTCATAGGTCGGTACCCGACCCGTAAATGACTGACTGCAGTGTATGAATAATTGAAGGTTGAAAGACCACCAATCAATACGTGGGTCTGGCAATGTGCAATACAGCAATACCCAGCTGCTATGGAAGCAAGGACTCTTGATGGTAACAGAATGGCCCTGCTATGGCATGAATGAACTTAAGGCCCTCACTCAATTGCACTCAGTCAAACAATATTATGTAAGGGGTTATGACCCTCCCTTCATGCATATTGGGAAATTGCTGCCCGAGGGTAGCAAATTTCCCGATATGCATAAAGGGAGGGTCGTAACCCGTCGTTAAGCGCACCGGGTTTCTTTTTCTTTCCAGTGCTCCAACAATGCAGTGCATCGTTGCATTTTCCCAAGTATTGTAATGTGTTATTGCATCAATTATTTAAAATGAGACTGGAAACCCAAGTGCTTAATGGTCGCAATTTTGCAACCTCTTATCACTGGCCAACGATGGTGAGGTCCAGTCTCAGCCCCTAAATAACCTTCTGGACAAGGTGGAAGTGACCATTGATAGTTGGTGAATAAGGGAACTACACCTGAAATCATATGCTTTTAAAAAATCGCACACTACAAATTCTTGCCTAAAATGTACACCTGGTATTCATGAGAGTCTGTGATTGATTTTAGAAACACCTATTTTTAGCACTATAGGAATTTGTAGTGTATTCATAGGATGTCCAAAAAATGCATTCTAAGAAAATCTAGAATCCCTTTTTGAATACCAACACAACTTTACAAAAAGAATTTTAATATAATAATAGAAACTATACTTATTTTTACAATTTTAGGTGTAGTTACCTTAGTGCCATATGCATGGGTTTGATTTAGCAAAGATGTACTGAAGTTCAAGTCCTACACATTTTCACAAGTCCTTGTCACCTTACAACAATCAAGAGATGACATGTGACAATTAAAAAAAAATGACCTAATTTATGCCAAATTTGACCGATATGTAGGATGATTGGCACTTTACAATTGGACCAAGCTTAAAAAAATTCAGGGCACTTGCTTTTGTGAAGTTCGAACTCTTCTAAAGCTCTTGACCTAGAATGAGAGTATTTAGAATTTCTCATTTTTATTAGACTTGGTTACAACTTACAAGTGTAAGAATGCTTCTAACTTGTTAAAAGACTAATGCCTATTGATTCTTGCCATAAATGTGAATCTTCAAAATGTGAGAGTTGGAGAATTGTTTTGGGCATATTTATCATTAGTAATTTGAGTTTGGAAACATGCAATTGGTTCATGTAATGTCTAATCATACATACTAGGAAGAATTGAAATCTTCTTCCAATTGTCAATGTGATCTATTAAAACTTAAGATAATTTTATCACAAGAATCATGCTTCAATACTTATAGTTTCTTAATGGCATGAACATGGATGTTGACAATGATGAATATTGGGTGAAAATGATGATATTTTGGATGGAATTTTTAAGGTTTGCTTGTTTCTACATTGAAATTTTAATAAACAATTATTCACATAGTAATGATAATGAGTGTCTTTGATGCACATAACAATATACTTTTGATATTGTAGATTCAAAGGAACAAGCTTGAGAACACACCCAATTTCTTTTTCAAGTCTCTCCTTTTGGGCATGTTACTTTTAATATGTAAATTTTAATTTAGGAACAAATAATGCACCTATTAGTTCAATAATTAGAACATTTTAATTTTGGTGACTATCTTGGTTAGAACGGCCCATATTCTTCAAAGGTTAAGAAGATAGTTTTAGCATATTCACCTCCACTCTACTCTTCATTCATGCTAAGGTAGAATTACCAATTACTGACCACATCCAAATTCCCAGCTTGAAAGGTGTTTTATTTCCAACCTTAGGATAGAAACTAAGATTGGAATTGTTTTTTTATCCTTTCCAAGGTTGGGACTAATAACATTATAACACATGTTTGGAAGTAGTGAGTGGAAAAGTAGTTCTTGAATGATTGGAATTGGAAGACTCTAGACATTGTTTATTGGTGCAAAATACCTATTGGGTCCCAAAATTCACAATAATTTCAATTTTGAGAATAAAATTCTAAAAATTTGCAATTTCCATATTACCTATCATCCTACACAAGAAAAAATTTCCACAAGCTCTTAGTCTTGACTGTAGGACATTAAATCATAACAATGAAGTGGGTAAATTTTGGGTTTTCTAGGGTAAAAGTGATAAAAAAAAAAGCCCCCTATTTTATGCCATGTTTAGGGTATATTCTTGATTTTAGCTTCCTAGCTAATTTGGGAGGTCTCTGATTGCTAATATGAATTCCAAAAAAAAACCCTATAAAATGAATCATTTGCAAAAAATAACAAATTTGCACGTTTTCCCCTAGGCAAATCCACCCTCCTAGGCCCACTTCATTGGTATGGTTTAACATCCTATGTCCTCACCATCTACTCCAAATAGCTTAACTCTGAAACATCTCAATTCTTTTTTGAATTTTTGCACATTTTCGCTGATAGCTTTGCATAGATATATCATTTACTAGAATTTAATGAATTTGGTCATTAAGGAAGGTTGTCTTTTCTAGATTCAAGTGTTACATTTGATAAATGAGAAATTAATTGGATGAAATAGTGCCTTGAAGCCGTCTGTTCATCGTCCAGAATATGGACGACAGAGTGCTTCAGGGTTAAATGATCATTCACTGGTGTGCTTCTACCTTAGTGTTTGATTAGTGCTCCAGGTCCATTTCATTGCCAATTTTCAAAGAACCTTCCGGAACCTCCTGAATGCTATGCCAAGTCTGCTTCCCAGTTCCCACCAATGAGCACTCACTCAACAGGGCAACACTACCACCACCAACCCTGACTCCGCGACAATGGTGACGGGCTTCTTTTTCTCACAAAGACACGCCCCCCCGGTGGGCTCCATGCCAGAAGCACAAGAATGATGAGCCATTGGGGATCCCGGCCCGGGGCACCTCTTGGGGGCATCTTGACTTGGCAAAGAAAAGCCAAGCATGCTTGTTTGTTTGCGGTCCCTTTTTTTTATGGGTAACTAACGAACTTCACAGTTGTGTCCAGCCAGCCAAGCGGAAGCCCCCAAACTATCGCATGGCACTCTATTGCAAATCCGGGATGTGACCATCCACCCAGAAAAATTCAAATCCCTCGGTCCCATGGATTGTTGCCATTGGTACGGTCACATGTCAACGCCCCGGGGGTGGGACCAACCGCCCATATAAATTTGGATGTTGTGGTCCACTGCCCCGGAGCCCTTTTGCGCTGAAAGTCCCGGACTGGGAGCAATAAGTGAGGGAGGGAAGATTTATACTCCGTACTACAGTTAGTTGTCAGGGCACATGCACAGTTGTTTATTCACATCATGGGTATTTTTGGAGCTGATTCCGCCGTGCGAGCGAAAGTTGGTTTTCTTCAAAAGTTACGCGGGAAGTCAAAGTCACTGGAGAAATTGAATTTGGGTGTGGAAGGAAATGTGGTTGAGCCAGCCGTCCCACCCTGGAAGACTGGAAGACTGGAAGACGAAGAAGAAAGAATTTTGAGCTCTTTTTAAGAAATAAGAGTCTCTTTGTTTGAAGAGAAGTGTATCACTTTAGTCTTGAGGTTGAAGTGATTGAAGAGTCTTGACTCAAATTTTGATACTCTTACCTTGATATTTGAATGTGTGGTAAAGTGAACTTAAGTCATTGATAGTTGCGAGTGTGCAAGATATTCTAGAATGTCGTTTGGAGGATATGATATGAGATATGAGTATATTAATATTAGAGTAACTTTTAATTGGGCCAAGTGCCTTGGGAAGGGCCTCTATTGCCTTGAAGTCCAACATCAACCTCTTAGTTAGCTCTAATACAAATGCGAAATTTCACTGGTTTCACACTAGCACAAAACTTTCTACAAGTTGTACTTGTAAGATAAGAGCAAAATCAAAGTCATTAATAAAAAAAATTGTCATATCAAAATTGAAGCCTGGAATGAAGACATTCGCTTTTGAGGATGTACATGGTGTAAACAATTGAACTTTGTGTCAATTTATGTTATACCTATCAATACCTCTTAGAAAATCAGTAACTTAGTTTTATGTTGTCTAAAGATTGTATTGTAAATTGTGCCAAAATAGCATATTCATTTACCAATTTGACAATAATTATGTTTAGTTGAAGTTTGTGACATTCTTAATGCTCAAGTGTTGCTTCTCCTTTTTATTTATGTCATTTTCTTTCTTATAGTACAAGAAAGGTTGTATAGATTGAGCATATGAAAAATGAAGGTTCTTCACTATTTTGTTGTACTGTTGTTTTGACTTTGTTCCAACCTTTCTAACATGCTTTAAGAATGGTGAGGTTGCTTGGTGGTTATGCCATCAATTTTTAAAGCATAATGAATTGGGTTTGAAGCAAATTGCAAACAAACCATGTGTTATTCTCTCTAATATAGTGCACTTTTGTTTATGTGAAATAAATGCAAATTTTAGATATTAAAAAACTCCATACACCAAATACCATACTTGATATCATATCTTGTTAACTAAACTACTTCAATTTTGATAGCAATCCCTATTATTAATTTGCTTAAAACTTTGTATAATAATATATTGGAATTAACAAAGGATGTGAGATCTACTTTCTCCCCATGATGTAATGGACATTCACATCAAGAGGGGATACCCCCTCGCAATGAAGGATTGAAATTAGAGACAAGCATAGTGAGGTTATGTTGATCACTTGAAGTTGTTAGTTTCCTCCTCTTAAAGCTTAAGATGTTCCCCTTCAATGTGAATGTAACCAACTAAGCATAAGGATGTTCTATTTTGAAGCATCTGCCTAATCACAATTCCCATATATTTAATAAATTATTCAACAAGAAATGCTAACCCTGACCACCAGGTATAGAATTCTGGTCTTTTTTCTTGTGACTGAGGGTCACAAGATTTCTGCATAATGAGAACAAGTATGAGAAGTAGTATACGTATTATAGATAACTTGAGTCCACAGCTAAGAATTCCTTGACCTAAGAAGTTCCAAGTAGATAACTTTTGCAGCTAAAAATTCATTGAACTAAGGACTCCTACAGATGTTTAGGTAGACAGTTCCTACAGCTAAATATTCCTTAAGTTAAGAACTCTTCCAGAAGTTCAAGCGCCACTCTCCAAGTCCAGAGAACAAAAGACTTTTCAGACTGGAAACTACATTGACAGACGACAACAGATAAGAGATTGCGAAAAATGTGTGTTCCGTTCTTGCTTGAGGTTCCTAAAAGGTAAAAGTTTTACACATGTGAGCACCAACGAAAGGTTCACGGTAATAATGTACAACAGAATAAGGAAGGTACATTTTCAATACACATAAAACGCTCCTGTCATCTGCAATGGATGTTGACAATCCTCCTTACAAGTGTAGTTGATGCTCAGGCATCTTGCATCTGTTGAAGCAGGACCATCACCGAGAAATAGTTAGTTACAAATATGCCAATAATTTCACATCCACCAATATGGCTGAAATCTAAGGGATATGAATGGCATCTCCAGAGTGACTTACTCCAAGCATGCGCAACTAACATTCAACCACTTCTGCATTCAGGATAGCGATTGAAAACTTGGAAGTGTACAACAAGCTAGATGTAGTCAATGAAATTGTTGGTCAGCATAGTGGTTGATCATAGCGGAGTCAGTGACGGTGACAACAGGAAGGAATTCAAATTTTTCGAAGGCATGCTCTATAAACCAAGAAACCGATCAAAGCGCACTAGTAGAGAATCTATCGTCCAGAGTATTTCTAGAAATTCTAGCCGCACTATACGTGGCTGGGTTTTACATTGGAAACTGTCTTGGATGGCAGTTGATAGATATAATCAAACACAGCTAAGTTTTCAAGACTATATGAGTTGCATATTATTAAACATGAGAAGTTCTATTAGGAGAAAATATATCAGGTTCAAAAGTAGAAACCAAGATCATAGAATTCTGACCCAGTACGTGTTATTAAGTACTCCCAGTATGCTAAAGACAATTCAGAACTTCCAGGCTAGTCACGAACCTCAATTTGAAACAAAACTGTGCTGTCAGAAACCTGTTGGCCGACTTCCATTTCAGCACCTTTGAGAACCCCGGCAGTCGGAGCATTTACCGCGTGCTGGTCACACAACATAGGTGCAATAAGTGACAAAAAGGACGGATCAAGAGCACGAGGATTCTTTTGGCAACAAGACTGAGGAACTTGAGGTAGCACCAAAGAATTCTCCAATATTGGAAGCAATCATCATAACATTCCAGAGGACAACCTCTGAATCGGCACGAAAAGAAATCCCTGACACCTTGCTTTGCAAAGTTTGGCTCAACTTGAACAAGAGCGAGCTCCTCAAGTCAATGAGACTATGTCAGAGCTTTAGTTTCACTTGAATTGCTCTAACTTGGTAAAACTTCGCTACGAATAACTCTTAGTTGGTCCTGTTTTCAAAAGGTGTCATGTCATTACTACTCATGAATGATCTGATAAAAAGATTCTTTGATAAAGGAAACACGACATTACCTCCATTTTCATAGCTTCAAGCACAAGTATCGAATCCCCCTTCTTCACTCTTGTTCCGTCAACGGCAAATATCTTCACAACCCGACCTGCCATTGGTGCAACGACTGCACCAGGGCCTAGTGCCGGGTATCTTTCGTGGCCATCTGATGATCTTTGGTGCTCCTGAGACTCATCAGTGTCATACACTGGGGCTGGTATCGTAAATTGGTGGTGCTTATTTCCTTCCCATAAGTGCACGTGGTTAAGACCTCCCTGTTACACTCTTTAAGGTTCAGAAGCAACTCCACGTATAAAAGACACACAATTCAGAAGTCAATAAAAATTGGATGTAGGCAAAGACACAGGCAACGGCTGATGTACAAGTAACAGGAGAGGAGGGTCAACAAGAACCTGTTGAAATTGCGCAAAGCTGACCGGGACGGATTTTGCATTCAAATTCAGTCTGAGTTCAGAGCTGTTCCCTGTCAGCTCTTTGCCAGTGACTGTCATTTTCTCCACCTTGTCCCCCTGCGATGCACCAGCATCTATTACGACACATCTTGAACAATAAGAACCAAGCCGACAATATCGCAAGTGTCACTACCCCAAATAGAAATTTATAATTTTCAATTCTCTTCCCATATACTCCTCAACACAATTTGAAGTATAACAAGAACCGTATTTGATCATCGTAGAATACTAAAATTCGTATAACCACTTGTCACAAGTCTACTAGATTATAAGAAATTCATTCTTTAGAATGATGACTCCAACATGCCAGTATTGCTTTTGACACGTCTCATTTTAATTGGGCACAAGAACTTTCTAAAACATTTTCTTTCGTCTCTCCCCTTGGAGTAGAGACAACAAACAACTTCAGAAATCACTCGTGCTATGTCATGTCTTACAAAAACCATACCCACACTGTAAATCCATGAGTTTCTACTTATTGGCTAAAATAATAAATGCGCTATGTCAACAAATGACAATGTATAAAAAGATGGTTGGAAACTTAACACCTTCAACAGTCTCTCGATCATGTGAGTTGTACCTCTACAACGAAGTTCCCGGTTTTGCCATAAGTGAGCTTTAGAGAAAGCGGCTCAGGAGCTGAATCACCCTTTTCCGACTTCCAGTCAAGATGCAGCATCCGTGTGTAGGCATGGTTTAGACGAAAGCCAGACCAAGAGCTCCAGATCGAATTGAGCCCATCAGCTCTCTCCTCTGCACATACCATGCGTATCCACTCACTCTTCTTTTCCCAACTAAGTCCTTATATCATTCAATAAGATCTCGATGTCGGAAATCTGTCTCTTATCTGAACTCAAGTGAGAGATTGACTTACGTGTAGACTTGATCCCCAAAGCTGCAGCTGCCAAGGTTGCACCATATTGTGTCGCTTTGGGCACGCTGGGTTCCTGGATGCTGTCTGCTTCTGGTGATGGAAGTAAATCCGCTTTGAACCGATCAATGAAATGTGTGTCAACGTCCCCAGCCGCAAATGCATGATGGCTTGCAAGAGTCTTTAGAAAACCGATGTTTGTAGGCAGTCCAGCAATCTGAAAATGAAGCAAAGCTTTTAGAACACTTCAGAAATCAAAACCCTTCCATTGTGCATTCAACTTTTCTTGACGCCATTGAAAAACCTCCAAAAAGTTGTAAAACACCAAGTTGTTATAAAGACGGACCTGGAATTTTGTTAAAGAGTCAACTAATTTGGTCAAAGCTGCAGAACGATCACGACCCCAAACTACAAGCTTGGCTATCATGGGGTCATAGAAGACGCTCACCGTGTCCCCCTTCCCTACCCCAGATTCCACTCTCACTGAAAGGGCATGGCAGCACTCAGTAAGTTCCAATTGGGTACAATAATAGTAGTTCTTCACGAAAATAGTCAGTACATGCATAATGCAGGATAGTATGAATATCGCATGATCGAACACCAGTCGCAATCTCGATGATCAGAACACAGGAAATTATCAACCTAGAGAGAACATTTGTTTGTTTAAAAGCTCCAAGCGTGTACAAGATGTGCAACAATCTCAGATAGAAGCGGTGTCCATGTTAAAGAGAATATGAGAGATTTGGTGATTAACAAGTTTCCCTCATTCGAACAAGTTCACTTGAATAGCATTACATGCTGTATATGCGACAAACCTTCAGAATCTGTGACATGTAACATTATTAGCAATGCTTTAAGTGGGAAAGTGTCATTGCTAGGTGGAAACTGAAAAGGGACATCGTTGAGAAGAAGAGTGGTTGAAAGAAATAGTGCCACTGTTCATGAAACAACCAAATTGTCTTGTTGGGGGGGCTGTTTCAAGCACTTGTCTCCTCTAACGTATTTCACTATTAACAGTTACACTCAAACCTTGTCACTCTTGAAGGGGGAAGGGCGAAAGTTCAGAGAAAATCACCAGTGGAAGAGACTGGTGGAGGGCTATAGTGATGTAGGAATCCAGCAGCAGGTAAGAAACCTTTGGGAACATTCTCAGCATAAATGCGGGCTTCAAATGAGTGACCTGATATTATTGTGGTAAGATATTAGAACAAACAAACAATTGGTAAGTGACAAAGGAATAATCTTTGAGCAGGGTTGCTAGAAGTCAAAGAATACGTAAAAGTGGTCATCACCAATGACATATATCAATATGCAATGTAGAATTACATAAAATTCTTCCTTTCCATCTTTCTTCCAACAAAATTTCAACAGAATTAGACTATTTCATGGAGTTCTAGACAACATCATAACGAGAATATTTGACACGATTCACAAGGTCTCTGAATGATCAATGTGTCCACAGGGAGACCTCCCCCTGAATCATGACAAAGGCTCTCTTTATTAAACAGTCTAAAAGCTCCTGAAACAGTACAATTTTACTGAAAACTCTATTTTGTTCTCATTTTTCCATTTGATAAGCATCCAAACGCTAGGAATTTAGATACTGGACAACATGAGTAAAGGTAGTTCCAATCAATGAATTGTGCTTCATACCCATCAACTTTATTTCGCTCTGCTGAAGAGGCAGAACCTCGCCGTTGGCAACACGGATTTGCCATTCAACAAGATCTTGGCCGGTCACCATTTCGGTCACAGGGTGCTCCACCTGCGAGTCCAGAAGACAACAGTGGGATTTAGGGAGTGTTAAACATTGAACTCCACAGTTATATGGGATAATATCACTTGTAGCAATATACTAAGTACCCAAGTGAGCAATTGACCCACTGCTCTAGTATATGGACGGGAATCACACAACAAACCTGAAGTCGAGTGTTCATCTCCATGAAGTAGAAGTCACCAGAAATCGTATCTACAATAAACTCCACAGTGCCTGCGCTTTCATAACCTACTGCCTGTGCATGCACCAATAGCATATGATGAAGTCACCGGATTACTCAACAGAACCTCTATAATATTCACGAAGTTATTAACGATAAATTTATGTGACCTAGTAGAACATAAGATCAAAATATAAAAGATATTTCAAAAGACACAAATAGCACACTAACATTAATTAACTTAACATTTATAACCGATGTCAATTTAATAGAGGTCCATTGTGATGTATGATGATAATAAAATTAAGACCATGCCCTTGTACTGAATTACAGAACAAGAAAAAAACTCAGAAACTTCAGTTGAGGGTGAAACCTTAGCGGCATCAACAGCAGCCTGCCCAATACTTTGTCGGAATTCACACGTTATGTGTGGCTGCACAAGTAGGCCGCCAATTCTCAGTCCATAAAAGCACAGACAACTGACAATCACAGGCTTAGTCAACAGAAACGTGGAGTCAAGGAATCAGCAGGTATTTTTGGCAATTTCTAGCAAGAAATTTCATGGTACGCTAATGTAAATGCAAAAGCAGCACAACTTCATTCTTCGTCAGGTTCACACCGTTTAATTAAAACTGCACACGCAATATGATATTTGCAAAATTCTGTTGTACACGGGCTCCGATTGACGACTGATAACTTCCTCATGCACTTTGGGAATTTGGGGGTTTGCTAATCACCAACTCATCTCATGCAGGTTTGGAAATTATTAATTTTTTGCTTCAAGTAAAAAATCAGTGTGCACATAGCTCGTGCAGTTTAAAGAAAATGATATACAGGAGCCAGAGGTTGGAGTTACCGCAGGAGCTTCTTCGATGATTTTCTGATGACGCCTTTGCACACTACAGTCGCGCTCATTCAGGTGTACAGCGTTTCCATGTTTATCTGCAAAGATCTTCGCAACCGCGAATTCTACTGATAAGAATCAGACAGCTAAAAGCGCGGTTTCAGGAATGAGCTGATTCTTCGTTGAATGAAATGCACTTACAACATACCTAAGCGTGTTTGTTGATAGAAAAATGGTCAGCTCATCACCTGTACTTCAATATGACGGGGTTGTGAAAGATATTTTTCAATTAAAACACGTTTGTCCCCAAAAGCAGCCTGCGACTCGCGTTGTGCACTTGCTAAAGACTCCAAAAAGTCTGACTCCTTGTGCACAATTTTCATACCCTGCAGCCAACATTACAGTGAGCTTCACATACTGTCAAGAAGAGATTCCACTGGACTAGTGTCAAGAAACACCACAAGTTGCATCAGAAACTTTGTCTTGACCAAAGCATAATATAGGTCAAATGTTAGGCAACCGCAGAGTTGTCAATACAGCCGCTCAATCCTACAATATTGATTGAAAAATGGAAGCAACGAAAGCTATGGAAGCTATGAAAATAACTCAAAAACACGTGAAATCTTCTTTAAAACATTCAAACAGAAATTAAAAATTGACTCTTAACCTGTAAGTGCTCAAACTTAAAACTAGAAGTCCAATGCTGGGAGCTAATAGTTGATTATAGTAACTCAACAAAATATATATGAACTTTCAAAAAACATCCCGTTCAAAATGAATGGTATGATTTCTTCTCTGACTCTATTGGTACATGATATCTTTCTTGAAGCTTCCTAAATGATTTTTTTCAGCACCTGTAGATGCGTGGGTGCTCAGTTTATGCCATTCGGGCACTCGGGGCTTGAAATGACCATTAAAGTAAATTTGACCCCAAAATTAAAAAAATTGGGAAAGGATTGGCAGCCTGACCATGGTCTAGATTTCAAACAGTAGTCAAGAATTAGTTAAGTTTAATACAGGTTCGGAGCTTTCAACGAGATGATAGCTTTAAATTTCACAAGGATTCATGTTTGGCAAGGGTATTGACCTTGCCACCACCACCTTGGGTCGCCTTGATGAGTACAGGATAGCCAATCCGGTTGGCCTCCGCTTGTAACAATTCGGGGCTCTGATCTTCTCCGTGGTAACCAGGGACCACGGGCACCCCTGCAGCACTCATGAGAGACTTTGCCACACTGTAACCCGCAACAGCCATCCGGAGACATGGGTCATTTACAACAACTATTAGTAACCAGGATGACCGTGTTGCATCAGTTCCAAAAGCATTCACAACCCAGAAGTGAAACTCCTAAAATAATACAAAAGACCAGACCAAATCTCTAAGATGGGGTGGGGTATGCATCGGTCTAGGGTAAAGGACCTCTTATCGCCCATCGCACGAATAGCAGCAGCAGGTGGACCCATGAAGATAATCCCTTTCTGATTGCACAAATCTGCAAACTTGGAGCTTTCTGACAAAAATCCATAGCCTGGATGTATGGCCTGCCCCCAATTCAATCACACGACCGTCATTACCTTCAAAATCTTCATCTACTAGTAGTCATTAGAAGAATTTAAATATCGATTGGGCACCCCAAGAATGCAGGGAGTTACCATTAGTTCACTGCATTCACTACAACAAAACCCTGGACAGATGGACTCAGTGACAAGGAATACCTAGCCGACATAGAATCTAAATCTTGATAAATAATTGACAATGGACACTCGGTCATGTACTTGGGAAGTGACTGGACCGCAAGGACCAAATCCGCAAGTTCTCTTTTAATGAAGAAAGAAAAAAACCGCACAAAGCTTTATAAGCAAGATAAGATAGGGCAAAGGAGGAGTAATACATCTGAGCCCGTCGATAAAGCTGCTGCCAGAACCTTCTCGCCATCCAAGTAACTGGCCGAGGCAGGAGCGGGACCTAGAAATACCGCTTCGTCTGCCATGGCCACATGCTTGGCATGGCGATCGGCTTCACTGTATACTGCCACGGTGCGAACTCCAAGCTTCTGTGCTGTATTGATCACGCGGCAGGCTATCTCCCCTCGATTGGCTATCAGAATCTTCTGTATGCACTTCCCGGTGGGAATAATCAAACCCTCTTGAGCGGCCGAGTCTGAGAGAGGACGTGAGGAGGAATGTCTGACCCCAAAGCTCGGAGAAACAGAAACATCTTGCACAGAGCTCGCATCCTGTATGTTGCCATCTTTGCTTCGCCCTAGAACAGTTGCTGAGCTGATTACAGCCCTTTGTTGACTCCACTTTGTTAAAGAAAACAGTCTTCGCCCACGGGAAAGCGCCCGGCTGTTTCCCAAGGCCACGACTGCCCATCTGTAAGCGTTACTCCCTCCGCCCATGCCTGGATTTCTCTTATTGCAATGTCCTAAATATTAAAGACCTCAATTGCTATGAGCATACCCTTCAACCTGTTTGCAAACGAATGCTTTTTAGAATAAGACAATGATGTAGGAGAGTAATGCCGTTCTAGAGACAAGACAAATCACGAAGAGGAGAAGAACGGGTGGCCTGATTCTAGCAATGACGACTATTTTACTTATTCCCATTCCGAAATCACCATAGCCAAGTATCTCTGCAGAATTAGGTCCACCAAAACACGGGGAGGTTATTCTTCGAATTCTATTGAGCTTCTTCTCATTTTCGCACCAACTGGAATGCATTAGAAGTTCCAATTTCAACATGAACTGTCTTCGACAGAAACAAAGACTTTACAACGTGATTTGCGGTCTTGGAATGGCAGGCTATACCACAAAGTATATTCAGATAATTTACACCAATTTACACCAATTCAATTGTGAATGAGAAGTCACTAGATTTAAAAAGCAAAGGAATTTCCTGAATCCTCTCGGCCAAGCAACGATTCTACAACGATCACTAGTTTACCTCTTTCCGCACATGAAATGGCTATAATCGCCATACCTCCGCAGCAACGTCGATTAGGTCACACAATTGAAACGTGACGGTTCTCTTCTCCAAATTGTATCAAAGCCTATTTACAATAGCTACTTTTCTTTTCGCACCAGATTCCAACTGAATTTCCAATTGAAGTCTCCCATAACCAACAAAAGAAATATTTCACGATGCGACCTACAGTTTCGGAACGAGAGATGACCTGCGGCTTCGGAACGAGAGACCATAGCTCCTAGCATTAATTTTTCTTAGACGCGAAAACATATCGCTGGAAATCGATAATATTTCGATTTCTGATCGCTATCTAGGATCAGTAGATTAAAATTGTACAAGAATATCCCGAATTCTCTCAGCTCACACCATCCAACCAACGATTCTAGCAACGACAACTAGTCACCTATTCCCACACTTGAAATAGTTATAATCGCCAGAGCCAGATTAGCACTGCAACAGAGCCGATCGATTTAGGTCTCACAATTCAAACACGACGATGCTCTTCTCCGACTTCGATCAATCCCTAATGATATAAGATTCTTTATACTTGTTCGCCAAATTAATTCTGAGAGAAAATCCCATTGCGGTCTCAGAAAAACGATTTCACTATGTGACTTGCAAATTTTTGGAACAACAGACCATGACTCCTCAGTCACGAAACCATAGGATTAGAAACCAACACATCTTCGAATTCTGAGCGCCGTCGAAGGTCATTCGATTAGTGCAGCAAAGGAATTTTCCGGAATTTGAACAAAGCGGAGCAGGGGGAAGCAATTGGAGTCGAATTGTGTACCTCAAAGAACCATGAACGCTCACAGAAAGTTCCCGTCTCTTCCTGCGACCTCGAGTTTTGAAACGCAGCCTGTGGAATTGGAGCAGAAAACAAGCTTAGCTTCGCTGAGAGGCGTGTTATTTTGGAGAGGCAGGAAGTGCAGTCACGCGATCGCCATCAGCCTTGCCAGCTTCAGCTTCTTTCCGGTCAAGTTCTGTCTTTTTCTTCTGATCGCCGCCTGTCTGCTGACGTGGGACACATCTGGAGCCACGGGGGCAGGCCTATTCTATCCTTTTAGATTCTGTTTTCAATTTTTCAAATTGGTCTGGTCTATTTATACCGCGAGCGTCAAATTCGTTGAAAAATAATTCAAAATATAATTAAACAAAATTATGGTGCGTCATGATTAAATAGTATAAAGAATATTAATGAAAAATAATCTTAATCCCCCAAAAGCCATGGAATCAAAGTCGTAAGTACAGAGTACTAATCAAGTTGTAAGAGCATCCCCATAGCTAAACTCGCTAAGAGGCTCGGTTAGGCTATTGATGGTGGGTTCAGGAAATGCGGCCAGGGAAAGTCGTGGCAGGGAGCCCTACTGCAAGATGTGGGAAGACAAGCGCAAAAGGGAACAAGCGTGCCTCTCTTGTGAACGATGGAAGCCATGTCTCTGTGCAGGCTTTGTGAGATTCGAGGTGAAGCCGGGGTCCCTCTTGTTGCTTGTTTTTTTCTAGTGAAGCTCATCAATGTACCTAGAATACTATGACATCACACTTGCATTGTACCTCAAGTGAAACAAGCATTGAAGCATATACCACCCTAGACTTTTCGCTCTTACCTGCAACCTGGCTCAGCTAAATATCTAGTATGTGCCTTTGGTTGGGCAACAGTAGGGATGCTCTAAGTATCAATACACCCTTGAGTACCAATAAAGTTTTGAACACTATTAAAGGGTACAAAATACTTTGACTGTATTTAACCCTTAAAGGACCAGCATGTATTTTTTAGCTGTATAGAAATTTTGGGTATGTACGTGTCACTAGAGATTTTCATATTTTTGGCCCAAAGTTTAATAGAAGGTAGGGGCAAGGAATATCTTTCATATGCACTAAATTTCATGACATTTGGAAATACGAGTAAAAAGTTATGGCCTCATATGTTGCTTTTTTTTGTAACTAGGCAATTTGGGAATATTGAAAAAATCACTTTTTTTTTTTTAAAAATTTTAAATTGTTTTTCTAGAGTTATATATACATGGAAAGGTTTGATTCCACTTTGATCAATGAACCACTTTGTTTGAGGGTAGTTATGGATTTCTTATTCTAAAATAAACTTTGAAGTCCTTTACCTTACTTAATTTTCAATATTTTTTGAAAAATAAAAAATCATAGCATGTATATTGTTTATTACAAAATTGCAACCATTGGTATTGGCCTTTTTCTATTTCATAATTAAATTCTTAACAATTTAGTATTTCTAATCATTCTCTACTATTACCTACTTACTATTTTTTCCTATATATTTCACAATTCCAAATTATGTGAAAATTTTCAAGCATGTGGAAAAATTGTCTTGGAAAAATAATTCAAAAAATCACCACCATTTTGGACCTTTTTTTTATTATAGAAAAGTGAGCTTGCAAAGTATAGTTGTCCTATTTTTTTGCCAAAAAAGTGATTTCAATGAATTTCAATGCTTATCTCTTTCAATCCACATGGTGGAAATGTTTGAAATTTTTATCACATGTTCTCAAGTTATCATACTCCAAGATCCTCTAGCTATATGTGTCAAAAAAAGTTTTTTTTCAAAAATTTGGTACTTGTTCCAGAAACCAATAATGAAACAGTTTTCGAGTGTTTTTGGTGAAAATATAGTAATGAAACTTTAGGAGTTAAGGACACAAAATATGCTTAACCTTGGAAAACAAAATGAACTTCCAAAAATTGTAAATTGAATTAATGAACAAAGATAAGAAAAAATGGCTTTATGTGGGGCCTAACAAATTTGACTTCAATGTATGGTACCTTAAATCTAAGAGTGTTAGTATGTAAGTATGAAAATGTGAGCATGTGAGCTTTAAGTAGATATAAGTAGATATTCTACAACTATAAAAGGTGCTTATAATATAAACACCTACAATATAGGTATTTATAATATAAATGCATTGTAATTATAGATGGTTTCTATATTATAGACACTTATACCATAGGTGTATAGTTTCTAGGCTCATAAGCTCACACTCTTAGGTTTACATATTAGCAACCCTTTTTAAAAACTATATATCTTGAATGAGGTTGTTTGTTTGTTTTATTTAATATTTGTTTGTTATATTGAGATCTCCAAATTATATATCTCCCAATTGCATACTTAGAACTACCATAAAATTCTCTACATAGAGAGCTGCACAAACTTTGTTTTTTAGCATTCTTTATGAATTAAAGAATTGAAAAATATTTTTATTTTTATTTTTTATTATACTGTGGCAACAACAAAGGGCATTCTAGTCTATATATTGATTTAGGCTATTTGTTTGTTTTAATTGTTTGTTACAATGATAGTGAGATTTTTTGGACCTTGTTTTTCTTAGTTGAAATCATAGTTTACTCAAAAAGTTTTTAGCAAGGAGGAGTGCATGATCTAGGTTTGTTGCATTTGGACCTATCATGTGAAAGTTATTGAATTTTCAAGCTTTTGTAAATTAAATTAAATTTTACTTTATTATTATTTTGTGGCAATGACATAAGGCACACTAGTCTTAGACCTCAAATTAGGTTGTTTGTTTTGATTGTTATGTTGAGATTTCTAGAACAGTGCATCTCTAACCTTGCATTCTTGGTATTGTTGGAAAACCCTCCATAAAGAGGGATGCATGGGCTTTATTTTGTAGCATTTGCATGTACAATATATAAGTCATTGAATTTTGAATTTTTCATGAGTTAGTAAAAATATAAAATTACCTTTTATTTTAATTTTATTACAGTGTGGCTACAACACAAGGCATACTAGTTTATCCTAAGTTAGTACCAATATTCAATGTAAGTTCATATAAAAAAAGTTTCATACACAAATTATTCTAAGTTTTACTATTTTGGAAATTATGTATATTAGTGAGACTCTTTAATATTTATAGAAGTTTGTAATAATTTTGATTGAATAAAGCTAAGGGGACTACATTATTTTTATACTGAATAGTGATAATGTAGGATTCCAACATGTAGATAAGGTAATTGTGTATGGTTATAATCCCTTTCTAAAATGAATCCCCGATAATTCTTTCTTAAATATATCCCTTTTGTTCAAGAGATTCTAAAGTAGGATAACAATTTAAGAACTTGCTTAAGATTTAGAAGACAACTTATTCTAATTTTTGGCTATCAAAATCACATGTTTTCTATTTTTTTTTATTGTTGAGATTTGCAACTTCTAAAATTTGTGGTTATTCAAGACATATTTCTATAAACACTTTATTTTATTTCAATTTGTTTATTACAAATCAAAAGACCTATAGAATATTATAAGCCTAACATTGATTTATAAATATATGAATTTTGCATTCTTAAAGTGAAAAATTCCTAACTAATATGAATGAATCTTGAAAGCACATCCATCTATATTATACCACTTTATCAATAGTTTCTCAAACTTTAAGGAGAATTGCAAAATTTGTCATTGTAGTTTTCATTTGTGCCTCCAAAGTTTGATGATTCAAATCACTTCAATGATTCAACCCTTTAAGGACTAGTCGACCATTTTTTGGTTGATTTTTGCACTCTTAGTCTATTATTGTTCAAAATACATTTGATCTCAAAAATCTCAAAGAGTAATGCAATTAGAGTGTTTTCATGCACTTCAAACAAAACCAATTTCAAGAACATTGGAGCATTAATGCATTAGCTATGAGGTTGCAAACTCAAATGGCCTAAACCCTAAAATGGGAAGTGTGCAACAAAAATACAAAAAATATCAACCACTTTGTGAGATTTTGTTGTACCTTGATGTTTTGACAAGGCATAAGTGTTGCTTTGTAGTCTCATGAATTCCCAAAGTAAACTTATACATTGAAATTTATGTAACGCAAATTTTAAAGGGTCATTCAAGTCATTGATTTTTAAAGATTAAGGGAAACAACTCAAATTCCAACAAGGCTCTAAAAACAAACATGATTTAGAGGTACATTTTGCTTTTTTCAATGTACCAAATCTACACATTTTAGAAGGATATTGCTTTTGATGACCATAGATGACCATTTTTTGTGAACTTCAAAAACTTGTAACTAATTTCAAAAAGCTTCAAAAAATATGAAACGACTTGGATTAGATACCTATTCTACCTGTCTCTTGAGAAAAATTTACTAAAAAATATTTAAAGATGTTCCACCTCCCAAATTTTTTATTCTAGCCCTTAAAAGGTTGATTTATGGACCTTCTACTTTATTTATAGCAATTTGTACCATTGGATGAGATTGATTTTTTGTTAGGTTGAAGAATCTTCCTTGTGGCAACACTTTACACAGTTTGATCTAAGATTACATCCTTAGAGTGGCCACAAAATTCACTTTCTTGAAGAACTACTACGCCCGCCCCCCAAATCAACCATGGTCCTTAAAGGGTAAATATAATTTTGTGTTGTGAAGATTTAAAAAATAATAATAATAATAATAATAATAATACGCTACCAAGTATATCGAGTTTGTCCTAAATATTTTGTTATGAATGATGAAAGCACCTATTGTAGTTTAAATTAGAAGAGTAAACCATCTAAGCCAAGTATATTTCCAAACCTTCACAAGAGATTTGAACCATGGTCACAAAATTGAAGCAACAGTTGGGCATTTGTATAAAGTAAGAGAAATTTATTCTAGAAACCAAATCAACTAAATAACTTGGAGGTGTTAACCATTCTTTTTTGTCAAGAATTATACATGCAATGGTTCAATAACCTTATTGACATGTTTCAAGACAAATAATTTTGTATCCACATTAAAAGAATTATGACTACAAAAAAACTATAGCATGAAGTAATGCTCTATAATGAAGGTGATGCAAATGTACAATCCTAATATGAGCTTGATAATTGATTTTACCACCTATTGAGATGTTTAGAAAGATTAACACATATAGCGATAAGAAAATCAACATTTGAGTAATTTTAAATCATTTATAACTATAATAAAGGACGATTTCAAATGATCTTGGTTGTCTAAATGGGAACCTTTAAAAAGTTTTGGTTGTTACAAAAGACAACCTTCCTACAAAATGATTGATAAGGGACAATAAATACTTCAAATGATAATTTGTAGGTTGTCAAATGTATGCCTTGGTCTAGAATAGATATAAAAAATACCTATTTTTGACATTACAAATTTAGTAGCTAATCTTGATTCTTGAGATTTTGAGTTTCAAATTTTGTTTGTGGTTTTCCTATTTAGGCCGGGTAATTATCCAATTAGATGCTAAAGGTCCATTCTCACTTGTGTTTAGTTACAAACTTGGTTGAAGTAGTGTCAATGACTGCTGGGCAAGGCTAGGCTTGAACTTCGGGAGTGCTTCATAATAGACTTGGCTAGTCTAGGGATATGTAGGTTTCAACGTAGACGCACATCCAAGACATGTTGAACCGCTTACTGTAGTCCTCTAGCAATCTTTCCACATAGATTTGGCTAACAACTATCACTATTGTTGGATATACCCGTGTCCTCCATCAACTCTTGTACACTTAATAAGACCTCTTTAACCCTTAAGCGACGTTAGCACCATTTTTTGGCGTTTGGATGACCTACAATAGTTTTTTCATCCACTTTTTTTAATGACCTTTCACGTTCAGTTGTAAAGAGTTTCCAATTGAGTTTTTAGGCTAACTACTATTTGTTTTCATGTAGTGGAGAAGTAATGAAAGAAAACGGATGGCAAAATTTGCCATTTTAGTGTATTTAGAGAAATTGACTGAATCTGAAATTTCTCCTTGAAAATGACATTTTTTGAGTTTGAGCCCAACTAATGAAATGAAGGTCTTTTCTTCTAGTTTTTACTCCAATTTGAATTTTGGAAAAATTTGTAAAATTGAATATTTTATCGTAATTTAAATTTGGCTGCATTTTTAATGTCTACTACAACCTATACATAGGTGTACACGGAAGTTGAGTTTACACCATGATGTTTGTCACTACAATTTCATACATCGTGAAAACTTCAGATTTTTTGAGATAATTTTCTATTTTCTATGATTTTTTCTTCATTTTTTCTTCAAAAAATATCATAAAAATTAATTTTCCTCAAAAAAATCTGGAATTTCTGTGAAGTGCAGAAGACATGTACTTCCATCTCTGAAAAATAGAAATAAAAAATTTCATACTTGATTGGTTCCTAAACGGTATCAAATTGAGTGACCCACAAGGAGGCTTCCAACCAATGGTCATAGGCTCGTCCTTTAAGGGTTAAGAACAAGTGGGAACATATTTTAAGTACTGTAAAGTGGCAGAGTTAATCCATATAAACTATTTTATGTGAATCTAAGTGTGGGTGATTGCTAGTTTGAATTTGGAAAATTATGTTGAAAAAAGTAGTTTGTAAGAATTGAAGGTGAAGTAAGAAGTTGGTTTGGCAACTATCTTTTTAGCTCCTATTAGGTATTGGAGCTCTTATTTGTTTTGAAACCTTATCAAATTGAGCATGAGAGTTCCTACCCAAGTTGGCTATGTATTTTTTTGAATCTTGCAAATAATAACTTAGATTTGTATTGTTTGGTGGTTTTAATGCTAAATCTATTGGAACATGTTGATGTAATTATAGATGGAGGAGCAATGGAATATTGAGGTGTATATCTAGTACTATATACTCTAAGTTGGATTGATATAATGAATTTTAGAGACAAATTGGTTTATGAAAGATTTTTGTGGGTATACACAACAATCTGTATTTGTTTGAGTATGTGAAATATTGTTGTCAAGAGTATTTGCCAATTTGAAAGTAAGTTATGCTATTAATTTATGTTTATATTTGTAAGTCCTAAGTTGATTGTTGATTGTCACTTATATATATATATATTTGAAATCAAAGGTCTAGATTAGGTGTTAGATAGCCAAACAATAAAAACATTTAGTATTTATAATTTGCCAAATTGATGTCATAAAAGATTAAATGTTAAATGAGGATTAAAGTTGAGTGTTAGTGACAAGTTTGAAGATGGGTGTTTAGAGAATTTTCTTTGAAGTAGAAACTACATTTATATCTCTTGACTTATTTGAAATAGTAATTGTTCATAGTCATAGTTCCAACTCAATTTTTTTTACTGATATCAAATATTAAATTTCAAGAATTTTCAAAATATCAAATTGAATCAAGAACTTTGACTTAGAAAGCTTTATTTTATAAGCTAAACTCAAATTCCCAAAGTAAAAATGCAAGATCAAAGCTAAAATTTGATGGTCAAATTGAAATGAACAACCTAAAGCTATAAATTGCTAAAATATGTAATATGATAATTAATTTTCAACCAATACTTTGGAATAAGGCCTTATGTAGAATTAAAAACTAATTCAAAGCTAGTTTGATTGGAAATTCTAGATTTATTTGCATTTGATGATGGTTAATTTCCTTCATCGGGTCGTTGCAAGAAACACTTACCGGTTTTGGCTCAAAATGGCTCAAAATCAATGAGTCTTGTGAGTCCTATGACCTTTTGAAATAATTTTTTTTTAAATTAAAAAAAATATGGATAATTTGAAGAGCAATGAGAATATTATGTCTCTTGAAATTCAGACCTAAGAAATTTTTTCTCTAAATGTTATAGACAATGGAAAATACAATGAAAATAGCTCTTTTTTTCACTAATTTGGTATAAATAGTAAAAAAATGAAAAAAATGAAAAAAAAATCCATTTTTTCTTCAAGTAAAGGTCTTTCTTTTCCAACAAATTTAATCTTTGGAAAAAATAAATTCTATTATCTACACTTGCGCAAAGTTAGCTACTTTGACGACATGTGGAGGTTGAACAATATAGTATTTTCAAAAAATCTCTTCATGGTCTTGTGTTACTTTAGGTGAGGTCTTTGCATGCTAATTTTCAGCTCAAAATTTGCATTTTTGGGTCAAAAATAGGACTAAACCCCCCCCCCCCCCCCCCAAATGGCCAAGGTAGACAACCAATTGGGGGTAGTTTAAAAATAGTAAAATAATTTTTAAAAAATTGAAAAAATTACACAACATATAAAACTTTTTTGTACACCTTCATTCCAAATTTCAAGTTGATAGGGAAAACTATGCAAAATTTATGAGCAAAAAACTACTTGTTGGAGGTCAAGGGGACAAAAAATAGGACAAGTGTTTCTTGCAATCACCCCATCAAGATATTAATGATTGTTCTTGTTAAAGAAAACGATGTTTAGTTTGTGGATTATAAAAGATTTTATTCAAATAGATTATGACAACTTCTATATTTTTTTTCTAAGCCTAGAATGATGCAAAAAATCATAAGAGGTTTTCTCACCATGTTGGGAGACTGTGAGTTCCCGGACTGTGGGAACTCGTTGAAAACAGTCCCAACAGCAGATCTGATGTGGCACAAAGACTGCCACATCAGATAATAATATTTTATTAAATTAAGAAAATATATTTTATATTTTTTTATATTTTAATATATTTTTTTATTTTTTTATTCTGACCAACAATGGCTGGTTCACAGAATGGGGAACGAGGCTGAAATAGTCTCTCAATATCCCGAAAAAACCTCTTGTATGTGCAAACTACAACGTTCTCCACTATATATAATAAACAAGTATGATGAATTGAATGCTTTAAATTTTACAAAATAATTTTAGATTTCCATTATCTTCACTTTATTTCAATTATCATTGTAATCACCAGTAAATCTAATAAGCATATGATTTTAATTAAGAAGTAATGTAATTTCATCTATATACAATCAATTTGGAACAAGAGGCAAAATAGAATGGACAATAAACTGAATTTCAACATTTGATTGTATAGGACAAAGGCTTTGTCTACAGGAGGTCAAAGATTTGCGTCTAATATTATTGGTAGGCCTACCATGTTATTCTTGAAGTATATAGATTTTGTAAAAAATTAAACCTAATATTTCGACGTGGCAATTCTACCAATAAATGGATCACTACATCATCACTATTAAATAATGTGTTGTAGGAATCTCATACATAAGAATCATATTCTTATAGCCAATGAAGTTATTGCCCAAACTTTTTAAACTTGCATGTATTATAATTTTATTTTTATATTCAACTTCTATGAAAGCTTTTTGCCTCCCCCCATGTCATATTTTCACCCCTTGTAGAACTTTTGAGCAACTCTATAGTATTTTGTTGTTGTCATGGATGGCAAAAAATAATGTTGTTGAATCTAAAGGTTTGCATCAAGTCCAAGCATGGATTGGTGCCAAATTTAAACCCTTGATTATTTGAAGACATGCACTTCATATTCAAATTAGTAAGGCTTGTTTTGGAGAGAAGAGGCATGTATGGATTGGTGCCAAATATAAACCCTTGATCATTTGAAGACATGCACTTTGTACTCAAAATAGTAGGTCTAGTATTGAAGAAAAGACACAAGCTAGGTGTTGTAACCTTAAATTGTGGTTGGATAGTTCACTCTATCTAATTAAACCCTAATGACAATAAGTGGCCAAAATGAGAACTTGAATCAATTATTTAGTTTATTGGCAATGGAGAGACAAAGGCTTTCTCAATTACATTCAAAAGTTGAAAAGTATGTCTAAAAGAATGTCACCTCTTCTAGACATGTAGAAATTTTTTACATTACAATATACCTAACATTTAACTCAATTTTTTATATGTAAAACATCAAATTGAATTTATATTATATGATTTCTTCAAGAGTTTCCTAAAATGAAAATCAGAGCAATTACAAAAATGCTTGAAGTGATATGAAATTTTCAAGAACAATGAAAATAAGAGTGACAAACATCATGGTATAATTGATGTACTCTTTAAACTCACACCAAAAAGAATATGATAATGAAAAAGTGGCATATTTTTGAGCTTTCAAGACGCTGTCTTCAAAGTGTCAAAAGAATTACAGTTTTCCTTCAATTTTCCTTCAATTACCTTCACGTTCCTATAACATGTCGACCAAGGTATCTGCTGGATATATGCTCTGAAGTCTGAACCATATTTTTGTCCTTCACAAGCGTAACCCTAAAACATTGAATAATTTGCATAAGAATCTACAGAGAGAACATGACGAGCTGCAACGCCCATTTAAAAAAAAAACACACGAAACAAACGTGCGTCCCTTCAACTTCATCCTGTGATCCTCACTCCTCTGTGTTGCAACGTCCTGCAGGACCATGAAGTTTGTATAAGTCTACCACAGTTGTGACGTCGTGATCGTGAAGGTGCTGGTTTCAAAAGAAACCTCAGATGCTCTCTCTTCGGTGTGGCCCGGACTGACTATTGGTAATCGGTTCACCAATCATTCACAACAAATTGATAGCCAGAGATGTAACGGAAATACTGTGTACATTAAATATCCTGGTGATCCAATCTTCCAAATTCTGATATATAACGACTGGACAGATTGGTAACAGAACTTCAGGATATCTTGCAATCATTAGTGACATTAGTTCTGGAGCTCTCTGAATATACTAGAACTGATGTTTGAGGCCAGTAACACATTTGTTCAGCATAAATCACTCAAAAAGAAGACACTAACCGAAGAGCTCTACATCCGAAAGCGCAGACACGAAGCAAGTTCATTTCACGCTCCTTCTCAGGTGTATTCCCCCTAAAAGAGTTTAGAGTCAGAATCAATTAGCAATAGTTTGCAGAAATAGATTAATAATGGACACAACGTAGAGTGCAACGATGGTTTTAGTTTGGGTCGCAAAGAAATGTTTTGCTCATAAGAAACCCAGATAAAGTGCAATGAGGTAATATTTACTTGATCATCAACTCTCTGATCTCGTGTTCCTCCCTCGACTGCATCTGCTAATGCTTCAATAACCTTGAAGTCCTCAAGAAATTCCCCACAAAAAAATGATTAGAGAGTGACAAAAGTTTTTGGGAAAATTAAAGAATCCCATGACTCCACTTCTTACAATCTGAGCTTTAACAAGTAAACTAGATTCACGAAGTTATAAATGATGACTGAACATTAACCTAATAGAACATTCGGTGAGTAGTAGATAATGTTAAATTAATGTCACGATAATGTTCACTTAATGCTAACTAAGTCATTGCCACTGTAATATCAAGTCAAAGCCAAGGAGGCCAACATGACACTGATATTCAGTTAGCACCATTTGCGTTACACTAATGGTAATCTTAACTCAGCAAGAAGACGAATCAAATGTGTATTGACTTTGCAATTGAGCAGTGTGTCAATCTAATGGCGAGGCTCTTTCGTGATGAACTCTCCCTGATTAACTTTACTTGAATGTCAGAGACGCATCATGCATGCCCTGAAACATTTCGAGACACAACGATTCTAGCGATTCTTACGACACCCAAGAAACATTGCGTTCAAAAAGCCAGGCACTTCGAGAATGTAATATCTGTAAGATCTGTTCACCTCTGAAGCAAGAATACCCAAACAGGCATCCAATCCGAAGCAAATCATGTTGCATCAAATTCCTAATCACTCAAAAGAAATACATGCTTAACAAGAAAGGATATGAGAACGAGTTCTTGAAGATACTTCGAGTCCATCCCTGGGATTGCGAATATCCAATTGCCACATCGACATCTGACTACATCGCTATCCAGGCTGAGAGGATCTCTTGCGTTGCCTGCTTCCTCATAAACAGGGGCTTCTACACCGCTTCTAGAGACCCTGTCATGTTCTTCATCGTCCAAATATTCCTGACCAAGGTCCTCATCTGCCGAGACTGATTGCATGTCAGCGAGTACAGGATTTGAGTGTTGCCTAGATAATGAAATGCATTACATGTAAGGAGAACAACACACGAACGAATTTCTAGGCGGCAATATCGAAGAAATATGACGAAAAGACAGGTGCTCAATACAAACGCACTCGTGACGTTTCCTCGGATTCTCTTCGTTAACTGTTATTCAACACATTCTGATTACCTGCCCGTTAGAGCATCAAATGGAAGTACTACAACGAGAACATAAAACGAGAGCATTGTGGAGTGGGTGATATACTGAGCTCCGATACCTGGACATTCTTCGAACAAATACATTTCCTCTAGAATCAGGATTTTAGCAATAAAACTGGCTTACTGCAACAGTAGAGATGAGCATTGTTGGTGGCAAGTGAAGTCTTTACTTGTTAACTTTTAAGTGTAACAATTGCAAACAAGTATGGTAAAGTGTCGATGTCCTACCTCCTCTTCAGTTGACTCGAGGGCAACGAGAACAATGACAGGAAACATGCGTAAAAGACCAAAGAGATTCAGAAAGTGTTGAGATCAGCGCTTCAACCACTATGAATTGCAGAGATATAAGAAATGATCACATGACAACCTTTCCCGTTACTCCACTGCGATTGCAATTTCATGTTAGAAAACTGAGCATATTATTCTCCTTTCAGTATATTTCGGAAGAGGCCAGGGAACCTAGTTTCCACATACTAAACTTCAAAACATTTAAATTATCTTTGTCAGCAGTAGCTACAAACTGCATCCTAGTACCTGCTTGCAATCCTAGAGAGTCCAATTTAGCACAAGCATTCTAGAACACTCGAACACAACAATGCAACTAAACTAGTCAAGATGGTGGAAAGCTTATTAGTGCAAACGGTAGTACCGGTAGCTGCTACTTCAAGCTTCAGCACAAGCACAAGCATTCAAGAAATCTAGCAGGAAAAGGCAAGTAAACTAAAAAGATCGAGGAATGCTCATTGCTGAACCTGCCTGTGATATGAAAGACGACGGAGAAGGCGCTGGTCCAAGAGTTTGGCTCTTGCAAGCGCCAGTTGAAGCTGTGGTCGGACACTGACCACCGAAATCAAAAATCAAATGCAAAACTGCTATGCATTGTGCAATTGAAGCTAAGAACCGCCACTACTTACCTGTTACCCGGGAACAGAACCATCCATAACCGCCTCAGCCGTCACAGTGAAATGATATTTTGAACTTGCGCTGGCTACGATTGCAAAACATCAAATCATCCGATCTAATCAACAAGGTTCATGACTGTTTTTCAAGATTAGTAAAGCTCACCTTCGCTTCTGAGCGGAGAGTTTTCGGCTGTTGCAGGGCTGTAAATGGAGTCGACTTGGCTCAGTGCTCGGTCTCCCTGTTTGTGCTTTTGTGGCCATATCGCGCGGCAAGGTGACCCATTCGGCAGAGAAGACAGGAGGTGCATGCGTGCTGGGGGTCGAAGGTACGCATCATATTGGGTCAGCGAGCCTGGGATGTTTGAGAGATTTCCTGGCAGATTGAATTTCATGCTTATTCGAGGTCTGTTGATGACTGTGATATCCGCATTTTTACCATTTCAGATCGCCCTCTCATATCCAATCTCGAAAAACCGTGAGTATTGAGGACGTCGTACAGTGTGATAGTGAGCAGCCGAGTGTTTTGGCGATGCGATCATACCTGCAGCTTCAGAAAGCAGCTGCCGTCAAAGAGATTCTGTGTGAATATGTTGAATCCATGATTTTGAGAGCTTCTAATAGAAACTGAGTATTTGGGGTATGCTGCAAGTCGACGAAAGACAGGTGCTCAAGCTCATGTTATGCCCGAATATTGCATTGTTGGCTTCACCATCGGCCAGAACTTGTGTTAGCCATTTTTTTGAGTTTTTGACAATAAGACTGTTACTTGTCCAAATCAAGAACTTTGTTATTTTGTGGTATCAGGTCAGGGTCGAAGCTGCTTCCAGTTGAGGATGCTTTCGGGATATTCTTTGAGACTTACCAGCTATTTTTCTCCGATTCTCGTAATGAACCTTTTTTCAATTACGGCGTTACTCCAAATAAGTTTTCTCAGAGTTTCCACCTGTTTATTTTCAGATGCATCCATGTTGCAACCAGTTTTTTCCCCCAATTCCTCCGGCTGCAATTTTGACTAACTGGGGATTCCCCCGAACATTGCACCCAAAACCCCACGTCTGCTCATTACAGACGAACCTATTGTACTGTTTATTCTAGCAGAGGCTTCGGACGGGCATCCTTGAATCTTTGGTGGGGCATGAAGAGTTGAAGACCACTCACCCCTTGACCCAAAATTAAATGTTATCTGTGAACGTGACTTTGTCGTGTACTTTTGCTTTCCACGAGAGGATAACCACGCATCTCCAGTCAACCTGGAATCCATTCGAAAGCACCCAATCTGAAAGCAACGCGTGGCTCTGTGTCTTTGCAGACAAGTCTATAGGAACTGTGCATGTAGAACCCTACAGTAGACGAAGTCCGAGACGGGCTGGCAGTCCTTGTACAGAGAAACCCCAGAAGCTCAAGCAATTGCTGCTTTACTCCGAGTTTGGGTGCAGCTGCGCTTGTTGTGACTTGTGACACTCTCTGTCTTCTGGCCCGCCCTGATGCCTTATCGATCTCAAGCTGTGGTGAGTGACTTTGCTAGTCCTGTTTTAACGTTTCAGTCTCAAGTTTTTGCCCGTGTATCTCAAGCTATGGTGAGGCTTGGCTCGTCCTGTTTTGCCGTTTCAGTCTCAAGGTTCTGTCCATACGTCTTAAGCTGTAGCGAGTGGCTTGGCTTGTCCTGTTTTGCCGTGTTGTTCTCAAGCTTCTGTCCATGTCCCTCAAACTAGCTATGGTGAGTGGTTTTGCTAGCCCTGTTTCGGCCTGTCTATCTGGAGCTTCTGCCCGTGTAGCTATGGGAAGTGGTTTTGGTAGGCCTGTTTTGCCATACCCATCTCAAGCTTCTGTCCATGTCTTTTAAGCCAGCTATGGTGAGTGGTTTTGTTGGTCCAGTTTTGCTGTATTGATCTGAAGCTTCTAGGCATGTCTTTCAAGCTAAGCTATGTTTGGTGGTTTGTCTGGTCCCTTTCCAGGTTTCCATATCGATTTCAAGCTTGTGCTGGTACAAACTGCTCGGTACGTAGTTCCTAAACTCTCTTATTACGTGAATGTGCTTTGGAGAACTTGCATTATCATGTTTTTGTAAGAGAGTGGGTAGCAGGAGAATGTTCTGATTGTGTCAGCTTCACTTCCCCATGTCGCGGTTTATGGAATGTGAAAGACCTTCATGAGAGAGAACATGGCCCTTTTATATTGTACGTCTTCGTGTTGCAATTTTTATTTTTTCACAATTTTGTAGATACCGACACTCAGGGGTACACCAACAAAAAGAATTTTGTAGGACAGCCTGTAGATAGTGACTAAGGTAGACCAGACCCTGATTTGCAATCTGACTATCTTGGGGCCAATTCCAATAGGGACACATATTTTTCAGAGATGTGCACATGTTTCACAAATCAAATCCAAGTGGAATTATAATTATCTGATCAAAATTGTAATTTCTGTGAATTTTTGAAATGTGCAGTCCTAAATTACAAAAGTGCCCAAGACTAGGGTCATGAACACCCTAATAACCACCCATAACCACCTTCTTATGTCCCTATAAGTATCTAGATATTTCCCAATCAGCTATTGCCACATTAGCCTAACTGACATAAGTGCACTAATTTTGTCAGATTTTTCTGTCAGAAATGGCTTATTTTTGGTCTGATTTGGATGGAGGCATGGGTGGAAATGGGACCAAATATAGGGTGATGGAGATGGGTTGTAGGGAGAATTAGGTTGGTCCAACTTATATTGCTTGTTGCAGTGATTGATCTCAAGCTAGTTTCTATCCACGTGTCTCAACATGTGGTGTATCCTTCTAGTCTTATTTTGCCATATTTTATACATGTAAGTCTCAAATTTTGGCATAGGATTGTGTCAATTCTAATGAATTTAAAAATATTATATTTGGTAACTTTCAAGTCTTTTTGGCATTAGGAGGGATTTGAGGCCTCTGGGAGCCTGTGAGTTCCCAGAGCCCGAAATCCCAAAAACTGCCGCGGGAACGCAGTTCCCGCAGGAATCCGACGTGGTCGAGCGACTGCCACGTCATCGATTTTTTTTTTCCGATTTTTTTTTTGGACTTTTTTTCATATTTCAGGACCCCCCAAATTTTTTTTAATTTTTTTAATTTTTTTGAAAATGTTGACCAGCGGCCAGCCGTTCCCAGACCCTGTTTCGGGAACAGTCCCGAAACGGCCCTTTGCTGGCCTCAAATCCCTCCTAATGTCTCAAGCTTTTATCTAATCTACACTAATCTCATGTTTTATTTTGATTTTATGATTCCACAGGGTTTTATTAGCAAGGCTATTGAGTTTTCAGAAATTTGCATTCAATTATTTGGATGCCTTGCTTTGCCACCTTGTCCAATGGCTACATGATTAAGGCTGTCACCCCCTTTTGTGGGCTAATTCATGCCATCAATTTTCACTGCAATTTTATTGATCCTAAGCAATGCCATCAATTCATTCTACAATTATATTGATTCCAAGCAATGATGTAAGAAATATGAGGTATTGGAATGCATTTGAACCCATATTTTGATTCATTATTTTTTGTGGCTATAAGAATGGTCTTGAACCATTTCATACATTGTTGTCTTTCATTTTATTTTTGCATACTATTTTGTTTTATTTTATTAATTTAGGTAGTATTTGAATTTAGGTGTGTTTCAAGCTTTAAACTTGCATTTTGGGATTCACAACAAGAAGGATTTGGATTCTTTGTTTTTGGATGTATCATTTAAGTTAGATCCCTAGGTAGTTGACCTATGAGAGTTCATAGTTTAGGGTGTAGTAACCAAAGCCAATCTTCATTCTTTAAGAAATTGTGTCCCTTTTATTATTAGGATTCTTAATATTTTAATCTACTGAGAATCTTTTGAAGAATTTTTTGTAGGAAAAGATTTAGCTTAACATGTTTTAAAAAACCTTTTATAAATACAGTGGCAAGTTTTCAACTCAATTTAGAAAATCCAAAGCTAAATGATCTTGTTGATTAAGGGGTATAAAATGAGAATAAACCACATTTCTTTGTCTTTAATATGTTTAGAACATTGAAGTTTCATTTAATTGGATAAGCTTAGATTTCAAAATAGATGCTTGTAATTTGAAGGTCAAAATTGAAATGAGAATTGAAATGAGAAATAAAAAGCTAGAAATGGCTAGAATGTGTTATTTGGTGAAGGATTTTTTGTCATTATTTTAAAATTGTGGCTTCATTTGAAATTGAAATTTAGTCTTAGAATACTTTGAAAATAGATTCTAAAATTAATTTGTTTTTAATGGAGGTGGAATTCTTGTATTGAACTATTGATGATTATTCTAGACATTTGTGTGAAAAAAGTGCCTTAATTCATGAATCATCCAAGATGTTTTTTGCAAGTGTATTTTGACAACTTTCAAGTCCTTGTTCTATTTTCCAATGGAAAAAGAAATTTTGAATTCATTACAATATTATTTATTATGATATACACCTCTATTGAATGCTTTGGATTTTATGAACTAATTTTGCATTATGATTGCATTTTATTGAAAAAATCAAAGTAATCTCAAGTCAACACAAGTAAATCTGAAAGCTTTTTGACTTATGGAAGAAATGTGATTCTTCTTTGGAAAATAGAGTTTAATAGATAGAATCGAATTAGAATGTAGAGTGTGTTGGATTACATGTTTGATTTTAAAGATTAATTTGTTCACAATATTAAGTAGTATTGGACCTTGTTTGTTGTAGATGCCCCTTGTTGACATGTTGTCTACATAAATCAATTTTCTATTTTATGACTTTACTTGAAAATATGAGTACAAACTTCTAGAATATCTTAATGAAGACAATGTGTAAGTATGAACCATTGCATTTAAAATATTTACAACATCATCAAAAATGAACTCAATGCCTTGAAATTCTACTATACTTGAAAATGGTTTCATGGTGAAAAGATATAATTTTAGTAATAGCGGTAGGTGCATTTGTGTATAATTTGTTACTACATGCATTGATCATGAATAACCAATTGTCCACTTTTTATCAATCTCAAATCTACTTGAGGTTGATACATCTTTTCATCTTAACCCCTAAAGGTTTTTGGCTATATTTACACTAAAAATGCTCCAAAACTACCATTTCTAATACAAGTGCAATTTTTTTTTAAAATACATTTTTGACTCATGTAATTGTAGGATTTTGTAGTAAGGTGGTTTGCAAACATATGGAAAAAATTTCAGAAATTTCCACCTTGTAGATTGCAAGATATAAGCATTTGAATTGACAAAAATTGTTTTTTTATCCCTGCGAGAATCTGGGCAGTTGCACTTCATAAGGTCACATTTGTGTGAAAAAAAATTCAAAATGGTGGTTACTCTTTGAATTCATACTTCAATGCAAGTTGACTACATTCTCAAAAAATTTCAAACCATCTGGAATTGTACAACATATAGGAAAAAATAAGTAAGTTTAAAGAAGTAAAAAATGAGCCAAAATACTAAATTGTGAACATTTTATTCATAGAATTAAAAAATTTCAATCCCAATGGTTAAAATGTTGTAATAAACAATCTACAACTTCTGTAATTTTTTTCCAAAAATATGAAAAATTGAATTAAATGAAGAATTTCAAACTTTTTTTGTACTGTAGAGATTCTGTAACTAGCTGCAAACTAACCCAAACTCAAAATCTTCATAACTTTTGACTCATTAATCGGAATGGATTGGTTCAAATCTTCCCATGTCTGTATAAACCTAAAAATTCAATTTGAAATTTCACTTTTAAGAAAAAAGTTTTTTTGAAGAAGTTTTTTCATCTGCCTGGGGTGCCTGCTGAGTAAAGAAAATAACATATCATGCCATAACTTTTTAACTGTGAAGTCAAAAGTTATGAAAATTGTTGGGCCTCAAAGCTACTCCTCAGGCGTACATTGTATCAAAATTTCAAAGAAAAAAAATAAAAACTCTATCTGTAGTGAGTTGCCCATAAAATTTATAATCTTAAAAAATGATGTTGAGGACTTTAGAGGTTAAACAAACTTCTTGTCTTGTTCAAGTAGCTAGACTTGTAATTGGCATAGTGTTTTTTGAAGACTTGTGTCTAATTTAGTATTCCCTTTGTCTCAAAATGATCTTCATGTTCAACTAAACTTTCTGGATTAAGGACAAAAATCGATATTTTTAAAATCTATTTTGAGCTATAAATAATGGTTGATGTATTCTTATTGTCCCCCAAATTTAAGCTTTGAATTTGTTTTTAGATAGAAGTTACGGTGCTTTGAAATGTGAGTTTTTAGAGCCTTCAAAGAAGAACACCGTTGGCCAATCAATTGAATAATTCGCACCCTATTTGTTGTGACACAATATCTTCCTGCTTTGTGACTAGTATTTCCTGTGCTGATATTGTCCAATGCATGCTCTATGGCAGATTCTACACTATGGACAAAACTCACCTGTGGAAATCAATGTGCCCTCAAAATAGATGAGGTATTGGCATTGGACCCACCCTCCCAAATTTACTAACCTGGAAATGTCATCGCATTGTCATTTTTTTCTTTTCTTAACAAATGAAACAGAATTTCATACTATGCATAATTTAGAATTCATCACCTCATTGGGTACTTGCTTGTCAAAGATGGTGTGGAACTTCCACCCATTGCAACATGCTATTATAAATTCCTTCTCATCACTAAGAAATATTTTATTATATTATTCATTGATTACGTGGGTTAGTTATCTTTTTGTAACGATCGCTGCACTATGCACATGTGAAAGCTTGATTTCCTGGGTTCTTCTTCTACATCATACTAGGAAGATCATTTTCGGACAAGAAATGAAGACCAACCGGAAGATCATTTTGGGACTGAGGGAGTACAATTGAGGATATAATAATTCACATTATAGTTTTATAATCAATTTTGTTTAATTTTAAAGTTTATTAATGTAAGTTTAGGATTTTCAAATTTAGAAATTAAAGTGAAGTCCTTCAAAATAATTAAGGAGACTAGAGATTGTTGTATAGAAATTTTGATCTTTGTTTGGAATACTCGTAGAATTGTCACTTTTGGTTGATCATGGAAGTGTATGCACATCTATATTAGAACCAAGGTAGATGAACTTGTAATTTCTATAGTGAAATATCTTAGCACATATGGAAAGGTGAAACAATTCATTTGTCATTTTTGTAAAAAATTAAAATTTCTTCTTTTGCTAGTTCTATATTAATTTTTGTCTCAAATGAATGAATTAAAGTTGTATTGAGATTATTATATTGACAATTGAGTGCTAGAACTACTAGTTGAGGCCTTCAATGGGTTTGTTTAAAGTAGGCTATCTTGTAATTTATGCAACTTGATGTTATTCAACAAAAGATTTTGCTATTCTTTTTTTTTAACATAAATTTTTATTTATTTACATTGTACAATAGTAAATACAAAAACAAAAACAAATTCTTTTTTTTTGAATGGCAGTTCTTTTTTGTTTTTTTATGTTTGTACAATTGTACAATGTAGATGTAGGAAAGAAACTTCACTTGTTGATTAAAGATAATGTATTTCATGGATACATATTATATGCATATTGACTTGTTCTTAGCACCAATGAATATTTCTTATTTTTCTAATACTAACATGCAAGGTGTTGGTTGATTAGCAATGTTATTGCTTAGTAATCAATTTAATTGAGTTTGGTGGATTAAT
This sequence comes from Thuidium tamariscinum, assembly GCA_947034885.2. Lineage (NCBI taxonomy): Eukaryota > Viridiplantae > Streptophyta > Bryopsida > Hypnales > Thuidiaceae > Thuidium > Thuidium tamariscinum. The sequence goes on along the minus strand of OX344750.2, from coordinate 8,640,874 downwards.
GATGTTTTCTTTGTTAAATTATTCAATTTTCACTATGGATTTATTGTAATTATGAGAATGTAGGTTTCTTATGCCTCTAATTGTCATTTGCAGAAATATTTGAATTGTGCTTTGAATAAGCTTGTGATGTAAGGCATCAATATGGATGTTTTCAAGAAAATGGAGATTATCAAAGCTTGGAAAAATTGTGAAGAATTTTTTATTCAAATCAAGTATTTAATGCTAATCAATGCAAGAATTTGGTACATCATTTGCGCCATTTTGTGCAAAGATTTCTAAAGATATTTGAGTTGGATACAAGAGCCTTTCAACCTTTATTGAAAGATGTTTGTAAAATTTGTTCAAAGGCTGAGATGTTGGTGCAAAGTTGTTCTCAAACTTTGTCTATTGCACCTCTAATTCAAATGCAAAACAAAGAAGCATTTCGAGAATTGCTTTTGGAAATGACATCTTGCTTGGACATAGCATCAAACATTGATTCATATTTGAAAGGAATGGAGACTATTGTGGATTTTCAATCACATGTCACTACTTTCCTCCCATGTGATTTAAAGGAAGTTGAAGAAGATCAAGATGGATTATGCAAAATATTGGAAAACAACTTGCATAATTTTGCACTTGGATCACATGATTATGAACTAGCAAAGTATTTGCTACACTGGAGGGAGTGCATCTTGAAGGTAGAAAGCGGTGAAAGTGATGTAATTCAATTTCTTCCAAATGTTCCATTACCAGATTTTGGACCTTTTCCTAAATGTCTTGCGAAAGATGTATTTTTGACAAAGTGGTTGGGCATTGAGAATGTCACAAAGAAATTTGACTTGGATAATTATGATGCATGTGATATTGGTACGTTGGAGAAAGAAGTGCGGATCCTGGCTCAATTGAATCATCCAAATATTGTTAAGTTATTCTATTGTGGTTATTTCAAGGATTTTGATGGAAAGAATCATCTTCAATTTGGAATGGAAAGAGGTGAAAAGAGTCTTCACGAATTGCTATTTGAAAATCCAAATCAAAAGATTACATTCCATGCCAAGTTGGATTTAATGCACCAAATTGCGAGGGGAATGTTGTACCTTCATGATATGAAAGTTGCACATCGTGACTTGAAGCCAGCAAATGTTGTAGTGAATTCAATGCAATATCCGAAGTTAAAACAAGATGGTTATGTATGTGCTAAATTAATTGATTTTGGTATTTCCAAGAATGAAGTGAAGGACAATATTCTTGTTGTTCTAAGTGGTGTTCGTGGGACTCATGGATATATGGCTCCTGAAGTAGCAAAGTCAAATGTAAAGTTGGATCCATTGAAAACTAATGTGTTTAGTTTTGGATTAATTTGTTGTGACATATTGATTGAAAAGCAGTTTAAAGACTTTAGATCTAGTCCTTTTGAAATTGCAAAAAGGCAAAAACTTGCCTTAATGAAGATTCCACTTTGTGAAGAATTACAATCTTTAATTGAAGATTGTTTGTCTGTGGATCCAAATGGAAGACCATCTTTTGAAAAGATATATACAAGTTTGATGGAGATAAAGATGAAGGCTTTCAAGACTCAATGTATTAACAAGACATTGATGAAAGAAGAGCAAACATATTCACATTTGAATCCATTTATACAACTTTCATCTTCTATTGGAACGATTAGACAATGGTGGTCATATGTATGGAAATTGATTGTGAATTTTTTATGGATATTTATCCTTCAACACCTAAGGAGATTGTATGTTCCAAAAATGAATGATGAATGTACCAAGGTAAGAACTTATTTCAAGAATGTTTTGAGCTTAATATGTTTTTACCATCATAGATTCAAGCCCATTTTAGAAGCATCATTGGTTTTTGATTTTGAATTTATTTGAATGAGATCATCAATCTTTGTTAATTGTTGTAATTTCTCAATTTTTTGATTTGTGGTGACTTGTTATGTGTATAGGGGATCATTGATGCATCAATACTCCCGGAATGTCATGGTCTTGATTTCAAAATTAAGACCTTAGAAAAGTTTCTCCGGAATAAGTCTATGGTTGGTGTTGTTGGAATGAGTGGCATTGGAAAAACAACATTGGTGACGGCTTTGAAGGATCACTTGAAGAAGGCATTGTTATTTAATGACTCATCGAAGTGGACTACAATCATGTGTGATCTAAAAAGTGATTATTTGATGGAAATGAATCGGATCTTGAAGGAATTGGGACAAAAAGAAGAAGAAAAAGATCTCGTTGAGGATAAACTCATATTGGAATTGGTGCTCCAACAAAAAAAAGTCTTCTTCATCTTAGATGATGTCACTGAAGAACATCAATTGGATGTGTTTTTGGAAGCAAAAATGTTCAATATAGAGGGTAGCAAATTGATTGTTACTAGCCGTGATTGGAAAATCTTGAAAGGCTTAATCAATGAAGATAGCAAATTTGAAGTTCCACTACTGAATCATGACCAATCTGAAGAAATATTCTTGAAATATGCTTTCAAGAATGGTAGTGCAATGATACCACATATGAAACAATTCAACAAGGAGATTGTTAACACTTGTGGTGGCCATCCATTAAGCTTAGAAGTTATGGGCTCTTGTTTAAATGGACAAACACGCCTTCGTGTATGGGAGCGAGCTTTACAAAGATTGAAGAGAGGAGAATATGATGCCTATGAGGATGTGGGGAGAAGATTGGAGATTAGTTTTGATATGCTTAGCAATGAAGAGCAAGATGTGTTTTTAGACATATCGTGTTTCTTTTGTGAAGATGTACGGTTTGAAGACATTCAAGAAGATACAATAGTTGACTATTTGAATGAAAACACTAAAACAATCATTGCAAGCCTAAGTGAAAAGTCACTCATCAAAATCAATGACAATGGATATGTAAATATGCATGATTCAATACGTGATATGGGATGTAGAATCTCAAGGACAAGATCTAGAGGTCAAAGAAAGTAGAAGCAACATTTCAATTCATTAGAAACATTGACAAAAGAGGTATGTCTTATTTAATTGAAAAAGGTTTTGAATGATTCATTTCTTACAAATATCTTGGTTCAGTTCTAAATCTCAAAGTGGTCATGTTTGTTGAGAAAATTTTGGTTTCTATGATAATCAATGTCCTTGTCAATTTCATTAATTTGTAACCATTAACAATGAAACTTTGTGATTCAGGAGTTTCAAAATGCTCGAGGCATTTGCATTACAGGTGTGAATAAAGAAATAGATTTGACTACAATTGCAAAGGGTGAATTCTTAGAATTATTACTTCTATATATTGAAGTATTCAATGATTTGAGCAATGTTGCAAAGTTGATTAAGAAAACTCATCAACTCAAATTCCTTCGAATTACATATAAAAAAAACGATAATGATCATGGAAATGTCTCTTTATATTGCACCAATCAACTCATAGACCTCTTCTTGCTCCAAGAACTTCGACAACTTACAGTATTAGAACTACAACATTTTCCATCGTTGAAGACTTTTCCGAACACAACAATTGAACACATTCCATTGAAGACATTGTGCTTGAAAGATTGTGACAACCTTACAAACATATCAGAGGGTTTTCAAAACATGACATCATTGAAATCATTGTTCATCCAAAGATGCAAAAACTTGGCCCAAGTTCATGTAACATTAAAAAATCTCAAAGCTCTTAAGTTGATAAGTTTCAAAGGATGTAAGGCATTGAAAAATATCCCCCATGGATTGGATCAATTGCCATCTTTAGAAAAGCTTGACTTTATTGATTGCAAGCAACTGAAGATTGTGAATTCCGAGCTTGCATCCTTGACATCACTCACTACATTAGATTTCAAGGGATGTGAACTATTGGAAGAGATTCCACTAGCCATCGCAACCATGTCATGTTTACGGTGGCTTGGCTTTAGAGGTTGCAAGAAGTTGCAGGTGGGACATGCATCATTTGAGAATCTCAAGGCTTTGAAGACTTTAGACTTTGTAAGATGTGAGGTATTGGAAGCCTTGCCCCAAGGATTGGAGAATGTGGTATCGCTCCAAAACTTGTGGTTGAGGGATTGCAAGCAATTGATGATTGTGGATTTTGCGCTTGCATCTTTGACGTCACTTACTACATTGAATTTCCATGGATGTGAACTATTGGAAGAGATTCCGCTAGCCATTGCCAACATGTCAAGTTTGTTGTGGCTAAGTTTTAAAGGTTGCAAGAAGATGCGGGTGGGGCATGCATCATTTGAGAATCTCAAGGCTTTGAAGGATTTGGCCTTTATAGGATGTGAGGTGTTGGAAGCCTTGCCCCAAGGATTGGAGAATTTGGTATCGCTAGAGCAATTGTGGTTGAGTGATTGCAAGCAATTGAAGCTTGTGGATTCGGTGCTTGCATGTTTGACGTCACTTACTACATTGAATTTCAAGGGATGTGAACTATTGGAAGAGATCCCTCTAGCCATTGCCAACATGTCATGTTTGCAGTCACTTGGTCTTGAAGGTTGTAAGAAGTTGCGGGTGGGGCATGCAGCATTTCAGAATCTCAAGGCTTTGAAGACTTTGGACTTTCAGGGATGTGAGGTGTTGGAAGCCTTGCCCCAAGGAATGGAGAATGTGGTATCACTAGAAGTGCTGAACTTGAATGATTGCAAGCAATTGAAGATTGTGGATTTGAGGCTGGCATCCTTGACATCACTTATTGCACTGGATTTCAAGGGATGTGAACTATTAGAAGAGATTCCGCTAGCCATTGCCAACATGTCAAGTTTGTCGTGGCTAAGTTTTAAAGGTTGCAAGAAGTTGCGGGTGGGACATGCATCATTTCAGAATCTCAAGGCTTTGAAGAATTTGAGCTTTCAAGGATGTGAGGTACTAGAAGCCTTGCCCCGAGGATTGGAGAATGTGGTATCACTTGAGGAGCTGTACTTGAATGATTGCAAGCAATTAAAGATTGTGAATTCGGTGCTTGCATCCTTGACATCACTTATTACATTGAATTTCGAGGGATGTGTACTATTGGAAGAGATTCCGCTAGCCATTGGCAACATGTCAAATTTGCAGTGGCTTGGTTTTGAAGGTTGCAAGAAGTTGCAGGTGGAGCATGCATCATTTGAGAATCTCAAGGCTTTGAAGACTTTGGTCTTTGAGGGATGTGAGGTATTGGAAGCCTTGCCCCAAGGATTGGAGAATGTGGTATCGCTCCAAAACTTGTGGTTGAGGGATTGCAAGCAATTGAAGCTTGTGGATTCGGTGCTTGCATCCTTGACGTCACTTACTGCATTAGATTTCAAGGGATGTGAACTATTAGAAGAAATTCCGCTAGCCATTGCCAACATGTCAAGTTTGTCGTGGCTAAGTTTTAAAGGTTGCAAGAAGATGTGGGTGGGACATGCATCATTTGAGAATCTCAAGGCTTTGAAGAATTTGAGCTTTCAAGGATGTGAGGTGCTGGAAGCCTTGCCCCGAGGATTGGAGAATGTGGTATCACTTGAGGAGCTGTACTTGAATGATTGCAAGCAATTGAAGATTGTGGATTCGGTGCTTGCACCCTTGACGTCACTTACTACATTGAATTTCAAGGGATGTGAACTATTGGAAGAGATCCCTCTAGCCATTGCCAACATGTCATGTTTGCGGTGGCTTGGCTTTGAAGGTTGCAAGAAGTTGCGGGTCGGGCATGCATCATTTCAGAATCTCAAGGCTTTGAAGACTTTGGACTTTCAGGGATGTGAGGTGTTGGAAGCCTTACCCCAAGGATTGGAGAATGTGGTATCACTAGAAGTGCTGAACTTGAATGATTGCAAGCAATTGAAGATTGTGGATTTGAGGCTGGCATCTTTGACGTCACTTACTACATTGGATTTCAAGGGATGTGAACTATTGGAAGAGATTCCACTAGCCATTGCCAACATGTCATGTTTGCGGTGGCTTGGCTTTGAAGGTTGCAAGAAGTTGCGGGTGGGACATGCATCATTTGAGAATCTCAAGGCTTTGAAGACTTTGGTCTTTGAGGGATGTGAGGTGTTGGAAGCCTTGCCCCAAGGATTGGAGGATGTGGTATCACTAGAAGAGTTGAACTTGAATGATTGCAAGCAATTGAAGATTATAGATTCGGTGCTTGCATCCTTGACGTCACTTACTACATTGAATTTTCGGTAGCCATTGCCAACATGCCATATTTGCGGTGGCTTGGCTTTGAAGGTTGTAAAAAGTTGTAGGTGAGGCATACATCTTTTGAGAATTTCAAGGCTTTGAAGACTTTGGCGTTTGACGGATGTGAGGTGATGGAAGCCTTGCTCCAAGGATTGGAGAATGTGGTATTGCTAGAGGAGGTGTACTTAAATGATTGTAAGCAATTGAAGATTGTGAACTCAGTGCTTGCAACCTTGATGTCACTTACTACATTGAATTTCAAGGGATGTGAACTATTGGAAGAGATTCTGCTAGCCATTGCCACTATATCATGTTTGCGTTGGCTTGGCTTTGAAGGTTGCAAGAAGTTGCAGATGGGGCATGCACCATTTGGGACTCTCAAGGCTTTGAAAAATTTGGATTTTAGAGGATGTAAGGTGTTGGAAGTCATGCTATAAGGATTGGAGAATGTAGTGTCACTATAAGAAAATCATATTTTCCTATGTTAAGATTTTACATTGGAGCATTGCGTATGTTGTTCTTTTACGTCAAATCAAACATCAATTTTTATGTGTTTCTATGGACATGCCAAAACATGCTTTGCTAAGGCAAATTGTGATATGTTGAGCCTATGACAACAAAGATAACATAGGTGAATGGGGTCCTCAAAGTTTGCTATGTGGCTTCTACCTAGGCATGGAAAAGCTAGCATGAAGAGTTTTTCATCCATTGCATGTCGATAATATGGCAGGACACGTGGTGCTCAAGATGAAAAACAAAAATAAGCTAAGTTGGCAATTGCATTTACTAACATGGCAATACTTTAGGGTCACTTTCTTGGCCATTTAAAAATTATAAAGATGTTCATATTGACATTAGTGATGACTTAGTGATGTCTTGAAAGCTTTAGAAGAGGAAACTTCAAGATTTCGAGTGATGGTTACCTCCGGCTTCTTGGTGTCTAGTGCGAGAAGCTTTTTTCTAACATGCATTGTAATCTCAAACATTCTCTTTGGCGTGAACAAGCATTCCAACTTTCTGTGGAGTTGCGATATTGCAATAAGGGATGTTCTTCAAGAAGTTCATTTTATATCTTCTCAAGAAGAGGGTTCCATTTTGATAGATCAAGGGACTTCATGGTCTTGGCTTAGGCAATGTCCTTCATGAGTTTGTTGTATATGCGTAGAATGGTTTCTCTTAGAACATTATTTCTATTGAAGGAAACATTTCCACAAACATTTGATTACTCGTGTGTATGTTTGTGATCAAGAGGAAAGTAGGATGACCTTGTGTCCTTCAAAACATCATCACCTGTAGGTCTCATGTCTATGCAATTCTAGGCACACATCCACAAATAGATTTTATACAATATTGTCATGTTTTTTTTCATATCTACACTATGGCAAGGAATCATTTTTAGGCATCTCCTAGAGCACTTTCTTTCATGCAGTTTTCACTCAATGCGTACCAATTGTGGCTTGCTAATGGAGAGGGCTCAGTTTCCCATCATTTGCATTTGAAATGCTTTAAGACAAGAGTTCCTTTATGGTGATGGTGAACAATAACAATTACAAATTTCAAACAGAAATCATAGATAGGCAATGCCTACTTCTTATTCATATAATTAAAACCCAAATGGAAAGCAAAGTAGTTCTAGTAGGGAGACTGAAGTCAACACAAACAGCCCACAATATAAAAATAACTTAGAAAATATGCAATACTACTTGAATTTCTCCACTACTGGTATCCTTATAACCAAATAGATGTAGCAGGAGATGTCCACTTTTCCAAAGATTGCAAAACCATACATTTGACTGCACCATATGATGTTCTCAAAGACAGATTGCATCTTGCAAAATACCACTATTTGTGAGAGTTTGTTTTTTGAGACATTGAATATGTGCTACGAAAATTGTCATTATAGAAGTATATGTGATGGTTAGAAATTCACCTTCATCTGTCATTTTTTCCATGCTATGTCACCTTTCTTGGGTTGCTTTGTTGGCTTCAGAGGGTTGCCTTTCCCAACCTTTGTTGTGCTTCCCTTCGCAGATTTAGGATACATAAACTTTGTTGGTTTAGCGGCATGGACGCTCCTTGTGACACAATTGGGAGTGTGAAGAAGATGTTGAAGATGGGAGGTTTGCCTCCTAGCATCATGGGACAAAACCATTTACATTGTAAGAAAACTGAAAGTTATCATTCATGTAGAGGGATTCATTGTCATTATACAATGTAGACATGCAAACATCCAAGTGCACGTGAAGATGACCAAAAAAAAGAATTTGATGTTCCAAAAGACATCTGCAATACCTCATGCCTAGTGGCTTGCTAGACTAAAGGCATTGGTGGTGGTTCTAGGATACACTATAAGAAAGTTGTGTTTTCTGTGTCGTCAAAATAAAAACACATCATGTTTTTAAAAAATGCGACAGCGCTCGTAGTTGTTAGTTTTGATTACACAAGATTTTATTAGATGTCACTGAAAACATTGCATGTTTTTTGTGCAACGTGAATATGTCCACTGAGACATGGATGTTTTTTTGAACGTCATATAGAACATGATAAGATTTTTTCAAACATTCAAAAAAACATAGATGGCCACGTCAGCAAAGAGTTCATTCTAATTTTGAAAAAATTAATAAAAAAATTTACAGTCTGTAGTAAAAAATTGACCTCAAGTGAAAAATTTAGAGAAAGGGCAGCCACGTGGCATGTTTTGCAAAAGAAAAGGAATGGATGGATGATTTGGGTGCATAATATGGATGAAAATAAGTGGTCTTTATACTAGTCCAGTGGTAGGAGGAGAGACAATCCATATGGGATATGCAAGAATAACATTGAGATGTTTAAAAGAACATCTTGATGTTTGAAATGACATCAACGTCTAAAATGACGTGACATGTGTCAAGTGACATCAACATATTCAGTTGTCAAGTTGCCATTTTCTCAAATCTCATATCTTTTGTCTCACCTAGGGCTGAGAAAGGATATAAGTATACTCTTTCCCTCCTTCATTTTCATTAACTTTAAATGAAGTAATCTTTTCATTTCACCATCAAAAATTCTCAAAAAGGTAAGTGATAAGTTTTTTAATTTTTTTAATTTAATAATTTTATTGTTTTGTTTTGTTTTATTTGTTATTTTAATATTATTTATTTTCTGACTTGGAATTGTAGATACAATATGTACTAACTGACGTTTAATTTGATGTCCTAAAAAACACCATTAAAATTTTCAAGTGACCTAAAAGTGTGCTGACAAAGCATGCCACATCAGCATAATTTGGAGTCCACATCAACAAAATATATGGGGTCCATGTATACATAATTTGGGGGTCCATGTCACAAAAAACATGGATGAGGCAATGGATGAAAAAAAATCATAGGTGGCACTGCTCGCCAAAAAGTTGCTAATGCGGACCTTCCTACACTACCAAATAGCACTATTTGGGGCCCTGAAATTAACATGTCTTGAAGGACGTTAAAAAAAAAGAACGTGTTTTCCGCTTTTTCCACCATGTTTTTTGCTTGTCCATTTTGACAGATTTTAGGTGACATCATGTTTGACACGAAATCGTGTTTTTTTTTATGTCTCAGAATTCACTGTTTTCTTATGGTTGAACCTCATCTACATCTATAAAATAGGGGTCTATGACTATTTGAGTGGATTGAATGACATCCTTCTTGGCATCTTGAGCAGTGGGAGTGGAGGCAACCTTTACATGAATGTCAAATACTTTTGGCTGTGAGTTTGGGGTGACATCCACAACATCATTGCTCTCTTCAACGCCATCAAGTATGTTGTCCACCAAGTAGTAGTTTACTTCAACTTTTGCTTCTGATGAGGCATCTCTTGGTACATCACCAACATCATCAACATTGGCTTTAGTATCCTACACGACATCAAGATCAAGGTTTTCTTCACCTCCCTCATCCTCTTCAAGTACATCATCATCATCACCTTCTACAAATTCATCTGCATCTGCCACACCAAACAAGATTTGTTGTTGTCCATTGTTCTTTCCTAAAGAATGGATCAATTGTTAGATCATACACTCCATTTGACCATGGTGCACGCCATGGTGCCTTCCAATCTCAAAAGTTGTAGCATAGAGGTCTTATATCTGCACCATAATTGATAGGAGGCTTCTAGGCCTTAGCTTGGCGCCGAGCATACTCATTCTCGGTTGTCTCTTTCACCTCTATGCCGAAAGGTATACGGCCTAGACAAAAGATCAACTACATACAATCAAGTCACTAGTGAGATGAAAAATGAGAGAACTTGACAATATAGAATTGAATGTTTAGATACTCATGAAGTAGACAGTACATGTCAAGAACAATATTGTCACAAAAATCTATAAAGAGTGCAATGGTGTCAACGGGGACATTGGATAGGCATTCAAGGCAATGTAATTAAAAACATCAGAGAAGGACAAAATAGTTTCCAAAAAGACACTAGGAAAACAACCATTTGAAGATGCACTTACCAATTCACCAATCATGGTCTTCTCAATTGCCCTCATCTAAGCTTTTTTGGATCTTTTTCCCTTAGAAATGGCCTGCATCTACTCATATTTCTTGTTATATTTTTGTAAATTCTACCTTGCAACCAATGTTTTCGTCACATTGTCATTGACTTCATCAAGCTTTGAGAAACCTCCATCAATGAGCTTCATCAAATTGTGGCAAACATTGATGAGGGTCTTGGTTACGATATATAAGAACCATGCTGGGTTGATCTCCATTTGGTCACCTCTAACATGCCAATCTACAAAATAAACCAAAGCATACACACATAAAAAAGTCAAAATTTGTTGACATACAAAATGTATTGAAGAACAACATCTTACAAAAGATACAATGCTTATTGCTAATCAAGTGCAAGATGGCATACAACCAAGCCTCAAAAAAAGCCATCATGTCCTATTTGTTGCATTGTCTTACAAATAACAACATAATCCTGAACATTGTCATGTCGTAGATGACACCTCTTTGTTCTTCATTGTAGTGTCAAGATGTGCCCACCAATAAACAACTTCTAAAAGAAATGGAGAAACACAAAGAAATGGAATGGAATCTGAAAAAATCTATTCCCTAACTTATACTTATTTCTGGGGCTACAGATGCAATGTTAGATGTCAAGATAGATAGCTTGGTGTTGGAAAAAATATGAACTAATGTTCACTTAAATATAAAACAACTTCACCTTAATTTACAATGACTCAAAGGCAACATTACCTGCATGAAGTCAGTCATAGAAATGTTGCTTCTCGTCCAATGGCTAGTCAGCCCAACCAAAGCAAGGATTCATCCCCTTTACAAATGCCTTCACATCATTGATCAAATAAGATGTTATCTTCCTATGTGGATGGCCACATTTATCCACCTCAACAGAGTGCTTCTGTTTGTTCTCTTTCTTCTTGAGGCGCTTTTGACACACAGGGGGGTAATCTCTCTCTCTAAGATCACTTTGTCATCATAGTTGTCTCCCAAATTGTGGTCAATACAATCACTACTACTACTGTGATAGGAAAAAAGGAAAACTTCTTGTGTAAGTAGACATCATAGAGGACATATCCCTTGAGGATTCATCATAGACAATGGATTTCAATATAAATGATGTCTTCACCTTGCATTCCTATGAATGTCAATGAAGTCACCTTTTCCTAATACCATCAAAATTTGTATTAATTGATGGTAGATGGTTGAATTGTATTAGTACAATATTCAATGGATTCTTAAAATTTTTGGCAAACAATCTTTAGACCTTTACAATTTTTTGTTGATTTGTATATTTGATTCTAGAATCAATAAAAAATAAATGGAGCACACCATTAATATATTGCTACTATTTCCAAGAATTGAAGCTTACATTAATGATGCTTGTGGATGGATTTCACAAATGAGAACTCTAGAGAAAAAAAAGTCAACATCATGGATAAAGGCTATTGAATGTTATGTGATGTTTTTGATGCTAAACACAATTATATTAGATGAGGTGCTAATAAGAAGGGGAGAATTGAAATGTGGTAAGCATTAGAGCAGCTTCGAACAATTTTGACGCAATTCCATCTTTTAAAGGTTGAACAAGATAATTTGTAAAGAATGTCAAATATTGTATCAACTAAATTCAATGTTAGAGTTTCTAAAAAATCAATCATCAAACATAGTGAGTCACTTCTTTAACAACTTTATTATTGTTCATGTCATTTATTTCTAATCAAATTATGGTGGTTATGTCTAAGAGTTTTATTATATGAGTTTAGTTTCTCACACAATTTTATTATTGTTCATGTTATTTATTTCCAATTTTGATTATGGTGGTTATATCTAGGAATTTTATTGCATGAGTTTAGTTTTAGATCTTATTCTAAAGAGTAAACCAATCTATAATTTTTTGAGTTTTGCATTGTCCTTGGTTTGTGACAAATAAATATGAAATTAGGAATCTAACCTTCCTAAGTTCTTGATAATTGTCACTACATAGCTAAATCAATGTACTTGAATATCACACACAACACTCTAATGCCACAAATTAAAAAATGCCTTGTTACAAATCTAAAAGCATTTATTGATATAGAATAATCCAACACAAATAAATATAAATAAAAGGCTCAAAAACTAATAGATATTAAATTAATTAACAAGGCTACTATGCAACTAGACAAATTCATTTGCATTAATTAACTCTAATTGGTTACAAGCTCTTAAATGGACCAAGTAAGCAAAAGTAATCCTTTCTAGAAAAATATATTAAACTAAAGATTTAACAAACATTTTTTGTTGGAAGGGAAGTTAATACTTATTCAATGGCAATTTTCAATATAAATTTTTGACTTCAAATAAATTACTTACACTTTTACAAAGCAAAGACATTTTAGGTCCCTATTTTGGCTCATAGGTAAGAGCTATAATGAGTACAAACAAAATTGTAAATAGTACAATTCAATTCAAGAAATGACAAAGAGTGTACTTGGCTACTTGCATTACAAGAGAAAGGGGTGTTTTGAGTGGGTTCTTAAGTGTAATTTGAGTCCTAGACATAAGATTATAAGTAATGACCTTGTAGAAGATTTTCAATAAAATTTTACTAGAAACACATGTATTTCTAGTAAAATTTTACTGAAAATCTTCTATGAGATCATTACTTATAATTTTATGTCTAGAACTATTTTTTTTAAATCACTTAAATCATCCCCTTCTCTTGTAGTGTTGGCATGCTCATATAAGTGTTAATAGCACTAATTTTATTTCAAAAGTCAAGAAATCAACTATATAAGTGTGCTACATCCTTTAATGCATGCACATATTTTTTACCAACTTTGTTGTTGTCAATTAATTGAATGCTTTTGACTTCCAAATGAAACTCTCTATTTTATTGCCTTTAAGAAAATCAAGCATACCACATTGTAATTCAATTAAATATTGATTGTCAATAAAAATTGCACTTAAGTTTTTGCTTAAGCTAGTTCTAAACTCAATAATGGGCAAACATCACACATTACAATCACCTCTTTCACATCATGAAGATTCAAAAATCATACACATTGGACCAAAATTTATCACCACACCCATTACATGTTTTTTGAGGCCTCAAAAAGACTATGAGTTCCCTGAGTGTGGAAATGCTTTGGGAAACTTTAAGAACTCTAACACAAAAGCAAGTTGATGTAGTCAAGAGATTTTCATGTCATATAATATTTATTTATTTATTTATAAAATTAATTATTGAATATTGTTAAGAAATAAATTTTTATTTTTTTTATACTTTCTAGAATTTTTTCTTAGAAATGACTTTTCTTTTTTGAATGCAAGAATTTATACAACCAATAGTTGGTTCAATGCATAAAGAACACTTTTTGGCAAGCAACCCTTAAATGATCTCTTAGACACTTGAAAAAACATGTAATGTTTTACAATATTTTTTCTACTTTTGTAAAGACAATTTCTAGTATTCAAACTGTTTTCAAGCGTCCTCCTATAGTAGTGTTTTAATTTACACAATGCTCAATGGCAAGCAATACAATAAAGGATGATAGTAGGTGGATACCAAAAGCTAAAGAATCTCAATTATCTATACAAAATGGTGGTGAGTTTCAATTCTTCTAAGAACCATAGGAGTTGTGCTAAAATCCATGAACATCACCATAGTAATATTAACCCCTAAAGGTCTTTGACTATGTTTCCACCAAAATCACTACAAAACTGTGATTTTTAGTACAAGTGCAGTTTTTTTGAGAAAAAAACATTTTTTGACATATTTAACTGTAGGATCTTGTAGTTAGGGGGTTTGAAAAGATGTGGAAAAAATTTCAGAAACTTTCACCGTGTAGATTGCAAGATATTAACATTTGAACTAACAAAAATCTTTTTTTTATCCGTGCAAAAATCCGGGCAGCTGCACTTCACAAGGTCACATTTGTATAAAAAATACTCAAAATGATGGTTAATCTTTGAATTAATTTTACAATTAAAGTTGGCTACACGGTCAAAGAATTTCAAATCAGTTGGAATTGTACAACATATAGGAGAAAAATAGTAAGTCTCGGGGGGAAAACTACCAGTGCAGTAGAAAGTGTCGTGAGATAAAAAAATAAGGTCAATTTAATTCATGGAAGGAAAAATTTACACTTTTCGTACATCTACTATAGCATAGGTAAAATATTTTGGTTGTCTTTATAAATAAAATAGGGTGGTGAGAAATTCCTACCTTTTTTTAAGCCGTAGAAAAAAAAATAGGATGGCAAATATGGGATTCCCCCAAAAGTATATAGTAGGTTCAGTTTATAAATTACTTCCTTTGGTAGGTGGCTACAATATATACCTTGGATTTCAATTAGGCAGCTGGAATCCAATTAGACAGCTAGGATCCAATTACGTAACTGGTATTCAATTAGGTAGTTGAAATACAATAAGCTGTAAGGCAGTTGAATTTTAATTAGGGTGAAGGTTGCCAATGTAATACCTGTGTACTGTAACTTTTATTGCAACTCAGTGAGTCAACATTCACAGCTTGTATTTTTTTTAAAATTTTTTTGGGATTCATGATTGTGACAAGTGTGTTAGCCATGCATGCATGGTAGGAGGCTAAGATTCTATTCATTTAAGTTAAGAATTGATTGCCTTTTTCATGTATGTCTTTAGATGGAAATATTTTTAGTTTATTTTTCAGTCAAGGAGAAATAGATGAGGAATCTAACACAAGTTGTTTCATATTTTTTTGAAGCAAAATTGAATTAGTTATGAATTTTCAAACACAATTTGTCATAGGACCCTATTTGTGATCAGTAGGCCTTGAAAACCTATACATGCATAGTTTCTAAAAAAATCTGGCTTGGTTCAAAAACTAGTAATGCAATATGTAAAAAACTCTAGAAATGGTTTCTAAATGTGTCCCTTTCAAAAACTGAAATGAATTCTTCAATTAATCATTATTTCAAATTTTTTTAACATTTGAAAGAAGGTAGTTCAACAACCATTTTTTATTTTGAATAAAATTAGTAAACACCTATAAGTACATTTAGTTAGGATTGAATCCATTGTAACTCTAAAACCATCCATTCAAATAGTAAAAATCAAATCTTAGCATGCTTCAATATAATCCGCAATTAATTTTCTCACAATGAGCTATCCAATTCAAACCCTCCTATTAGGCGGGTACAAAAGCCTGCACAATTTATGAACCTCCGTGTAAGCCTCCTACCATAATAGTTGATTTGAGAGCAAGAGGTCCTTGAACTTCTTCATTTTAGATGTTAGAATGGGTTTGCAAACTTATTGATACTTGTGTTTTTAAACACAATTGGCTTATTAAATTCCCTAAGTTTTCTTATTATATAAATGAATGTGAATATGCTCTTGTGTCTTGAAATTGGTTTTAGATATTGCATTAGGATTGTCTACTATGGTTTATTTTCTCTATTGTGTGCTTTGTTTTCTTATAAATGGTGAAATATAAATAGTTGTAGCTTTGATTTTTGATTTTCAAACTCTTCAGTGGCACATAGATAGCATATGTGGTGCATTTCACCATGTTCTTAGTTCATCAAAATCCTTGAAGCTGACATGTTTTGTTGTATACAATGTTTTTGATCTTCTCAGTATTTTGTAATTATGAAATATAGAAAAAAAATAGGATGTTCAAAATTAGTCCTTCAAAGAATTTACAAAAAAAAATAGGGTACTCTAAAATACACTTTGGTAGCTTTATTTCTACTAATAGGGAGGGGAAAAAAATGAGACGGACATAAATATCCCTCCATTAAATACCCCATTATCGCACATGGTTACCAAAAGATAAGGGGTGTGAACCCCCCGAGTAGTAAGTAGAAAGAAGTAGAAAATGCTTGAAAGTACTAAATTGTGAACAATTTATTTATAAAAATGAATAATGAAAATCCAAATGGTTAAAATATTTTAATAAAAAATCTTCATCCAATATTTTAATTTTTTTTCAAAAATATTAAAAATCAAATTAAATAAAGAATTTCAAACTTTTTTTTGTAGTGTACAAATTCTATAACTAGCCGCAAACTACCACAAACTAAAAATCCTCATAACTTTTGACTCATTAATCAAAATGGAATGATTCAAAGCTTTACACTTAGATAAAAATCAAAGAAAACAATTTCAAATTTAAATTTCTTGAAAAGTTAATTTTTACAAAATTTGTTTTTGCTACCCGAGTTGCCCGTCGAACAAAGGAAATAACATATCATGTCATAACTTTTTAACCATGTAGTCAAAAGTTATGAAAATTGTTGTGCCTTAAAGCTACTCTTTGGGCACATGTTGTATGAAAATTTCAAAGAAAATAAATAAAAACTCCATCCGTAGTGAGCTACCTAAAATTTCTATATTGCCAAAAAACACATCTCAAGGCTTTAGGGTTTAACAAGTTGTGATCAAATGTCATCATATAGACATTACCATACTCACAAGTCAAATTCGACAACTTGCTATCAAAATATTTTAATTTTAGGATTTCAATAGTTCAACAACTTCCTTTCCTTTCTTTGGATTTTAGTACTTTAATTTTCCTACTTTTTCAACACTTCTAATTTTGAATTAATTTTTTCTTTTCACATAAAAATTTATTATTATTTTTCTTAATTCTCTAATGAATTATTTTTAGATATTCAAAATTAGCAACAATGAAATTTTTCAGATTTTCAAAAAATAGTTCTACAATTTTTAAAATTTTAGACATGGTCCAAATTTTCTCTAATTAATTCCAAAATTGATGTGCACGTATAGTAAATGCTACCATTGAATTTCGTGCAAAACTATGACTAACTAAAATGAAAATAAATTCTCATATAAATACAAGAAGTATATACCAATAAGACTAGAACTAGTTTATGGAATTTAGTACAAGCAAGCATCAACTTTGGCTACCTTGAGAGTGAGTAGTATTAAAAAAAATAGAAAAAAAAAGATTTTGCAAGTTGTTAAGGATTAGTGAGAGTACTACAACACAAAACTAATTAAATAGATGCTAATTCTATTGTGGAGGAAATTGCAAATTGGCTTTCAAATTCTATTGTTTGTTGAACTTTAGGCTTAATTGTCTTGATTAAAGGCCCTTTTTTACAATGTACTAGTAGCACAAGGATTTTTTTGATAACTTAAAAACTCAGCTAATTTTAGCCACTTTAGGGGTAGTCGGTGTGTACAGACCTTCATCAATCTTTCAATGAATTCAATTGTAGGTAGCCCATGACAACTGACCTACATTTTCAGAGTTCTTGTGCAAGTACGAGGGAATAATAGTTTTGAATTCCAAGCTTGTCCTCAAATGGGGTCCAAGCGAGGTTTTGTTGCTCATAGATGTATATGTTACAAAATTAAAGCAGAAGTTGAGTAGTGCTGCAGACCCACAAATCTCACATCTATCAAGTGTTGCTCATCTAGGGTCTCTTTTTCACTGCATAAAGCCATGCAAAGTTGACCTAGTGTTCTTGGACTTTTGAGTCATATTCAGGATAGGCGGCTAGGCGCTTGCAAGCACTTAGTTGAGTTAAGGTCAAATTACAGGTCAATTGCTGGAAGGAGATTAAAGGTCCTACCACTGGCCTTGGCCTTTGGGACTTTTTGGTATAGTTAGCAAAACAGTTTTGTGAACAATAGAATTGGTAGGGAGCCAATAGAAGAGATGAGAGTGTGATTTTGTTCTAATTACTTGCTTGCATCATAAAATAGAAGAATGTTGGTGGTGATGGTTTTGGGGTATTAAAGCACTTTGTTCCACTTTGCATTCAGGTGGAAATTGTTTTCCCTCATTCTCTACTGCACCTCGTAGAGCTTGTAATGACAGGGGATCATGCGCAAATTCTTATTGTTGGATGTTGCAACACACATTGAAACATTTTGTATATTTTTAGGATTGCAAACACTGCATATCGGTAATAAATTGAAATGATCATTTCACCCTAGTATTCTAAATAGATACTCCATATTGAATTATCATCTAAAGCAAGTTTACAAATGAAGTACTTGTGTCAATAATAGTTGCCTCGACTTCTTTTGGAGTTTGATGACTGGTGAAAAATAATTCAGGCCACGGGCACTAAGTGTTTGATGCATGGCAGAGAATCCTTCTATGTATCTAAAAAGTGAAAATGTTAGTCCTTGGAATTTTGTATAGGAAGGTAAGGTCTTATATTTCACTATTGTCCAAATACCAGTTTAGAAGTTTTCATCCAAATACATTTAGATATGATTGCAAACAAATAATCCATACCTTAAGGAAGGATGTTTGTTTGTTTGTCATGTTGAGATCTCTTGGACCGTGCATCTCAAGGGAATGCTTGGTACTATTGGAAAGCCCTCAATGAAGAGGGGTGCACTAGCTTGTTTTTGTGGTGTTTGGACCCACAATGTGAAAGTTATCAAGTTTCAAAGTTATTTTTAAATCTAAAAAAAACAAAAGTTTGTAAATGTTCAAAATTGAATTCAATTTGAAATTCAAATCGAGATTTAAAAAATATATAATATTTTAAATGTTTAAAATTAAAATTTAATTTGAAACCTTTACTTTTATAGTTAAAAATTTAAGTGAATTCAAAGTGAATTCAATGCTAAATATGTACAAACCTTTAATTTTATAAAATCTAATTTGAATTTGAATTTGAATGAAATGTTAAACATTTAATTCATTGTTTAATCCTTAACTCTAAGAAAATCAATCTAAACATTGAATTCAATTTCAATGTTTTATATTGAACTCAATTTGAATTTTTAACTATAAAATTAAGGTTTGTAAATACCCTTTCAAATAAATCTATAATTTTATAAAGGTTGATGTATTCATAAAAATAAAGGTACAATACAAGGGATCCAAAATTATATTGGAGGTGAAAATTTCGAATTGAGATTTTATTAGTAGTCTTCAATTATCTTTATCTTTACATTTAGATGGTTGTAAGTGTTTGATATTGAAAAATGTTGATATCTTTGAGATGTTTAGCATTGAATTCACTTGAATTTTTAACTATAAAATTAAAGCTTTAAAATTTCAGATTGAACTCAATGTTGAACATTCACAAACCTTTGTTTTTTGAAAACATGATATGTGTATAAATTTCTTATTTGTTAGTCTAATAGGAGTCTCAAATAATAGAGTTTAAGCTTGAAAATATTCATTTTGTATTTTTGTCTCAATTTAATGATTTAGATCATACTCATTTTTTTTCAAAAATCATTTATGATTTGTGTTTTGACAAAAAAAGACACCTCTTTATATACATGTGAGTCCAACTTCTTCCACAAAACAATATGGGATGGTGTTTTGTTGAAGGAATTGTCCTAAAGACTACCATTGTTCTACATAGTCACCATCTTGAAGAACTGCAGTCCTACATAGAAGGTCCTGTATAATCATGGTTTGGTTGGGTCAAGGGTGGGGCCACACTATATCTTGTGCAACAGTGGCAGTATGACAAGTTTTGTTGGCATGAAATAACATTGGCCAAAGACATAGAAAGGTATTTTTCGTGGACCAATTTTTGTGTACATTTTATGAGGTCTCAAGGTATCCTAGAGAGGGATATACATTAGTCCTTAGGACCCGTGGCCTTACCTTCATTTAAGACTAACCTTCAATTAAGACTTAAATTGAAGGTTCCTTTAGTCAGACATCTTATTGAAGGATGTATCTTATTCTTCTAATGCATATCACATCTTGAAATCAAAAGAGGGATCAATCTATATATGAAATTTAATCCCTAGAGCTTCAATCCTCTCTTGAATTCTTATACTACGTATAATTTTGACATTCATCTTTTTATTGATATTTATATATATGTGTGTGTCTCTCTCTATATATAACTCAATTTCATCAAATTTGTGTTACAAAATCATGTATTAAGTTTGTATGATATATTGATGAAATTGGAATGCTCATGGATTAAATTGAAGGTCTTTGGTTTCTATTAGAGTTGGGGATTTAAATTAAATCAACTTATTCATGACTTATCTTCGGAGTTAGGAGTGGAATGGAGAGATCTTCTTCAGGATTTTGACTTCTAGTGCATGTTTTTGGAATTTTTCATTCCAAAGATTTCCATGGTTTTAGAATGGATGATTTTTATAGCCATTCCTTGTGTCCTTGCAAGATTAAGGCCCAACAATTTTCATAATTTTTAATTATATAGTTAAAAAGCTATTGAATGATACATAATTCTTTTTGTTTTTTTAGACCTAAGAGTGTAGACGGTTGAAAAATCACTTCTATCAAAAGCAAAAATCTGGATTTAACCCCTAAATTTCTTTGACTATGTTTCCACTAAAAACTCTCCCAAACTGTCATTTTTAGTGCAAGTACCAAGTTTTAGAAAAAAAATATTTTTGGACAAATGTAACCGTAGGATCTTGTAGTAAAGTAGATAGAAATGATGTGGAAAAAATTTCAGAAGAATCCACCGTGTGGATTGCAAGATATTAGCGTTTGAATTTGAAAATTTCATTTTTTTAACCCTGCTGAAAATTGGGCAGCTGCGGTTCAGAAGGTCTGATTTGTATGAAAAAATGGTCAAAATGGTTGTGCTTCTTTGGATTCTTTAGTAAGAACAAGTTGGCTACGTGCTCAAAAAATTTCAAATCATTTGGAATTGTACAACATATAGAAAAAAAATAGTAAGTAGAAAGAAGTAGTGAATCATGTAATATACTAAATTGTTAAGAATTTAATTATAGAATTAAAAAATGACAATCCCAACGGTTGTGACATTATAATAAAATATCTACATCTAATGTTTTTATTTTTTTTCAAAAATATTGAAAATTGAGTTAGATAAACAATTTCAAGGTTTATTTCAAAGTAAAGAATCCATAACTGCCCACAAACTAAAAAACTTCATAACTTTCATCTCATTGATCATATTAGAATGATTTAAAGCTTTCCATGTATATATAAGTTTGACAAACCAATTTCAAATTTCAATTTTTCAAAAAAGTGATTTTTTCAGATCTGCCCGAACTGCCCGAGTTGAGAAAAAAGCAACATATTATGCAATAACTTTTTGACAATGTAGTCAAAAGTTATGAAAATTGTTGGGCCATAAAGATATTCCTAGATCCCATGTTGTGTAAAAATTTCAAAGAAAAATATTAAAAACTCCATTCACAGGTACCTGCCCAAAAAAGTTATGTTGCCAAAAACAAAGGGTTGGTCCTTTAGGGGTTAATTTCTAAGATTTATACACATATTTATATAGCTATGATTCTATCAATGATTTTGATTAATGAGATGGAAGTTATAAGGAGCAAGTTATAGTTTGTAGGCAACTATACATTTTCTACTCCAAAATAAACTTTGAATTCTTTTATTTAATTCAAATTTTAATAGTTTTAGAAAAAATTAAATTATGGGATGTGAATTGTTCACCAGAACATTACAACCATTGCATTGGCATTTTTCAATTGCATAAAAAAATTATTGACAATTTAGTATTTTGAATCAATTTTTACTTCTTTCTATTTACTATAGTTTTGAAGCATGACAATGTGAATATTTTTTGAAATTTTTTAATATGTATTCCCATTCTATTTCTTTAAGTTAATATAGAGAGTTGCTGGTTATAGAATCTCCACATTTTTGTGTTTAGTATTTGAAAAATAAAACCTAGCCATTTGATAAGAACTAAAATACTTTCAAAACCCAAGCATCATGATCATGCAATTGGTAAGGTTTTTTATTCTTAAATTTTTGAAGAGTTTATTTTGAAAACTTAAAATAAAAAATTCTACAATTGGATTTGCTAAAAAAATAAATGTAGATGAAGACTTTTAGCCTTACTCTGGAAATTAGTATTTTAAAGCAATTTTAGGCTTCTAAGCTTGAAAGAGCTTGAAAGGTTAATTAACTGGTTTAAGTTGAATTTACTTTATAACATGTCAACTTTTGTGCCTTATCAATGTGAATTTTCTAATTGAACTATTTGTATAATATTTGACCTTTGACAATAGCAAAATAATTTGCATTTTAGATTTCTATAATGTTAGGGAGTTTCTATATATTATCTATATAAATTCACCTATTTGTTGAAGATTATGAAAAAATATTTTGATTTTTTTATTATAATAATGCAAAGATATTGGAAATTGAAATCACCATTAGTAACAAAATTGATTGTCACAATATGTGAAAGAATTTGATTGTCACAACATGTGAAAGAATTTGATTGTTACACTATGTCAAAATAAGTTCATTGTCACAACATATCAAAATATCAAAATCTTTTATATTTCACATTGGTTTGATTTTAAGATGAATAAAAAATTGAAAAGTAGATAAGTATAAAAAGGCATGTCACAACGTGTCAAAAAGACAAAGAGGATTTGTAAGAACCTCTCACATAGGCAAACACTTCTAAAACATTATCCCTTTGGAGACATTTAAATTAGTGGTGTTCAAAGCTAGTCCATTGACTAAATTGAAACAAATTTTTTTTTTAGTCAACACTATTATCTACAAAACAACCAATGGAAGATGAAGAGTTCTTTTCAAACAACCAATAAGAATTAAAGCATTTAGTTTTTTTTAAAACAATGTTTATTAATGGTAGTTTATAATATCAAAAGAGAATGTGTGTGGCCTTGTGGCAATGCTACAATCAAAATACACGTACAAATAATTTCTTAAAATTTATTTCATTCATAAAAGGAAATAAAATAAATAATGAATGCCATAAACCATCAAGTAAAAAGAAAAAATAATTCATTTCTAATTAGTATTTTATTAAACTTTTAAATTCAAAAGGTTTACAACAATTTTTATGTAAAAAAAACATTTCAACTTCATAGTCTTGCCTTCTGTTCTTTAAAGAACTTTTGGAGCATCATCTTCAAAACTAAATACTATACTATGCATCTCGGCAAATGCAAAGCAACTTGAACTATAGTAGGGCATTTTTCTTACCAAAAATGCATCCGGGGAAGGCACAATTTATTAGATGACAATGTGACAAACAAACAAACAAATTTTAAAATAAGTTTAAATTTAAACTAATTTTATTAAAAAATTAAAAAGAGTATTTTTAATTCAAAAAATCTCTCAAAAATTCACTATCAATAACATCATTGGTCAAAAATAAAAGTAAAAGTAATTTTTCTAATTTTTTAATTAAAAAATAGCTTCAAAATTTAATAACTTCTATCCCATAGATCTTAACACCAAGGTAAAAAACTCCATGTACCCCTTCTCAATAAGAGCTTTTTAACGATAAACTGGAAGATGCACAGTCTAGAAGACATTAGATGAAATTTGAGGCCTTGGGAGGGCTACTGGTTCACAAACTAGGGGAATACATAATCTACCGTAGAAATGCATAATTTATTGCATGAACCCAAAATCACAAGATTCTGACATAGCCAAAACCATGCCAAGTCATCAACTTTTTTTTCAAAAAAGAATAGAATTTTGGACTTTTTTTCATATTTCAAGACCCCCCAATTTTTTTTAAATTTAAATTTTTTTTGATAATATTGGTCTAATAATGGCCAACAATACAAGAATTATTTTAGAAAGAGTCCCAAAATGGCCCTCTCGAGGCCTCAAATTTCATCTAATGTCTTTGCGTGACAAACAAACAAAATATTAAACAGGTATAGTTGTGAGAATATAATTTTTATTTCAATTGGTGTCCAAGAACAAAAGTTATACAACAAAAAGTCAAAATTTCAACTCGGAAGGCAAAAAAATAAATCTAAAAAAAATTGAAATCAAAATTAAATTTTTTTAATCTTATAAATTGTATTTTTGTCTACATGAAATGCTTTTATTCATTACATTTGGGATTAGTTATCTAAAAGTTATGAACAATCTTGTTTTTTGGGTAGTTAGAGCATTGAAAAAATAACTTATAGGATTCATTTCTAAATGTAATTTTCACAATTTTTGAAAAAAATTGCTTGATAAGGTTTAAATTATTTTCTAGAATAGTCCCACTAATGGAACTATTGTGTTTTGATCTCATCTTAGAGCTATTAACAATTTATTTTTTCACTCAATCTTGGATGTACTTCTACTTAATACTTTCTTAAAGAATGAAAATAAAGCCTTTTTTTAAGATTTTTTTTTCTAGACTTTCAACTCAATTCTTCAATATAGTTTTTTTAATTTTAAAGTCCATAGTACAAAAAATTTCAATAGATGGCAATCAAAGTCATCTGAAATTGCATGACAATGTTCAAAAAAAATCTTTTTTCTAACTTTGAATGCAAATATCTTCCAATTTACATGTTCAAACTTCATGAAACTCTTATTTCATGATTTCAAACAAATAAAGTATAAGATCCTACAATTACATTCTAAAAATTACTTTTGTTTTGTTTTCTTGGGTGAAAGTAGCAAAAATGGTAGTCTTGAGTGTTTTTTGATTGAAAAATGAGCTTAGGCTTGTAGGGGTTAATGAATGAAAGGGATGAAAAAAAATGGAATGGGAAAGAAAAAATAGAGGATTATGAAAAGAAAATGGAAATAGAAATGGAAAATACAAAAAATAACAATGTAAAAGAAAAGGAAAAAAAATGTAAAGCAAAAGAAAACAAGAAAGATAGAAAAATAAATTTAAAAAATGGGAAAGGAAAGGAAACACAATCAAATTCAAAAAAACATGAAGTAAGAAAAAGAATGGAAAAAAGGCTAGAAAAAATAAGCAAAATCAATTCCAAATTCATATGTGCATTATTAAAGTATAGTTTAATATTCAAGATTGTAGTCATTTATATGTAATTAGTTCATAACATTTGAGTAATGGTATATGATTCCATCCTCCATGAATGTATAAACATTTTTTAATTTCATATACTTCAAAACTTATCCATTATAATATATGTAAATAAATACAATGCAAATGAAGTACGTTGCAACATATGGCCATCTGGAATGCACTTGAAGTTCCAATTTCAATATGAACTATCTTTGATAGAAACAAAGACTTTACAACGTGATTTGCAGTCTTGGAATGGCAAACTATACCACAAAGTATATTCAGATACGAAAACAATTTAACTTACACCAATTCAATTGTGAATGAGAAGTCACTAGATTTAAAAAGCAAAGGAATTTTTTGAATCCTCTCAACCAAGCAACGATTCTACAACGATCACTAGTTCACCTCTTTCCGCATATGAAATGGCTATAATCGCCATACCTCCGCAGCAACGTCGATTAGGTCACACAATTGAAACGTGACGGTTCTCTTCCCCAAATTGTATCAAAGCCTATTTACAATAGCTACTTTTCTTTTTGCACCGGATTCCAACTGAATTTCCAATTGAAGTCTCCCATAACCAACAAAAATAAGATTTCACGATGCGACCTACAATTTCAGAACGAGAGACCATAGCATTTTTCTTAGACACGAAAACATATCACTCGAAACCAATAATATTTCAATATCTGATCGCCAACTAGGATCAGTAGATTAAAAATGTACAAGAATGTCCCGAATTCTCTCAGCTCACACCATCCAACCAACAATTCTAGCAACGACAACTAGTCACCTATTCCCACACTTGAAATCGTTATAATCGCTAGAGCCAGATTAGCGCTGCAATAGAGCCTAGCGATTTAGGTTTCACAATTCAAACACAGCGATGCTCTTCTCCGACTTCGATCAATCCCTAATGATATAAGATTCTTTACTTGTTTGCACCAAATTAACCCCTAAAGGTTTTTGACTATGTTTCCACCAAAATTACTACAAAACTGCAATTTCTAGTATAAGTGCATTTTTTTTGAAAAAAAACATTTTTTGACAAATTTAACAATAGGATCTTGTAGTTAGATGGTTTGAAAAGATGTAGTAAAATTTTCAAAAATTTTCACTGTGTAGATTGCAAGATATTAACATTTGAACTAGCAAAAATCTTTTTTTTATCCCTACAAAAATCCAAGCAGCTGCACTTCACAAGGTTACATTTGTATGAAAAAATACTCAAAATGATGGTTACTCTTTGAATTCATTTTACAATGCAAGCTAGCTATATGCTCAAAAAATTTCAAATCATTTGGAATTGTACAACATATAGGAAAAAAATAGTAAGTAGAAAGAAGTAGAAAATGCTTGAAAATACTAAATTGTGAACAATTTATTTATAAAAATGAATAATGACAATCCCAAGGGTTGAAAATTGTAATAAACAATCTTCATCCAATTTTTTAGTTTTTTTTCAAAAACATTAAAAATTGAATTAAATAGAGAATTTCAAACTTTTTTGTAGAATAGAAGTTCTATAACTACCCACAAACTACCACAAACTAAGATTCCTTATAACTTTTGACTCACTCATGGAAATGGAATGATTCAAAGCTTTCCACATAGATAAAAATCTAATAAACTTGTTTCAAATTTTTATTTCTTAAAAAAATAAATTTTAAAGACACTTTTTTTGCTGCCTAGGCTACCCATAGTTCAAAGGAAACAACATAATTATCATCTCATAACTTTTGAACCATGTAGTCAAAAGTTATGAAAATTTTTAGGTCTTCAAGCTACTCCTCGAACACATGCTCTGCAAAAAATTCAAAGAAAAAAAATGAAAACTCCATTTGTAGTGAGCTGCCCAAAATTTCTATGTTGCCAAAAAACGCAGTTCAGGGCTTGAGGGTTTAATTCTGACAGAAAATCCCATTGCGGTCTCAGAAAAACGATTTCACTATGTGACTTGCAAATTTTTGGAACAACAGACCATGACTCCTCAGTCACGAAACCATAGGATTAGAAACCAACACATCTTCGAATTCTGAGCGCCGTCGAAGGTCATTCGATTAGTGCAGCAAAGGAATTTTCCGGAATATGAACAAAGCGGAGCAGGGGGAAGCAATTGGAGTCGAATTGTGTACCTCAAAGAACCATGAATGCTCACAGAAAGTTCCCGTCTCTTCCTGCGACCTCGAGTTTTGAAACGCAGCCTGTGGAATTGGAGCAGAAAACAAGCTTAGCTGAGAGGCGTGCTGTTTTGGAGAGGCAGGAAGTGCAGTCACGCGATCGCCATCGGCCTTGCCAGATTAGTCATCTTCTTTCCAGTCAAGTTCTGTCTTTTTCTTCTGAAGCCCTGAGGGACTCGTGGTGTGAGTCCGCCTGTCTGCTGACGTGGGACACATCTGGAGCCACGGGGGGCAGGCCTATTCTATCCTTTTAGATTTTGTTTTCAATCTTTCAAATTGGTCTGGTCTATCTATACCCTCCGCTAGGGTCAAATTCGTTGAAAAATAATTCAAAATATCATCCAATGAAGTTTCCAAAATTATGACATGGCATGTTTAAAATAGTATTAAAAAATAATGAAAATAATCTTAATTCTCAAAAAAGTCATGAAGTCACAAATACTAGTCAAGCTGTAAGAATCAATAAAACCATGAGTACCAATAAAGTTTTGAACACTAAGGTTGAGGCACCAATAGCCGACCATTTAAACAATTTTAGAGTAGATTTTGCACAATATGAGGTGGTGGGAATTTTTCCCATGTGGGGAAGATAAGAAATATGGAGATAGCAAAATTTTCATAATTTTATTCCCAAAATTGAATTTATAATGAATTTTGGGAAGCAAAAAGTACTTCAAACCAATAGCCAATGTCTAGTCTCCTAATTTCAATAATGCTGTAACTGATTTCCATTTGCTTCTTCCGCTCACTAATTTGGACATATGTCATTAGCTTATTAGTCTTGGTCTAAAAAAACACCAAAAACACACAAGTCAAGGTCTAGTTGGAAATATGTTTTGGCCTTCACTAGTAGCAGGCACCCCAATAGGTCACGGTTGCTAGTATGTGAGCATAGAAGTGTGAGCTTATGAGCCTCAAAGATGATGCACCTATAGTATAGGTGCTTATGCTATAGAAACATTTTATGATAAGAATATATTCATACTATTGGTACCTATATTATAGGTATTTTTTTTAATCATAAACACCTTCAAAGGTGGTAGTATATCTACTTATATACATATTAGAAGTTCACATGCTCGCATGTTCATGCTCACACACTAGCATCGTTGCCCTATAGATTAGCTATTGGGTGTGGTCGGCAATTGGTGCTTCAATCTTACCAAAGGACACAGAATACTTTGACTGCACTTAAAGACACAAAATATTCTAAACCTTACACTTCTAAAAATTGTAAATTGAATTAATGAATAAAGATTCAAACAAAAAGAAATGATTTTATGTTGGGCCTACCAAATTTGACTTCAATTTATAGTACCTTAAATCCAACAATGTTAGTATGTGCAAATGTGAGATTTGAGTGTATATATATAAGTAAATCTCCAACAACCATAAAATGTGCTTATATAATAAAACCTATACTATAGGTATTTACAATATAAATGTATTATAATTATAAAATATTTCTATATTATAGACACTTACACCATAGGTATATAGTCTTCTATGCTCATAGGCTCACACTCTTAGGCTTACATTATAGCAACCTTCCTTTAAATCTATATACCTTGAATGAGGTTGTTTGTTTGTTTGTTTGTTTTGTTTTATTTAATTTATTTTTGTTATAGTGAGATCTCAAAGTTGTATATCTCCCAATTATATACTTAGTACTCTTATGGAGCTCTCTTTTTTGAGAGGTGTACAAACTTTATTTTGTAGCATTTTGACTCACAAACAAAAAGATATTAGAATTTGGAGTTTTTATGGATTTTATTTATTTATTTATTTATTATTTTCTAATATATTGTAGCAACAACATAGGGTAGTCTAGTCCATATATTGATTTAGGCTATTTTTTTTATTTTAATTGTTTCTTCCAATGATAGTGAGATTTTTTGGACCTTCTTTTTTTAGTTGAAATCATAGTCATAGTAGTGTCAAAAAGTTTTTAGCAAGGAGGAGTGCATGGGCTTTGTTTCATTGCACTTTTGGACCTATTGTGTGAAAGTTATTGAATTTTAAAGCTTTTGTAAATTAAATTTTAGAAAATTACTTTTACTTTATTATTACTTTGTGGCAATGGCATAAGGCACACTAGTCTTATACCTAAAATTATATTTTTTTGTTTTGTTTGTTATGTTGAGATCTCTAGAATAATGCACCCCTAATTGCATTCTTAGTATTGTTGGAAAGCCTTCTATTAGGAGGGATATGTGGGCTTTGTTTGTAGCATTTACATGTACAATATAAAAGTTATTGAATTTTGAAGTTTTCATAAATTTGTAAAAATATAAAATTATTTTAATTTTAATTTTATTATAGTGTGGCTAAGGCACAAGGCATACTAGTTTATCCTAAGTTAGTACCAATGTTCAATCTTGTTAGTTCATGTAAGAATTCTTCCCTATACAAGTTATTCTAATATTTATAGAAGTTTGTAATAATTTAGATTGAATGAAGCTAGGGGGCTACATTATTTTTATACTAAATAATATAATATAGGATTCCAACATGTAGGTAAGGTAATTGTGCATAGTTATAATCCCTTTCCAAAATAGAATCTCCAATAATTCTTTCTTGAATTTATTCCTTCTATTCAAGAGACTCTAGGGTAGGGCAACAATTTAACAACTTGCTGAAAATTTAGAAGCCAACTTATTCTAATTTTTGGCTATCAAACTGACATGTTTTCCAATTTTGTTGATCGTTGAGATTTGCAACCTCTAAAATTTGTGGTTATTTAAGCCATATTTTTTCTTCAAAGACTTTATTTTATTTCAAATTTTTAATTATAAACCAAAAGACCTATAGAATATTATAAGTTTAACATTGATGTATGCATACGTGAATTTTGCACTCTAGAAGTGAAAAATTTCTCACTAATATAAATGAATTTTGAAAGCACCTCCTTCTATATCAAACCACTTTATCCATAGTTTTTCAAATTTCAAGGAGAATTACAAAATTTGTCATTGTAGTTTTCATTTGTGCCTCCAAAGTTTGATGACTTCAAGTTACTTCAATGATTTAATACAATTTTGTATTGAGAAGAATTTTTAGTTAAAAATAGTACGTTACCTAGAATATTGAGTGTGCCCTTTAGAATAATATCTTTTTATATGAGGAAAGAACCTATTAACCATCTAAGCCAAGTGTATTTCCAAACCTTCACAAGAGATTTGAATCATGATCACAAAAAATTGAAGTTTAGATTTCAACTTAGGAGTACAGATTATATTGATCCATTCCCACAAAAGCAATCAAGAAAATTAAAGCAACAATTGGGCATTTATATAAAGCAAGAGAAAATCATTCTAGAAACCAAATCAACAAAATAGCTTGGAGGTGTTAAGTGTTAACTACTTTTTATGCTAGGAATTATGTGTGCAATGATTCAATAACCTTATTGATATGTGTTAAGACAAATAATTTTGTATTGACATTAAAAGAATTATAACTACAAAAAAACTATTGCATGAAGCAATGCTCTATAATGAAGGTGATG
The DNA here is from genome assembly GCA_947034885.2 of Thuidium tamariscinum. Classification (NCBI taxonomy): domain Eukaryota; kingdom Viridiplantae; phylum Streptophyta; class Bryopsida; order Hypnales; family Thuidiaceae; genus Thuidium; species Thuidium tamariscinum. The sequence continues at coordinate 8,609,882 of OX344750.2, read as the reverse complement.
TAAATATACAATCCTAATATGATTTGATAGTTGATTTTACCACCTATTGAGATGTTTAGAAAGATTGATGTATATAGCAATAAGCAAACCAACATTTGAGTAATTAAGTCATTTACAACTATAATAAGGACAATTTCAAATAATCTTGGTTGTTTAAATGAAAACCTCCATAAGTTTTTTGTTGTTACAAAAAACGAATTCCCTATAAAATTATTGAAAAGGGACAACAAATACTTCAAATGATAATTTGTAGGTTATCAAATGTATGCCTTAGTCTAGGATAGATTTGAAAAATATTTATTTTTGGCACTACAGATTTATTAGTTTGTCTTGACTCTTTGAAATCTTGAGTTTCAAATTTTGTTTTTCCTATTTAGGTTGGGTAATTATCCAATTAGATGCAAAGTAGTGTAAAAGAGAGAGTTTATCTATAGAAACTGTTTTATGTGAATTTGAATGTGGGTGAATGCTAGTTTGGATCTGGAAAACTATATTGAAAAGAAGAGTTTGTGAGAATTGAAGGTGAAGTAAGAAGTTGGTTTGGCAACTATCTTTTTAGCTTATGTTTTGGAGTTCTTTTGTGTATTGAAACACTATTGAATTGACCATGAGAGTTCCATCCAACGGGTGCTATTATGTGAGCATAAAAGTGTGAGCCTATGAGCTTAGAAGACTATACACCTATTATATAAGTGTCTATGTTATAGTAACCTTCTATGTTAATAGTGCATATATACTATAAGTACCTATATTATAGGTGTTTATGTCATAAACACCTTCAATGGTTGTATGATACTTACTTATATATATGCTCAAAGCTCACACTTTCATGCACACATACTAGCACCATTGAATTCCAACCCAAGTTGGTTGTGTATTTTTTATATTTTGCAAAAAATAACTTAGACTTGTATTGTTTTCTGGTTTCAATGCTAAATCTGTTGGAACATGTTTATGTAATTATAGCTGGAGGAGCCATGGAATGTTGAAGTGTATATTTGGTAGTTTTTACTTCTAGGTTGGATTTATATAATGAATTTCAAAGCCAAATTGGTTTAGAAAAGATTGTTTTGGTTGTATTTGTTTGAGCATGTGAAATATTGTTGTCAAGAGTGTTTGCCAATTTGAAAGTGCCAAATTGTAATTAATAGAATCTCATGTATATTTGATATGAAAAGTCTAGATTGTATATTAGATAGCCAAATGAGGGAATTATTTAGTGTTTATGATTTATCATGGGTATGTTACCAAATTGATGTTGTAATAGATTGAATGTTAAATGAAGATTGAAGTAGAGTATTAGTGACAAGTTTGAAGATGGGTGTTGAGAGGGTTTTATTTGAAACTACAATTTTATCTTTTTATATATTTGAAACATCAATTGTCCATGGTTATAGGTCCAACTCAAGTTTTGTATTGATATAAAATGTTTAATTTCAAGAATTTTTCACAATATTGAATTGAATTAGGAACTTTGACTTAAAAAGCTTTATTTTATAAGCTAAGTTCAAATTCTAAAAGTAAAGGTGCAAGATCAATGCTCAAATTTGATGGTCAAAATTGAAATGAACAACATGGAGCTAAAAATTGCTAAAATATGCAATATGATCATTAATTTTCAACCACTACTTTGGAATAAGGCTTTATATAGAATAAAAAACTCATTCAAAACTAGTTTGAGTGGTAATTCTAGATTTTATTTGCATTTGATGGTGGTTAATTAAACTCCATGGAGATATTGATGATTGTTCTTGTTAAAGAAAACTATCTTTAGTTTCTAAATTATATAAGATTTTATTCAAGTAGATTATGACAACTTCTACTTCCTTTCTTTAAACCTAGAATGATGCAAAAAATTGTGTAGATTATAACGTTCTCTATTATATACAATAAACAACTATGTTGAATTGATAGCTTTAGATTTTACAAACTAAGTTCAAATAATCTCCATTATCTTCACTTGTTTTCAATTAATTATCCATGTAATCACCAATAAATCTAATAAGCATATGACTTTAATTAAGAAGAAATGTGATTTCATCTATAGAAAATCAATCTAGAATAAGAAGCAAAATAGAATAGACAGTAAGTTGAATTTCAATATTTAATTGTATAGGACCAAGGTATTGTCTACATGAGGTAAAAGATTTGTATATAATATTATTGTAGGCCTACCAAGTCATTGTTGAAGTATATAGATTTTGTAAGAAATTTAACCTAATATTTTGATGTGGAAATTCTACCAGTGAATGGATCACTACATCATCACCATAATGTGTTGTAGGAATCTCATATGTAAGAATCATATTCTTGTAGCCAATGAAGTAATTGCCCAAACCTTTTGAACTTACATATACCATAGATTTTTGTATTTAATTTCTATGAAAGCTTTTTGCCCCCTCCCCCTCCCCCCCGAATGTCATATTTTCACCCTTGGTAGAACTTTTGAACAACTCTACAATATTTTATTGTTGTCATGGATGGCAAAAAAGAATGTTGTTGAATCAAAAGGTTTGCATGAAGTCCAAGTATGGATTAGTGTCAAATTTAAACCCTTGATTATTTCATGAGGTGCACTTTGTACTCAAACTAGTAGGTCTAGTATTGAAAAAAAGACACAAGCTAGGTGTTGAAACCTTAAATTGTGGTTGGTTAGTTCACTCTATCCAATTAATCCTAATGACAATAAGTACCGAATATGAGAACTCAAATCAATTACTTAGTTTGTTGGCAATGGGAAACAAAGGCTTTCTTAATTATGTCAAAAAGTTAAAAAGTATGTCTAAAAAAATGTCACCTCCTCTAGACATGTAAATTTTTTTGATATTTTAATATGTCTAAAATTCAATTCAATTTTTTATATGTAAAACATCAAATTGAATTTTTATTATATAATTTCTTCGAGAGTATTCCAAAATAAAAATCATAGCAATTATAAAAATGCTTGTAGTATAAAATTTTAAAAAAGAATGGAAATAAGAGTGGCAAATATCATGGTATAATTGATGTACTCTTTAAACCAACACAAAAAAAAACATGATAAGGAAAAGATCAAAAGTGGCATGTTTTGAGATTTCAAGACACTATCTTCAAAAGGGTCACAAAAATTACAATTTTCCTTCAATTACCTTGACATTCCTAAAACATGTCGACTTGGGTATCTGCTGGATATACGCTCTCAACCATACTTTTGTCCTTCACAAGCGTAACTCTGAAACATTGAATAATTTGCATAAGAATCTAAAGAGAGAACATGACGAGCTGCAATAAAAACTCGAATTGCATTTCATCGCTACAACATCAATTTCAACAAAAAAAACACAAAACAAACGTGCGTCCCTCCAACTTCATCAGTTCATCCTCCTCTGTGTTGCGACGTCCTGCAGGACCGGTTTAGAAACCTCCATAAGTCTACCACAATTGTGACTTCGTGATCGTGAAGGTGCTGGTTTCAAAAGAAACCTCAGATGCTCTCTCTTCGTGACTGACTGTATTGGTAATCGATCGGTTCAGCAATCATTCACAACAAATTGATAGCCAGAGATGTAACGGAAATACATTGTACATTAAATGTCCTGGTGATCCAATCTTCCAAATTCTGATATATAACGACATGACAAAATGGTAACAAAACTTCAGGATATCTTGCAATCATTAGTGACATTAGTTCTGGAGCTCACTGAATATACTAGAACTGATTTCTGAGGTCAATAACACATTTTTCTCAAAACACAAGCATACATCACTCAAAAAGAAGACACTAAACGGAGAGCTCTACATCCGAAAGCGCAGACACGAAGCAAGTTCGTTTCACTCTCCTTCTCAGTTGTATTCCTGCCCAAAGAGTTTGGAGTTACAATCAATTAGCAATAGTTTGCAGAAATAGATCAATAATGGACACAACGTAGAGTGCAACGATGGTTTTAGTTTGGGTCGCAAAGCGGAACGTTTTGCTCATAAGGAATCCAAATAAGGTGCAATGAGGTAATATTTACTTGATCATCAACTCTCTGATCTCGTGTTCCTCCCTCGACTGCACCTACTAATGCTTCAATAACCTTGAAGTCCTCAAGAAATTCCCCACAAAAAAATGATTAGAGAGTGACAAAAGTTGGTAGGAAAATAAGAGAATCCCATGACTCCACTTCTTCAAATCTGAGCTTTAACACATGTAAACTAGATTCACGAAGTTGTAAATGATGACTAAACATTAACCTAATAGAACATTCAGTGAGTAGTAGATAATGTTAAATTAATGTCACGATAATGTTCACTTAATGCTAACTAAGTCATCGCCACTGTAATATCAAGTCAAAGCCAAGGAGGCCAACATCACACTGACATTCAGTTAACACCATTTGCGTTACACTAATGGTAATCTTAACTCAACAAGAAGATGAATCTAATGGATATTGACTTGCAATTGAACACTGTGTCAATCTAATGGCGAGGCTCTTTCGTGATGAACTCTCCCTCATTAACTTCCACTTGAACGTCAGAGACGCATCATACATGCCCTGAAACATTTCGAGACACAACAATTCTAGCGATTCTTACGACACCCAAGAAACATTGCGTTCAAAAAGCTAGGCACTTCGAGATTGTTATGTCTTTAAGATCATTTCACCTCTGGCAAGAATACTCAAACAGGCATCTAATCCGAAGCAAATCATGTTGCATCAAAACCCTAATCGCTCAAAAGAAATACATGCTAAACAAGAAAGGATATGAGAACCAGTTCTTGAAGATACTTCGAGTCCATCCCTGGGATTGCGAATATCCAATTGCCACATCGACATCTGACTACATCGCTATCCAGGCTGAGAGAATCTCTTGCGTTGCCTGCTTCCTCATAAACAGGGGCTTCTACACTGCTTCTGGAGACCCTGTCATGTTCTTCATCGTCCAAATATTCCTGACCAAGGTCCTCATCTGCCGAGGCTGATTGCATGTCAGCGAGTACAGGATTTGAGTGTTGCCTAGATAATGAAATGCATTACATGTAAGGAGAACAACACACGAACGAATTTCTAGGCGGCAATATCGAAGAAATACGACGAAAAGACAGGTGCTCAATACAAACGCACTCGTGATGTTTCCTCAGATTCTCTTCGTTAACTGTTATCAACACATTCTGATTACCTGCCCGTTAGAGCATCAAATGGAAGTACTACAACGAGAACATAAAACGAGAGTATTGTGGAGTGGGTGATATACTGAGCTCCGATACCTGGACATTCTTCGAACAAATACATTTCCTCTAGAATCAGGGTTTTAGCAATAAAACTGGCTTACAGCAACAGTAGAGATGAGCATTGTTGGTGGCAAGTGAAGTCTTTACTTGTTAACTTTAAGTGTAACAATAGCAAACAAGTATGGTAAAGTTTCGATGTCCTGCCTCCTCTTCAGTTGACTCGAGGGCAACGAGAACAATGACAGGAAACATGCGTAAAAGAGCAAAGAGATTCAGGAAGTGTTGAGATCAGCTTTTCAACCACTATGAATTGCAAAGATATAAGAAATGATCACATGACAACCTCCACTGCGATTGCAATTTCATGTTAGAAAACTGAGCATATTATTCTCCTTTCAGTATATTTCGGAAGAGGCCAGGGAACCTAGTTTCCACATACTAAACTTCAAAACATTTAAATTATCTTTGTCAGCAGTAGCTACAAACTGCATCCTAGTACCTGCTTGCAATCCTAGAGAGTCCAATTTAGCACAAGCATTCTAGAACACTCGAACACAACAATGCAACTAAACTAGTCAAGATGGTGGAAAGCTTATTAGTGCAAACGGTAGTACCGGTAGCTGCTACTTCAAGCTTCAGCACAAGCACAAGCATTCAAGAAATCTAGCAGGAAAAGGCATGTAAACTAAAAAGATCGAGGAATGCTCATTGCTGAACCTGCCTGTGATATAAAAGACGACGGAGAAGGCGCTGGTCCAAGAGTTTGGCTCTTGCAAGCGCCAGTTGAAGCTGTGGTCGGACATTGACCACCGAAATCAAAAATCAAATGCAAAACTGTTATGCATTGTGCAATTGAAGCTAAGGACGCAACAGTATTCAAGGATTCAAGAGTGAAGAGGAAGATTGATGATACCTGTATTCTCCTGAGAACCGCCACTACTTTCCTGATACCCGGGAACAGAACCATCCATAGCCGCCTCAGCCGTCACAATGAAATGACATTTTGAACTTGCGCTGGCTACGATTGCAAAACATCAAATCATCCGATCTAATCAACAAGGTTCATGACTGTTTTTCAAGATTAGTAAAGCTTGCCTTCGCTTCTGTGCGGAGAGTTTTCGGCTGTTGCAGGGCTGTAAATGGAGGCGCCTTGGCTCATCGTTCGGTCTCCCTGTTTGTGTTTTTGTGGCCATATCGCGCGGCAAGGTGACCCATTCGGCAGAGAAGACAGGAGGTGCATGCGTACTGGGGGTCGAAGGTACGCATCATATTGGGTCAGCGAGCCTGGGATGTTTGAGAGATCTCCTGGCAGATTGAATTTCATACTTATTTGAGGTCTGTTGATGACTGTGATATCCACATTTTGCCTCCTGTATCGATCGGTTTTTTACCATTTCAGATCGCCCTCTCATATCCAATCTCGAAAAAACGTGAGTATTGAGGACGTCATACAGTGTGATAGTGAGCAGCCGAGTGTTTTGGCGATGCGATCATACCTGCAGCTTTAGAAAGCAGCTGCCGTCAAAGAGATTCTGTATGAATATGTTAAATCCATGATTTTGAGAGCTTCTAATAGAAACTGAGTATCTGGGGTATTTGGAGTCAAGTCGACGAAAGACAGGTGCTTAAGAACATATTATGACCGAATATTGCATTGTTGGCTCCACCATCAGCCAGAACTTGTGTTAGCCATTTATTTGAGTTTTTGACAATAAGACTGATACTTGTCCAAATCAAGGACTTTGTTATTTTGTGGTATCAGGTCAGGGTCGAAGCTGCGGATGCTTTCGGGATATTCTTTGAGACTTACCAGCTATTTTTCTCCGATTCTCGTACTGAACCTTTTTTCAATTACGGCGTTACTCCAAATAAGTTTTTTCAGAGTTTCCACCTGTTTATTTTCAGATGCATCCATGTTGCAACCAGTTTTTTCCCCCAACTCCTCCGGCTGCAATTTTGACTAACTGGGGATTCCCCCGAACATTGCACCCAAAACCCCACATCTGCTCATTACAGACAAACCTATTGTACTGTTTATTCTAGCAGAGGCTTCGGACGGGCATCCTAAAATCATTGGTGGGGCATGAAGAGTTGAAGACCACTCACCCCTTGACCCAAAATTAAATGTTATCTTTGATCGTGACTTTGTCGTGCACTTTTGCTTTCCACGAGAGGATAACCACGCATCTCCAGTCAACCTGGAATCCATTCGAAAGCACCCAATCTGAAAGCATCGCGTGGCTCTGTGTCTTTGCAGACAAGTCTATTGGAACTGTGCATGTAGAACCCTACAGTAGACGAAGTCAGAGACGGGCTGGCAGTCCTTATACAGAGAAACCCCAGAAGCTCAAGCAAACGCCAGAGTTTGCTGCTTTACTCCGAGTTTGGGTGCAGCTGCGCTTGTTGTGACTTGTGACACTCTCGGACGTTGCTCTCGTCTCTGTCTTCTGGCCCGCCCTGCTGCCTTATCGATCTCAAGCTGTGGTGAGTGACTTTGCTTGTCCTGTTTTACCGTTTCAGTTTCAAGTTTTTCCATGTATCTCAAGCTATGGTGAGGTTTGGCTCGTCCTGTTTTGCCATTTCAGTCTCAAGGTTCTGTCCTTGTATCTTAAGCTGTAGCGAGTGGCTTGGCTGGTCCTGTTTAGCCGTGCTGATCTCAAGCTTCTATCCATGTCCCTCAAACTAGCTATGGTGAGTGGTTTTGCTAGTCCTGTTACGGCCTGTCTATCTCGAGCTTCTGTCCGTGTAGCAATGGGAAGTGGTTTTGGTAGGCCTGTTTTGCCATACCCATCTCAAGCTTCTGTCCACGTCCCTCAAACTAGCTATGGTGAGTGGTTTTGCTAGGATTTTTTTGCCGTATCTATTTGAAGCTTCTGTCCATGTCTTTTAAGCCAGCTATGGTGAGTGGTTTTGTTAGTCCAGTTTTGCTGTATCGATCTGAAGCTTCTAGGCATGTCTTTCCAGCTAAGCTATGTTTGATGGTTTGTCTGGTCCCTTTCCAGGTTTCCATATCGATTTCAAGCTCGTGCCCGTTGATCTCTAGTTGTGGTGTGTCGGCTCATCTTCTGCCACTGCGATTCACGCGTCACGATGTATGTCCTGTTGGTTGCAGACTGATTCAGCCGATCATAGCACTCATTGTTTTGACTTGCGGAATTCAAGCAACCCGCTTTTTGTATTCAAGGGTTACCAAAAAGCCGTGTCTTATGTGAAATTTTTATCTCCAAATGAGCTAGTATCAGCTTCCACTGACAGTGCTTTACAACTGTGGGGCGTTCAGACAAACTGCTCTGTACGTAGTTCCTAAACTCTCTTATTACATGAATGTGCTCTGGAGAACTTGCATTATCATGTTTTTGTAAGAGAGTGGGTAGCAGGGGAATGTTTCTGATTGTGTCAGCGTCACTTCCCCTTGTCGCGGTTTATGGAATGTGAAAGACCTTCGAGAGAGAGAACATGGCCCTTTTATATTGTGGGTTTTCGTGTTGAAATTTTTATTTTTTCGCAATGTTGTAGATACTGACACTCAGGGTACACCAACGAAAAGAATTTTGTAGGATGGCCTGTAGATAGTGACTAAGTTACATCAGCCTATTACCACCCTGATTTGCAATCTGACTATCTTGGGGCAAATTCCAAGAGGGATACATATTTTTCAGAGATGTGTGCATGTTTCACAAATCAAACCCAAGTGGAATTATAATTTTCTGATCAAAATTGTAATTTCTGTGAATTTTTGAAGTGTGCAGTCTTAAATTACAAAAGTACCCAAGACTAGGTTCATGAACACCCTAATAACCACCTTCTTATGTCCCTATAAGTATCTAGATATTCACCAATCAGCTATTGCCACATTACCCTAAATGACATAAGTGCACTAATTTTGTCAGATTTTTAGTCATAAATGGCTTATTTTTGGTCTGATTTGGATGGAGGCATGGGTGGAAATGGGACCAAATATAGGGTGATGGAGATGGGTTGTAGATAGAAGTAGGTTGGTCTACCTTATATTGCTTGTTGTAGTGATTGTTCTCAAGCTAGCTTCTGTCCACATGTCTCAACATGTGGTGTGTCCTTCTAGTCCTATTTTGCCCTATTTTATACATGTAAGTCTTAAATTTTGGCATTGGATTGTGTCAATTCTAATGAATTTAGAAATATTATATTTGGTGACTTTCAAGTCTTTCTGCTCTCAAGCTTTTATCTAATCTACACCAGTCTCATGTTTGATTTTGATTTTATGATTCCACAGGGTTTTATTGGCAAGGCTATTGAGTTTTTAGAAGTTTGCGTTGGATGCCTTGCTTTGCCACCTTGTCCAATGGGTACATGATTAAGGCTGTTACCCCCTTTTGTGAGCCAATTCATGCCATTAGTTTATTTTGCAATCTTATTGATCCTAAGCAATGCCATCAATTCATTCTACAATTATATCGATTCCAAGTAGTGATGTAGGAAATATGAGGTATTGGAATGCATTTGAACCCATATTTTGATTCATTTTTTTGTGGCTATAAGAATGGTCTTGAACCATTTCATACATTGTTGTCTTTCATTTTATTTTTGCATACTATTTTGTTTTACTTTATTTAGGTAGTATTTGGATTTAGGTGTGTTTCAAGCTTTAAACTTGCATTTTGGGATTCACAACAAGAAGGATTTGGATTTTTTGTTTTTGGATGTATCATTAAAGTTAGATCCCTAGCTAGTTGACCTATGAAAGTTCATAGTTGAGGATGTAGCAACCAAAGCCATTCTTCATTCTTTAAGAAATTGTCTCTCTTTTGTTATTAGGATTCTTAATCGTTTAATCTAGTGAGAACCTTTTGAAGAAAGTTTTTGTAGGAAAAGATTTAGTTTAAGGGTCATTGTAAGAAAGACCTGCGGCAAAGCGTAGCGTTTTGCTCAGTACTCACTTTTTTCTTTGGGAGTACTGTATAAATAGTAAATCAATTTTTTTTTAAAGTAAAAAATATATTTGATGTATATACCTTTAAGAAGAAGATACCCTAGGAAGGAAAAGCATAGAAAAATTCTCTAAGTAGGAGAACTAGAAAAGTACTGAATTTCGTGAAAATTGTAACTTTCACTATATTTTCACATTTTAATTTGTAAAAAATAGGGAAAGTAATTTTTCTTAAAACTAAAAATTGTCCATTTGGGAAGACTTTATGGTAAAGGTATTTCACCAAAATAATGATCCGAAAACTATCTTGATTGTTCAAAAATGTGCGCGCAAGGGAGGCCTGTTAGCACACATGTAGAGGAAAGAGAATAATGATTTTAAAAATTTCCTTCGGTGGAAACATGCCTACTTAGTGTAGGAATAGACCCTAGAAATATCATCTCTAAATTATTAATTTAAAGTACTTCCTAGTACTAAAAACCCCTAAACCGCAAAGTGTGACGAATTAGAGAAATTAGAATTTAAATATAAAATGATTTTTGAAAATTTCTGAAAAATAAGGGTTTTGATAACTATAAAGTCAGTCATCTTCAATAAAAATTTCAAGTTCAAAGAGTTAATGCTTCAAAAGTTATAGCTCATGACAACTCCGTCACTCAAAGTGTGACGCCAAATAGTACAAGTCTTTCTTGCATTCACCCTTAACATGTTTTAAAAAAACTTTTATAAATACAATGGCAAGTTTTCAACTCAATTTAGAAAATCCAAAGCTAAATGATCTTGTTGATTAAGGGGTATAAAATGAGAATAAACTACATTTCTTTGTCTTTAAGACGTTTAGAACATTGAAGCTTCATTTAATTGGATAAGCTTAGATCTCAAAATAGATTCTTGCAATTTGAAGGTCGAAATTGAAATGAAAAATAAAAAGCTAGAAATGGCTAAAATGTATTATGTAGTGAAGGGTTTTTTGTCATTATTTTAAAATTGTGGCCTCATTTGAAATTGAAATTTAATCTTAGACTACTTTGAAAATAGATTCTAGAATTAATTTACTTTAATAGAGGTGGAATTCCTTCATTGAAATATTGATGATTATTCAAGATTTGTACGAAAGAAGTGACATTCATGAATCATACAAGATGTTTTTTGCAAGTGTACTTTGAAAACTTTCAAGTCCATATTCTATTTCACAATGGAAAATGAAATTTTTAATTCATTACAATATTCTTTATTATGATATACACCTATATTGAATGCTCTAGATTTTATAAACAAATTTTGCATTATGATTGCATTTTATTGAAAAAATCAAAGTAATCTCAAGTTAACACTAGTAAATCTGAAAGCTTTTTGACTTAAGGAAGAAATGTGATTCTTCTTTAGAAAATAGAGTTTGATAAATAGAATCAAATTAGAATGTAGAGTGTATTGGATTACATGTTTGATTTTAAAGATTAATTTGTTTACAATATTAAGTAGTATTGACCCTTGTTTGTTATAGATACCCTTGTTGACATGTTGTCCACAAAAATCAATTTTATATTTTATGACTTTACTTGAAAGTATGAGTACAAACTTCTAGAATATCTTAATGAAGACAATGTATAAGGTATGAACCATCGCATTTAAAATATTTATGACAATATCAAAAATGAACTCAATGCCTTGAATTTCTACTATACTTGAAAATGGTTTCATGGTGAAAAGATATAATTTTGGTAATAGCGGTAGGTGCATTTGTGTATAATTTGTTACTACATGCATTGATTATGGATAACCAACTGTCCACTTTTTATCAATCTCAAATCTACATGAGGTTGATATATCTTTTCATCTTAAACAAACTTCTTGTCTTGTTCAAGTAGCTAGGCTTGTAATTGGCATAGTGTTTTTTGAGGACTTGTGTCTAATTTAGTACTCCCTCTGTCCCAAAATGATCTTGTTCAACTAAATGCTCTATATTGAGGACAAAAATCAATATTTTTAAAATCTATTTTGAGCTATAAATAATGGTTGATGTATTCCTATTGTCCCCCAAATTTAAGCTTTGAATTTATTTTCAGATAGAAATTATGGAGCTTTGAAATGTAAGTTTTTAGGGCCTTCAAAGAAAAACACCATTGGCCAATCAATTGAATAATTTGTGCCCTATTTGTTGTGACACAATATCTTCCCACTTTGCGACTAGTATTTCCTGTATTGATATTGTCCAATGCATGCTCTGTGGCAGACTCTACAATATGGACAAAACGCACCCGTAGAAATCAATATGCCCTCAGAATAGATGAGGTATTGGCATTGGATCCACCCTCCTAAATTTACTAACCTGGAAACGTCATCGCATTGCCATTTTTTTCTTTTTTTAACAAATAAAACGGAATTTCATATTGTGTACAATTTGGAATTCATCACCTCATTGGTTACTTACTTGTCAAAGGTATTGTGGAACTTCCACCCACTACAACATGCTATTATAAATTCCTTCTCATCACTAAGAAGAATTTTATTATATTATTCATTGATTATGTGGGTCAGTTATCTTTTTGTCACGATTCTACACTATGTACATGTAAAAGCTTGATTTTCTGGGTTCTTCTTCCACATCATACTAAAAAGATCATTTTGGGACAAGAAATGTAGACCAAACGGAAGATCATTTTGGGATGGAGGGAGTACAATTGAGGATATAACAATTCACATGATAGTTCTATAATCAATTTTGTTAAATTTTAAAGTTTATTAATGTAAGTTTAGGGTTTTCAAATTTAGAAATCAAAGTGATATTCTTCAAAATAATTTAATAGACTAGAGATTGTTGTATAGAGATTTTGATCTTTGCTTGGAATACTTGTAGAATTGTCATTTTTGGTTGATCATGGAAGTGTATGCACATCTATATTAGAAGCAAGATAGATGAACTTATAATTTCTTTAGTGAAATATCTTAGTCACATATGAAAAGGTGAAACAATTCATTTGTCATTTTTGTAGAAAATTAAAATTTCTTCTTTTATTAGTTCTATATCAATTTTTGTCTCAAATGAATGAATTAAAGTTGTATTGAGATTACTATATTGACAATTAAATGCTAGAACTACTAGTTAAGGCCTTCAATGGGTTTGTTTAATGTTGGCTACCTTGTAATTTATACAACTTGATGTTATTCAACAAAAGATTTTTGTATTCTTTTTCTTTTGATATGAATTTTTATTTATTTACATTGTACAATTGTACAAACAAAAACAAAAACAAATTCTTTTTTTTTGAATGGCAGTTCCTTTTTTTTTTTATGTTTGTACAATTGTACAATGTAGGTGTAGGAAAGAAACTTCACTTGTTGATTAAAGACAATGTATTCATGGATACATATTATATGCATATTGACTTATTCTTTGCACCAATGAATAATCCTTATTTTTCTAGTGCTAATATACAAGGGGTTGGTTGATTAGCAATGTTATTGCTTAGTGATCAACTTAATTGAGTTTGGTGGATTAATGATGTTTTCTTTGTTAAATTATTCAATTTTCACTATAGATTTATTGTAATTATGAGAATGTGGGTTTTTAATGCCTCTAATTGTCATTTGCAGAAATACTTGAATTGTACTTTGAATAAGCTTGTGATGTAAGACATCAATATGGATGTTTTCAAGAAAATGGAGATTATCAAAGCTTTGAAAAATTGTGAAGAATTTTTTTATTCACATCAAGTATTTAATGCTAAGCAATGCAAGAATTTGGTGCATCATTTGCACCATTTTGTACAAAGATTTCTAAAGATATTTGAGTTGGATACAAGAGCCTTTCAACCTTTATTGAAAGATGTTTGTAAAATTTGTTCAAAAGCTGAGATGTTGGTGCAAAGTTGTTCTCAAACTTTGTCTCTTGCACCTCTAATTCAAATGCAAAACAAAGAAGCATTTCGAGAACTGCTTTTGGAAATGACATCTTGCTTGGACATAGCATCAAACATTGATTCATGTTTGAAAGGAATGGAGAATATTGTGGATTTTCAATCACATGTCACTACTTTCCTCCCATGTGATTTAAAGGAAGTTGAAGAAGATCAAGATGAATTATGCAAAATATTGGAAAACAACTTGTATAATTTGCCACTTGGATCACATGATTATGAACTAGCGAAGTATTTGCTACACTGGAGGGAGTGCATCTTGAAGGTAGAAAGTGGTGAAAGTGATGTAATTCAGTTTCTTCCAAATGTTCCATTGCCAGATTTTGGACCTTTTTTTAAATGTCTTGCGAAAGATGTATTTTTGACAAAGTGGTTGGGCATTGAAAACGTCACAAAGAAAATAGACTTGGATGGTTGGAATGAATCTGGTATTACTGCATTGGAGAAGGAAGTGCGGATTATGGCTCAATTGAATCATCCAAATATTGTTAAGTTATTCTATTGTGCTTCTTCCAAGGATTTTGATGGAAACAATCACCTTCAATTTGGAATGGAAAGAGGTGAAAAGAGTCTTCATGAATTGCTATTTGAAGATCCAAGTCAAAGGATTACATTCCATGCCAAGTTAGATATAATGCAACAAATTGCAAGCGGAATGTTGTACCTTCATGATATGAAAGTTGCACATCGTGACTTGAAGCCAGCCAATGTTGTAGTGAATTCAATGCAATATCCGAAGTTAAAACAAGATGGTTATGTATGTGCTAAATTAATTGATTTTGGTATTTCCAAGAATGAAGTGAAGGACAATATTCTTGTTGTTCCAAGTGGTATTCGTGGGACTCGTGGATATATGGCTCCTGAAGTAGCAAAGTCAAATGTAAAGTTGGATCCATTGAAAACTGATGTGTTTAGTTTTGGATTAATTTGTTGTGACATATTGATTGAAAAGCAATTTAGAGACTTTAGATCTAGTCCTTTTGAAATTGCAAAAAGGCAAAAACTTGCCTTAATGAAGATTCCACTTTGTCAAGAATTACAATCTTTAATTGAAGATTGTTTGTCTGTGGATCCAAATGGAAGACCATCTTTTGAAAAGATATATACAAGTTTGATGGAGATAAAGATGAAGGATTTCAAGACTCAATGCATTAACAAGACATTGATGAAAGAAGATCAAACATATTCCCATTTGAATCCATTTACACAACTTTCATCTTCTATTGGAACGATTAGACAATGGTGGTCATATGTATGGAAATTGATTGTAAATTTTTTATGGATATTTATCCTTCAACACATAAGGAGATTGTATGTTCCAAAAATGAATGATGAACGTACTAAGGTAAGAACTTATTTCAAGAATGTTTTGAGCTTAATTAATATGTATTTATTGTTATAGATTCAAGCCCATTTTAGAAGCATCATTGGTTTTTGATTTTGAACTTATTTGAATGAGATCATCAATCTTTGTTAATTGTTGTAATTTCTCAATTTTTTGATTTGTGGTGACTTTTTATGTGTATAGGAGATCATTGATGCACCAATACTTCCGGAATGTCATGGTCTTGATTTCAAAATCAAGGCCTTAGAAAAGTTTCTCCGGAATAAGTCTATGGTTGGTGTTGTTGGAATGAGTGGCATTGGAAAAACAACATTGGTGAAGGCTTTGAAGGATCACTTGAAGAAGGCATTGTTATTTAATGACTCATCTAAGTGGACTACAATCATGTGTGATCTAAAAAGTGATTATTTGATGGAAATGAATCGGATCTTGAAGGAATTGGGACAAAAAGAAGAAGCGAAAGATCTCGTTGAGGGTAAACTCATATTGGAATCGGTTCTCCAACAAAAAAAAGTCTTCTTCATTTTAGATGATGTCACTGAAGAACATCAATTGGATGTGTTTTTGGAAGCAAAAATGTTCAATATAGAGGGTAGCAAATTGATTGTTACTAGTCGTGATTGGAAAATCTTGAAAGGCTTAATCAATGAAGATAGCAAATTTGAAGTTCCAATGTTGAATTATGACCAATCTGAAGAAATATTCTTGAAATATGCTTTCAAGAATGGTAGTGCAATGATACCATATATGAAACAATTCAACAAGGAGATTGTTAACACTTGTGGTGGCCATCCATTAAGCTTAGAAGTTATGGGCTCTTGTTTAAATGGACAAACACGCCTTCGTGTATGGGAGCGAGCTTTACAAAGATTGAAGAGAGGAGAATATGATGCCTATGAGGATGTGGGGAGAAGATTGGAGATTAGTTTTGATATGCTTAGCAATGAAGAGCAAGATGTGTTTTTAGACATATCGTGTTTCTTTTGTAAAGATGTACGGTTTGAAGACATTCAAGAAGATACAATAGTTGACTATTTGAATGAAAACACTAAAACAATAATTGCAAGCCTGAGTGAAAAGTCACTCATCAAAATCAATGACAATGGATATATAAATATGCATGATTTAATACGTGATATGGGACGTAGAATCTCAAGGACAAGATTTGGAGGTCGAAGAAAATGGAAGCAACCTTTCAATTCACTAGAAACATTGACAAAAGAGGTATGTTTTATTTAATAGAAAAAGGTTTTGAATGATTCATTTATTACAAATATCTTGGTTCAGTTCTAAATCTCAAAGTGGTCATGTTTGTTGAGAAAATTTTGGTTTCTATAATAATCAATGTCCTTTTCAATTTCATTAATGCCCATCAACTTGTAACCATTTAACAATGAAACTTTGTGATTCAGGAGTTTCAAAATGCTCGAGGCATTTGCATTACAGGTGTGAATAAAGAAATAGATTTGACTACAATTGCAAAGGGAGAATTCTCAGAATTGTTACTTCTATATATTGAAGTATTCAATGATTTGAGCAATGTTGCAAAGTTGATTAAGAATACTCATCAACTCAAATTTCTTCGAATTACCTATAAAACAAATGATATTGATCATGGAAATATCTCTTTATATTGCACCAATCAACTCATAGACCTTTTCTTACTCCCAGAACTTCGACAACTTACAGTATTAGAATTGCAAAATTTTCCATCGTTGAAGATTTTTCCGAACACAACAATTGAACACATTCCATTGAAGACATTGTGCTTAAAAGATTGTGACAACCTTACAAACATATCAGAGGGTTTTCAAAACATGACATCATTGAAATCATTGTTCATCCAAAGATGCAAAAACTTGGCCCAAGTCCATGTAACATTTAAAAATCTCAAAGCTCTTAAGTTGATAAGTTTCACAGGATGTAAAGCATTGAAAAATATCCCCCATGGATTGGATCAATTGCCATCTTTAGAAAAGCTTGACTTTATTGATTGCAAGCAACTAAAGATTGTGGATTCCGAGCTTGCATCCTTGACAACAATTACTACATTAGATTTCAAGGGATGTGAACTATTTGAAGAGATTCCACTAGCCATTGCAACCATGTCATGTTTGCGGTGGCTTGGTTTTGAAGGTTGCAAGAAGTTGCAGGTTGGACATGCATCACTTGAGAATCTCAAGGCTTTGAAGACTTTGGACTTTGAGGGATGTGAGGTGTTGGAAGCCTTGCCCCAAGGATTGGACAATGTGGTATCGCTAGAAAAGCTGCACTTAAAGGACTGCAAGCAGTTGAAGACTATTGATTCTACGCTTGCATCTTTGACGTCACTTACTACATTGAATTTCAAGGGATGTGAACTATTGGAAGAGATTCCGTTAGCCATTGCCAACATGTCATGTTTGCAATGGCTTGGCTTTGAAGGTTGCAAGAAGTTGCGGGTGGGACATGCATCATTTGAGAATCTCAAGGCTTTGAAGACTTTGGACTTTGAGGGATGTGAAGTGTTGGAAGCCTTGCCCCAAGGATTGGAGAATGTGGTATCGCTAGAGTACTTGGACTTGGAGGATTGCAAGCAATTGAAGCTTGTGGATTCGGTGCTTGCATCCTTGACGTCACTTATTTCATTGGATTTCAAGGGATGTGAAGTATTGGAAGAGATTCCACTAGCCATTGCCAACATGTCATGTTTGCGGTGGCTTGGCTTTGAAGGTTGCAAGAAGCTGCGGGTGGGACATGCATCATTTGAGAATGTCAAGGCTTTGAAGACTTTGGTCTTTGAAGGATGTGAGGTGTTGGAAGCCTTGCCCCAAGGATTGGAGGATGTGGTATTGCTAGAAGAGCTGTACTTGAGTGATTGCAAGCAATTGAAGATTGTGGACTCAGTGCTTGCATCCTTAACGTCACTTACTACATTGAATTTCAAGGGATGTGAAGTATTGGAAGAGATTCCACTAGCCATTGCCAACATGTCATGTTTGCAGTGGCTTGGCTTTGAAGGTTGCAAGAAGTTGCGGGTGGGACATGCATCATTTGAGAATCTCAAGGCTTTGAAGACTTTGGTCTTTGAGGGATGTGAGGTGTTGGAAGTCTTGCCCCAAGGATTGGAGAATGTGGTATCGCTAGAGTACTTGGACTTGGAGGATTGCAAGCAATTGAAGCTTGTGGATTCGGTGCTTGCATCCTTGACGTCACTTATTTCATTGAATTTCAAGGGATGTGAACTATTGGAAGAGATTCCACTAGCCATTGCCAACATGTCATGTTTGCGGTGGCTTGGCTTTGAAGGTTGCAAGAAGCTGCGGGTGGGACATGCATCATTTGAGAATGTCAAGGCTTTGAAGACTTTGGTCTTTGAAGGATGTGAGGTGTTGGAAGCCTTGCCCCAAGGATTGGAGGATGTGGTATTGCTAGAAGAGCTGTACTTGAGTGATTGCAAGCAATTGAAGATTGTGGACTCAGTGCTTGCATCCTTAACGTCACTTATTTCATTGGATTTCAAGGGATGTGAACTATTGGAAGAGATTCCACTAGCCATTGCCAACATGTCATGTTTGCGGTGGCTTGGCTTTGGAGGTTGTAAGAAGTTGCGAGTGGGACATGCATCATTTGAGAATGTCAAGGCTTTGAAGACTTTGGTCTTTGAAGGATGTGAGGTGTTGGAAGCCTTGCCCCAAGGATTGGACAATGTGGTATCGCTAGAAAAGCTGCACTTAAAGGACTGCAAGCAGTTGAAGACTATTGATTCTACGCTTGCATCTTTGACGTCACTTACTACATTGAATTTCAAGGGATGTGAAGTATTGGAAGAGATTCCACTAGCCATTGCCAACATGTCATGTTTGCAGTGGCTTGGCTTTGAAGGTTGCAAGAAGTTGCGGGTGGGACATGCATCATTTGAGAATGTCAAGGCTTTGAAGACTTTGGACTTTGAGGGATGTGAGGTGTTGGAAGCCTTGCCCCAAGGATTGGACAATGTGGTATCGCTAGAAAAGCTGCACTTAAAGGACTGCAAGCAGTTGAAGACTATTGATTCTACGCTTGCATCTTTGACGTCACTTACTACATTGAATTTCAAGGGATGTGAACTATTGGAAGAGATTCCGTTAGCCATTGCCAACATGTCATGTTTGCAGTGGCTTGGCTTTGAAGGTTGCAAGAAGTTGCGGGTGGGACATGCATCATTTGAGAATGTCAAGGCTTTGAAGACTTTGGTCTTTGAGGGATGTGAAGTGTTGGAAGCCTTGCCCCAAGGATTGGAGAATGTGGTATCGCTAGAGTACTTGATCTTGGAGGATTGCAAGCAATTGAAGCTTGTGGATTCGGTGCTTGCATCCTTGACATCACTTATTTCATTGGATTTCAAGGGATGTGAACTATTGGAAGAGATTCCACTAGCCATTGCCAACATGTCATGTTTGCGGTGGCTTGGCTTTGGAGGTTGTAAGAAGTTGCGGGTGGGACATGCATCATTTGAGAATGTCAAGGCTTTGAAGACTTTGGTCTTTGAAGGATGTGAGGTGTTGGAAGCCTTGCCCCAAGGATTGGACAATGTGGTATCGCTAGAAAAGCTGCACTTAAAGGACTGCAAGCAGTTGAAGACTATTGATTCTACGCTTGCATCTTTGACGTCACTTACTACATTGAATTTCAAGGGATGTGAAGTATTGGAAGAGATTCCACTAGCCATTGCCAACATGTCATGTTTGCAGTGGCTTGGCTTTGAAGGTTGCAAGAAGTTGCGGGTGGGACATGCATCATTTGAGAATCTCAAGGCTTTGAAGACTTTGGACTTTGAGGGATGTGAGGTGTTGGAAGCCTTGCCCCAAGGATTGGACAATGTGGTATCGCTAGAAAAGCTGCACTTAAAGGACTGCAAGCAGTTGAAGACTATTGATTCTACGCTTGCATCTTTGACGTCACTTACTACATTGAATTTCAAGGGATGTGAACTATTGGAAGAGATTCCGTTAGCCATTGCCAACATGTCATGTTTGCAATGGCTTGGCTTTGAAGGTTGCAAGAAGTTGCGGGTGGGACATGCATCATTTGAGAATGTCAAGGCTTTGAAGACTTTGGTCTTTGAGGGATGTGAAGTGTTGGAAGCCTTGCCCCAAGGATTGGAGAATGTGGTATCGCTAGAGTACTTGGACTTGGAGGATTGCAAGCAATTGAAGCTTGTGGATTCGGTGCTTGCATCCTTGACATCACTTATTTCATTGGATTTCAAGGGATGTGAACTATTGGAAGAGATTCCACTAGCCATTGCCAACATGTCATGTTTGCAGTGGCTTGGCTTTGAAGGTTGCAAGAAGTTGCGGGTGGGACATGCATCATTTGAGAATCTCAAGGCTTTGAAGACTTTGGATTTTAGAGGATGTGAGGTGTTGGAAGCCTTGCCCCAAGGATTGGACAATGTGGTATCGCTAGAAAAGCTGCACTTAAAGGACTGCAAGCAGTTGAAGACTATTGATTCTACGCTTGCATCTTTGACGTCACTTACTACATTGAATTTCAAGGGATGTGAACTATTGGAAGAGATTCCGTTAGCCATTGCCAACATGTCATGTTTGCAGTGGCTTGGCTTTGAAGGTTGCAAGAAGTTGCGGGTGGGACATGCATCATTTGAGAATCTCAAGGCTTTGAAGACTTTGGTCTTTGACGGATGTGAAGTGTTGGAAGCCTTGCCCCAAGGATTGGAGGATGTGGTATCACTAGAAGAGCTGAACTTGAATGATTGCAAGCAATTGAAGGTTATAGATTTGGTACTTGCATCCTTAACGTCACTTACTACATTGAATTTCCGCTAGGCATTGCCAACATGCCATGTTTGCAGTGGCTTGGCTTTGGAGGTTGTAAAAAATTGTAGGTGGAGCATGCATCATTTGAGAATTTCAAGACTTTGAAGACTTTGGTCTTTGAAGGATGTGAGGTGATGGAAGCCTTGCCCCAAGGATTGGAGAATGTGGTATCGCTAGAGGAGGTGTACTTGAATGATTGTAAGCAATTGAAGATTGTAGATTCAATGCTTGCAGCCTTGACATTAGTTACTACATTGAATTTCAAGGGATGTGAACTATTGGAAGAGATTCTGCTAGCCATTGCCAGTGTATCATGTTTGCGGTGGCTTGGCTTTGAAGGTTGCAAGAAGTTGCAGATGGGGCATAGACCATTTGGGAATGTCAAGGCTTTAAAAAATTTGGATTTTAGAGGATGTAAGGTGTTGGAAGCCCTACCATAAGGATTGGAGAATGTAGTGTCACTATAAGAAAATCATGTTTTCTTATGTTAAGATTTTACATTGGAGCGTTGTGTGTGTTGTTCTTTTATGTCAAATCAAACATCAATTTTTATGTGTTTTTATGGACATGCCAAAACATGCTCTTACTAGAAGAAAACTGCGTTAGAACTCAACAAATTTCAGCCCATGCGTTTTGCTGATTTCTAATATAGTTTTCTTCTAGTGTCTCCTAAGGCAAATTGTAACATGTTGAGCCTATGACTCGGGTGGGTCACTTCCCGCATTTTAAAAACCATGTACGGCATAATATAGCATAGACTTTATTGTTTCAAGGTAAATTTTATAAAGGATTTACAAATAAAGTAGGGGACTTTCAAAGTCAAAGATGCATTATAAATAAAATAGGTAGCTAAAAAATCTCAAGTATTAAAATTTTTTACATATAATTTAAGGATTAGAGATTAGGATCTTGGAAATTGTATTTAGTAGGATCAATTGTATTTAGAGTTGGTTGTACAAATAAAGGAATCAGAGTATAAAGGTGGTAAATGATGTTTGCATAGTTGGTTATACAAAGTAATTAGAATATAAAGGTGTTACATGATGTTTGCTTAACTAGTTGTTGTGTTGTATTGAGTAATAGACCTTGGATGGATGAAAATAGGGGCAATGGAGATGTAGCTGAAGATGTGTGGATGGACTTTGAGCTTCAATTTAGGGTTATGTGAACTTTCCATTGCAATCTGTATCTCACTTTTCAAAGCATTATAATTTCTATAAACCATAATTCTATTGTTTTCCTTTCATGTATTGTCAAACTGTGTTTTTTATACATTGTAGACTGTAGAGGTTCTTATACATTCAATTTTTGGATTTTTGTGTATTGCAAGTGGTAAAATTGTCATACTAGTTCACTTGACTAAATTCTATATACAAAAAAGGATGTGACAACGGAAAAGAATATTGAGCAAAGTAATTAAACATCTCAACTTTTTATACAAATTTCCTTTATCTTCTCTCTAATCTTCCTGCTTTTAACTTTCTCTTCAATTCACTTTTTCTCTTTATAAGGAAAATATCCTACAAAAAAATACTTTCACTTATGAAATATAAGTAAGTATAGGGTGCCATAATATAGGACATTTTCACAAATTATGTAATTATAGGGGACCATTTATTTGAGCCTTTGAAGTAAATAGCCCCCCAAAAAATACCCCCTTACCGCACGGGGGGTATGAAACATACAAAGAGTGACCCACCCGAGGCCTATGATAACAAAAATAACATAGGTGAATGGGGTCCTCAAAGTTTGCTATGTGGCTTCTACCTAGGCTTGGAAAAGCTAGCATGAAAAGTTTTTCATCCATTGCATGTCGATAACATGGCAGGACACATGATGCTCAAGATGAAAAACAAAAATAAGCTAAGTTGGCAATTGCATTTACTAACGTGGCAATATTTTAGGGTCACTTTCTCGGCCATTTAAAAATTATAAAGATGTTCATATTGACATTAGTGATGATTTAGTGATGTCTTGAAGCTTTAGAAGAGGAAACTTCAAGATTTTGAGTGATGGTTACCTCCGGCTTCTTGGTGTCTAGTGCGACAAGCTTTTCTAACATGCATTGTAATCTCAAACATTCTCTTTGGCGTGAACAAGCATTCCAACTTTCTATGGAGTTGCGATATTGCCTTAAGGGATGTTCTTCAAGAAGTTCATTTTATATCTTCTCAAGAAGAGGGTTCCATTTTGATAGGTCAAGGGACTTCATGGTCTCGGCTTAGGCAATGTCCTTCATGAGTTTGTTGCATATGCATAGAATGGTTTCTCTTAGAACATTATTTCTGTTGAAGGAAACATTTCCACAAACATTTGATTACTCGTGTGTATGTTTGTAATCAAGAAGAAAGTAGGACGACCTTGTGTCCTTCAAAACATCATCACCTGTAGGTCTCATGTCTATGCAATTCTGGGCACACATCCACAAATAGATTTTATACAATATTGTCATGTTTTTTTTCCATATCTACACTATGGCAAGGAATCATTTTTAGGCATCTTCTAGAGCGGCTTCTTTCACGTGGTTTTCACTCAATGTGCAACAATTGTGGCTTGCTAATGGAGAGGGCTTAGTTTCTCATGATTTGCATTTGAAATGCTTTAAGACAAGAGTTCTTTTATGGTCATGGTGAACAATAACAATTACAAATTTCAAATGGAAATCATAGATAGACAATGCCTACTTCTTATTCATATAATAAAAATCCAAATGGAAAGCAAAATAGTTCTAGTAGAGGAGACTGAAATCAACACAAACAGTCTACAACATAAAAATAACTTAGAAAATATGCAATACTACTTGAATTTCTCCACTACTAGTGTCTTTATAAGCAAATAGATGTAGCAAGAGATGTTCACTTGTCCAAGGATTGCAAAATCATACATTTGACTGCACCATATGATGTTCTCAAAGATAGACTGCATCCTGCAAAATACCACTATTTGTGAGAGTTTGTTTTTTGAGACATTGAATATGTGCTACGAAAATTGTCATTAGAGAAGTATATGTGATGGTTAGAAATTCACCTTCATTTGTCATTTTTTCCATGCTATGTCACCTTTCTTGGGTTGCTCTATTGGCTTGAGAGGGTTGCCTTTCCCAACCTTTGTTGTGCTTCCCTTTGCAGACTTAGGACACATAAACTTTGTTGGTTTAGCAGCATGGACGCTCCTTGTGACACAATTGGAGTGTGAAGAAGATGTTGAAGATGGGAGGTTTACCTCCTAGCATCATGGAATAAAACCATTTATATTGTAAGAAAACTAAAAGTCATCATTCCTGTAGAGGGATTCATTGTCATTGTACAATGTAGATATGCAAACATCCAAGTGCACGTGAAGATGACCAAAAAAAAGAATTTCACATTCCAAAAGACATCTGCAATACCTCATACCTAGTGGCTTGTTAAACTAAAGGCATTGGTAGTGGTTCTAGGATAGGTTGAACCTCATCTACATCTATAGAATAGGGGTTTGTGACTATTTGAGTGGATTGAATGACATCCTTCTTAGCATCTTGAGGAGTGGAAGTGGAGGCAACCTTTACATGAATGTCAACTATTTTTGGTTGTGAGTTTGGGGTGACGTCCACAACATCATTGCTTTCTTCAACACCATCAAGTATGTTGTCCACCAAGTAGTAGTTTACTTCAACTTTTGCTTTTGATGAGGCATCTCTTGGTACATCACCAACATCATCAACATTGGCTTTAGTGTCCTACACGACATCAAGATCAAAGTTTTCTTCACCTCCCTCATCTTCTTCGAGCACATCATCATCATTGCCTTCTAGAAATTCATTTGCATCTACCACACCAAACAAGATTTGTTGTTGTCCATTGTTCTCTCCTAGAGAACAGATCAGTTGTCGGATCATACGTTCCATTTGACCATGGTGCCTTCTAATCTTAGAAGTTGTGGCATAGAGGTCCCTTAGACCCTTATGTCTGCACCATAATTGATAGGAGGCTTCTGGGCCTTAGCTTGGTGCTGAGCATAGTCATTCTCAATTGTTTCTTTCACCTCTATGTCGAAAGGTATACAGCCTAGACAAAAGATCAACTACATACAATCAAATCACTACTGAGATGAAAAATGAGAGAACTTGACAATATAGAATTGAATGTTTAGATACTCATAGACTAGACAGTACATGTCAAGAACAATATTGTCACAAAAATCTATAAAGAGTGCAATGGTGTCAACGGGGACATTAGATAGGCATTCAAGGCAATGTAATTAAAAACATTAGAGAAGGACAAAATAGTGTCCAAAAAGACACTAGGAAAACAACCATTTGAAAATGCACTTACCAATTCACCAATCATGGTCTTCTCAATTGCCCTCATCTAAGCTTCTTTGGATCTCTTTCCCTTAGAAATGGCCCGCATCTGCTCATATTTCTTGTTATATTTTTGTAAATTCTGCCTTGCAACCAATGTCTTCTTCACATTGTCATTGGCTTCATCAAGCTTTGAGAAACCTCCATCAATGAGCTTCATCAAATTGTGGCAAACATTGATGAGGGTCTTGGTTACGATATATAGGAACCATGCTGGGTTGATCTCCATTTGGTCACCTCTAACGTCCCAATCTACAAAATAAACCAAAGCACAGACACATAAAGAAGTCAAAATTTGTTGACATACAAAACATACTGAAGAACGACATTTCACATGTCATAGTCCGAAAATATCATGTAAGTAAAATAGGAAGATAGTTTATAGAATAGTTCAATTTTTCAAAATTTTTAGGTTTAGATATGGGGAGAAGAAGACATTTAGAGTCTTTTTACCCTGGGATCCGTCTAAATCGGATTGACCAAGGAGAGTTTCTGGATTATGAGTGTAAGTTTTCGGATCCGAATTCCTTAGTATCCGGAACGGAACTTTCCGGAAAACGGAACTGGCCAAAGACGGATCCGGTACACTCCAGGACAGATCCGAACTAGTTCCGGATGGACGGCATCTACGGGTCTACGCTGCCTGTGGCAACCTAGAATTCACCTAAGCAGGTTCTTAAGCAAAATACGGGAAGAGGGATCTATTCAATCCCCATTTTTTTTTTTTTTTTTTAGTTTTTACACATAATTGGGACCAAGACCGGAAACCGGAAAACCCTAGACCGTAAACCAGAAACTACGTTAAGGGACAGTGTATGAAATCCCGGATTCCGCCCACCTAGCGACCGAGACCGGATAGGTAATGAGTGGCTACCGAGTCTAGAGATCGTCGGGATCTCTCCCACGTGACCAGACTGGTTTAAACCTAATGGTCAGTAATTAATGCTGGGGGAAAAAGTATAAGACCAGGGAAGCAGGGCCAGGTCCTGCCACTTTCTTGCACGCAGTTCGAGAAAGGGTTTCCGACCAAAGATAGAGTATTCGGTCTACAGATAGAGAGAAGGGATAGATAAATTGTCAATCCGGTCTGGTACATAGTTGAGCGAGTAGCACTACGCTAGCTGACAGGTTCTTGAGCGCGGGAGGTTTAGTTAAGTTGGACCACGCCTAGATTGTGTAGGCGTCAAGTGAGAGATGGCAGAAGAGGTGCAGGAAGGAAGGATTCTAGCCTTCCGGAATGTGAATCCGGTCGTGCCAACTGACGCACAAGACAAGAGGGAGCTGGAGGAAGACCTCAGGCAGATGGGCTGCGAGGGGTTCATGGCTCATCCCTGGAACCTGAAGGATGAGGCGATGGTGGAGGAGCTACTGGCCGGCCAGACCAACGAGTGGAAAGGGACGGTCCGGGCACTGCCAAAGGAGTGGAGTGCAGCGATGTGGCGCAAGGTGTACGCCTTCGAGCAAGGAGGAGATGCGACGGGCACCCGGACGGACAAATTCCACCAAGGGAAATTCCGCAGGCCCACCAACCCAAAGGACGGCTTTACAGTAGCAGAGTGTGTGTCTGCTAGACACAAGAGGCTACTGCGGTTCATGATGGCTATCTTGAACCCGGATAGACCTAGTAGGATTACGGTCACCGTAGCCAACACCGTCTTTGGTGCACTGTCGGGAGACAGGAAGATAGATTGGGGGTTAGTTATAAGGGACCGGATGGACCGAATGGTGAAAGGAATTGGGAAATCTAAACCCTCTCCCATTTCACCATTCCTGTTTCATCTGTATCATTCGTTAGACCTCTTGAGAGAGAAGGAGATGGAAGCTTACGAGGTAGGGGCTGCATTGATAGAGTATGAGATTGCAGACCCGGAAGCTGAAAATGACCAGGATGAGGAGGACTCCGAGGATGAGAGTCAGGAGGGGCATCAAGGAGGCACATAGGAGGTAGATGAGGTTCCAGAGGTAGGAAGAGAGGATCCACCTCTAGAAACCCCTGTAGTAGCCGGGGAAGCCCAGAGGTTAGATCCGGTCTGGGAACAGGATCCCTTGCTAAGGATCCTGCGAGACCTGGAAGATTTCAGAAAGCACCACCTAGAGGAGAGAGGGTTATTGCGGGCTATAAGCCAAGCCTTAGGCTCTATTCCCCCCTCCAAGATCATGGAGGTGTTGGGAGAATTGATTCAGGAGGCTCATGATAGTTGGGACAGAGAGGAGGTACTCCGGCTAACAAATCAGGTCTTAGCCCTGAGGAGGGAGCTCCATCACACTCAGGAGGAGCTGGATGAAGAGAGACGCCTCACCACGCAGGCCCGGAACACACTCGGAGAAATCCGAGAGTTCATCACGCATCCGGGCGAAGTCGTCAACAAAGCCATGCTTTTCGACAGGAAGGTCTTGGAAGCAGGCAAGATGGTGGGTCCTCAGATGCTTACAGCTCTGGTGGCCTACAACAAGAAAATGGGGGCAGCGCTGGAGAAGTGGCAGTCAGTAGTCACGGAGGTCCAAGCTAGTTCTGCTCCGGTCTCAGGACCGGAAGAGCCAAAGATGGAGGAGGAGCAACCGAAGGATCAGCCACCACCACCAACTGTCGAGGTAGAAACCGGCATATCTAAACCAGCGAAGGAAGAGGGAACCAGGACCGACGCAGTGGAGGAGGAACCTGTCCTACCGGCCCGGATTGAAGAGCCCAGGGTTTCTCAACCCGAGAAGACCAAGGAGCCGGAACCCGAGCCGATTGTGTTGAGGGAGATAATCCGGGGAACTACACCACCAAGGGAGAAGACCAAGTTCATCACCTTGTTGGATGATTCTCCAAGCAAGTCATCACCCACGGTCATCACACAACCAAAGACCGGAGGGGAAGCGAAGGCAACAGTGCAGGTCCGCTCTATACTGAAGACCGGATCTGGATCCGGGTCACCAAGCCAGGGACCAGCTCGGACTGCCGAGAAAGTGGGAGAGCAGACCCCGCAAAGCAAGATAGTGCACCACCCGCCCATCACCGGATTCAAGAAGAAGACCGCGGAGACATCCAAGGTGAAGCGGAAGGCCGGGGATGAAGAGGAAGAGGAGTCAGATGAGGAAGATGAGGACTCGGAGGAAGAGACCGACTCCGGTGATGAGTCGGAACAGTACTCAGATGCGGACCAGGCATTGGCAGAAACCACGAAGACCAGGGCCAGGGTGCGGGGTAAGACCAAACCGAAACCCAAGCCCATCAAGATGTACCGGTCTCCGAAGAAGCAGCCAGCCCGGAAAGGTGCGTCGCCTCTCAAGAAGGCGAGGAAATAGGGGGCATTAATTACAGGTAGATAGGAAGGCGGCTAAACCAAGTTATATTTAGGTTAGGAACTTTTGAACTTAGACCGGATCCAGATATGTAGGATCTGTGATCCTATTTTGTTGGTATTTTTGTAGTTTTGTGGAAGTCAACCTACCCAAGTTGTAGAGGAATGTGAGGTGGCATTCTTGGCGGCTGGTGTTGATTCCATTTGCACTTTTAGGTTTTCTTGTAGTTTAGTATTTAAACCCGGTTCGTAATTGAATTCGGGCGCGCATTATGTTATCTTACTTTCACAAGTTTTTGTGTTGCAAATACAAGTCAGAACCTTTCTGATTCACTCTGAAGTGGACTGTGTGCATGGGACCTTGTCAAAGTCTTATGGTGATGGTTAGGATTGCAACCTTGTGTGGATAAGTGTGTGCCCGGATGTTCAGTTTATCCGGTCTCTGGACTTAAAGTGAATTCGGTTTTGATAGGGAATTTGTGCAGGATCCCACAGTGCTTTCTGGAACAAGTCTAGGGAGTATTTGATAGAGATAGACACTTGTAGAGTCTGGGTTTGAGATCGGGAGCGTCCGGCCAAATGCCAATTGAATGGTGATCCGGTCTCTGTAGAAGAAAGAAGGACTAAGTGAGGAAATTCAGCTCTCTTGCATAAGCTACCGCCCTTATTCTACCAGGGATTAGACTAACTGGTTATTCCGTCGTTGTAGCCTTTGTTAGGATTAGGCAGGAGTGCTTGCGTGACCTGTTGGGTCGGATTAGTCCCGGTCCAGTTGTGAGGTATTCCGGTCTGTTTGCAGTAGTAGTTTCTTTTTACTTATAAGTGGAACTTCTGACACTTTAAAACTTGAAGGGTAGGAGTAAGCTTCCTTCCTAAACGCCCAAACAAGCAGATCCCTCTTGTTATCGAGGTAAAACTTACACTTGGTTACTATACTAGGGATTGGACCAGCTACTAGTATCCGGTCTTTAGTCCCATATCTAGTAAGCGTAAGCATCAAGGTGGTGAACATATAGGTATAGATAGATAGACTTAGTTTGGAAGGATAAAGGATTGATCTGGTAATCAGGTCCAAGGAAATCTTAGGAACGTTGGAGACCTAGACCGGATCAGTCTTTTGCTTGGGTTTTGTTGTGATAACCACTAACGTATTCTGGTCTTTCGTCAACTTTCGACCAAATCTCTTGGGAACGATACACGAGTCACTTTAAGGCTAATTTAGTGCATTCTAAAGCCTTAGAGAAGGAATTGTGCTTTCCTGTGCTACGACACCGCCGACCTACGGAAACTAGCGTAACGGCTCGGGAACGTCGCGCCGTTCCAATGAGAACCGGGAACGCAGGGTACCGACTGGTATATAAACTACTCCGCCCCACTTCATTTTCCCTTTTCGATTTGGCAAATCGAGGTACGCTTGTGTGCAGGTTTTGGAGCGCTTATAGAGAGAGAAAGAGTGGTGAGCAGTAGAGATCAGTTCCGGGTTTAGTTCAGAGTCGGTGCCGACCGCACCGACAAGTTCCGACTCGGGCGGAGAGATGGCGAGCTCCTCCAATCCGAAACAGATGGTGGTGACTGCCAAGGCGATTTTGCCACTCATCCCTTCCGATTTGCAGCATCGGAAGGAGTTAGAGGATGATTTAGTCTTCCTAAGGTGTGAGGGTCTGATCCGGCCCCCGTGGAGTGTAAAGAGTGACGAGATGGTGCAGGAACTCCTCACGGGAGTTCCGAATCAGTACCAACTCACGGTGAGGGGTAGACCGCCTTCATGGTCGCCGGAAGTCTGGGCGGAAGGTTACGGGTTTGAAAAAATCGGATTAGGTATGGCTCCCCGGACGGACAAGTTTAGCGTCTCGAAGTTCCGGAATCCGCCCCACCCGAAGGACAGATATTCGGTTCCGGATTGCACGAATGACCGGCATAGACGGATGTTGGAATTCCTGATTCCCATCCTCTACTCGGAAAAGCCTATCCGTGTCACTGTGACAATAGCGAACACCATTTTCGGATGTTTCGAGAAGCGGATAGTCAACTGGAGCCTAGTCCTCCAGTATGTAGTTAATCGTCTAGCCGAACATGTTGGACGGGAGAAGACCAGCCCTATCAGCGCCTACTTATTCCATTTGTACCATCACAATGACGTACTGAGCGGACCGGAAATCCTCTCCTATGAGACCGGAGTTCAGATCCTAAAGTACGGCTTGACGGATGAGTTGGACAAGGATCCGGAGGATCCAGAGGGCGAGTGGATGGATGAAGAGCCTCAGGAGCTGAAGCAAGCCAACCAACCGGAGCGGAAGGTGGAACGGAAGAAATCCACAACGCCGGATAAGAGGGGCAATCCAGACCCGGATCCACCCGGATCGACTCCGGGTAAGAAGAAGAGGAACTACTTCGATACCATCATCCGACACGCCATGATGGCGCATGCGGACAGCAACAATCACTAGGGAATGCTCGAGTAGATCTCCGTCAAGTTGGGTGGAGTAAAGATCGAGGACATTCCGGAAGTTCTGGACCATCTTCCGACTCAGGAGGTGTTGCGAAAGAAGGACGAGGAGATCCGGAAGTGGGAGGACGAAGCCTGGATCTAGACGGATCGGATCCGACAAGCGGAAGATCTGACCCGAGTGGCTGAAGAAGGGCGGAAGAGGAGCGGAACGGGCTCCAGAGCACAGTGAGCT
Source organism: Thuidium tamariscinum (assembly GCA_947034885.2). Classification (NCBI taxonomy): domain Eukaryota; kingdom Viridiplantae; phylum Streptophyta; class Bryopsida; order Hypnales; family Thuidiaceae; genus Thuidium; species Thuidium tamariscinum. Next base: position 8,578,409 of record OX344750.2, on the reverse strand, counting down.
ATTTGGAGAGTGACCTCAGTGTCGCCAACGGAAAGATCAGCGAAGCTACCACCCTGGTCCACAACCTGTAAGGGTTGGTGGCCTAGCCGGCGGAAGCAGTGGTGAGGGCCCAACTGTTTTCCGCCCGGTTGGTAAAAGAGGGGCACATCACCGGATTGAAGCTCCTCACCATCTTGGTGGATTACCAAGCCAAGATGGAGGGGGTACTGAAGGAGATGAGGGCCTTGGTTGGAGCCCTCAATCCGGAAATGGAAGAGGGTCTTCCGAACCTGCTCAACCAGCAGGTTTACACTGACTTCAGCCCCGGAGTACAAGGACGGATGTCAACGGATCGGAAACTGCTCGGTGACTCTCCAGTCATGAAGAACCTCGGCGAACTCGGATCGGATTCGAAGGCGGTTGGACCATCAACCACATCAACGGATCCGCCCGAGAAGAGGGCAACACCACGACTTGACCTAGAGATCCGGATGAAGGCCCTAACGAATCCGGCAAGGGAGGATCCGGACAAGTTCGCCCATATGAAGGAGCCGGACAAGGTTCCGCACAACACACCAGTCATTCTGGACGACTCGGACAAGGAAGATGATCCGCCCATCATCATCCGTGACGAAGTTGGGGAGCAAAGTGAATTCCAGGGAGTAGGGCGGTCGGAAAGCTCAGAGGCGGATTCGGAGGAGACCTCGACGGAAGACAGTGGAACGCCGCCAGCCCCGATTCAGAAGAGGCAGACCCGTTCCGCCACCAAGAAGACTCCACCTGCTAAGGCAGTGATACGCAGGAGTTCAGTTCCGCCCGCGAGTACTACATCGAAGCGGGCGCGTAAGTAGGACAGAGTAGAGTAGTTAGACGGCTTTTTGAGATTTTGGACGAAAGTTTCCAGACCGGATTTCCTAGATGTGGGCCCTGATCCGGAACTTTAGGAACAACTGGCCGGACCTTTCCGGATAATCCGGTTGGACTCCGATTGGTTGTTTCAGATTTTCTTTTGCCTTGTTGGCATTCCGTTTCTGTTTTTAGGCTTTGACTTTTGTTTTGATTTGGGCTTTTAAGGGGCAGGCAAGTTAGTTGGCCTGTCATTCCCTCCTAGCACATATTCACTACTAAAAACAGGGGGTATAAATGACTGCAAAAAATGACTCAAAACCAGTCATTTCGGACCAAAATGACTAAAAAATGACTTCAGCCCCTATAGTCATTGTGGACAAGTCATTCTTTAAATGACTGCGGGTGTATTATCACCATCCATTTGGAAATTGGATGACTAATAGATGAATCTGTCTAAGAGATAAAGAAATTTTACTTGAAAATTTTGTGAAAAGGATGGGCAGCTGACCATTTTTGGAGAAATTTCACCTACGTGGCTGTCCACGTAGGTTAATTTGTAAGTCATTTCTAAGTCGTGGCATAGTTGAAGTTTTGGTGATGTGTCAGTCATTGTTCAGTTGTCAGACAATCATTATTTAGTTGTCAGAGAGTCTGACTAATGCTGACGTGGACAATGATGTCAGTAAAAATAAAGTCATATTCCAGTTGTGATATAGTTACATTTAAGGGCGGGGTCTCTGACACGTGGCACTTAATAACAAGAGGGTTCTGAAGTTGCATCTTAGTCATTTTTGAGACATTTTTGCTTTAGGGTGAGTTATATTCTAGTTATTTCTTCTTTCTCTAAAGTAGTCATTCTACAGTCACATATGAATACATTCAAAGTTCCACAATGATACACCATACACCATATGCCATACACATGCAATACACCATACAACATATACAATACATTATATATAATATATCATGTACAATACACCATACACCATATGCCATACATCATTTCAAAATCCACTTAATATGTGGATATGAATAGATGAAATGACAAGCCTTTTATAGAGGAAGAATAGTAGTAGGCAAGACAAAGCTTGTGGGATATGTAAAACGCAGGAATTGCATTACAAGTCATATTTTTAACCTCATTGAGGTATAGTAGACTAACTTTTTTCAAAAAACTTTGAACTAATTAAAGTTGGGGAATCAATCTCACTTTCATCTCCAAAAATTTGTTTTAGATTTTAAGCCTCTAATCAAAAGTTATAAATAAAATTTGCTAAAAGGTTTTAAAAGGATTGGCATAAGAAGAGTACTAAGTTCAAGCACCTATAATTTGACTTTCTCCAAACAAAGATGTATGTGCTATCCGTAAGCCTCTTTACTTTATACAAAGAAAGTGTGACAATGAATGTACAAGATTTTTGCAAATAACACAATGAATCATAATGCACAAGGTGCCAAAGTAGCAGTAGAGTAGTTGTGTAGTAGTTCAAAAGTATTGAGTAGTCATTTGGTAGTTACAGGAAGTCATTTGGCAGTTGCAGGAAGTCATTTTGTAGTAAAACTAAAGTAGTGGTGGTGGTATTTGCACAAGGAAAAAATGAAACTTAACAAATGTCATTGGATTCATCTAAATACCTTACTGTATGTTTATTGGGACATTTAGTAATTCAAATGTAAAGCATATGAAGTGTTCAAAAGTAGTTCATTGACAATGGCACAAATTTTCAAAAGTCATTATTGGCATAATGGCATATAGATAGGAGTTTAAACAAATCATACAAATGGATCCTAAGGAAGAATTTTTCTTAATACTAACAAAGACAAAGGCCATTTGTAATGCATCATTTCAAAAAAAAAGACAAAAGTATTCTATTGGAAATTTTTTTGAAAAGAAAATGAAGAAAATAAACAAGGAGTAGAATTATTGGAAAGACTAAAAGAAAAGTTATTAACTCAAGAAAGGTATTAGGATATGAGTGTTAAAAAATCATAAATCAGATGAATATAGTTGCATCCTATTAATTTTTAAATGATTGTTGTCTATGTTAGCATATTCTCTTTACTACAAGAAAATAGGGGGATAAATTTAATGACTTGTCTACAATGACTACATTGGCAACAATGACTACAAAATGACTACAAAATGACTATTTTGTAGTCATTGTTGTTGGTGCAGTCATTGTGAACAAGTCATTTATCCCCCCATTTTCTTATAGTGCTTTTCCATCTTAAGAGTAAAATTTTTAGCATAGCCCTACAAAAGACTTTATAGTAATTCTTAAGTTGCATAGTAGTGAAGTACAATTACATCCTTGGGAAGCTCACTTAGTGTATCTATCATAAATCATGTACGAACAAGTCATTTTTAGACTCTTTAAATATATATTTTTTAATAAATTATAATTTCAACCTATGATTTTGAACTTTGTTCAAAAATAATTATAGATTTCTATTGCCAAAAAATACCATACACCATACACTATATGCCCAATTCAAATAATATATGAAATAATTTCTAGAATAAATTGAGAAATGAACTAAAATGGCACAATTAAAAATTCAAATATTTCTTGAGGATACATTTAGATGACCATTGCATCAATAATGAAAAAATATGAACTTTCAATAAAGAGTTATTTTTAGAATTAAAAAATAAATTAGACCATTTTTTCTTGTATAAAATAGGAGTGTGAAATTATTTTCAGCTCTACAATGTATTTTCATATCATGCTCTACAATGTTTTTCATATCATGCCCATCTTTAGAGCAAAAAATTACAACATGACTCTACAAAAGACCTTGCAGTCATTTTAGAGTCACAAAGTAGTAAGGCACAATCACATTCTAATAGTCTTAGAACAATTTCCATCCACATCAGCAAGTTGCCCTGCCCGTCCTTCGCTTAAAATATGGAGGTATAGCCTTTTTGTAACCCTTTAGTCATTTTCGAGTCATGAAGTAGTGAAATTAAGTTACAATCAATAACTATGTCATACTCATTAGTGATTCTAGCATCCACGTTGATTTTTCCTTTCCTTTTGTGCTCTTGTTGATGGCAATCTGAATGAAAAAATGTAGATGAATTTCATTGTCTATCATGTCTTTATTTGCTAGTCGCGCTCATGATTGAAAAATGACTGAAAATGACTGAAAAATGACTAGGACTATGTAAATTCAGCTGGTTTGGTGCAATTACAAAGGTACCAGTCACTATTTAGTCAAACCGGACAATTAGTCATTTCTAAGTCATCCCTCTACAGTCATTTATACCCCTCTTTTCTAGTAGTAATTCATGTATTTTCATTCCTTTCTTTAATCTGAGCTGGCAGGTGAACATTCCAGCTCTGACTTTCGTGTTTGGGTCCCTCTTGGTGTGTTTGTTTGAAGTGTTGAGAGTTAAGAGGGACGGGTGAGGAGGAATCCGGATTCTTAGGCAACTGAGATCTGAACTGAGTGACTAATTTCCAAGAGCTGGGATCTTGACTCGTGAGTTTAAGCGTGGAGCCTTTAATTTGCCGGAACGATGATCCGATGTGAGTCTAGGAGTGACGCGGAGGAGGTTCCAGAACCATAGGGGTAGATCCGTGCGGAGTTAAGCAGCCGCCATAGGAAAGTTTCCGTCCACCGGAAAGTCTATCAACCACTGAGTCAATCCGTGGAACTAGGGAAGTACGTCCTTTCAAGTTTGGGGGTCTTTTGATCAATCGTTGTAGTAAGGGCAAGTGAAGTAGTCCTGAGTGACCTGCTAACCGAATTAGCTCAGAGTCATCCGGAAAGTTGTGAGGATCCGGATCCGCCTCTACTGCAAAATCGGATATATTTGGATGTCTTTGTGTGTTTTGTGTATTTTATTTGAGGGAAGAGAGTGTGAGGTTTACGAGTGGTGAGTCCCTACCCCTCTAAAGATCAAGAAAGGACCCCTTGAGGGTACAACAGGGGTATCTAAAACCGATAAATCGAAGTGACGGAACCGGAACCCGGATTGAGACGGATCCGGGTGGAAGTGAAATTCGGATCCGGAAGAGGAATCCGGCAATAGTTGGGATACGGATCCGGAGAGAGGTGACGGATCTAGGAAAAGGATTCCGGAAAACTAAGTAATATTCCGGATTGAGAGTAGTAACTTGGGTGTTTTTGCGCTGGGAAACCTAGATACCGGAAAACGCAACTATTAGTAACGTCTGGAATCTCCTGGGACGATATTCCATGTCATATTATCACTTTTGGGTGTGATAAAGGTGCTTTCTGCTAGACTGTGCATACGACATCACAAAAGATACAATGCTTATTGCTAATCAAGTGCAAGATAACATACAACCAAGCTTCTAAAAAAGTCATCATGTCCTATTTGTTGCATTGTCTTTCAAATAACAACATAATCCTGAACATTGTCATGTCGTAGATGACACCTCTTTGTTCTTCATTGTAGTATCAAGACGTGCCCACCAACAAACAACTTCGAAAAAACCCGGAGAAACACAAAGAAATGGAATGGAATCCGAAAAAATCTATTGCCTAACTTATACTTATTTCTAGGGCTACAGATGCAATGTTAGATGTCAAAATAGATAGCTTGGTGTTGGAAAAAATATGAACTAATGTTCACTTAAATATAAAAGAGCTTCACCTTAATTTACAATGACTCAAAGGCAACATTATCTGCATGCAGTTGATCATAGAAATGTTGCTTCTCATCCAATGGCTAGTCAACCCAACCAAAACAAGGATTCATCCCCTTTACAAATGCCTTCACATCGTTGATCAAATAAGATGTTATCTTCCTGTGTAGATGGCCACATTTATCCACCTCAATAGAGTGCTTCTATTTGTTCTCCTTCTTCTTGAGGCACTTTTGACACACAGGGGGGGTAATCTCTCTCTCTAAGATCAATTTGTCATCATAGTCGTCTCCCAAATTGTGGTCACTACAATCACTACCACTACTGTGATAGGAAAAAAGGAAAACTTCTTGTGTAAGTAGACATCATAGAGGACATATCCCTTGAGGATTCATCATGGACAATGGATTTCAATATAAATGATGTCTCCACCTTCCGTTCCTACAAATGTCAATGAAGTCACCTTTTCATAATACCATCAAAATTTGTATTAATTGATGGTAGATGGTTGAATTGTATTAGTACAATACTCAATGGATTCTTTAAATTTTTGGCAAACAATCTTTAGACCTTACCAATTTTTTGTTGATTTGTATGTTTGATTCTAGAATCAATAAAAAATAAATGGAGCACACCATTAATTTATTGCTACTATTTCCAAGAATTGAAGCTTACATTAATGATGCTTGTGGATGAATTTCACAAATGAGAACTCTAGAGAGAAAAAAGTCAACATCATGGATAAAGGCTATTGAATGTTATGTGGTGTTTTTGATGCTAAACACAATCATATTAGATGAGGTGCTAATAAGAAGGGGAGAATTGAAATGTGATAAGCATTAGAGTAGCTCCCAACAATTTTGACGCAATTCCATCTTTTAAAGGTTGAACAAGATAAATTTGTAAAGAATGTCAAATATTGTATCAACTGAATTCAATGTTAGAGTTTCTAAAAATCAATCATCAAACATAGTGAGTCACTTCTTTAACAACTTTATTATTGTTCATGTCATTTATTTCTAATCAAATTATGGTGGTTATGTCTAAGAATTTTATTATATGAGTTTAGTTTCTCACACAACTTTATTATTTTTCATGTTATTTATTTCCAATTTTGATTATAGTGGTTATATCTAAGAATTTTATTGCATGAGTTTAGTTTTAGATCTTATTCTAAAGAGTAAACTAATCTAGAAATTCTTGAGTTTTGCATTGTCCTTGGTTTGTGACAAATTATATGAAATTAGGAATCTAACCCTCCTAAGTTCTTGATAATTGTCACCACATAGCTAAATCAATGTACTTGAATATCACACACAACACTCTAATGCCACAAATAATAAAATGCCTTGTTTCAAATCTAAAAGCTTTTATTGATATAGAATAATCCAACACAAATAAATATAAATAAAAGGCTCAAAAACTAATAGATATTAAATTAATTGACAAGGCTAATATGCAACTAGACAAATTGCATCAATTAACTCTAAGTGGTTACAAGCTCTTGAATGGACCAAGGTAAGCAGAAGTAATCCTTTCTAGAAAAACATATTAAACTAAAGATTTAACAAACATTTTTTGTTGGAAGGGAGGTTAATGCTTATTCAATGGCAATTTTCAATATAATTTTCTGACTTCAAATAAATTACTTACACTTTTACAAAGCAAAAGCATTGTAGGTCCCTATTTTGGCTCATACGTAAGAGCTATAATGATGTATTAAACAAAGTTGTAAATAGTACAATTCAATTGAAAAAATGACAAAGAGTGTACTTGCATTACAAGAGAAAGGGGTGTTTTAAGTGGGTTCTTAAGTGTAATTTGAGCCCTAGACATAAGATTATAAGTAATGACCTTGTAGAAGATTTTCAATAAAATTTTACTAGAAACACATGTATTTCTAGTAAAATTTTACTGAAAATCTTCTATGAGATCATTACTTATAATTTTATGTCTAGGACTATATTTAAAAAATCACTTAAATCATCCCTTTCTCTTGTAGTGTTGGCATGCTCATATAAGTGTTGATAGCACTCATTTTATTTCAAAAGTCAAAAATGTGTAAGTGTGCTACATACTTTAATGCATGCACATATTTTTTACCAACTTTATTGTTGTCAATTAATTGAATGCTTTTGACTTCCAAATGAAGCTCTCTATTTTATCGCCTTTAAGAAAATCAAGCATAGCACATTGTAATTCAATTAAATATCTATTGTCAATAAAAATTGTATTTAAGTTTTTACTTAAGCTAGTTCTAAACTCAATAATGGGAAAACATCACACATTACAATCACCTCGTTCACATCATGAAGATTCAAAAATCATACACATTGGACCAAAATTTATCACCACATCCATTACATGTTTTTTGAGGCCTCAAAAAGACTATGAGTTCCCTGAGTGTGGAAATGCTTTGGGAAACTTTAAGAACTCTAACACAAAAGCAAGTTGATGTAGTCAAGAGATTTTCATGTCATATAATATTTATTTATTTATTTATAAAATTAATTATTGAATATTGTTAAGAAATAAATTTTTATTTTTTTTATACTTTCTACAATTTTTTCTTAGAAATGGCTTTTCTTTTTTGAATGCAAGAATGTAGACAAGCAATAGTTGGTTCAATGCTTAAAGAACACTTTTTGGCAAGCAACCCTTAAATTCTAGTATTCAAATTGTTTTTAAGCGTCCTCCTATAGTAGTGTTTTAATTTACACAATGCTCAATGGCAAGCAATACAATAAAGGATGATAATAGGTGGATACCAAAAGCTAAAGAATCTCAATTATCTATACAAAATGGTGGTGAGTTTCATTTCTTCTAAGGACCATAGGAGTTGTGCTAAAATCCATGAACATCACCATAGTAATATTAACCCCTAAAGGTCTTTGACTATGTTTCCACCAAAATCACTACAAAACTGCGATTTTTAGTACAAGTGCAATTTTTTTGAAAAAGAAACATTTTTTGACATATTTAACTATAGTATCTTGTAGTTAGGGGGTTTGAAAAGATGTGGAAAAATTTTCAAAAATTTTCACCATGTAGATTGCAAGATATTAACATTTGAACTAGCAAAAATCCTTTTTTTATCCCTGTGAAGATCCAGGCAGCTGCATTTTATAAGGTCACATTTGTATAAAAAATACTCAAAATGATGGTTACTCTTTGAATTCATTTTACAATTAAAATTGGCTACACGAACAAAAAATTTCAAATCATTTGGAATTGTACAACATATAGGAAAAAAATAGTAAGTAGAAAGAAGTAGAAAATGCTTGAAAGTACTAAATTGTGAACAATTTATTTATAAAAATGAAAAATGAAAATCCCAATGGTTAAAATATTGTAATAAAAAATCTTCATCCAATGTTTTTATTTTTTTTCAAAAATATTAAAAATCAAATCAAATAAAGAATTTCAAATTTTTTTTTGTAGTGTACAGATTCTATAACTAGTTGCAAACTACCACAAACTAAAAATCCTCACAACTTTTGATTCATTAATCAAAAAGGAATGATTCAAAGCTTTCCAATTAGATAAAAATCAAAGAAACCAATTTCAAATTTAAATTTCTTAAAAAATTAATTTTTACAGAATTTTTTTTGCTGCCCGAGTTGCTCGCCGAATAAAGGAAACAACATATCATGTCATAACTTTTTAATTATGTAGTCAAAAGTTATGAAAATTGTTGTGCCTTAAATCTACTCCTTGCGCACATGTTGTATGAAAATTTCAAAGAAAATAAATAAAAACTCCATCCGTAGTGAGTTGCCTAAAATTTCTATATTGCCAAAAAATGCAGTTCAAGGCTTTAGGGGTTAACAAGTTGTGATCAAATGTCATCATATAGGCATTACCTTACTCACAAGTCAAATTCGACAACTTGCTATCAAAATATTTTGATTTTAGGATTTCAATAGTTCAACTTCCTTTCCTTTCTTTGAATTTCAATACTTTGATTTTCCTACTTTTTCAACACTTCTAATTTTGAATTTATTTATTTTTTAATATAAAAATTTATTATTATTTTTCTTAATTTTCTAATGAATGATTTTTAGATATTCAAAATTAGCAACAATGAAATTTTTCAGATTTTCAAAAAATAGTTCAACAATTTTTAAAATTTTAGACATGTTCCAAATTTTCTCTAGTTAATTCCAAAACTAACGTGCATGTATAGTAAATGCTACCATTGAATTTTGTGCAAAACTATGACTAACTAAAATGGCAATAAATTCTCATACAAATACAAGAAGTATACACCAATAAGACTAGAACTAGTTTACGGAATTTAATACAAACAAGCATCAACTTGGCTACCTTGAGAGTGAGTAGTATTAAAAAAATAGAAAAAAAAAGATTTTGCAAGTTGTGAAGGATTAGTGGGAGTACTACAACACAAAACTAATTAAATAGATGCTAATTCTATTGTGGAAGAAATTGCAAATTGGCTTTCAAATTCTATTGTTTGTTGAACTTTAGGCTTAAATGTCTTGATTAAAGGCCCTTTTTTACAATGTACTAGTAGCATAAGGATTTTTTTTGATAACTTAAAAACTTAGCTAATTTTAGCCACTTTAGGGGTAGTTGGTGTGCACAGACCTTTGTCAATCTTTCAACGAATTCAATTGTAGGTAGCCCAAGACAACTGACCTACATTTTCAGAATTCTTGTGCAAGTATGAGGGAATAATAGTTTTGCATTCCAAGCTTGGCCTCAAATGCGGTCCAAGTGAGGTTTTGTTGCTCATAGATGTATATGTTACAAAATTAAAGCAAAAGTTGAGTAGTGCTACAAACCCACAAATCTCACATCTATCAAGTGTTGCTCATCCAGGGTCTCTTTTTCATTGCATAAATTAAAGCCATGCAAAGTTGACCTAATGCTCTTGGACTTTTGAGTCATAGGCAGGATAGGCGCTTGCAAGTATTTAGTTGAATTGAGGTCGAATTACAGGTCAATTGCTGGAAGGAGATTAAAGGTCCTACCACTGGCCTTGGCCTTTGGGACTTTTAGGTACTGTTAGCAAAACCGTTTTGTGAACAATAGAGTTGGTAGGGAGCCAATAGAAGAGATGAGAGTGTGATTTTGTTCTAATTACTTTCCCGCATCATAAAATAGAAGAATGTTGGTGGTGATGGTTCTAGGATATTAAAGCACTTTGTTCCACCTTGCATTCAGGTGGAAATTGTTTTCTCTCATTCTCTGCTGCACCTTGTGAGCCTCGTCATTTTCACTCAGGCCTCGGATTTTTCTTTTTTTTGCTTATTGCTCATATTTAGGGTTATTATGTGTAAAAATCAATTAAAAAGAGTGTTCGTAGTAGGATTGACACAATTCCCGGTAATGATGGGGAATTGGTTATAATTACTCCAGAGTACCTTAAAAGACTCCTTAGAGCCAATTTCTACGTCTTATCAGGTGATTAGACATGATATTACGCAGTTACCAGGAGATAGCACTAACTAATATTCAGGAGACAATTTAGTGCAAAAATGTCAAGACAAGCCCTATCGAACTTTTCGAGAAGAATCTTAGCGGAATTTGGCTAACTGAAAGTCATAGGATTCCGGTAGTCACTCAAGAGTGTCACAACGAAGCTAACTCGTGGAGATTCCCTTGTACGGGAATGATTCCTCCTTGGAGGAATTAATTCCGCTATAGTTTAATTTCTACTTTATTTAGATAGTGTGGATTTTTTGCAAAACTTTGCACTTGACATTAGGGGGCTTCCTAGAAGACCCCCTAAAAGTTTCGTAATTTTTTGGATTACGGAAATGACTCCATGGGAAGTCAACCGCTTTTACCGGCAATTGGAAATTCATAGAAAATTCCACGGTGATGGTAAAATCCCACTAAAAATTAGGATAGCACCTTTTAGCATAAATAAGCGTCCCGCCAAATTTCAAGACATTATGACAGCAGAAAGTACCAGAATTAGCGGCGGCAATGACTTTCCATGGTTTTACCGAAATCTTGGTGGGTTGATCGGCGTACGGGGGGCATACGGTGTCCGATTTGAGTCAACTTGGACTCTTTTCTAACATTCTTGGACATTCCCGACAACTCTGGCTAGTCAAAACCTTTGGGAAAATCAATTCCAAAAGATAGATTTTCCACCCTTTTTACCAGTTTGTAAGTATTAGCTTTTGGGCGCAATTAGGTTCCAAGAGTAAGGGGTAGGGGTTTCCTTAGACTAATTTGGGTCTTCTAAAGCCATTGGCACTGTTCGTTTGGCAATCAAATCATTTCTCCAAAAGATAGAGTAATCACAGCAGTAGTGTAGAAATTTAAAGGTTAAAGTTGACTTTTTAGATTACTTAGCAAGTAATTTGAGGGGGGAGGAGGCCTTGGAAATGTATAAAAGGCCTCCCCCTCCCCTCACTTCACACCACAACTACACCATACAATACCAATACCATCACCATTATCATTTCGCGCCATTTTTCTCAATACCATTCTACATCATTCTCATTCTAGACCACTCTCTTCCAGTCCAAACTATCTTGCAACCACCTTTGGCTCCTTTAGCACTCGAGGTTCAAGATCTCCAACAACCTTGTGGGTACACCTCCAAGGCCTTTTCATATTTGCATTTGTTTGGATTGTGTGTTTTAAAACAATTCTTTGTATTTAAAACTCATTATTTAAGACATTGCTAGTCTCTTTGAGTTCAAGTAAGTTTAGAGTCTTTTGCAAATTGTGATAGCATAATTCTTTGTGACTAGTCTCTTTGGGTGGATTTACAACCTGGATTGGTTTATCAAAAATCCCCCTCGGGCCTAGCCATTGAATTGTGACCCAAGTGAGGATCTTTTTGGAGTTGATTCAAGCTCCGAAAACTCATCATTTACAAATTCTTACGGAATTTTGCCAGAATTTGAGGATAACCCTCCAAGACGGTGAAGCTTTCGTCCTAGATCTCACACTCAAACAACAAATCTTCAAAGGAAAAGTGGTGTGGAAATTGCTCCCCTAGCCTTGGATTAATTGATTTGTTGTTCCAATTTGATATTCACTAAAGGGTCTCCAAAAGGAGACCCTGGAGTTATTAAAATAATTGTGGCAACCACCGCCAAAATTTAAGTCAGTAGTGTTTGTTTTTGAGCCCAGGCCGAAACAGCCCAAGCCAGTAGCCTAGGTCGCCCAGTTGTGAGCCCTCGAGATGGCACTCAGGACTTTGGGTCCATTTTTCGCGATTAAATAGCGAACATTAGCTAAAATATTCAAGAAAAAGACATAAAAAGAGTGTTGAAGGAGTTTTGGTGTCAGTCTATGCCAAAATGGTGGAAAACCAACTTAGAAGGTGGAAAATTCCTAATCCTAGAAATTTGAATCATTCTAAGTCTCCAAAGCAAGTTTATGTGAAGATTTAGTAATTCCAAGAGAAATAAGGAATCGAGAGTTAGTCAGTCCTAGTGACTGTCTGTGCAAAGTCAACCTTTCAAGGATGCACATGACATACTGACTAAGCTAAAAGAGTCTACTACGAGCCTAGAAGATTTACCAAGGCCTAAATTCAATATTGGAACAAATTGGATTTAAAGGCAAAACTACTACAATAGATTTGGAGAATTCGAACTTCACGAGATAAAAGATGGAGGATTGGAGATTGAAGACTATAGAGAGGTGTTCCAAGGGTAGGAGCATGCCAGGAGCGAACAAGAATCAAACAATTGTCCAAGATTCCCGGGCATCGGGAATTAAATTGTCCAATTAGGCAAAGTAATTCTAAAATTACTAAAATTAGAATAGTGCAAGGTTGCGTGGGACTTACACCAAGAATCTAGGAGTGCCCTAGATGTTACCCAATTTATTTTGGATTTTTCCGAAATTCCATGTTGACTCCATGGGAAGTCAACCGCACATAGAAATGTTCGTAAATTCATAAAAATTACGTATGATGCGGTAAAATCTCACTAAAAATTAGGATAGGTTTTTGTGTGCTTAATAAGCGCCTGGTCCAGTTTGAAGACATTCCGACATTCCGACATTCCGACATTCCCAACTATCAGAACCGGCATCGACATCGAATTTCACTAGAAGTTACAAGTTGGCGGCGGGTTGACCGGCGTATCAGGAGCGAATGATGTCCGATTGTCACAAATAAGGAGTCATTCCTTACTCTCACGGACATTCCTAACAATCCTAGCCTGACAGATTCATCGAAATGCGCAAATCCTAGAAGTTAGATTTTTGACTTTTAATTGGAGTTACCGTAATTCCAATTTGGGCGCGCAAATGGACTAGGAGTGAGGGGTATAGGGTCCCTTAGGCTAATTGGGGTCTTCTGAAGACAATGGCGCAAACGGTTTTCCGTTTCGAGTTGTTCCCTAAAAGATAGAGAGGGTCAGCTCTTAGTTTGACTTTTTAATCGTTAATTGCGGTTAATTAGAAGTGATTTTGGAAATATCTCTTGGAAAATCAAAGATTGGATTTGGTCAAGATCTTTTTCTTGCGTAAAAAGCCATCTTTGGGCTAAAGAAAGACAATTTTCAAAATGACTTTTGGTTAATTTGCAAAATATCTACGTAAATTAGGATTAATTCCAAAATATTTTGGGTTAAGATCTTGGATTTGACTTGGCCAAGATTTCTTTTGCCAAATGGGGATGTTTTTAGAAATTTCCACCATTAAACAACTAATATTTTGGAATTACATTAGGGTAGTTTAGGATAAGAAGTAACAAAGTGTTTTCACTGGCAATTACCGAGAGGGGCCCGGCCACGGGTATATAAGGGCCCCCCTCGAGGTTGCCAGTACCTTCATTCTTCTCACACTGACACTTCGTTCTTCTCATGTGCTACCGACGTGGTCGGAGCACCACTTGGACCAAAAGATTTTTGGCCAAGTTTTGTTATATTTTTCTTTTGGAATTCTTGAAGGCCTAGGGCCCCTTCAACCAATTCTCTCATTCTTCTTGGCATAATAGCTAAGGTGCAACATTGTGGACTACTATTCCTTGGAAATTTCATGTATCAAGCGCCAAAGTCCGGTTTAAGCACTGTCATGTGCACCTCCTTTGGTTGCAAAATCTTGAAACACTAAGAAATTTTGAGAATTCAACGTGAAAGTCCGGTTAAACATTATCGTGTGTACCTCCTTTTGCGAACAAAATTCTTGAAATAACTACTAGATTTAGCCTCACGGCGAAGCTTTGAACTGACTTCCAAAATTTGGATAAAACTAAGCCACTATATTAAAGACTTAAGGCAAGGTGTGAGCGCTCCTAACTCCACCCTCGAGCTAAGAGTTTTTCACACGGGTCCTGTGTCTAATCGAGTTTTCTTTCTAATTGGGTATGAAAAGAAAGCCTTCCAAGCAATGAACTCTTTTAGTCATGTCTTTTAAGTGTTTCTAATCTAATTTTGTGATTATGATTCTATCTTTTTTAGTCTAAAATTCAACCAAGCGACCCTACTCTATTCTATTCTATAGTTTTGCCTAAATCTAATTCCAAGCATTTGGTAAAAAGAAACTTAACAGTAAAATAATGAAAATGAAAATCAAATGTGAGCGGTTTACCTCCTCTGCGTAAATCTCCATGGTCCCGTTGTCAAGCATCATCATGTGTAAATATTCCCCTACGATCTCGCCATCGAAATCATCCCGACTCTCCATCTAATCCATAGTAATTTCCCACAACTGTTGGTAAATTTTATCCTAATTAAAAGAAACCACTGGTCGTTATGTAGGTTCAAGTTAATTGCACATTCTCTCTTCAATTCCTAATTTATTGGTAATTGGAAAATGTTATGATATTTTGAATCTACTAAATAGTTCGAATGATTAATGGAAATCCTATCTAATTGTTAGTATTATTATTCTTTGATTTATGATTTCGTCTTTTAAAATTAATTGAATTAGCAAATTAATTGAATTACGAATTTATCTAATTTTAAGAATTTTAAAATTTCACCTAATTTTGAAGTAATGAGTTGTTCTTTTGTTTTCTTTCTTTTGGCTTTTGTGAATTAATTAGAATTAAAATATTATCACCCAATCTAATTAATTCAATTTCTTTGTAATTCCTAACGAAATTGGTTGTCAATTTGTCTTTTTAGTTTGGCTTATTAGAATTAATTTGAATAAAGAATTGCAACCAAATCTTTTATAATCCAATTAATTTTAATTTCTTTTAAATTCCTAAAGAAATTGGTTGTCAATTTGTCTTTTTAATTTGGCTTATTAGAATTAATTTGAATAAAGAATTGCAACCGAATCTTTTATAATCCAATTAATTTTAATTTCCTTAAAATTCCTAAAGAAATTGGTTGTCAATTTGTTGTGTTCGTTTTGGCTTATTAGGCCTAATAAAACAAAACTAACAAAATCCAAACCTTCTAAGAATCTAATAGCCAAAGAATGTAGAACATTCCAAAAGATCGAGAACAATTTCAATAGTGTTATTCCAAATAAATGGATTTTTTATTCCCAAAGGTCAACCCCCAAGAATAAAGAATCCCACTCTATAGTGTTATTCCAAGGAAATTAGTTTTTTAATCTAATTTGTTACAGTTAGGAATCTCACAACCTTAATCTTCCACCTAGTTCTCTTTCTTTCTCATTCTTGTTGTGCAAAAGTTGTTGCAATTTTGAGAGTTAGAGGATGGCTATGGTGGTTGAGTTGTTGATGGTTGAAGAACTTCTTTAGATGTTGCAAATTTTAAGTTTTTTGATGGAAAATTGAAGGGAGAGGTTGGGAATTTCCCTTCCAACTCCTTTTAATTTGGTCAAAAATTTCAATGTTTGCAATGTCAATTAAACAAAAAATATTTTGTAATGGTTGAACTTACTTGTAAAGTGTGGGTTGTGGTTTCCTTTTGAGTTCCGGTCTTAGATAAGCAATTTGAGCTCCTGGACTCCCGACTTGAGCTCCTGGACTCCCCGACTACTGCTCCCAGCGAGGCCCTCGACTTGCTCCCAGCGAGGCTCCCGCTCCCCCCGTACACATGGCGGACAGTGGGTGGACGGACTCCCTTCCCTTGCCCCGTCAGCTCCCGCCACGTGGCGCGGCGCAATTGGTGGGTGGGGGGGGTCGTTCTCCCGTCAATACTGAGTGCCGGCTGCTCCTTCGGTGCTGGACAGGCTCCTTGGTGTTGGACTGGCTTTGAAAATTCACTCTATTTTTTGGGATTTTTGGACTTAACTAATTTTTGGATAATTAAAACTAACTAATCACTCAATTTTCTTGGAATTTTTAGGCTAGACTAACTCACTAACTTAATCAATTGAATTTTCTAGGATTTTTGGGCTAAACTAAATACGAGAAGGGTTTTGACACACCACTTAATGACTCATCATTTTGGTGATACAACAACGTGTCGCTCTAATAGAACAAGAGAAGTAGTTAAGGTTTCCACTGGAAATGCTAATAAAGGGTTGTGAGTGAGATATCAAGTCTTCCCTTATTTTTAGCATATAACCAACCTTGTACTATCTTTTCAACTTCAATTATTTGATCGAAATTACTTTTACATTGGTTGTCAAATTTCTTGTAAAAAGTTCAAGGCTCCGTCGTTTAAAAAGGTTCCAATAATATTTTGAGTACTTTAATCGCAAAAGGAGGTGCACATGACAGTGCTTAACCGAACTTTCACTTTAAGTTTTCAAAATTTCCAGTATTTCAAGGTTTTGCAATCAAAGGAGGTACACATGACAGTGTTTAAACCGAACTTTGATGCTTCACACTTGAAATTTCCACTCCAAGTAGCTAACAAAAGATTGAAGATTATCCTCGAACACAAACTATTGAAACTAAAAGTCACTTGAAGGGGCCCTAAGCCTTCAAATTCCAACAAAATACATAAACTTGGCCAAGTCTTTGGTCCAAGTAATGCTCCAGCCACGCTGGTAGCACTTAAGTGAAATAACAAGTGTCGGTGCGAGAAATAAGGGTACTGGCAACCTCAAGGGGGGCCCTTATATACCCGTGGCCAGGCCCCTCTCGGTAATTGCCAGTGAAAACACTTTGTTACTTCTTATCCTAAACTACCCTAATGTAATTCCAAAATATTAGTTGTTTAATGGTGGAAATTTCTAAAAACATCCCCATTTGGCAAAAGAAATCTTGGCCAAGTCAAATCCAAGATCTTAACCCAAAATATTTTGGAATTAATCCTAATTTACGTAGATATTTTGCAAATTAACCAAAAGTCATTTTGAAAATTGTCTTTCTTTAGCCCAAAGATGGCTTTTTACGCAAGAAAAAGATCTTGACCAAATCCAATCTTTGATTTTCCAAGAGATATTTCCAAAATCACTTCTAATTAACCGCAATTAACGATTAAAAAGTCAAACTAAGAGCTGACCCTCTCTATCTTTTAGGGAACAACTCGAAACGGAAAACCGTTTGCGCCATTGTCTTCAGAAGACCCCAATTAGCCTAAGGGACCCTATACCCCTCACTCCTAGTCCATTTGCGCGCCCAAATTGGAATTACGGTAACTCCAATTAAAAGTCAAAAATCTAACTTCTAGGATTTGCGCATTTCAATGAATCTGTCAGGCCAGGGTTGTTAGGAATGTCCGTGAGAGTAAGGAATGACTCCTTATTTGCGACAATCGGACATCATTCGCTCCTGATACGCCGGTCAACCCGCCGCCAACTTGTAACTTCTAGTGAATTTCGATGTCGATGCTGGTTTTAGTAGTTGGGAATGTCGGAATGTCTTCAAACTTGACCGGGCGCTTATTAAGCACACAAAAATCTATCCTAATTTTTAGTGAGATTTTACCGCATCATACGTAATTTCTATGATTTTACGAACATTTCTATGTGCGGTTGACTTCCCATGGAGTCAATGTGGAATTTCGGAAAAATCCAAAATAAATTGGGTAACATCTAGGGCACTCCTAGATTCTTGGTGTAAGTCCCACGCAACCTTGCACTATTCTAATTTAAGTAAATTGGAATTACTTTGCCCAATTGGACAATTTAATTCTCAATGTCCGGGAATCTTGGACAATTGTTTGATTCTTGTTCACTCCTGGCATGCTCCTACCCTTGGAACACCTTTCTGTAGTCTTCAATCTCCAATCCTCCATCTTTCATCTCGTGAAGTTCGAATTCTCCAAATCCATTGTAGTGGTTTTACCTTTAAATCCAATTCGTTCCAAAATTGAACTTAATCCCTGGTAACTCTTCTAGGCTCGTAGTAGACTCTTTAGCTTAGCCAATATGTCGTGTGCATCCTTAAAAGGTTGACTTTGTATAGACAATCGCTAGGACTGACTAACTCTCTATTCCTTACTTCTCTCGGAATTACTAAATCTTCTCATAAACTTGCTTTGGAGACTTAGAATGATTCAAATTTCTAGGATTAGGAATTTTCCACCTTCTAAGTTGGTTTTCCACCATTTTGGCATAGACTGACACCAAAACTCCTTCAACACTCTTTTTATGTTCTTTTCATGTATATTTTAGCTAATTTTCGCTATTTAATCGCGAAAAAGAGACCCAGAGTCCTGAGTGCCATCTCGAGGGCTCACACAAGGCCAACCCAAAATCACGTGGCTAAAGCCTTAGTCATTTAGGGGCACCTCAAGGACAAATTAAGGGAGTTAAATAGCCTTGGAAACTCCTTCCCTTAATCATTTCATTATTTCATTTTGCTTTACTTCTCTTCAAAAGTTCGTGATCATTCGATAGTCATAAGCTAATTCCAAATACTCACATCAATTGTTGTGCACCATGGATGGCCCATTAGCTAAGAATTAGACTAGTTAGAATCCATTTCCAGAGAAAATACCAAAAAAACCAGACCCCGAAGGGTTGGTTTCAGCCTTCAACCAGGTAGGAACCCCCAGTCGGGCGACTGAGCCCCCATCGGGCGGACTGAGCCCCATCGGGCGGACTGAAGCCCCCTCCCCGCCAACCAGTGGCGCCACGCCACGTGGCAGGCCCCGGTTGGGGGGCGGTAAGGGGGCGGAGCGACCAGCCAGGGAGCGGAGTGCCAACACACACACTAACAATTCAAACATATACATGCAAGTAAGTGCATTTCTTACCAAAAGTTGAATCTGAAATTCTTGGTCATTGTAAAAGTTGGGTTTTAATAAAAAATCAAAGGAAAGGAAATTGACCATCCTATTCCCAATTGATTTTACATCAAAAATCCAACATTTCCAACTTGAAGTTCCCTACACAAAACTTCCACTCTCCTAACCTCCATAGCCAAAACTCTCATCAAACTTTGCAACAAACTAATTGCAAGAGTGAGGCATACAAAAGGAATTAAGGGAAGAAGGATTACAGGAAGACAACCACGTGAGGGAATTTGACATTAAAAAACTAATTTTCAAAAGAATCTCACTATTGAATAAGGTGCTATATTCTTTAGGTTTGACCCTTGACAATTAAAAAACTAATTGTTTCGGAATATCACTATTGAATTGGCTTTTATTCTTGGGGTATGTTCTACATTCTTTGGTAGTTAGTTATTAATTAGATTCTTAGAAGGTTTGGATTTTGTGGTTTTGTTTTATTAGGCCTAATAAGCCAAAAAGGAAACAAACAAATTGACAACTAATTTCTTTACAAATTAACGCAAATTTAAAATTAATTAGATTTGAAAAGATTTGATGATAGTTTTTGATAAAAATATTCTAATAAGCCAAAAAGAAAACAAACAAATTGACAACCAATTTCTTTGGAATTAAAATAATTTCAAAAATTAATTGGATTTGAAAAGATTTGAAGGAAATTTCCATCCAAATTAATTTAATTCAATTGGAATTCGTTGGAATTTTGTAATATCAATTGAGAACTAAATTAAAAGCTAAAAACAACAAATAGTTAACTATTAGATTTTCGTTGATTTCTTTATAATAGAACATTAACAAACTAGGTAGACTAATTTAATTGCAGTATTTCCTAATTACTGGGGATTTAGGAATTAAAAGAATTATGCAATTGAATTAACGCTACATAACCTTTAATTTCTTTTTAACCAGGACAGAATTAATTGACCAACAATGTGAGAATTATTATGGATTAGATGGAGAGCCGGGATGATTTCGATGGCGAGGTTGTGGGAGAATATTTACACATGATGATGTTTGACGACAGGACTATGGAGATTTACGCAGAGGAGGTAAACCACTCACATTTGATTTTCATTCTCATTGTTTTACTGTTAAGTTTCTTTTTACCAAATGCTTGGAATTAGATTTAGGTACAATATCATTTGATAGAATAGAATATAGTAGGATCGCTTGGTTGAATTTTAGAATAGAATAGATAGAATTATAACCACAAAATTAGATTAGAGACACTTAGAAGACGTGACTAAAAGAGTTCATTGCTTGGAAGGCTTTCTTTTAATACCCAATTAGAAAAAAAACTCAATTAGATACAGGACCCGTGTGAAAAACTCTTAGCTCGAGGGTGGAGTTAGGAGCGCTCACACCAGTCGGGCTCTCCCTCTCAGTAAGGTGGCCGGTCCTCAATGGTCCTTGTCGGTTCTCAACGGGTCCTTGGAACCCGGTGTGGGCGCTTCATTCCCACCCTTGGAATTAAGCGATCACAACCAGACTCTTGTTTGCAATACTACTCCTACGGGTGTCTAAGCGTCAAATCCACTGTGCCTTCCAAGCAATGGATCTTTTGCTATTCTAATTATCCTAACGCAGGAGTTGGTTATTCCTAATTATCATAGGTGTGTACTTGTTTCGTTCTCTTGTCCTACTTCTAGTTGCTTCCTTACTTTATGTATTTCGTTCTCTTGTCCTACTTCTAATTACTTCCTTCTATCCAATCTAGGGGGTTGTTTTCTCCTATTTTACTCTAGGCAAACACTTCTAAAACATTATCCCTTTGGAGACATTTAAATTAGTGGTGTTCAAAGCTAGTCCATTGACTAAATTTGAACAAATTTTTTTTCTTTAGTCAACACTATTATCCACAAAACAACCAATGGAAGATGAAGAGTTCTTTTCAAACAACCAATAAGAATTAAAGCATTTAATTTTTTTTAAACAATGTTTATAAATGGTAGTTTATAAAATCAATAGAGAATATGTGTGGCCTTGTAGCAATGCCACAATCAAAATAAGTGTACAAATAATTTTTTTAAATTTATTTCATTCATAAAAAAAACAAAATAAATAATGTATGCCATATACCATTGCCAAAGCCAAGTAAAAAGAAAAAATAATTCATTTCAACTTAATAGTCTTGCCTTTTGTTCTTTAAAGAACTTTTGGATCATCACCTTAAAAAATAAACACTATACTATGCATCTTGGCAAATGCAAAGCAATTTGAACTATAATAGGGCATTCTTCTTACCAAAAATGCATTCAGGGAAGGCTCAATTTATTAGATGACAAATGTGACAAACAAACAAACAAATTTTAAAATTAATTTAAATTTAAACTAATTTTATTAAAAAATTAAAAGAAACATTTTTAATTTAAAAAATCTCTCAAAAATTCATTGTCAATAACATCATTGGTCCTAAATAAAAGTAAAAGTAATTTTTCTAATTTTTTAATTGAAAAATAACTTCAAAATTTCATAACTTCCACCCCATAGATCCAAACACCAAGGTAAAAAAGTCCATATATCCCTTCTCAATAAGAACATTTTAATGATACCGAGGGTGCTACTGGAAGATGCACAATCTAGAAGACATTTGATGAAATTTGAAGCCTTAGGAGGGCCGTTGGTTCACAAACTAGGGGAACACATAATCTATTGTAGAAATGTATAATTTGTTGCACGAACCCCAAATCACGGGATTCCCACATGGCCAAGACCATGCCATATCATCAATTTTTTTTTCAAAAAAACTTAAAATTTTGGTTTTTTTTCATATCTTAGGAGCCCTCAATTCTTTTAAGAATTAAATTTTCTTTTTGGTAATGCTGGCCTAATAGTGGCCAACAGGGTTGTGCGGACTCTACGTCTTTTGTAAAATTACGCCCAAAATCCGGATGTCCGGACGCAGCGGGCGCAGCGGACGTTGGGTAAAACGGCGGACGGCCAAATTAGCGTGGCGGACGGCGTTTTTCCTGGCAGACAGGTTGTCGGACGTCGAGTACGGGGAAGCGGGACGGTCAGGGGGCCGTTGAATTTGCGCGGACGGCGGGCGGACGGTGTGTATTGTGGCGGACGGCGGGAATTTTGGCGGACAGCACGGCGGACGGGAGGACCGACAGGCGGACGCGATGGCGGACGGGACGGCGGAATGGGCAGACAAGCGGTGCGTTGGCGGACAGGATGGCGGACGGGCGGTCCGTTGGCGGACAGGGCGGCGGAATGGGCGGACGGCGGACGGCTTTAGACGGACCCCTTTTTATTTTTCAACCCTCGACCTTGGGTCTTAGGGGGGTTCATAGTGTTCTTTAACATTCACATATTTATTGGGATTCAGGTTCGTGTACCTACAACGTCCTAAGGGAATATTTAACCCCTAAATGTATTTGACTATGTTTTGCCAAAAACACTTCAAAACTGCCACTTCTAGTACAACAGCAAAATCTTTTTTTAAAAACATTTTAAGACAAATGTAACCGTAGGATCTTATAGTAAACTAGTTTGAGAATATGTGGAAAAAATTTCAGAAATTTCCACCGTATAGATTGCAAGATAATAGTGTTTGAATTGTCAAAAATGCTTTTTTTGTCCCTGGGAAAATCCGGGCAGCTGCACTTCAGTAGTTCACTTTTGTATGAAAAAAAGTCCAAAATGGTTGTTACTCTTTTGATTCATTCTTTTAGTCAAGTAAGCTACATGCCTAAAAAATTTCAAATCATTTGGAGTTCTACAACATGTAGAAAACAATTAGTATGTAGAAAGAGGTAGAAAATGAATCAAAATATTAAAATAGTAATAATTAATTTTTGAAATTGAAAATTTCCAATCCCAATGGTTGTAATGTTGTAATAGACAATCTTCACCTAATGTGTTTATTTTTTTTCAAAAATATTAAAAATTGAGTAAAATAATGGACTTCAAAGTTTATTTTGGAGTAGAGATTCCATAACTTCCCACAAACTACCTTCAAACTAAAACTCCCATAACTTTCATTTCACAAATCAAAATGGAATAATTAAAAGCTTTCCAAGTAGATAAAAATCTAAAGAATGAATTTCAAATTTCAAATTTTAGAAAAAGTGATTTTTGAAGAAGTTTTCAGCTGCCCGGGCTGCCCGCCGAGCAAAAGAAATCACATATCATGCAATAACTTTTTATTCATGTTGTCAAAAGTTATGAAAATTGTTGGGCCTTAAAGTTACTCCTTGAACACATGTTGTATGAGAATTTCAAAGAAAAAAAATAAAAACTCCATTCGTAGTGAGCTGCCCAAAATTGCTATGTTGCCAAAAAACGCAGTTTGGGCGTTTAGGGGTTAAACATTTCAATGTTTCTTTAGGTTCCCATTCATGAACCTACAACCCCTTAACCACACATTTAAACATTTCAATATTGAAATTGAATTAGGATTTGTGAACCTACAACCCCTTAGGTTTTAGGCAAATATTTATACATTTTAACCCCTAAAGGACCAACATGCGTTTAGGGGATGTATAGAAATTTTGGGCAGGTACGTGTGATTAGAAATTTGAATATTTTGGGCTAAAATTTTAATAGAAGGTGGGGGCAAGGATTATCTTCATGTGTATCAAATTTCATGACATTTGGAGATATGACTCAAAAGTTATGGCCTAATATGTTGCTTTTTTTGGTAAGTGGGCAGTTTGGGACTTCGGGCAGATAAGAAAAAATCACTTTTTTTAAAAATGAAAATTTTAAACTGGTTTTCTACATTTATATATAAGTGGAAAGCTTTGAATCATTCCATTTCAATCAAAGAGTCAAAAGTTATGAGGTTTTTTTGTTTGCGGGCAGTAATGGATTCTCCACTATCAAAGAAACTTTGAAGTTGTTTATTTCACTCAATTTTCAATGTTTTTGTAAAAAAATAAAACCCCAGGATGTAGATTGATTATTACAACATTACAACCATTGGGATTGTCATTTTTTAATTCTATAATTAAATTCTTAACAATTTAGTATTATGAATCATTCTCTACTTCTTTTTACTTACTATTTTTTTCCTATATGTTGTACAATTCCAAATGACATGAAATTTTTTGAGCATATCTCCATCTTGTTAAGGAAACTGAATTCAAAGAGGCACCACCATTTTCAACATTTTTTCCTTGAGAAGTGAGCTTGTGAAGTGTAGCTGCCTAATTCTTTGCAGGATTGAAAAAATGGTTTAGGTGAATTTGAATGCTTATATCTTTTGATCCACATGGTGGAATTTTCTGAAATTTTTACCACATGTTTTGTAGACATTATACTACAAGATCCTATGGTTACATGTATCAAAAAATATTTTTATCAAGGAAATTGGTAGTTGTACTAGAAATGGTAGTTTTCGAGCGTTTTTGGGGAATACATAGTCATGGAACTTTAGGGGTTTAGGTTTTCTTCGATTCCCATTCGTGAAACTACAATCCCTTAGGCGCACATTTAAACATTCATATTGCATTTGATGTCCAATACTCCGATTTTGCAAAGATGTTGTACCATTCATGAAAGACAAAAACAAACCTTGTTTACTAAAGTCTTCCTCAACAACAGATGATAATCACCTACTCTTGGTATATATGAGCATCTAAATCCCTAAGCTTACATCCCTTCAATTAGAAGGACAATAATCATCATCTCCTTTCACCTCTGCCCTACTACTCTCGCATCCTTGTCTCTATCCTACGTCTTCATCGCTCGATGTGTTCTCCATACCATCTGATGAAGATCCTGCACCTTCTACTTGCTTACTTCTCTTTGCTTTCCTTCGCTTGATTGGCTTCTTGTACTCCTCTTTTACTGTCAATATGGCTTTGCTCATTTCTTCCCTAGAATTTAGACACGTGACCGGTTTCATTTTCCTCTTTGCAACAGGTAGGCATGCATGAAGGGGGGTTCTACCTGCATTCAATTTCTTCACTGGTGAAACCGCAAAAGGCTGCATAGGTCTTTTTTTATTACCTTCATTGCCTACTTTGACCTCTAATTTCACTGCCTAGGGACATCCATGAACGATTATGTTTGTGGCCCTCAAAGATTGCGGTGGAGAGGCTGCTAATTTCAGATTGCATCGTGGCGGTGCGATGTACAAAGCTAAATTACATTTCATCTGTGCCAATGTCACATCTCCATCATCATCGGTGAATGATAATACAGTGGCAGTAAATTCGATGCAAGGCTGCTTTGCCTTGCCAACATTAACAAGCCGATGTCCAAGCCCTAAGCTCCTTGAACCATCCGGATTTTGGCTACTAGTTCCAAATATGGCACCCGGTGCACCGCTCCGAGGTGGTTTTGGGGAATCTTGCATGAGCTCTTCTCTACGTTTGAGTGTATTGCCAAAGCTTGGACTCTCGGCCTCTTCTACACGTTCAGTACCATTTTCCTTTACTGCAATTGTATTGATCGGGACCTCTTTATTGTCCGTACAACCCCTTTCTCCATCATTATCCTTTTCTTGAACCCCTCTTGTGGATGGAGATTGACAAATACGAATGCCTTCATCCGTGCCACCATTCCTACCATCGGGAAGTGTTGTCCCATCCGCCTCCGCTATCTCTACAAAAGCGTCCTCCTTCTGCGATAAAATAGATTCGCTATTCAAAAACCCGGATCCATCCACGAATCTTGCTATACGAGGTTCATCTTCACCGTACCCATCATTCTCCTCATCGGAGTGAAAGTCATAGATGCTTGTATTATTGCCTCTCCACCCACCATTCGTTGGATTAGGACTATGGTACGTTTCGTCATACAAATTGTCCATGTCATTGTCCTCGTCATCTTCATCCCGTTGGTCAAGTGGATGAGGTCCATCATCAATGTCTTCCGCATCGCTTCCCGCATCGGAGGACTCGTAGTCCACATTGTCTCTGTACCATTTCTTCTCATCCTTGTTCTTCGATGCGCCCACAACTTTTGAATTGGTGTACACATACACCAAGTCCGCTGCCTAGGTTGTTGCCAATTTGTTCCGAGATTTGTTGTGAACATAAGAGTAGCTACTCCAATTTCGTTCGCATGCAGATGATGACACTAGTTGGGCCAAAATCCTCTTGGCAATGGGAGCAATTAGCTTCCCACACGCACCTTCAAAATCCCACCAAGCATGGGCCGACAACATTTGTTCTTGTGGCTCCAACATGGTATCGAATGGAGGTTCCCTATAGCGGAAGGCTACAAATTCCTTCACCACCTTCGCGTACTCTTCGCTAGAACATATCTTCGTTAGAACGTTCTTGCATCTCTTTGTTGCATTTTGATCGTCAGCTAGTTCTTTGTCATGGAGAAGATACGGGTTCAAAAGAGCGCCTGCATAATGGAGGTCTGTCTCCCCCATCTTTCATCGTTTTACGAAGGACTCCTCCAGTGGTATTGCTCAGTCAAGGTCCAAACAAAAAGGTGCTCTTCGTAGACCAAACACATGTTTTTCTAAATTCCGCATAATATGCAATACCTTCCCCATGCACGGCGTCTTTGCATCCAAATCATGTAGACCAAATACAACTAGGGCTGTCAGTTCCCGCACATTGGTCAACCGGTCCCAGAAATGCTCATCCACAACTGTATTGTACATGTTCCTTGACTGCGATCGTGATTTGCCTTTGTCTCTATCATCCAATGTGTTCACGTACGCCACCCATTGTGGATCCACCACACTCTGCTTCAACGCATCCTTCACTTCCAACAAGCGGTCAATCATGATGAAATAAGAAGCAAACCTTGTTTCCAACGGCTTCAACAAACTGAACCTCGTCTCGTACTTCCGAAATATGGTAAGTGGCATGTGCTTCTTCTTGAAGAATTTGACAACGACCTCGGCAGCCTTCACGTAATCTTTGATCCATGGCTGCTTCGCCCAATCCTTAAGCAACAAGTTCAAGGCATGCACCACACATCCTTGAAAATATATGTGTGGATATTTATGGGACACCAAATTCCATGCTGCAGGGTTTGTATTGGTATTATCCGCAGTCACTTGCACTACATTCTTGGGGCCCACTTGCTCTATGAATTCTTCCAAGATAGAAGCCACATACGGTGCTGTCTTCTTCTGTCCACTCGTATCCACCGATCCAAGGAATTGTTCACCTATTGAAGATATGAGCATTGCATTTATTAATGGACGGTTCGTCACCGAGCTCCATCCATCAAAAGACAGTGTTGCTCCAAACTTCCTCACACTGTCTTCAGTCCTCAGAAGCAACTTCGTTTGAATATCTGACTTTGCTTGCTCAAGCAATTTATGTCGCAGATCATTATATGATGGAGGAGTGTAGGACTTTTTAAACTTAGCCATCAACTTCACCGCTTCCCGGAAGGCTGGATTCCGAGCTACTGAAAATGGTATATTCGCTGAATAAAAAAAATGAGCCCACGTTGCATATAATTTGCGTCTGTTGACTTCATCAAATCCATCCACTAGCCTACTCTGCGTTGCAGGCCTACTGCTTGATGCCCTCGAAGTATGCCAATTACCACCTGATTCCATATTTGGAGTTATTTGTGAACCCACAGCGACCACTTCTTCCGGTGCGGTGCATGAATCTTCTTGCGTAGAACACGGTGTGCCCCTATCATTCAAAAGATTGCTTGTAGACATTGGCATGTCGTTGCCATCCGTTCCGTCCGCAACAGGTCTTTTGGGAAACAGCCCTTTGCAATTAACAAATAAGGATTTTATTCTAGATGTCAACTGCGAGCACAAGTCGATGCCCCTATCACGCTGTCCCGTAGGGCCTTCGTATCCCAAGTGGCTCAACATACGGCTAGTTTTTCGGGCGAACACACACTTGCAAGCCTTGCATTGTATTTTGTTTGTTTCCGGGATCGTGTACCAAGTGGTGAAGTCTTTGCTCATATTGAATTCTTTTTCCCTTCAATTGTAATTGGTAACGTTAGCACTGTGTTGTAAAAGTCCACAATCAAATAAGCAGTGAGTGCAAAAAACCTTCAAAATGAAAGCCCCCCCTTCCACCAAACTATACATTACCAAGCAAGGGACACAAATAAATTTGCAGCGCCTAGCCCTTGGAAATTTTAGTGTTCAGTTCATTAAGAGTGCTTACAAATGACTTCTCTCAGTCTACTTATAGTAAATTGAGCGCAGCTGACCGTTGGGGCGGACAGTCAAATACCCGTTGCAACAGTCATTGAATCGAAGCAGACGGCAAAATCGGTCGGGGCGGACTGACCGTGCGTGAAACATATACAGTAAGGTCTACTTCATTTACGAATTCTTGCTGTCACATGGAAAAAAAAATCCCCTGCTGCTGCCATCTTTGACGCCCTCCCTAGGGCTCAAAAATTGTTATTTTTACATTTAACTTTCTGCACAAGATCGTCTCTATGTTAATAACACATGCGTCAAATTTCAAGGCCAAAAGAGTTGCCCAGAAAAAGATATTTCAAAATCTACGTACATGTGTGGTTGTGACTAAAATTCCAATGCTACCAACTTTGACACCCTCCCAAAGAAGCAAAGATTGAGAAATTAAAATTTGGCCATGAAATTCTTGGCATGAGATCATCTCTATGTTGATAATATGTATGCCAAATTTCAAGTTCTAAGGATTTGCTCATAGAAAGCAACTTCAAATCTACCGACGGAAGTAGTTTTTAGAAATTATTTCACAACTATACATGTTTTCTGAAAATAATATTTTATTGAAAACACCTCTAGTGTTTACCCATAAATGTCCAAGGCCTATTTTGATCCTCGACGAATTTGTTCAAATTGAACAAACAACAAACATTTTTATAAGTTGTATATTTCTTTTTCTGCATGGTAACCGTGCCAATTGAAACTAGGCATATTAGAGATCATATACAAAAACAAAACAAATCAAAATCAATTAAGAATTCAAAGATTATAATATTCAATCATAATTTCTTACATCCAATACCATGCCTCTAATAGCATACATTCCACATCAAAAAGTATTGTGCATAGTGAATACGTACATTGACTAATTGATACATACATAAATAGATAGATAAATGAATAGATAGATAAATAATTCCATATATATGTTCATATTAAAAACTGATAATAAGTCAAAACATATTCCGTGTACGTTTACCTAGTATTGCTCTATCCTTCTAAAATCCACATCACCATCTAACCATCCATAGTCCATACAATACGATGGTTCAATCAAAAACTCATACAAGACGTATAGGTCCATGTCTACTTTGTTTTACTACTACTACCCTCTCCCGAACCACGAGACGATTCATCTTTAGTGCGTCGAGCTGCACTTCTTAGACTTTCTCGACGAGCTTGGGCCTCAGGGCTTTCAGGGCCAACTAGTCGTGTGGATTTGTTAGTCCGCTCAACTACTTTGAATGCTTCTGCCGTGTCCACTGTATAATCATCATCATCTTCCAACTTCCGTTTCTTTTCTCTTTTGGGAGTCAAATCCACAGACCTCAACTTCAAGGCTGACAAAGTAGACTGCAATCGAAGTAAGACCTCGTCTACCACTTTGTTGGCCACTTCAAATGAGAATTCATTCAATGATTTTTCGGTTGTACATCCTTTGAATAGAAGTGTCCTCCACTGCTTTATGATTTCCCCAACCCGCTGGTCAAACGCCTCTACCACCTCCACCATTGGTTCGCTTGTGTTCCATTCCGCATCTATGTCCACGGAAGCACGATATCAGGGTTGTTCTGCCGGACATTGCGACATCGCGACGTCACGAAACGTCCTGTAGACCCTCCGCGACGTCCATAAAAGTCAAATTTACCTTTGACTTTTAAAAAATTACCACGTGGAAAATAATGCCACCTGGATGCCCGCGTGGCAAAATTTAGGGCGCATGCGGGTACAGCGATCAGGGCGACTACGGCTAGGGCGACCGTGGGTCAGGGCGACTGCGGCTAGGGCGACTGCGGGTCAGGGCGACTGCGGGTAGCGGTTTAACGTGGGGGCGACCGTGCTAGGGGCAATTGCAGGATTAGGCGACCGCGGCTCACCCGAAGTTGCCCCATCCACAGCCGCGGTCGCCCTAGCCGCAGCCGCGGTCGCCCCATCTGCAGTCGCGGTCGCCCCCTCCAATACGCGGTCGCCTGTAGCCACAGTTGCCCTGGCGCCACCCGTGGTCGCCTCTGATTCGCACGCACCCTGGATTTACCCGTACTCGCCCCTATAAAGCCGTTCTCGCACAAGTCATTGATACATTCATTCTCCATCGAGGCTCTTTGTCTTGCATCCTTCATTGGCTGCATGCATTAACTTCGGGTTGAATAATTACTTCTTTCTTCATTCATCCACGTTTCCTTATTGGTGTTTTGAACACCAACTTATCTCATGGCTACAGAGCAGACCCCGGAGGTGCCCCCCGTTGTTCCACGCAATGCACGAATCACTTATGCTGCGAGGAAGTCTATACTAGACAAAAATCGGAAGCGTAGGGGCAATACTCATCGCAAGCGATTACACGTGTTGAACAATCCTAATCACCTCGCATTTAAAGGCTGAAGCGAGGAGGAGGAACCTTGGTCAATTCAAATGTGCGAAGACTACATTGAATGGTGTCACATTGGGAAATTGTTTCCGGCATGGCGCCATCATCACAATCGGCACACAAACAAGGTGAACTTGAAATATTGTGAAAATCCAGCTTTTGTTCAAAGGTACATCGAAATTTGGCAAGTCCTCTACAACACTCTTTTTGTAGAAAGGAATGAAGTCACGCTTTCCATTGCTCAAGGAGCGTATGCTGAGGTGGTTTTAAAAAAAGAAGTGGATTGGTCCACCATCAAGGAAAGTATGTATGTTTCACCCCCAGAGATTGGATCAATACCAAGAGGAGTCTTGAAGTTTCCGGAGGGTGGACTTGGACCAATTCGAAAAGATCCTTTCGATAAGAGTGTCATCGAAGTTATCACATCGGAATCTGAAGAAGATAGCGATTCCGATGGCACACATGCTCCAAGGCCAATACGGGTTGCTCCACAAATTGCCCCTATACCAGTAATTCAAGAGCCAGCTGTCAGAGGAGCTTCATCATCACAAGGACGGAAACCTAGACGCCTCTCTAAGGTTCCACGCTCGCCGAATCAAATCGAACTTCGATTGACCTCAGCAACAGTTCGCAGTCCATCATTACCACTGCAAAATGCGACCGATGTCTTCGACTTCGAACCGAATGATGAAACGCTTGTGGATGCGAGCATTCCTGTTCTTTTAGCTCAAGGGGATTCAACCACGGCTCTCAATAAGGCTCTTGACCTCTTGAAGACCAAAGACACGACAATTGCTTCATTCCAATCTGATGTGAAGAAATTGCAATCAAATTTGGATCAGAAGAATGCTCTCATCTCAGAACAAGCCAAAGAACTTCAACGCCTTCGACAAAAACAACATGAGACGATTACTTTGTCAGATATGGACAAAGGTTTCATTGAACATGATCCCCATCATTTGGAGAGGGTCGTGGAAGACCTCACTAGCGGTCTCATTTAGTATACTCCTCCTGGCAAGCGTGTCAAACGTTCTTCAATATTGCCAACTACGATTTTCCCTACCGTCACGGAAGATGCTATCGTGGGGGCAGATGGTGTTCACGAGACTCAAGATTCACTTTCATTTCCTTCACTTCCACTCCCCGTACCGGTACCATCTCCGAAGAAACTAGGCCTTCGAGAGGAAAACAAGATGCTTCGTGCACGATTGAATGAGTTGGCAGCAACATACTATCACTGGAAGGTTGTGTGCATTCTCTCCGTGGACAGATCACAGCAAGTTGCGAAGGAGTTGGACAAAATTTCAAAGAACTTCGTCGCAAATGCCCCTAAACGTGAGAATGGACTCACATCGTGGGCATTTATGGAGGACATGTTTCCTGAGAATATGCCCATCTTGAACACAACTGGAAATGAAGGAATCAATTGGACACAGCTTGGTTGGGACCACAAAAACCAGATGTCGTGCCATGTAGATGAGAAACAACGACAACTTCTGTGGCCGAAGCCAACAATTTTTGTTTTGGACCATACAAAATGTCCTATATGTCAAGAATCCTTCGGCCCTGAAGGAGGATGGGCACTTGGATCATGCGTGCACGTATACCATCCTCAATGTCTAATTACACAATGCCTCATACGGAGACGTTGTGTTATTTGTTCAGCCCCATTCCATGATCGTTTATACACCTTGTTCAACTTGATGACATATATGCCGCCCTCTTGGGAATACACAGGTGACACAACTCCGGAGACCAGATGTCGTAGCACAAGGAAGCACAAATCCGTCTGTAGGTGTTAATTTGGCGTTAACACCGTTCAAATGACTCGTGTATCGTTCCCACAGGATTTTACGTAGATTCCTCAAGATATCCGGAATAACAGGATGCGGAAAACAACCCCAAGACAACAGTAACCGGATTCCTAACCGGAAACTTCCTCACAACATCCGCATTCCTTTAGATTGCCTTTCTCACCATTCATACATACTTTACCACTCTCACAACAACCTCCAAACAGGGGGGAGTGCCCAAACTCTGTACCTTCCCCTATCCGGACTCACAGTATCCGACTGGGCGGATTAGGAACCGAAAGGAGTGCCCAAACTCTGTACCTCTTCCGGATCCGGTTTCCGGATCCAATCACTCAAGTAACAAATGAAGTTTAGCCTCTGTATTAGAGGGGTCCGCGGTTGGCATTTAGGAAGGATGCGTTGAATCCTACCCTCCTCAAGATTATAGTGAATGGAGTTCCACTAAAAGAGAAAAATAACAAAAAGACATAAAAGAAATAGGCTGCAAGTTCCTCCTCACAACTAATCCGGATTGCAATCCCAACTAGCAGGTCACTCAGAAAACCCCTACAAACCCCACATTACTACAATGACAGACTCACCCAAACTCAGTTCCTAAGTCTTAATCTAGGAGCCAGATAACTAGGGGATCCTAACTGTCTGCACATCCCTCACTTCCGGTTATAGTAGGACCTCAACAACACGTCAATTGGCATGCGTCCACTCTCCTAGCAGAACACACCCAATCTAAGAGCGGCTTTCCCACACAGAAGCCTCCAAGTGACTGCAGCAGCTAGACTTCAATCCTAATACACCAGTAGCCTCAACCAAATCACTTCAATTTCCCGGAACCGGATTCAGACAAAGTCTGGGGGAGACACCTCATCCAAACACCTGCAAACCCAGCTACCTCGCACTATCCAATGGTTCTAGCATTGCACGGCATACCAATCCAGAGTCGAGACTTGTTCAGACCAACTCTTAGAAAGTAGAAATCTGGAAATCAGATTGCAAATGAAAGGAAAAAACAGAAGTAGGAACACCCGGGGCAACCAACTAACAGCCACCCCTAAATACCAACCCAAGGGAACCCTAAAAGCCCCAAGGGAACAAAATCAGAGGACAAGGGAATGCCAGGTGGCATTCCTTATCCACAAAAGTCACTTTCCTATCCACCCAACTGGACCCGAAAAAAGTGGATCTCAGATCCGAAAAATCCGGATCTGACTGACCAGGTGCATTCTAAGTCAAAAGCACCTTGCTAACTGCTTCCTACCTACTGGAAAGGTAACTTTCCACCTTTTCCACTAAGTCTGCTCCTCAAAATTCTCTACCTACTCTACTTTCTATTCCTAACTACTTCTTCATCCGCTTTTTGGGGGAATCCGCATGCTTGGCGGCTCCCTTGCGTGCTGGCTGTTTCCTACTGGTGGAAACCTTTGCTGACGCAGCTGCTTTGCCCTTGGAAGGCGTGGCAGCAATCTTACCCTTCCCCGCAGATTTCGGAGGCGTGATTTCCGCCGGCTCTGACGGTTCCGGTTCCGGTTCCGATCCTGATCCGGATTCCGAATCCGACTCCTCTTCTTCGTGCTCGCTCTGCTCTGGGGACTCATCTTGGTCTGACTCCAGCTCAATGGGACTCTCTCTCGCCCGTTTCGCTGTAGCCTTCCTCTTCATTGTGCTAGGAACCTTGGGAGATTTCTCGGATACCTTGCTCGGAGGCGTCTCTTGATCCTGGTCTTCCGCTTGGACTTGCTTCCGGATTTGGGATCCGGGTGTTGCCCCTTCTCCCACATCAAGATCAAGTCGGGAAGCTGCCTTGGGCGCCTGTGGAGTCTTCTCTTCCACTGAACCCTTGCCCTTGGATGACATCTGGACCCGTCCACGATCCTCGGGCTGAACCCCAGATCCTCAATCCGGTTCCGGATTTTCCGGTTAGGTAAGGGTTTCTACTTCCCTTTCTTAACCTAATTATCCCAATTGGATGTCTCCAACTTCCACCTCTTCCTAATCTTACTAACTTTCCCTATTCTTGATCAAAGAATCGAAAAATTTATCTAAGATTAGCTTCCTTATTCCTAATTCTATACTAAATATTAAAAACCTGTATTCTAGGTTCCCACATCACCCCATTTTCAAATGTGAGCGTCCCCGTGAACACTAGACTAGTATTTTCAATATGGATCCTAATACTGATCAGGATCATCCTCATCCGGATTGGAATCCGTATCCGAGAATGATTCTGGATCATAACGCTTGACCCTGGATCCATTGATCCGTGTATCAAGCCATGTTCCCTGTAAGTCCTCAAGCTGGAGAGAGCCATTAGAGAAGATCTGACTTACTCTGTAGGGTCCCATCCACCTTGTATGAAGCTTACCCGGAAACTCTTCATGACGGTTGTCATAAAGCAACACC
This sequence comes from Thuidium tamariscinum, assembly GCA_947034885.2. Taxonomy (NCBI): domain Eukaryota; kingdom Viridiplantae; phylum Streptophyta; class Bryopsida; order Hypnales; family Thuidiaceae; genus Thuidium; species Thuidium tamariscinum. The sequence goes on along the minus strand of OX344750.2, from coordinate 8,543,229 downwards.
AGTCCACCTTCCTTCACACCATGATCCTTCGGTAGTCTCGCATCGAAATCCTTCTTTCTCTTGTGTTGGACAGATATGGTCCTCTCCAGGGCGTCTCCTCTTGCTTCCTCCAGATCTTCGATTGCTAACAACCGGAACTTAGGATCCGGATCTGACCTTCCTCTCCTAGATGCCATAACTCTCAGCGTCTCGATCTCCATTTCTATCTTGTGAAGTGTTGCTTGTCCAAAAACAAGGAAGAATGGGCTTCTTCCAGTTGTTGACTTCTCCGAAGTGTTGTACGCATGAACTGCAGATGGTAGTTTCCTATCCCAATCCGTCTTGTGTGCGGAAACCACCTTGTTCAAGCTCTTCCCAACAATCCCATTTGCTCTTTCCGTAAGTCCATTTGCCTTAGGATTGTAAGGGGTTGTCTTCCTGTGCTTGATCAGGTAAGTGGATGTGATGTTCTCAATCACATCATTTAGGAAGTGGGTTCCTCTATCACTGACCAGCTCCAAAGGATGCCCAAAACGCATCATAATTTCCTCGAAAAGAAAAGAAGCTGCTGTAGAGGCATCATTCTTCCTGGTTGCTCTAGCTTCCACCCACTTGGTAGCATAATCCGTCGCCAAGATGATGTACCTCTTCTTCCGGGCGCTGACCGGATTGATAGGACCAATGAAATCAATCCCCCACTTCTCAAACGGAGCAAGTGGTATGATGGGAGTGAGAGGCCAGTGGTTTCTGAAGGCAGGCGCACCCGTCCTCTGACACTGATCACAACTTCCCACAAAGGATTTGACATCCCGGATCATCGATGGCCACCAGTATCCGGAAGTTCGGATCCGGTTGACAGTGGTGATGGCGGCAAAATGTCCTCCCGAGGATCCGGAATGGAGAGCACTCATCACTTGCTTTCTTTCCTTCTTCTCCAAGCACCTCCTCAGCTGGTCATCTGCCCCCATTTTGAACAACACCCCATGGATCAAAGAATAGGGTGCCACTTTGTGTTGGAACACAATTTTCTCTTCAAGGGAGTATCCATCCGGATATTTACGACTCAACAGGTAGTCAATAATATCCTGGAACTCTGAAGACGTATCCCCTTCAATGTGGAATACTGCAGCATCTTTTACAGATGTGGTTCCGGGTTCCGGGTTCCGGTTCCTGAAAACCCTCATCCATGAACTCATCCGGAAACTCTGCTGTAATCTCTGTTGCTGCTTCCGGTCCTCTCATTCGGAATAGGAAATCAGCATTGGCATTCGCCTTGCCTGCTTTCACTACCACCTCGTAGTTGAACTCCTGCAACAACAATATCCATCTAGCTATCCTTCCGGATAGATCCGGTTTATTGACTAAGTACTTAAGGGAATCATGATCCGTATGGAAAATGACTTTGTATCCCAAAAGGTAGTGCCGGAACTTTTTGCAAGCATAAACCACAGCAAGGGCTTCCCTTTCAGTTGTGGTATACTTCCTCTCAGCTAGACTCATTTGCCTACTGGCATAGTAGATAGGACACTCATTCTTTTCCTCAGACTGCCAAAGAATGGCTCCTAAACACCATCCGGATGCGTCTAGGGTTACATGGAATTCCTGTTTCCAATCCGGGGGAGACAGGATAGGAGCCTTGACTAATCTCAACTTCAAATCCTCAAAGGCTCTCTGTCTCTCCTCAGTCCAGATGAACTCTACTTCCTTTTTCAGGAGTTCAGTAAGTGGAATAGCCAGTTTGGCATAACCCTCAATGAACCTCCTATAGTAACCAACACATCCTAGAAATCCGCGGATTTCTCTAACACATGTGGGAGGAACCAGAGCTAGTATAGCCCTGACCTTATCCACATCAACTTCCAATCCTCTTCTGCTGACCACATGTCCCAACAGAATCCCTGACTGCATTCCCAGGAAACACTTACCCGGATGTAGTTTCAATCCGGTTTCCTTGCATCGGATGAAGGTCTTCTCCAGGAACTCCAGGTGCTTGTCTTGCTCGCTAAACACAGCAAAATCGTCAATAAACACCTCCAAGAAATGTCTTAGGAAATCCCGGAAGATATCCATCATCAACCTTTGGAAAGTTCCGGGTGCATTGCACAATCCGAATGGCATCCGGTTGAAAGCAAATGTCCCCCACTCCGTGGTAAACGTTGTCTTCAGTTGGTCTGCCAAACGGATAGACACTTGGTTGTATCCGGAAAATCCATCTAGGAAGCTGTAGCATTCCTGACCAGATACGTGATCTAGGATTATATCTGTAAATGGAAGCGGAAAGTAGTCCTTCTTCGTGGAAGCATTCAGCTTTCGAAAGTCTTGACAAACTCGGATCTTCACCTTTCCATCTGCTCCCACCTTTTTAGGAATAACCACAATAGGTGAAACCCATTCCGAGTTGTTAACCGGATAGATGAATCCGGCTTCCAACAGCCTGTCAATCTCCTCCTTCACCATGAGTGAATACCTTGGATTCAGCCGGTATTGACGTTGCCTGATAGGAACAGCTCCATCAACTAAGTCAATCCGGTGTTCCCCTAGATCCGGTGGGATCCCACCCAAATCTGAGGATGTCCAAGCAAACACATCTACATATTTCCTCAACAACCGAACATAGTTCCTCTTCTCTGTTCTGCTAAGAGATTTACTAAGGAAAAAGGATTTTCCTGGTTCAACCTCTACCTTCTCATAATCCGAAGGATTGACTATGTTCTTAATCCGATCCGGTTCCAGTTCCTCCGTCTGGGATTGGATCTCACTCCAAGGAAGATCAGACTTCCCTTGAGTCAAACCAACAGTGGATAAGCTGCCTTCTTGAATCTGCTGCCTTATCCAATCTGTTGTCATAGGAACATTGGCTTCTCCAAGTGATCGGTCCTCCAACTGACCGAATGCGGATCCTAAAACCAGATCAGGAACTTCCTTCTCTTCAGGCTCGCCCAACTCTAGGATTGGCTCTGGAAATTCGAAATCCATTTCAGTCATCCCATCAAAATCCTCCACAAAGTTGATAGATGCGGAAGAATCCTCCGGATCTGACCAATCAGTGGTGTACCCATCCGAATCACTTGTTTCTCCCATGTGTTCCTCATTCTTCCAAGGAATCCGGATACTGGGTTGCCCCATCACAAACTCCTTGTGTCCCCAATCTACAATCACCCTTGCAGCATACAACCAGGGTCTTCCAAGTAGCAAAGGAAATGGTCTTCCTTTGTTTACCCGGATGATCACAAAGTTCAGGAGGTAGGTCTCTTTCCCGATCCGGGTTGGAACTTGGGAAAGTCTTCCAACCGGAACAATACGAGATTGATCCGCCATCCGCAACACTTGGTCTGTGGTTTCAAAGGTGGTGAATCCTAAGTCAAAGGCAGTATCCTCCAACATTAGGTTCACTCCAGATCCTCCATCCACCAAAACTTTGGGAATGGAACATCCCTCAATGTCCACAACCAGCTCAGGTGGTCCATAATCCTCCACTTGTGCACAGTTGACTGCCACTGCAGGAAGCTTAAATCTTCTCTTCCTCCTCTTGGTCCATGCATCCCGGATCAGCTTTTGATAATTGGCATTATCATGAAGAAGTTGCCCAATTGTAACATTGGCCTTCTGATCCTTGATGTCCTGCAGAATGTCATACTCATTCTCTCTTCCCTCTGGTCTAATGAAAACTGGGGTGTCATTAAACCTGACTTTCCGCGGTGAGGTTGGGAAACCGGAAACCGGAACTTCTTCCTCCCGTCGACTGGATTCGGAATTCCTAAGTTCTCGTCTCACCTCCTCACTCACATCCTCGGAAATCCTCTTGGGTTGTACCCCATTTTCCGAGGTTGCTATGGGTATAGCAATTCCGGATTCATCCGAGTGATTAGAATCACTGGAATCCGGTTCCTGCCGTCTCTCTCTACTAGCAAGTCTACTGGTCCTAATCTTACGTCTATCTAACTTCCTGGTCTTGGTGGAGCTACGGGTTTCTACTCTATGTACTGTCTGTCCTACTCTATCCAGCAACCCCACCCCTAAGGGTCAGCTTTCCGGGTTCTCAATTCCGGATTTGGATCCGTAGTTGAGTCCGGTCTGATCTCTAGGAGGGACCTCTACTTGTTTATACACTACCCGGGTCTGTGGTGCTTTCTGACACTGAGATGCCATGTGCCCATACTCTTGGCAATTCTGGCATGGTAGAATCATAGGCGCCCCTTGCCCTAGTCCTTTGAATGGACAAACATTGGCATAGTGATCCGGGCCACCACAAATGAAGCAAAACCCAAATGGTTTTGACCAGGGTTGTCTATCCTGACGTGACGTGGGCTTTTCCCGTCCGGATGTCATGACGCGTCAGTCGTGACGAGTCAGGACGCGTCAGAGGCCGTCCCGAATGCTGACGGCGTCGTCGACGGCCTGGATGAAGTCCGTCGACCGTCGACAAGGCCGTCCACCATCGACAGGGCCGTCGAGGAGGCCGTCCACCGTCAACAGGGCCGTCTACGAGGCCGTCGACCATTAACAGGGCCGTCGAGGAGGCCGTCCACCATCGACAGGGCCGTCGAGGAGGCCGTCCACCGTCGACAGGGCCATCCACGAGGCCGTCGACCGTTAACAGGGCCGTCGAGGAGGCCGTCGACCGTCGATAGGGCCGTCGAGGAGGTCGTCGACCGTCGACAGGGCCGTCGAGGAGGCCGTCCATCGTCGACAGGGCCGTCCACGAGGCCGTCGACCGTCGACAGGGCCGTCGAGGAGGCCGTCCACCGTCGACAAGGCCGTCCACGAGGCCGTCGACCGATTAGGGCTGGCCGGCTGCAAACTTCAGAGCCTTGTAACTTTTGCAAAAAGTCTTCAAATTGGGCAAATGAGATGTTTTTCGGCATCTACAGAAACTGTAGATGCCGAAAAACATCTCATTTGCCCAATTTGAAAACTTTTTGCAAAAGTTACAAGGCTCTGAAGTTTACAGCCGGCTAGCCCTAATCGGTTCGATTCTATCCTGGACGGTCCGGTCGACGGTGGACGGCCTCGTCGACGGCCCTGTCGACGATTTTTCATCCTCTGTCGCGGATTCTGTCGTGAATTTCATCCTGACGGACGCTCGGCTCCCCGTCACGTCAGCAGACGGACATCCTGACGGACGGACGTGACGCGACGGAAGCAACCCTGGTTTTGACTGAGGCATCATGCCCGGATGAACAGACCTAGGAACAACATTAGCCCTTACCAACTGCTGAGGTGCTCTCCCTCTACCGTAGGTAGGTTGGACTTGGAAGACAGGATTAGTATCCTCAACTTCCTCATCATCCGGAATGGTGACATACACCTCTCCTTCCGGATTTACGTAATGGACCCGCCTCACAGGGGGTCTATTACACTCACTGGCAAAGTGGCCAGCTTCTTGGCACCTTGGGCACCACACATTTGCTCTGCTTGTTGGCACGGTCTTCCTCGGGTTCCGGTTTTCCGCCAAGTTGACCTTGATGGCTTCAAGGGACTCCTGGATGCTCTTCATCAGCTTCTTTGAGTCTTCTTGCTCAACCTTCACCTTCACAATGCCTTTACCTTTGTCTGACTTGGAGCTCTTGTGATGATGACCGTATCTATGTCTGGATCCGGATCCGGATGCAACTCCAGGATCTGAATCCGAACTGTCTGACTGGGAAGCGGGAGTGGAAGATCCACTACTCGAACTTGAGCTGCTGGAGTACTTTCTCCTTCTTCTCTCCTTCTTGTAGTGCTTCTTGCTCTTCCTCTCACTTCTCTTCAAAGCATTCCGGAGGGATTGGGCAGAATCCTCATAATTTTGAGCGGCTTCCATGGCTTCCCTCAATGTGGCTGGGCGTGCTTGTCGAATCTGGAATCCCATTTCTTCAGGAAACCCTGCAACATACCACTCAACCTGCACACTAGGAGCGATTTCCGTGGTCAACTTTAGGATCAGGGCCTTCACTCTCTGCCCATACCTCCTAACTGACTCATCCGATTTCATGGTCATCCTACTCAATCTTCCTAAGGCTCTTGCTTCACCTCCAGCCTCTCTAAAAGTCCTGACGAAAAGATTAGTAAGCTGATCCCAATCATTCTGGGTAATAACCGGAACGTCTTGGTACCACTTTAGTGCTTCTCCCTTGAGTAGACCCTAGAAAATGCGCTGCTTTGCCTCAAAGTCCTCCTGATTTGCTGTGGCAATGGACTCAAACTCACAAAGCCAATCGTCAACATCCTCACTTCCATCTCCTCTAAATCTGCTATACTTCAGACGGGTGGAAGGAGCCATGACAATATGCTCAGATTCCGACTCAACTCGTTCCTCTTCCTCGTCAGACGGAACCGGAACTTCCCCAGTCAAAACCGGGTCCGGTTCTGCAATAGGAGTTGTGTAAACTTCCCCTTCTACTGCCTCTACTACAATCTCTTCCTGGACTTCAAACACAGGACACTCTCTGGGGTCTGTATTGACTCCAGGTAACTCATGCACAAGTACCTCTCCTCTCCTAATCCGGGCAGACCTTCTCTCAGAGGTTCCTCCTTTCTCTGTCCTTTTCATGAGGATATCCTCTTCCGTAACTATATGATTTCCCTCAAAGAGAAAGAATTCTAACAGTCTGTTCGGCCCAGGAAAGAATCCAAACAACTTGTGTATAAATACTGACTACGAATTGGCAATCCTAAAACTGCCCGGAAACTCAAAGTACCTAGACTAAAAATCCCCGGCAGCGGCGCCACTTCTCCGTGTCGTAGCACAAGGAAGCACAAATCCGTCTGTAGGTGTTAATTTGGCGTTAACACCGTTCAAATGACTCGTGTATCGTTCCCACAGGATTTTACGTAGATTCCTCAAGATATCCGGAATAACAGGATGCGGAAAACAACCCCAAGACAACAGTAACCGGATTCCTAACCGGAAACTTCCTCACAACATCCGCATTCCTTTAGATTGCCTTTCTCACCATTCATACATACTTTACCACTCTCACAACAACCTCCAAACAGGGGGGAGTGCCCAAACTCTGTACCTTCCCCTATCCGGACTCACAGTATCCGACTGGGCGGATTAAGAACCGAAAGGAGTGCCCAAACTCTGTACCTCTTCCGGATCCGGTTTCCGGATCCAATCACTCAAGTAACAAATGAAGTTTAGCCTCTGTATTAGAGGGGTCCGCGGTTGGCATTTAGGAAGGATGCGTTGAATCCTACCCTCCTCAAGATTATAGTGAATGGAGTTCCACTAAAAGAGAAAAATAACAAAAAGACATAAAAGAAATAGGCTGCAAGTTCCTCCTCACAACTAATCCGGATTGCAATCCCAACTAGCAGGTCACTCAGAAAACCCCTACAAACCCCACATTACTACAATGACAGACTCACCCAAACTCAGTTCCTAAGTCTTAATCTAGGAGCCAGATAACTAGGGGATCCTAACTGTCTGCACATCCCTCACTTCCGGTTATAGTAGGACCTCAACAACACGTCAATTGGCATGCGTCCACTCTCCTAGCAGAACACACCCAATCTAAGAGCGGCTTTCCCACACAGAAGCCTCCAAGTGACTGCAGCAGCTAGACTTCAATCCTAATACACCAGTAGCCTCAACCAAATCACTTCAATTTCCCGGAACCGGATTCAGACAAAGTCTGGGGGAGACACCTCATCCAAACACCTGCAAACCCAGCTACCTCGCACTATCCAATGGTTCTAGCATTGCACGGCATACCAATCCAGAGTCGAGACTTGTTCAGACCAACTCTTAGAAAGTAGAAATCTGGAAATCAGATTGCAAATGAAAGGAAAAAACAGAAGTAGGAACACCCGGGGCAACCAACTAACAGCCACCCCTAAATACCAACCCAAGGGAACCCTAAAAGCCCCAAGGGAACAAAATCAGAGGACAAGGGAATGCCAGGTGGCATTCCTTATCCACAAAAGTCACTTTCCTATCCACCCAACTGGACCCGAAAAAAGTGGATCTCAGATCCGAAAAATCCGGATCTGACTGACCAGGTGCATTCTAAGTCAAAAGCACCTTGCTAACTGCTTCCTACCTACTGGAAAGGTAACTTTCCACCTTTTCCACTAAGTCTGCTCCTCAAAATTCTCTACCTACTCTACTTTCTATTCCTAACTACTTCTTCATCCGCTTTTTGGGGGAATCCGCATGCTTGGCGGCTCCCTTGCGTGCTGGCTGTTTCCTACTGGTGGAAACCTTTGCTGACGCAGCTGCTTTGCCCTTGGAAGGCGTGGCAGCAATCTTACCCTTCCCCGCAGATTTCGGAGGCGTGATTTCCGCCGGCTCTGACGGTTCCGGTTCCGGTTCCGATCCTGATCCGGATTCCGAATCCGACTCCTCTTCTTCGTGCTCGCTCTGCTCTGGGGACTCATCTTGGTCTGACTCCAGCTCAATGGGACTCTCTCTCGCCCGTTTCGCTGTAGCCTTCCTCTTCATTGTGCTAGGAACCTTGGGAGATTTCTCGGATACCTTGCTCGGAGGCGTCTCTTGATCCTGGTCTTCCGCTTGGACTTGCTTCCGGATTTGGGATCCGGGTGTTGCCCCTTCTCCCACATCAAGATCAAGTCGGGAAGCTGCCTTGGGCGCCTGTGGAGTCTTCTCTTCCACTGAACCCTTGCCCTTGGATGACATCTGGACCCGTCCACGATCCTCGGGCTGAACCCCAGATCCTCAATCCGGTTCCGGATTTTCCGGTTAGGTAAGGGTTTCTACTTCCCTTTCTTAACCTAATTATCCCAATTGGATGTCTCCAACTTCCACCTCTTCCTAATCTTACTAACTTTCCCTATTCTTGATCAAAGAATCGAAAAATTTATCTAAGATTAGCTTCCTTATTCCTAATTCTATACTAAATATTAAAAACCTGTATTCTAGGTTCCCACACCAGATTATGGGGCCGAGACTTGATTTGGAGTTGGCGACAAGGCCAACATGATCAAGAAAAGGGCACAGATAGTTCTCAATTGAATTGGGAAACTGACCCAGAAGAGATCGTGCAAGTTGCATCCAAGCTCATGGGAAACGGTCCACAGAACGAGGGACGGAGGGCATTTTTTTTCCAATGCCTTGGTGGATTTTTCGATAAACAATCACAAAGCTTCATGTGGGGACGTCATCCGGAATGTCACCGTTGGGATTTTGAAGGAAAAAGAGTGTGCGACCAGACTGCAAATGCCTCTGAAGAAGATCTTACTAGTATGGCATTGCTGGACTCTACATATGGGCCCTACTACACGAGTCAAACAATTGACTATTTGTTGGAGAAACACTCTCCACAGACCATGAGGACCCTCCAAGCCTTGAAGGATTCCAACGTCTTAGAATCCATTCTAAATGCGAATGGACCAGCTTCACGCACTCGCACCAAGCGCAAACTTGTGGTTGGAGAATCATCCAACCACGAGCGTGGTGAATCAAGCAATGCACATGAAGACCCAAATGTTTAGGGTTTAAGATGCTAACTATGGTTCTATAGCTAGCCTCGTAATCATCTAGGTCACTTGTGACTTTTCGTCATACTATATATATAAAAGAAGGCTCTTAGAGTCTTCTTATACGATAATACGATGGAACTTCATCACTATTTGCATTGTGAAGTATTAGCCTATTTGTTATTGTTATAGTTTTATTTGATGGATTCTAGTAGGTTTTCTTCATTAATTGTTATTTCATAACAATTTTGTGTTAGCTTTTTTTTAATATATACTTTTTTTTCGGCTTTACCTTACTGTGTAGAAATTCTATTGTTTGCACTTGTCTAAATAGTGAATGACTTCATTTCTATAAATACAAATTGAATCTTTGTATTAAGGAAATTGATTTGTTTTTTATTCTTGTTTTATAACAAAATACTCTTTCATGTTGGATCATTGAAAGGAGTAGCCTACGTCGATTTTATTTTTGAATGAAAGAAAGGTACTTCGTTCATTAAATCCTATACAAGAAGACCGCATTTTTTTATTCTAATAATTTATATGATAAATATCGAAAAATGAACAATGAGAGAAGTTGAAGGTTCAAATTTTTTTTTACATACTTTTATGGAATAATATAGACTAAATATGTCTTTTGAATTTTGTTTTTCCATAATTCATTGTTCATTGACATATTAGAGAAAAATTAATTTTCCTAATTTTATGTTATTTGAAAACCATAGGCAAATGTATCTGTAAACCAAGGATTGTACAAATATAGATTCATTTTTCAGAAAATCACGTATTATTTGAATTCTCTAAAAAGTCTAGAATCCATGTTATAATTAGAAACCATATAATTTGAAACCAAATCAATACACTTTGGACATCCATTAGGTATAATAAATGAATTTTTGAAGGAAATTTCTAAACCAATAAAAGGTTTGAATTGAAGTTCAATTAAATGTCCAAAAATTGATTTGACATTTGGATCTTTATTTCAAAATTTATGGATAAAAAGGAGAAATAATATAGAAGTTTTTGGTAATTTTTGGGCCTTTGAAGCCTTCTATGATTTTTGCACATTACTTTTGATTAGAAGCTTGAAATCTCAATTCTCATACGGATTTTTGGAAAAAATAAGTGAACTTTGTCACACAAATTTTTTTAGAAAGTTATCTTTTTATCAATGTTAATTTACTCTGCCAAAAAGATTATCAAAGTTTGCTAAAAAATATCATAATTTTTTTATTATTACCACAATTGGAAATTTCGAATGTACTAATTTATTTTTCTTAAAACTCCACTTTTGTTCCACCATAAAAACATGAAGTATTTCTTCTATCAAATGAATGTAATTAGTATTTTGTATTCTCCATTTATAGGGATTGCATCTCGGAAAACTTTATTTCGAACTTTCGATGGCCATATCTTTCAATTTGTGCGGTCAAACTTCCTAAACATTTCACCACATGATCTTAGGCAAGTAAAGTACAAGATCCTACGGTTGTATATTATGAAAAAAAAATTCTTCTTTTGGATGAATGCAACACAAATGGCACCACAAAGTAATTTTTGGAAAAATTTGACATTCCTCCTTTAGAAGTTAATCATTATGTGTTCTTTTTTATAAATTAACATTTGTCATTACAATGTCCTAAACAACAAAAAATAGTTGATTTTATATTGATTTGGGTAGGGTTTTCAATTGGTGGAACAATTATTCAAGTGGTTATGTCCTAAACTATCATAATACTATTTCACATCTTCAATAAAATATCCTCACGACTTGCACATTTTTCCCGAAAATTGCTTTTTACATTAATTACAAAAAAATTACATCCTAGATAAGACACACTTGTCCAAAACGCAAAATCAAAGTACAACCCTATAATACTTCACTTCAACGTGTGGTATTACAAAAATCTTCTTCTTTGGGTTCTGGACCTATCTCTTCAAGGTCTTTACGAGTAACACCTCCAGTTGTAGTACGCACTTTCCACTTCATCCAAGCGCGCTCAAATTGAATTTGTGAATCCAATTGTCCCACCTCTTTCACTGATTCCACAAATTTCTTCTCATGTAGCTTAACAAGCTTCCGCAATACTGATACTTCTTCTTCTGCGGTACCGTATTCAGGAGCCATAGCGAGAAAATCTAGCTCTGAGGCACATTGTAGAGCAGCAACGTAGTTGGTCTTTTCTTCCTCATCTATTTGCCGATTGAGGACTCTTACGTCATTGTGCACCCGCCAACGTTCGCGTTCAAGAATTCTCAATTTCTGTTGAAGTATGGCATACACATCCATTGGGTGTCCACGCTTCTCTTGTTTCTTCTTGTAATAATGATCTCTAACTTTTTTCATAGAAGCTAGGCGCTCGTCATTTTCAGAGATGGCCCTGTCTATGGCCTTCATCTCTTCCATCAACATAGGCATGGCGTGTACTATTGTGCGAGCACTAAGTTCCATTGCTCTTATTTGGTGCAATTCTGACACATCTTTTTTCACCAAATTCAAGGCCTCAATTGCTGATTGTAATTGAGCCTCTACAACATGCACACTCTCTTCTTCATCACCTTGTCTCCCATCTTGGTGGCCTTCAACAATTTTTTGGCCTACTCCCATATGCTCGTGACCTTCCCTGACTTGTTTTTGGATGTTTGATGGAGTCTCTCGGTCCTCCACCTTTCTTTTGCCTTTCTTGGCAAGTTCCAACTCCAAGGCCTTTTTTTGGTCGCCCATGCCAACATCTTCATCGTCACTCTGGAAATTATACCCATCGTATTCATGGGTGTGCTCATCCGAGCTAGAATTAGGCGACCATACTACCTCTTCATCCAAAACAGCTAACTTCCCAGGCTTCACTCGTGCCAATGACTTCTTCACATCAATTGTTTCACCTTCTGCTACAATAGATGCTTCTTCCAAATGGTCTCCAACTAGAAGCCCCTTCAATGTTGACCAATCCACTTTTTTCGTCAATATGTTTTCAGCATACACCATTTGGACCAGGAAGAAACAGAAATTGTCGTTTCTATACGGCTTGGGCTCCCCATACAACCTCATCCATACTTCTAAGCATCTGAGTATGAAGTCTTCATCTTTGCAATATGCAAGATTGGCCTTGTTTTGGCCCAGATGAATCTTGTGGCGCCAATGTGGAAACAACTTGTTGATGTGGCACCAATCAACATATTTGTTGACTGTTTTGTAAGTCCAAGGCTCAGGTTCAGTCCTCCAACCCAAAAAAGCCTTGATTTTTGGATGTTGAAGGAGAAGCACTCGCTTCTTGTGACCTTTCCCCTTCCTTTTACGATCCTTGTCTCGAGCTACCCTCTTCTGTGGTGAAGTCAATGGTTTGCCTGTACTAGGCTGGGCTGCTCCAGTCTCATCCTCCATAACTATTGCTACCTGAGTACTATGCTACTCTATGGTTAACTTAACTAATTGTTCTACGACTAAAATGTTCTTTTCTAAAAACCTAAATCCCTAGAACAAGCAAACTTCACATTTACAAACCTATATGCATTTACAAAATGTTTTTTTTATTAAAAAAAAGGACACATACACATACATAACAGTATGCCAAGCATGTGCAGAGCTCGAGCGCGAAAATGGCAATCAAATCCTGGTGTGAAGTATGGAATCCCTTGCTCATGGGTATGCAATCAGCCACATCTAAGTGGGTGAAGGTCAATGCATAAAGCAAGGGAGGTGGACTACAGGTCGGGGCGACTGCTTAAGTACCCGCAGTCGCCTAGGGCGCGTGCGCAAGGGCAACTGCGCATTCAAGGCGACCGCGGGTCCAGGAAGGTGCGCGTTCGCAGGGTGCGACCGCGGCTGGGCGACCGCGCCTTCGAGTTTAGGGCTTTAGGGTTTTGGAAAATAGTAGTACTTTTGTTGTTTTAACACCTTCATTATCAAATATTATAGTCTTTCACTCTAGAAGTGATATATCTTTTTCCTATGCAACCTTTGATGATTATATTTAATTTGAACTTGTCATTTTTAATCAAAGTGAAATAAAAAAAACTTATGAAATGTTTACATTCCGTTTTAATGAAAGCAAATTCGAAGAAGCTCAAAATAGGCCCTGGGCATTTACTGGTTAATGATTAGTTCAGTGACTTCTTTGAAGTTAGCATCCCCTGAAGTCGTGAAGTCCCTAATTTGTAAGAATTTTGTATGGTTGAAATCGAAAAATCCTTTGTGTTGTAACTTTCTATAATCTTTGAAGATAGAACTTCAATAGTTCACCAAAAAAAAGATATCTCTTTTCAATAATTTATTTCTGAGGAACCTCTCATGTATCTAGAAATGGTTTCGCAAGTAGTTAAAAAATAGTAGTCTTCTTCTATATTTAGGAAAAAATAAATTTGATACTCTATTAAAAGATTTTAAAACTATTCAAATTATATATGATAAGGGAAATAAATTGTAAATAGGCAAAGGTAGAAAATTATTGTACATGCCAAAATGGCAAGAAAGTGTTGATGGAATAACATAATTGACCATCCCTATGGTTTAAATGATTTCTAAACAACATAGTTGAGTACTATCTATCATTTTCTTCCTTCTTTGAAAATATTGCAAATAAAACAAAATAAAGGAATTCAATCTATAATTGTATATAAGTTAAAGAAGTTAAATATGCCATGAATAAATAAATTCACATCCATTCTTCCAAAATGTAATAAACAAATTTTTGTAAAGCATGATGACAAACTCCATTTTCTCATCCAAATATCCAATATGTCAATAAGCCAATCTAAAATCATTAAAGAAAATAAAAAAATATAGTGCCTTTCAATATTTTCTTGGTTTCTCCCATTACAAATTTATAACTTCATTTTGACATTCAAACTTAACCAATTAGCTATTCATAAAAGGTAACAAAACCGAATATTTGGAATTAAATTTCGATTCCATTCGAAATTTTTAAATTGAAATCTTGTACTTTATTCAAGATCTATAGCAAAACTATCAAACATGGAATGGCACAAGAAACTTCTCCACACGTAAAGTCATTACCTCCTAAATGCCCAAGGCGGCAAGGCCTATTTTGAGCTTCTTGGAATTTGTTCTAAATTGAAAAAATTGTCTAAATTTTGACAAGTTCAACAACTTTCTTTTAATTAAAATTTTTCAAATTTTAATTCAAGTATTCAACATGTTAGATCTTTCAAAGAATTTTATGTTGTAGACCATTTATCGTAAGTTCAAGAAAGATTGACCAGTTTTGGTACACTTTGGCCATAGTACTCTTGATTTTCCGGGAGTACTTTCAAAATACAAAAACAATTTTTAAAAAATATAAAAAATATAGTGAATGTATACTTCTTCAAGAAGAAGATATCCGATGAAGGAAAAGTGTAGAAAAGGTTTCTAAGTAGGTGAAGTGATGAACTAGAAAAGTATAAATGGCTCATGGAAATAGGCACTTTTATTTTCCAATTTGTAAAAAATAGGGAAATTGGCCAAATTGGATCTTAACATTTTTATAAAAACCATATATGTGTAAATTTCCAATTTTCATAAATCTTTTATTATCATTCTATAATTAGAAACATCTTTCCAAAAAATTGGAATCATTCTAATTATTTGATATTTTTCTATCATACATTCACACTATAATTCTAGAACTCTAGGTTGAATTTAATATTTTTCAGATTTCTAATAAATAAAATTTGAAAATAAAATTAAAGTTTTCTTTGTATATTAAGAATGAAGACTTAAATTAGTTTTGCCCTATCAAGAATTTGTCATTGAAAATTTCGAGTGGGTACATTATGTCCCCCTTTGCCCTTCAAGGATTAAGTATTGAATATTAGTTTCTTTTAAGCTTTCTTCATAAATTCATGATGATCGGAAATTTTTACAAGAAAATTCAAATTCTGAATACATGCACTAGTCAATCATGTAAGTCAATCAATTAATGTCAGTCAATCAATTAAGGATGTAAATTACTAGAGGAAAAAAATCCCTTATACTATAGAGTACTATGGACAATAAAAACCTATAACATTTTGGGAATTGTAATTTTACTCAGTATTGTCTATTATTGGAAAAAAAATTGCACACTAAAGGGCCAACAAACATTGTCAATGTCATTGACTTCAAGCAATCAAGTGACTATTTAATAATATGACAAAATAATGAAAATCCTTTAACACAATTTAACAAGTAATTTGAACACGTTCACTTTCAACGACACTAGTATGAGAGCTTGCAACAAAGAGCTTGTGAGCTAAGAGCCATGAGGCATGAGCATGAAATTTGTGAGCATAAAGTCTGAGTAATATATTCTTTCCCCATACTCCCCAAAAAGGTGATCTTATGATACAAACATGTCATATGACATTTCAACTCACAGTGAAGACAAATTTGACTCCAAGATAAATTGTATTTTAACTTTTAAAATACAATGCATGGAAGGCAATGGTTTGTACACTTTGTTTTGCCAAAAAAAATATTTATATATTCGTGTATAGTAATACAAAATGATAGGCTCACATTGTTGCCAACAATTTCTTCTAATGGCTCAACAATTTGCCTTCAACTAATGCATTCATCACTACAGGGGGGAGTCGCGCAATACAAATGTTGGAGGCTTCATATACCATGGAGGCCCCATGACCAAATTCACCACCTTGGTACATGTTGGTCTCTCCTTCACATCTTCATTTTTGAGTTGGCCCACCTTCATAGCAAAATACCTACATGCATCCATCGTTGTGAATGTCTCTTTGTCAAAAAGATACATATCCCCAATCTTCATAGCTTCCACCAGCTTTCTAATAGAATACAAGTCTGACTGCTTTGTATATTTATGCCTCGATTGCATAATTGGTATGCTTGTATCCGAATTAGGAGGTCCAAATGTATAAAACAACTCTGGAGCCACCCACCATCGTCCCTCTTGTTGCTTCCGTGTCTCTTCCTTGGTAGGATATCCATAATGCGATGGGGCTTTTTCGTTTACACGGCTTGTAATTCCGAAATCACAAATCCCAATGTTGATTATTTCATTTGAATAATCAGGATAGTGCAACAATACATTTCTCGGAGATAAGTCATTGTGTAGCACTGATGATTGGTGCATGAGGTGAGTCACGTACACCAAGGTCCATGCCAACTTTGCCTTATGCCTTCGAAAAAGGCTAACTTCCTTTTGTTTCTCTTCAGGAAGTTGTCTGATTCGATGCACTTCGTGCCATTCAGTAGTTCGTGACACCAGCTTATCCACATTTAGTAAGTCACCCAAATGACCTCCATTCCACCACAATGTATACGCTTCCATGGTAATTGAGTTTAAGGCAAAAAACTTAATTAAGCCTGCATGATTTAAGGGGCATGCCAAGGCCTCTACGGACCGTTCCACCCGTTGATCACGCAAGTCCTTCGTTTTTGGCATTTTCCCCGCAAGAGCAATATTTGGTGGAATGGTATCTAGACCTGTAATTCAAACCTTGCGCACCTTTTCGTGGCCACCTTCACGAGAAAAAACACCGAGGGCCTCAACCTTTGCCGTGGGTGGAATCCATATGATACTCACTCCACCATCTCTTGCAAATGCAGCCTTCACAGCGTCATTTTTCCACTTGAAACCCCTCGATCCAAACTTTGACAATCTCTTGGCCGCAGTATGCCACCACTCCATCTTCGCACGGAATTCCTTTGCCTCTTCATCTTCCACTCGTCCTGTGATTGGTGCACAGAACTCTATCATCAATTTTTTGGTATTAAAAGTTACTGCCTGAATAGTATTAGTCATCCAAGCACAAAATCTGGAATTGTACGTTAAGTCCACGTCTTTGAAGTCCTCTGATTCATAACACTTGCTTAAGATTCGGGCCTCCAAATCCCCCGTCAGCTTCTCAATGCCTGTTCTAGGATCCCTCAAATAGTTTGCCTCCAAAAATTGTACACTTTTTCCAGCGTACCATTGAAGGCACACCTCGTATGCATACCTCGTATAACTTGAAGGAGGATATATTGGATCCTTATCATGAGCAGACTTCGACTTCTTTTTCTTCAATCGAGCTTCATTCCCTGTTGTTTCGCTTGTAAATATAGGCTCTTGAAAGTGTTGTGGATCATCCAAATCCCAAAGGGATTTTCGCCTCAAGGTACTGGTACCCTCTGTGGGATTAGGCATTTCTGAGAATATTGGATCAGTATCCAAAACGCCTTTGTGCCTCACGTCGCCATCTTCTATTGGGTTGGACATTGTATGTAATCGAAAGCTTCACCGTAGCTTTGAGGAATTTTATAGATCAAAATGACAAAAAAATCCCCCCAAAATCAAATAAGGGACCCCGGCCCACGGGCATGCATTCAGCTACTCCAAGGCGGGTGAAAGACAATGCGCAAGGCCAAGGTAAGATGGCGAATGCGGGTCCTGTAGACCGCTTAAGTACCTGAAGTCGCCCCATGCGCGTGTGGGTCCAGACGCGACCGCGGGTGAGGCGACCTCGGGTGGACAGGGCGACCGCGGGTAGGGGCGACCGCGACTGTCCGTGGTCACCGCGACTGGGGGGCGACTGCGGCTGGGGGGCGACCGCGACTGGGAGTGGCGACCGCGACTGGGGGGGCGACTGCGGCTAGGGGTGACCGCGTCTAGGGGTTCTTCCGGGTTGAGGAGCTTCCATACTCTGTGAAGAAAGAGCTTCCTCTAGGCAAGGGCGGGAAGGAGGTGTTTATATCGCAAGGCAGTATCAAGGGAGTTGAGAATGAGAATGTGGTGGAAGTTTTGCTCGGGAAGGCAACTGTGCTGTGCACTGCCAAGTGTCGAGATAATCCCGTGCCATCGGAGCTGCAAGTGAAAAGTGCTCATCATGTTTTCAATTGAGTTTATGATGTCTACAACAAAAAAGTTCTGAAGATGGATAAAATCAAGAAATGTCTCGATGAGACTCGAACTTCAACCCTGTTGATAGAGCATTGCGGGACACTAAATGAAACCTATTTAATAAATAGAATATTCTCTTAAGGGGCGACCGCGCTTGGACGGGTAGTGTGTTCCGATGCAACTTTTCGCACCTGCGGTCGCCCCTTACCAGGGGTCCCCTTACTTTTAGTGTTTCCAAATTTTGTGAAGCTTCTTCATGCAGAGGGCTTGCCCCTTTGGTTCAAAATAAATAAATAAATAAATTGTGAAGCGTGGTCGCTCTAAAGGTGGTCGCTTTACACGACAACTAAAAATTTGTCATTAGGGAATAGTTTAATGTATTGTATGCTAATTTTTTAGTAAATGAAAAATCCCATTGTACTAAAATTTAACATTTAATAGAACAAAGCATTTTGAGCCAAATGGAGTGAAGAATTAGAAGAGGTTATACTTTTGCCAAACTAATGCAAATCTTTGAATGCAATTCAATGAACATTCTCCAACTATGAATTTTAAACCTCTAAGTGATTTAAATTTGGTTTTATCCATAATTGCTCTTTTGAATACAAGTAGTAGATTTTGAGGAAAAAAATGAATTTAGGCACATATAGTTGTAGGATCCTATATTATGCTAGTTTGAAAAGTGGTGGAGGAAATTTCAAATTTTTCTATCATGAGAATTGCCTTGCTATTAACATTTGAATTGGTTGAAATTCTTTTGAGGGCCCTGACATGTAAGAAAATCTGGAAGTTGCCCTTCATACAATCACGTTTATATAAAACAATTGCCGTAAATGGTGGTGCTTATTTATACCAATGTTTAGAGGCAATTGATAATATACTTGAGAATTTTTTAACCATTTGGAAGTGTATAACATATTGGGAAAACATGGCAAGTAGATAGGAATATTGAATGATTTCAAAGACTAAGTTGTTAGTAGTTCAATTCTAGAATTGAAAATGCTAATTTCAATGGTTCAAATTTGAAAGAATTATCCTACACATTATATTTAAATTATTGTCATAAATTTTGAATATTGAATTAAATGAAGAACTTTACAAACCATTGTACAATTTTTTATTTTTTATTTTTTGAACAAATGGGAGATCTATTGCATCCAAAATCCCTCTTAAAACTCGTGATGGATGCTACTATATGAGCCTAAGAATGTGAGTCCCTAAGACTAGAAGACGATTCACTTATAATATACGTGTCTAGATCATAGAAAAGAGATTTCTAGTACACTTATGTTATATACACTTATATTATAGGGTATATATTATAAACACGTTGAAATATTCTATAGTTGTGGCATACCTATTTATACTCTCTTGATCCATAATTCCATAAGTGATAATATTATATTTTCTTTACCTTGATAATCTCTGCATTTACCTAGTTAGAACTTGTACGCTTATAATTTTAAGGAAATTGTTAAAGTGTATAAGAACTTGTCCTATCTCTAAAAATTGAAGAGGATTGATATTAATTTGTAAAGGATAAAGGCAAGGATTAGAACAGAAGAAAACTCAAAATAATCCTTGATGTTTTAATAAGATTATAACATATTGTTGGACAATAATACAATATACAATAGCTGAATAGCTACGTTTTAGAATATTTAGATCCTATAATTTTTCCACTTTGAATTTAGATTTTGTAATACTTGATTTTTGAAATGAATTTGCAGAAATATATATATATATATATATATATATATATATATATATATATATATATATATATATATATATATATATTTGAAAAAATGGAAGAACTATTGCATTAAGATGAATCCAATATACAAAGCGGCCAAGCTTGAAAAGGGCCGAAAGGCTAGATAGAAAAGGAAATTGAGCACTAAAATCCCCCCCCCCCCTTGATGTTCCAAATGATGATATCATCAATCTCGTGAGAAATAACTAAGGAATCTTTCAATATTTGATCTACGATTTCACCCAAAAGAAAATAATGTTTTGTTCTCTCTAAATAGTTATTTAAGTAGAGGTTGATTTAAAGTTGACCCCTAACCTCAACTACTAATAGCTTAAACATTTAATTTTTTTCCAAGAATTCCAAAGGTGAGGTTACATCGCTTAACATCTTTTGAATAAGTATTCCAAATAAAGCATCACAGAATTTAATGTATATGAGGTTATGCACAACAAGAACCAAATTTTTAATAAAATAAAACAAATTATTGGATTGAATGAGGTTCCCAATGCAAACCTCTTTTCAAAAAGAGGGAAATTGTTTTTTCTTATGAAATGAGGTTTGCAATGTAAACCACGCCAAAAAAAAGAGGGAATTGTGTTTTTGAAATAAATGAGGTTTCCAATGGGAACCACATCCAAAAAAATGTGTTTTTGAGTGCAATGAAGTTCTCAGTGGGAACCCTTTAAAAAAGAAAAGGGGTTCAAGATAAATATGTTTTTGAATTAAATAAGGTTCCTAATGAGAACCCTTACTAAATAATTAAGAAATTAGTTTTTAAATTAAATGAGGTTTCTGATGTGAACCTCTTAAAAGAAAATGCACTTTTGAATTTAATGAAGTTATGATGGGAAACTCTCAAAAAAATAACAAAATATGTCTTAGAATTAAATGAGGTTCCCAATAGGAACCTCCCACAAAAACAAGGCTAATGTGCTTTTGGATTCAGGGTCTTTCACACCATAATCATCATATTCTAAAATTCAAATTCATGTTTTATTATGCTCTTAGATGTTTATTGGGGGTCGTAAGGAAAACAAAGAAATGATGTGATTTTGTATTTACAATGGCTCTCAAATGTCACCTTGAACTTAAATAAAAAACAGTAGAGAATACACATGCTTCTATATTTTTTTATGTGAGCAATATGGGTCCAAAAAAAAAAGTTTGAATAATACTTAGTAGTCTACTTGGCAGTTATTTTTATATAGAGTACTTTTGCAACAATTTGTTTAGTTAGATATTTTTCCCACCAAATTAGATGGTGTACAACTTTGGACATCATTATTAATCTATATAAAATGAATCTCAGCTTCCTATGCACAAAAATTACACACCAAATATTGGTGGAAATGTATACCATTGCATTTTAACTTATATAGGCATTCAATTACATTATTGAGCATTGAGCTTTGACATACTTCAGGTCATTACTGCACTATTGTAGTTGAATTCATGATTTTTTTTATTGATAGTGAGATTTTTCTTTTCATTCCTACAATGCATTACTCTTTCAAGCCTTTCATTGATTGTGTTATTTTTATATTTATTTTCTCATGGAATTTTCTCCAAATGAGCATTCTTTAGTTAATATGATTTCCCTTTTTATTTTTATAAACTTTTATTTTTTGAAAAAATGGGCATTTCCCTCTTTTTTTACACACCATTTCTTCCCATGAATCCTTTTTTTAGTTCACATCGGCTTCCTTTTCATTTCTACAACTATTTTTCAGAGGGCGAAATCCAAAATTCAGATTTCCTTGGTGAACAACCTGTGGTCGCCCAAGTCAGAAGGCGGGAAATTCAGAAATAAAAGCCCTCGTAAAAGGACCCGCGGTCGCCCTTCCCGCACTCGCGCTACCCGCGGTCGCCCAGCACGGTCGTCCATTTCCAAAAAGGTCCTTCAAAGGACCCACGGTCGCCCTTCCCGCACTCGCGCTACCCGCGATCGCCCAGCACAGTCGTCCATTTCCAAAAAGGTCCTTCAAAGGACCCGCGGTTGCCCTTCCCGCACTCGCCCTACCCGCGGTCGCCCAGGCGCGGTCGTCATTTCAAAAGAGTCCTTTGAAGGACCCGCAGTCGCCCTTCCCGTGGTCGCCCTTCGCGCACTCGCCCTACCCGCGGTCGCCCAGCACGCAGAACAGGTCCTCTAAAGGACCCGCGGTCGCCCTCGCGCGGTAGCCCTTCCCGCACTCACCCCACCCGCAGTCGCCCTCGTACGGAACGCACGCGCCCC
Organism: Thuidium tamariscinum; assembly: GCA_947034885.2. NCBI lineage: Eukaryota > Viridiplantae > Streptophyta > Bryopsida > Hypnales > Thuidiaceae > Thuidium > Thuidium tamariscinum. Next base: position 8,521,004 of record OX344750.2, on the reverse strand, counting down.
AGGGCGACATCGGGTTCTTAAGCAGTCGCCCCACCCGCATTCGCCCACTTACAATTCCAGCGCTGCACACTGCTCTGTCACTCGCTTCTCGTGGCTGACTGCGTGTCCAGTACTTGGTTTTTTTTACTGTGATTGTGTGGTTCGTGCATCTATTGGGGCAGCTATTGTCGCATTTTGGTATTTCTTAATACCTCCATCTACTTCAATCCAATGGACGCCACCCAGAGGAACCGTAAAGCCAAAGGCAAGATGCAAAAAAGACAACGACACATCCTTGTGGACTCTAATGTCGTGGCTCATGGAGGTTGGGAGAGGATCAAAGGCTTTTGGACCGCGACCACTTGTAGGGCATTCGTACAATGGTGCCACATTGATAAGCTTTTCCCCTATCATCGACACAAAATCCACTTGAAGTCAAACATGGCAAATCTTCATGCTTGCACTCACGATGGATTTGTACAAAGATGTATCGAAGTATATCGATACTTGTACAAGACACGAAGTGTGCCTTGGAATGAAATTCCCTTGTTTCTGTGTGAGATGGTGTACGCGGAAGTTATTCTTCGACGAAGGGTGGATTGGAGCACCATCAAGGGAGCAAAGCTTGTCCAAAAACCGTCAACCAAGGACATTCCTAGGGCGGGTCCCTCCCCTAACCCACGTGAAGGTTTAGGGAAAAAGATTTTCATCAAGAATGAAGTTCCGAACAATGAGTTTGTGTGGTCGGATCACGAAAGTAGTGAAGATGAGTTGATGGATGTTGGACTGCCACATGTGGGTGAGACATTGGCTAATTTCGAGCCTTCGGAGGAGGGGGAAGTGGAGGCGGGCCCCACGTTGACATTGCCTTCATTGGAAGGGATGCCAAGAATTGAAGGATCTGTTGAAGCTGCAAGTGTGGAGGCCAACGAATATATTCATATCAAAGACTTTTATAAAGTTCAATTGAAGAGTGTGCTTGAAGAGTTGGATAAAGCAAATGAAGAGAAAAAGACTTTGGAGGAAGGGGCAGTGACCAGGGTTGCTTCCGTTGCGTCACGTCCGTCCGTCAGGATGTCCGTCTGCTGACGTGACGGGGAACCGAGCGTCCGTCAGGATGAAATTCACGACAGAATCCGCGACAGAGGATGAAAAATCGTCGACAGGGCCGTCGACGAGGCCGTCCACCGTCGACCGGACCGTCCAGGATAGAATCGAACCGATTAGGGCTAGCCGGCTGTAAACTTCAGAGCCTTGTAACTTTTGCAAAAAGTCTTCAAATTGGGCAAATGAGATGTTTTTCGGCATCTACAGTTTCTGTAGATGCCGAAAAACATCTCATTTGCCCAATTTGAAGACTTTTTGCAAAAGTTACAAGGCTCTGAAGTTTGCAGCCGGCCAGCCCTAATCGGTCGACGGCCTCGTGGACGGCCTTGTCGACGGTGGACGGCCTCCTCGACGGCCCTGTCGACGGTCGACGACCTCCTCGACGGCCCTATCGACGGTCGACGGCCTCCTCGACGGCCCTGTTAACGGTCGACGGCCTCGTGGACGGCCCTGTCGACGGTGGACGGCCTCCTCGACGACCCTGTCGATGGTGGACGGCCTCCTCGACGGCCCTGTTAACGGTCGACGGCCTCGTAGACGGCCCTGTCGACGGTGGACGGCCTCCTCGACGGCCCTGTCGATGGTGGACGGCCTTGTCGACGGTCGACGGACTTCATCCAGGCCGTCGACGACGCCGTCAGCATTCGGGACGGCCTCTGACGCGTCCTGACTCGTCACGACTGACGCGTCATGACATCCGGACGGGAAAAGCCCACGTCACGTCAGGATAGACAACCCTGGCAGTGACTGATACTTCTGATGATTTTCCAACCCTTGAAGCCCTCATTGAATCGGGACGAATTCATTTGTCCCAGCAACATGAGCAAATGATGAACTTGGAAGCATTCTATCTGAACTTCTCTGTTTCAGAGGGTGAAGGTTCTAGTTCTTCAACTAACAAATTTGTAGAAGAACGATTGGCTAAACTCAAGGAAGATTGTCGCATCGAAGCTGAGTGCTTGGAAAATGGAAAAAGATCTCTTGAAGTTGCACAATCAAAATTACGTGACCTTCAGAAAATGAAGGACAAAGCCCCTCTTGATCGTATTGTTGATATACAAGATTCTGAAGATCATGAGAGGCAACATGAGACATTGAAGTTGGAAGCAGAGGACCTGAAGAAGAATTTAACTAATGTTCTCGCATTGGAAAGTGATGTGGCGGGGGAAGTGGAGAAGAAGAAGATGACTTTGCTCAATGCACAGAATTTGAAGAAAGAGTACATGAAAAATAAATGGTGGGATTTTCCTCTTCAATCCAATTTGGATAGTGCCTACAAGGAGGCGAAGAAAGACATGGAAGCTAAGAAAAGGCTAAAGACAGATGAACAAAGTAAGTAAAATGTTGTATGATGTTTTGGGGGGCTAGCAATGCTAGCAATTTTTAGAGGACTTATGACTTTTGTAAACATGTATATATAAAAAGGCTACTATTGTTTTTTAGTATTATTTTGCAAACTTGGGGTGTTTCATTTCTATCATTGATGTGTATGGATGCAAAAGAATTCATATTCCTTCATTTGCATGTTGACGGGTTTTTTTTAAACATCCAAAATGCTCATTAAATCTTTCAAAAAGCATCTCCATAAAATGCTCAATATGTGATATGTAGACATTTCAAATTTTTATGAAGAAAGTGTCTACATCTAAATTTCATAAAATAGATGTTTCTTTCAATTAATACATTTTTGTACATGCAACTTTCATATTCCTTTTTAGTTTTTAGGAATAGGATAATTTTTCATATGCTTCATCAATTTTCTTTAAATTATAAGCATACAAATTTAAACTATGCATATTAGAGGTTATCAAGGTAAAGAAAATAGAATATTATCACTTATGGATGAGAGATTATAATGTTTGATCACAAGTGTGTTAAATTTGCAAAACACATGCACAATTTTACAATCCTCTTTTCATATGTTCAATTTAAATAATTGGGTCACCGAAAAAATGAGATACAAACATTGGAGATGCATAACCCCAATAAGTTTTGGGCTTTGAAATAAGTGCTCTACAAATTTTCAAAATGAATTTCGAATGTGATTTTTTAATTTGATTTTGTTACTTAAATGCTAGCATGAGAAGATAGAAATGCAAATATGTGAGCCTTGATTATTGATATAACTCATATAAGTAGGTATCCCACAACTATTGAATATTTCAATGTGTTTATAACATATGCACCTATAATATAAGTGTGTATAGTATAATCACACTAGAAATCTCTAATTATAAAAAGTTTCTATGATTTAAACACCTATACTATAGGTGAATAGTCTTAGGGATTCACATTTTTAGACTCATATAGTAGCATCCGTCATGATCGTTAAGAGGGATTTTGATTAAGGGTTGTTAGGGATTTCCTAGTTTTCTAATCAACAAATGCACAATAAATTCTGTAAAGTTCTTCATTTAATTCAATATTCAAAATTTATAACAGAAATTGAAATATTAGATGTAGGATAATAATTACCATTGGAATTGGCATTTTCAATTCTATATAATTCAACTCTTAACAACTTACTATTTGAAATCATTCTATATTCCTATGTACTGACATATATTTTCCAAAAATGTTATACACTTGTAGTTTGCCTAAAAAAATTTTCAAGCATATTATGAATTGCCTTTGAACATTGGTATAGAAAAGAAACACCATTTACGACAATTATTTTATACAAATGTGATTGTATGAAGTGCAACTTCCTAGGTTTTCATACAGCACAAGGCCCTCAAAAGAATTACAATCAATTCAAATGTTAATATCTTGGCAATTTTCATAGTAGAAAATTGGTTAACTTTCCTCCACATCTTCTCAAACTAGTGTAATATAGGATCTTACAATTATATGTGCCTAAATTCATATTTTTTCCTAAAATCTATTACTTGAATTAAAATTAGCAATTGTCAAAACTACCATATTCAAATCACCTAAAGGCTTAAAATTCATTCTTGGAGTGTGTCCATTGAATTGCATTCAAATATTTGCATTAGTTTCACTATAGTATAACTCATTTTTATTGTTCACCCCTTCTGGCTCAAATGCTTTTGGTCTAAATGTTCATTTCTAATACAATGGTGTTTGCCATTTACTAAAAGATATATGTATAACTTCAATTTATAATTTATAATTTTGCAACATTGAAGTAGCATTTTGCTCAAGTGTCTATTAACTACAAATTTTTTGTGCAATTGCAATATTGCATTCTTTTAATCCCTACAAGACTAAAACGGTTTTGACAATGGAGGATTTCAATCAATTCTATCCTTCGATATTTTTGGGCACATAGGTGTTATAATTTTTTTAAATTTTAACTGTACAAAAGTAAAAATGATTATATCTAGCATGTATGGAATTAATTGTAGAACATTTCAATGGTTACATCTTTAGATTATAGCAATTCTTGATGATCAACATCATGGGCCAGAAACGTAGTTTTGGGAGAAAAAAATTTATAAAAAGATGAATATAGATTTTTTAACCCCTTAGAAAAATTTATTTGAAGTCTAAAGAAAATTTAGTATTATCATATTAAATTTTTTGAAAAATTAGAAAGGCCATCACATTTGTACACATTTTCGAACATGAAGACTAGAAAAGTCAAATCAAAGCAAATTGGATATTTGGATCTTACAAAATTCTTTAAAATTTATATGTGGATAAATTTTTGAAATTCAACAAGTAATGTTTATCATCATATTTTTTAGAACATCTCTAGAAAATTTCAAATCATGAAAAAACATTATTTTTGCTTCTTTTTTCTACCACACTACATTCCCGACTACATTTCCTAAATGAATTTTAACTCCTTTTCACATTTAAAATGAGGAAATCAGAAAATGCCAAAAGTATGCAAACTTATTTTTCTACAATATCTTAGTTTACAACATACTGAGATTTGCTTCACCCTTACAAGAAATTGCCATTGAAAACTTTGAAGATGACACATTGTGTCTTCTTAGTCCTTTAGGGATTAAGCATTTGAAATATCATGAAATTTAGGGTTGTCCTCCTCCATAATTGAGCTCTCATAGAACTCAACATTCCTAAGTAAAAGTATGATATTTTTTATCGAGGTTTGAAGGTTCATGATTTCTTGGAAAAAGAGCCAATAGGGCTTGGTGGTGAAGGGGTTGGAAATACCTTTAAAAGTTTCTATGTGCATCAAATGGTAAATCACTTTGGAGTAAGTATTGCTACATTGTAATTTAGATGTTGCTTTTAATGACAATGAAGTGGGATATAATGTGGAACTAGGAGGAATCTCCGAATCTCTCAAATAATACCTGTTACAGTTGGATTAATAACTGTCCACCTTACTCAGGCCAGCTGGTCCTGTAAGGCGACCGCGTGTACAGCAACCGCGCTTAAAAAAATTGAAAACCTGCAAAGGTGCGACCGCGGGTCAGGGCGACCTCGGGTCGGGGGCGACCTCGGGTGCCAGAACTGCCGCCCGCCACCTCCATGCGCGGTCGCCCGTCCGGGGAGGGCGACCGCGCTTGGGGCGACCGCGGGTCATTTTCAACAGTTCCAATTTCCCGCTCACCTTGTCCCGCGGTCGCCCTTCCACGCGCGGTCGCCCTGACTACGCGTGGTCGTCCTTGCAGTCACCGTCGTCCCCATTACCCGCGGTCGCCCTTCACCCGCGGTCGCCTCCCACCCGCGGTCGCCCTGTCCACCCGAAGTCAGGCGCAGTCGCCCTTTACCCATAGTCGCCCTTTACCCGCAGTCGCCCCTGTGGCGACAGCAGGTGCACAGAGTATAAAACTGCAGCTGATACACTGAGGGATTACGTTGCTTCAATGATTAGACTCTAGCCTTGAACCTTCGAAAGAGGCTTCTTGCGGATGTTTTGGTTCATTAAAGGGCAAGAACCTTGCTTTGAGGGGGCTTAAAAACCCTCTCATAGTAGGTAGCATTGTCATAACTTTTTCCTCGTTACTAGATTCTTGGATCGATTTTTTGGGGGTGAAACTCATTGTGGATTCACACCATGGTTGTCCCAGGTGGTGGTCAAGGTCGGCACGATATGCGTAGGGCTACAAAAGATTGGGACCCTTGGCTTGTACCATTGTCGCAACACAGGGTAAGTAAATTCCCCATTATACTCACAAAAATCACTGTAGAGTATAACTAAGTGACTCTAAAGATCGAACCCACGAGATTCTGTGAAGTATCTGGCTTAGTTAAACGATTAAGATAGGATAGCCCTGAAACTCTACAACCCGGTTTCTAGATCTAGAACCGGAAACACCAAAACAACCCGAACACAACAACCCGTTATCCTGTTCAAAACCGGTTTTCTAACAATCTGGCCCGGAACGGATCCGCTCCTTGACTCTTCCGGCTTTCCAGAATTTATCCGTTCCGTCAGACTGCAATGGATCCGCTCCCTAACGGATTCCGCTCCTAGTTTCCTCTCTGAACCAATCCGTTCCGGATTATCTGTCCACATCCGTTTCTCAATCTGGTTTAGCTTTGCCTCTGTTTTACCATCAGAGGGGTCGCCGCTTGATTTTGTGAGCGGTAGGCCCACCGCTCCTTTCGTGACTTATAGTGGCTGAAGACCCACTTTCTACCCGTTAATTCTAAAATTACTTCAGATCCGGTTTGATCCCTCACAACAGTCCAGACAAAGATCCGGATTGTAGGTCACACAGAGATCCCCCGTACGATCTTCTCATACTACAACGACTTTGACACTACTTTCCGTTCCTGGTGAGTCAGGTGGCTACAAGTGTATCCGTCCGTTCCAACGTCAACTAGAACTCTTCCGTTTGCCACAAGGACGGTGAGACCTCTCAGGAGATCGGACACTCAACTGGGTTTCCCACCCAGGAGCTCTAGCACGATTAAGGAATCCCTCCCTCTCGCCTAGCCTAACAACGGCTTTCTCACCCGGAATCTTAAATCCTAGAAGCGCTGAGGCACTAGAATTACACTCCCAACTCTTCTCTACCCGTTCTCATATACCCAGACACGGAAAATAAACACCAAAGGGAGAATGTCGTCTGCAAAACCACTTGCGCCTTCCTAACTCCGCGTCACGCCGCCCTGCCAAACTCGGGAGATACACGCACAAAGCAAGAGAGAATAAAATACACAAAGATAATGCAAAGGAAAAGACTCCCAGTCCACCGCGAGGGGACTGACTTAAATAATCAGCAAAAAGCAAAAAGCGCCATACAAGTCCGCCGCGATTAACGCTCGGCGGATCCGTTCCTACCTACTTCTGAACCGGAACGGATTCCAACCCGCTCCAAGTTCCTAAACCGGACCGGATTTCCTCCTGATCCGTTCCTAAGTTAAAAACTACAAAAACAGGAAAATCCTAATACCTACGTATCCGGCCCTGCTACCCTAGATCCTATAGTCGGGCTTTCCGCCCTGCTGATCTGCTCGAAGACCTCGGTGAGGTTCCGATTCCGTTCCCCGTCTATTGCAACCGAAGCTCCAGTATCCAGACTCACAGGAGACTCCGACAACTGAATTGCCGCCTCCCGGTTACCCGTTGACGCTCGCCCCGACTTCTTGGATTGCAGCGTCCTGTCCTTCCCTGGCCTCTGAGGCAACCCTTCGGAAAGATCCGGTAGAGACAGATCGGAGAGTTTGACCGGAATTTCCGTCAGCCTCCGACTGCAGTCTTCCATCCGGTCGGCTGCCTCCCGAACTTGCACCAGAGTTGCCTCCACCCGATCGGAGAAGTCGATAAGGATCCGAGCTATCCGGCTTCCGGATAGTTTCTTCTCCTTGTGTACCTCCTCGTCAAACAGGCGAGCCCTGATGACTGCCGATCCGGGTTCCCCGAACGTCGCCTTCACGTGCTCCGCCACTTTGACGGTCTCCGCCGCCATCTCCTTGGTAGCGGTCTCGTTCTCCCTGAGGACAAGGAGTTCCGCCTTCAAACCGTCAACTTCATCCTGAAGTTTCCGGTTTTCCGCCTCCAACTTGGCGAGATCCGTGGGGGAGGCGATGCAATTCCCCACTACGCGCGGAAGATCTCTATCCGGTTGGCCATCAACCATAGCCGCGATAGATTCCAGGGTAATCCGTTTGATCTCCCAATCTGCCCGGATGTCACACAGGATCTTCGTCAATCTGTCGAACGGATCCTTAGGGCCCTTCGCCTTCGGTGCCGGTTCGGATGGCCCCGGCTCTGATGGTCCTGGTCTGTCCTCCGTGGCCGGATTCCGTCGGACCGGAGGTGATCCTCTCGTGTTCGGCGGTGTTGATTTATGCCGCTTCACGGGAAGAGCTTCCGGTTCCTCATCTTTGTCCTCCTCTTCCGAGTCGGAATCGGAGGGGGTCTCCTCGTCATCTGTTTCCGACTCTCCGTACTTCAGGACTATCTCTTGAGCGCGCCAAGTCTTTTCCTCCGTATCCGTGAGGAGCTGTAAGCTGTGATAGAGGTGGAAGAGGTAGGGAGAGATCGGGGTCGCCCTGCTCCCTGTGAGGTTCCTCAGTAACCGGCCGACCAGCTCCTGGATGATCCGGCCCCAGTCTACTTTCCGGTCTCCGATCAGAGCACCGAAAATGGTGTTGGCCAGGCCGATCGTGATCCGGGTTGGTTTCTCCGGATGAAGGACCGGAAGCAGAAACTTCAACAGGCGTCTATGCTTGTCTTCGTTGTAGTCTATGATCCAGTATCCGTCCTTCAGGTGAGGGGTGCCACTAAACTTGTTTTGGAGGAAGTCTACCTTCCTCCCGGCCGGTCCGTGCCCCTGGTGCCTGAATCCGTACACGGCCCTCCAGTGCTCTTCCGTCCATTTGTGCGCTACTCCCCGCTCCGTGTTGTCGAACTGATTCGACACTTTCCCCATCAGTTCCTTCACCATCTTCTCCTCCTTGAACCCCCAGGGTATCTCTGCTAACCCTAGGCAACCCATGGTGGTCAGGTCCTCCATCAGATTGCCTCTCTCCGGCTCTGTAGAAGGGATGAGCGGAACTACTTTCTTCAGGCGTACTCCTAGGGGTGGGGGTGTGGTGGACTCGTTCCTCTTCCGGCGTAGCTGCGGCATGGCAACTATCCGGAAACACTACCTCACTTCTCTCCTAGCCGCACGTCCCGTTCCTCACACACACTCACAACACAAACACAAAGGCAATCCGCCCGTAATAACCACCTGCACAGAACATACACAGTCCTCCCGCGCACACCAGTGCTTCAGCGCACAGTCTGAAACCCGCACCGCTGACAACTGCCCGCTCTGACTAACACCAGTCGCAAACACTGACAACCGCGCCACAGAAAGTCGCGCCACCAAACACGCGCAAAAAGACAAACTCACAGAAAAGGCGAAAAAAACGCTGAGGGTTAAAAAACACACAACGAGGCGCCTGAGAGCAAATGGGCCAACTGAAAATGTCAGGCCTTATATAGTTTCCCGAAATGGATCCGGTCTTCCGGTCCTGCTCATCCGTTCCCGTTCATATCCGATCGGTCCAAGTCCGGAAAAGGCCCGGTCCGGATCAAGAACTGAATCCGGATGGAATCCGTTCCTCCCCTGAAAGGGTCCGGAATCCTTTCCGATCCGGACTTCCGTTATCATAGACCGGATTTATTCCGTGACTGGTCACTACAAAATTATCCAGTACTATTGCAGGATTTTACCCGTTCCATGAGAAATTCCGGTTGCTAAGTTCCTGACTTCCGTTCCCAAAACCTACTTAAAGGAAAAAAATCAAAAATATGCCTTGCCACAACCATGCGTTCCAAATGATCAATCATCCTATCCTCGGAAATGTATGTTTTGCGGGTAGAGCAAAGTCTTTGTGCGGAAAAGGGCATTTAGTCACTTTGGATATGGTGGCTCAGCAACAGCAGACCGTTGTCCAAAAATCCCTAGAAGTGCACGTGAAAAGTTTAGGACTTGCAACGGAGTGGTTCCAAAAGCCATGAGCTTTGAAGAATTGTTTGAAACACCATTTGTGGGCAATGAGGCCATTGGTGCGGCACAATCCCTCATTCAAGAGGTAGAGGGTGATGAGGTGGGTGGTTCTTCAAATCCAACGGGTCCAACCGGCCCGACAAACCCTACCCCAGATTCAGTGGATTCTACTCCAAGTACGGTTGACAGAACAGGAAGCCGCCCTGTGGTTTCTCGTCAAAGAAGTATGGATGAAGCATTACAAATAGGCTTGAGACAAAAGTTGGATGCGACGTGGGCTTCATTTTTTTATGAAGCCAATATTGCATTCAACGTCACGCGACACCCTGCATTTATAAATGCAGTGAAGGAAACTGCACCAGCTGGAATTTTATATCGTCCACCAGCATTCAACGCATTGCGAACCAGAATGATTGATGTGAAGAAAGAAGTTGTCCAAAAAATGGTCAATGACCGGACAAAGAACTCTATTGCGCAATATGGAGCAACTATTTGTTCAGATGGGTGGTCAGATACCAATAGGCGACCGTTGATGAACGTGATGCTCGTTTGTCCAGTAGGGGATGTGTTTTTGGGATCAAAGGACAGTACGGGAGCAAAGAAGGACATTGCCTACACGACAGCTTTAATGTCGAAGTACATAGACAAGGCCGGTCCTTCAAATATTGTACAATTGTGTACAAACAATGCTTCAGTAATGATTGGAACTATGTCATGTTTGTTACTGAAATATCCCCACATGTACAAACAAGGGTGTGCGGTTCACATCTTGGATTTGCTTTTGGAAGATTGGGGAAAGTCTCAAACGATGAAGGATTTGGTAAGCGAGTGTAGGACAATGGTGAAGCATATCAGGAAATACCATTTCACTATGGCTTTGTTTCGGAAACATTCTCCAAACAAAATGCTTAGGCTGCCTACTTTGACACAGTTTGCCACCAATTTCCTTATGGTAGACCGTCTGCTCGATTGCAAACAAGCTTTGCAAACCGTGGTTGCAGATGACGCTTACATGATATTCGAGTTCAGTTTGCAGAATCGGACTAATGGAGGTACCATTAGGCGCAAAGTAATGGATGTTCGGCTAAACATTCATTCTGAAAGGTTTTGGTCAAAATGCAAGAATTTCGTGTTTATGATAGAGCCAGTACTCATTGCTCTACGACACTTTGATGGCAAAAAACCAGCAATGCCAAAAGCTTGGATGATAATGTTCGAGTTGAAGAAACACGTGTATGCTCTCAGGGATCCTCCATTTCTTTTAGACCCTGTGGTTGCAACGCGTTACGAGAAGAAATTTGAAGCTCGTTGGAAGTTAATGCGAATGGACCTCCACTGTGCAGGAGCACTTTTGAATCCATTTTTGGCAGGAGTAGAAGAAATTCAAAACGATGGGGCGGCCAAAGCAGCTTTGAATCGAGTCATACGAAAACTAGCTCCATCATTAGGAGTTTCAGTGGTCGTGGCAATGCAAGAGCTTGTCCAATTTGAAGAGAAGACAAGGCCATTTGATCCCCGAGAAGAGGTTCTCGACATCACAGAGACCAATTTAGAACCCCATCAATGGTGGAATCATGTAGGCGGCGATGCTCTTCCGAAGATTGCAAAGAGAATTCTAGGGTTGACTTGTTCAGCATCTTCATGTGAACGAAACTGGAACATGTATTCATTCGTGCACAGTAAAACGCGAAATCGTTTGACCACAAAGAAGGCTCAAGATTTGGTGTACATTTATGCTAACTGCCACTTGGAACGTCAAAAGCGTGGGTACAATGCTGCTCAATTTTATGAAAGGGTCCTCGTGGATGGAGACACTGATGAAGAGAGGGACGAGCCTATGCCTTCAGGATCGGAGGACGAGGGTTATTTTGATTTTATCGAAGATAATTTAGTCCGAAGAGAAGAAGAAGATCTCTTGCGCGATCACAATGAATGGGCAGATATGGTCCCACCTCCACTAAGTCCACCGCGATATCGATATGGAAACACATTTGCAAGTGGCAATGATGCGGAAGGTGTTGCTGAGGAAGAACTTTTTCATTCTCCAGAGCGGAACCCTGATGATGCGTGGGTCGGAAATTGGGGCACAGTTTCACCACGAACTACGACAAGAACACCTTCTGACAACAACGAACAAGCAGATAATCAAATGCCTGCCTCAGATGTTCAAGAAACATCTCCAGTACCAACATCTCCAGTACCAACACGTATTCCTTCAAGCAGAGCAATGAATATTGGAAACATTGCACCAATCAATGCGGGAATTGAAGCAGAAGAAGAGGTGGATCACATTGAAGAGGTTGTAGAAGAAGTAACTCCTATTTCGGTAGCAATGAATTCACCGACCATACAAACAACGGAGGCAGCTGAGTATGATTCAGATGCGCCACTGAATACCATCCTCAACCGTAGTCGGAATGTTTCCTTGACTCGAGGTGGACATACAGGGCAGACTATAGTCAGAAGGTCAGTCACAACTCCTTCTATAAGGGGCCGTGCGCCCAGAGGTGAAGATACAAGCCAAGGTAGAGTCAGAAGATCAGCCCCTAGTTCATCGACAAGGGCGCCTTTGGATGGAGGTCCACTATCCAGCATCTATGAAGAAGTCCCCGAGTCCGCTCCACAAGCCACCCAACCAACCCCAGTGTCTGAGCCAAGAGAAATATCGTTGGAAGAACGACTACGCAATAGCAACAATAGAAACAAAAGTAAAAAAAGGCGCATTAGAAGAGTAGATGAAAGGACACTCAGACATCCGAAGCGTGCAAATCAAGTTGTGGAACCTTGTAGGCTTGGGGTAGGGTGCTCCACGCAAGCGGTCCAGCAATCAAGCCAATCAATAGCGGTTCAAGCAGGTCCTGAATCTGTAGTTGATGGAATTATTGATGCAACGCGTCCCACAAAACGACTAGTCCAGACTGCGATTCCTGGTGGTCAAGACATAGTTGTGCGGAATTTGACCTCAGAGGTGGAAAGAGAAATACGACTAGAACCAATAGCAAGAGAAGAGGACGAGAATGACAGCTCAAGCCACGATAGCGACACAGATGCTGGTTACGCATCGCGCGAAGATACGGACCCTGATGCTGACGAAGTGTAGAACGATTCAGATTTTTGTTTGTAACTAGATATTAGTCCAATTATTTGGAAGGTAAATTAGTCCCACTATATCTTCCAAAAATGTTTTTTTGAAAAGATTTCTAGCGGAAGTTTATAGCCTAGTAGTTTAGTACCTTACATATTGATATGTTGTAGCACCTTACTAGGCATTTTCATCGTATTTCGACATATTAACTTTGGGGTTATTTTATTATTTTCTAGCCTTTGGTTTAGTTGGTTAACCTCACAAGATTTTTAACTAAGTATATTTCTACCGAAATTGCTCCAAAATTGCGTTTTGTAATACAAGTGCAATGTTTTTGAAATTTTTGTTGTGACATATGAAATGGTGAGATATTCTTGTGGGATGGTTTCAGAAGATGTGGAGAAAATCTTCACCGTGTACATTGCAAGATATTAACATTTGTACTAGCAAAACCCCTTTTTTTTCCGGCAATTGGCCAATTGCCCTTCACAAGGTAACATTAGTATAAAAAACACTCAAAATTGATGGTTATTCTTTAAATTCATATTAGAATCAAAGTGGTATGTATGCTCTACATTCTATAAATTTCTAATCATTTGGAATTTTTCAACATATGGGAGAAAAAACATTAAGTTAGAAACCAACAAAAAAATAGAAAATGCTTGAAAATACTAAGTTGTCAACAAATTATTTATAAAAATGACAAATGCCAATTACTTTGGTTAAAGTATTGTAAAAAACAATCTTCATCCAATGTTTCACTATTTTTTCAAAAATATAAAAAATTGAATGAAATAAAGAATTTCAAACTTTTTTGGTAGAGTAGAGATTCTATAAGTACCCATTGACTACCCCAAACTAAAATTCCTCATAACTTTTGACTCATTTATTGAAATGGAATGATTCAAAGGTTTACACATAGATAAAAATCTAATAAAGATATTTCAAATTTTTATTTCTTAATGTCGCAATTTCTAAAGAAGTTTTTTTTTGTGTCCCGGGCTACGCACAATTTTAAAGGAAACAACATGTCATGTCCTAACTTTTTGATCGTGTAGTCAAAAGGGATTATATTGTTGGTCCTTTTCCCCTAAATTGCGAGCACATGTTGTGTCAAAATTTCAAAGGAAAGAAAATCAAATTCAATAGGTAGTGAGATCCCTAGAAATGCAATTCAGGGCTTTACAGGTTAATGATTGTGTCAATTCAATGAAATGCACCACAAACACAAAGGTCCTTTAGAGGCACACCCTCACACCCCTACAAGAAAAAATTCAAAATGTATAATATATTGTTGTTATTTAAAATGAAAACTACAATGAAGTGTAGACCTATAGTAATAATCAAGGGATTGCAGTTTAAAAGGTCACAATGCTATAAATAAACTTTGAAAATGGTAGTTATATTTTAAAACCATTCTATAAGGCAAGCTCGGTATATGCTTCAAACAAAATTAAAGTCTATTGGAATTGTACGTTATATAGGAAAAAGATTGTAGAGTACATTTTGAGAAGCCATAAATTGACCGGGGTTATGCTTGTAAAGCCCTTTCATCCCGTTTTTTTTAATCATAAACTTTTTAGATTAGACTTGTAAACGGAGGGTTGAATGACTTCAAATCTCTTTGGCAATTTCAACACTATAGTGATTAAACATTATAATCTTTCAATCCATAAGTGATATAGTCATGTTTTGTTTTCCTAAATGATCTCTGACATGTCTAGTTTGAATTAGAATGGTTACATTTTAAATTTTCTTTCTTAAAGGTCATCATAAAGTTATTTTTTTCTTCACTTTAGAATAAATTCCTAGAAACTCCCCCAAAGGCCTTGAGCATTTAGGGGTAAAAAACACCCGCGATCGCCATCAAAGACAGAGGCGTGGTCGCCCTGCACCAGAAGTCGCCCTTCTCTTGTACCCAAGGTCGCCCTATACCCGAAGTCGCCCTTCCCTTGCACCCGCGGTCGCGAAAGAGCCGCAGTCGCCCTGGATTTTTAACCCGCGGTCGCCTACCTGCAGTCGCCTTGAAAATCGGATGTGCGGTCGCCCTTACCAGAGACACGGTCGCCCCATTGAACAATCTAGTTCTAGTTTTTTTCAACACCCCGTCCCGTATTTGGATACATATAATTTGAACAATCTCACCATTGAGGTTATTGTCTTTGAATCCCATGTTAGAGCTATTAATGATTTAGTTTTTCTTTCAATCTTGGACTTACTTGTACTTAACAATTTTTTGAATAATGAAAATCAAGCCTATTTTTCGTGAAATTTTCGTCTTAGACTTTCAACTCCCATCCAAGTTCTTCAAATTCCTTCAAAATTTTTAATTCAAGGTCCATACTCCGTACTCCATAGTTCCAAAAAATTCCACGAATAGCGATCAAAGTCATCTGATATTTTTGCCACTTTTTCCTAGATAAGTAAAGTACAAGATCCTAAGGTTAGATCCGAAGAAAAGTATTTTCTTGGTTTTCTTATAGTGAACGCAGCAGAAATGACAGTTCTGAGTGGTTTGTAACAAAAAAATGGCCTTGGTCCTTTAAGGGTTAACAATAAAGGGAGAGATTTATATTTTATAACCATGTTTTATTGCAAGACATTCTCAACTCTCAAGTTATAACTTGTAAGGGCCTAATATAACAATTTCTAAACAAATTAGATAAATGTATCACCATACTTTCTACAATTCTACAGTTGGAAGATGGTGACATTCATGGTTGCATTAGAGGATGAGTGAAATTTGAAAATGATGCAATTATACTTGAAAAAAGATTTCAAAATGTGAAAAATTATAGAATCCTTCATTTCAATGTAAGTGAATGTAAATATGAAGGAGTGTACTTCAAATGATTTTACCCCTTACTGCCTTACTGGTTTGCATTTAGAAATATATAAAGAGTATATGTTTTCTCTATTAAAGTAGGGTGCATACATTTTTTAAATTAATAATGTGTTGGATCCTTGAATCATTCATCAATTTATTTTCACTATTTATTATTTTATATGACACCCATATTCCCATAATGCCAAAATGATGAAGAAGCTAGGGTTTAGGTTCTAGGGTTTAAGGTTTAGGGTTTGGGCTTGTCTACACTCTACAAAAGTGGACGTCGATGCTATTCGGATAGGGTGTAGGGTTGAGGACTTACTTTCTTTAAAAATTTTAATGTGCAGAATGAAACTCAATTTCACACATACATTGAACATTGGATGCTTTTTCCAACCCTTCCCATTTTTACCCCTAAAAGCCTGCACTTTTTTTTTGGGATGTATAGAAATTTTGGGTAGGTACCTACTACTTACGAGCGGGGATATCCAGATTTGAGGCTAAAATTTGAATGGAATTGAGTCAATTGACCAATGTGGGGGCGAGGAAGATCTGTCATATGCACCAAATTTTCATGGCATTTGAAAATACCAGTCAGAAGTTATAGCCTAATATGTTACTTTTTTTTTGTAACAGGGCATTTCATGCAAATCAGAGAAAATCACTTATTTCATAAACAAGAATTCCACAAATTCATTTTCTAGAGTTATGGATACGCGTGAAGTTTTGAATCATTCCATTTTGATGAATGAGTCAAAAGTGATGTGGATTTTCTGTTTCCGGGTAATTTTGGATTTCCTACTCTAAAATAAACTTTGAAATCCTTTATCTTACCCAACTTCCAATATTTTTGGACGAAAATAAAATCGTAGGATGTAGATACATTATTACAACATTTCAAATTTGCGACCATTGGAAATTTGGGATTGGGAATTTTCAATTCCATATTTCAACTGTAAATAATGTAGTGCGTTTTATCATTCTCTACTACTACGTATTTACTAATTTTTTCCTATACGTTGTACTATTCCAAATGATTTGAAAATTTTTAAGCATGTGCCCAACTTCTGTAGGAAAACAAATCCAAAGAAGCACGACCATTTAGGTCATTTTTTCATAGAAATGTGAGCTTGGGAAGTGCAGCTGCCTTGCTTTTCGGCTTTCGCAGGGTAAAAAAAATGATTTCAGTTAATTTGAATGCTTATATCTTGTAATCCACTCGGTGGAAATGTTTGAAATTTTTACCACATGATTTTGATGCTATATAATACAATATCCTACGATCAGATATGTCAAAAAAAGTTTTTTTCCAAAGATTTTGGTACTTGTACTAGAAATGGCAGTTTTGGTTTTTTGGAGGCAATTGGAGCGCTTTTGGTGAAAGTATATTGACGGTCCTTTAAGGGTTCAAGCTTTAAATATGACTTCTGGAGAATCCAATGTTCACTTTGGACTTGTGGAATCCAATGTCAACTTTTCACTTCTGGAATCCAATGTTCAGTTTGGACTTGAAATCTGAGCGGTCGACAGGGCGGACGCCTTTGTCGGACGCCCAGTTGGTCCTCAAGGCGGACGGGCAGGGCCAAAGGACGGACGGGGGGCGGTCGGCAGAGCGGACGTCCATCGGACGGGCGGATGGCCGGCGGGGCGGTCGGACGACAGGTCCGCCGGACGAGCCTATCGTCGGACGACCCGAGGCGGACGCCAGAGGTCCGGGCGGATACCCCGTCCGACGACGGTCCGCACTGGCCGTCCCCCGGTCCGGTGCCGGACCTGTCTAGGTCTGGCGGCGGACGGGTATATGGTCGGACGGCTGTGAGCGCTCCTAACTCCACCCTCGAGCTAAAAGTTTTTCACACGGGTCCTGTGTCTAATTGAGTTTTCTTTCTAATTGGGTAAAAAAGAAAGCCTTCCAAGTAATGAACTCTTTTAGTCACGTCTTTTAAGTGTTTTAATCTAGTTTCGTGGTTGTAATTTTATCTTGTTCTACTCTAAAGTTCACCCAATCAATCCTACTCTATTCTAGTCTATCAACTATTATTGTGTCTAAATTTAATTCCAAGCATTTGGTAAAAAGAAACTTAACAGTAAAACAATGAGAATGAAAATTAAATGTGAGCGGTTTACTTCCTCTGCGTAAATCTCCATGGTCCCGTCGTCAAACATCATCATATGCAAATATTCTCCTACAACCTCACCATCGAACTCATCCCGATTCTCCATCTAATCCATGATAATTCTCACGTTGTTGGTCAATTAATTTTGTCCTGTTTTTAAATGAAACTAAAAGTTATGTAGCGTTAATTTAATTGTGTAATTCCTTTTAATTCCTAAATTCCTGGTAATTAGGAATTACTGCAATTTAACTAGTCTACCTAAATTGTTAAGGTTCAAAAGAAATCAATGGAAATCTAATAATTCATTATTCGTTGTTTCTAGTTTTTCTTTAATTCTAAAATTAATGTGATAAAAATCCCGATTGAATTAAAATGATTTGGGTGGAAATTCCCTTTCAAATCTTTTCAAATCCAATTGTTTTTCGAAATTGTTTTAATTCTAACGAAATTGGTTGTCAATTTGTTTGTTTCCTTTTTGGCTTATTAGAATATTTTAATCGAAAAACTATCATCAAATCTTTTCAAATCTAATTAATTTTGAATTTGCATTAGTTTGTAAGGAAATTAGTTGTCAATTTGTTTGTTTCCTTTTTGGCTTATTAGGCCTAATAAAACAAAACCAACAAAATCCAAACCTTCTAAGAATCTAATTAATGACTAACTACCAAAGAACAAAGAACATTCCTAAAGAACAAGAATCAACTCAATAGTAAGATTCCTAAGAAATTAGTTTTTAAAGCAAACAAAGGTCAAAGCAAGGGAATAAGAACCAAATTCAATAGTGATTATTCTCCAACAATTAGTTTTTTAATGAATCTTGAGGTTCCGGTGCCTTAATCTCCTAATCCCCCCTTCTTTCTTTCATTCTTGTTTTTGTAATGAGTTGCAAAGTTTGGAGAGAGAGAGTTGGCTATGGCGGCGGAATGTTGCGGAGAATTTAGTGACCAAGTTTTTGAAATCCCAAATGTTAGATTTTTAGTGAAAATAAAAAATTATGGGGTTGTGGCTTCCACTGCCAACCCAAAGATTTTCAAAGAAAATCAAATTTTTGTGATCAAAATGTGACTTGGTAGCCTGGACTCACCGAGTCAGTTTAGTCACTGGACCTCAGCTCAGTCGTTGGCCTCCCGCTCAGTCGCTGGACCTCAGCTCAATCACTGGCCTCAACTCAGTCGCTGGCCCTCCCGCCCCGTTGCTAGGCCTCCCCGCCCCCGCGCCACGTGTCCCGGCGTGGGTGGCCGGACCCCCCCTCCCCCGCGGCCACGCTGGCCCTCCGCCGCGTGTCCCGGCGTGAGTGGCTGGCTGGGGGGCTCTCCCGCACCAGGGTCTGCCGCACCAGGGTCTGGGTCGCACCAGGGTCTGGGTGTTCTAATAACCTCTTTGGTCTTCTAATACTAATCACCTTGTTTCCAAGGTTGACTAATTGTTAAGCAATGAGAGCTGAGGTGTAATTGGATGAACTAACGGTTCCCAAACTTCAATTACATCCAAAGTTTGACCCTTTGTTCCATTGAATTCGAGGGATTCTTTTGATGTATTATAAGATGAAGATTAGTTGGGTTTTATTGTTCCCAAGTTCAAAGCTTCGCCGGTGAACCCACTTTCTTGCCAATGGGTTTGGCTATGATTTGTTCCTCTAATATTTTAGGAATTTTAATCGCAAAAGGAGGTACACATGATAGTGTTTAAACCGAACTTTCACTTTAAATTCTTAAAATTTCTTAGTATTTTGGGATTTTGCAACCAAAGGAGGTACACATGACAGTGTTTAAACCGAACTTTGGCGCTTAATGCTCAAAATTTCCGTGAATGAGTGGCAAAGGAAGAGTTGAGGCTTGACCTCTAGAGAATATGAGAAAGAAATGACAAATGAAGGGGCCCTAAGCCTTCAAATCTTGAAAACTAAACACAAAACAAGACTTGGCCAAAATACTTGGTCCAAGCGGTGCTCCGACCACGCCGGTAGCACTTGAAGAATAACAAAGTGTCGGTGCGAGAAATAAGGGTACTGGCAACCTCGAGGGGGGCCCTTATATACCCGTGGCCGGGCCCCTCTCGGTAATTGCCGGTGAAAACACTTTGTTACTTTCTATCCTAAACTATCCTAATGTAATTCCAAAATATTAGTTGTTTAATGGTGGAAATTTCTAAAAACATCCCCATTTGGTCAAGGAAATCTTGGCCAAATCAAATCCAAGATCTTAACCCAAAATATTTTGGAATTAACCCTAATCTACGTAGATATTTTGCAAATTAATCCAAAGTCATTTCGAAAATTGTCTTTCTTTAGCCCAAAGATGGATTTTTACGCAAGAAAGAGATCTTGACCAAATCCAATCTTTGATTTTCCAAGAGATATTTCCAAAATCACTTCTAATTAACCGCAATTAACGATTAAAAAGTCAAACTAAGAGCTGACCCTCTCTATCTTTTAGGGAACAACTCGAAACGGAAAACTGTCTGCGCCATTGTCTTCAGAAGACCCCAATTAGCCTAAAGGACCCCTTACCCCTCACTCCTAGGCCATTTGCACGCCCAAATCGGAATTACGGTAACTTCAATTAAAAGTCAAAAATCTAACTTCTAGGATTTGCGCAAATTGATAAATCTGTCAGGCCAGGGTTGTTAGGAATGTCCGTGAGAGTAAGGAGTGACTCCTTATTTGTGACAATCGGACATCATTCGCTCCTGATACGCCGGTCAACCCGCCGCCAACTTGTAACTTCTAGTGAAATTCGATGTCGATGCCGGTTTTGGTAGTTAGGAATGTCGGAATGTCTTCAAACTTGACCGGGCGCTTATTAAGCACACAAAAACCTATCCTAATTTTTAGTGAGATTTTACCGCATCATATGTAATTTCTATGATTTTACGAACATTTCTATGTGCGGTTGACTTCCCATGGAGTCAACGTGGGATTTCGGAAAAATCCGAAATAAATTGGGTAACATCTAGGGCACTCCTAGACTCTTGGTGTAAGTCCCACGCAACCTTGCACCTTTCTAATTTTAGCAATTCGGAATTACTTTGCCCAATTGGATAATTTAATTCCCGATGCCCGGGAATCTTGGACAATTGTTTGATTCTTGTTCGCTCCTGGCATGCTCCTACCTTTGGAACACCTCTCTGTAGTCTTCAATTTCCAATCCTCCATCTTTTGTATTGTGAAGTTCGAATTCTCCAAATCCGTTGTATTGGTTTTACCTTTAAATCCAATTTGTTTCAAAATTGAAATTAAGCCTTGGTAACTCTCCCACGCTCGTAGCAGACTCTTTTGGCTTAGTCAGTATGTCGTGTGCATCCTTAAAAGGTTGACTTTGCACAGACAATCGCTAGGACTGACTAACTCTCTATTCCTTATTTCTCTCGGAATTACTAAATCTTTATATAAACTTGCTTTGGAGACTTAGAATGATTCAAATTTCTAGCATTAGGAATTTTCCACCATCTAAGTTGGTTTTCCACCATTTTGGCATAGACTGATACCAAAACTCCTTCAACAGTCTTTTTATGTCTTTTTCTTGAATATTTTGACTCATTTTTGCTATTTAATCGCGAAAAATGGACCCAGAGTCCTGAGTGCCATCTCGAGGGCTCACAACGGCCCCTTCATTTTCCCTCACTTCTTCTCTCCTCACAAAGTGCCCCAAGTTGGATGTGTTGCTTATTGCCACGTGTGAGTGCGTGGTACTAGTTGCTCCTACTTGGCGGAGAGAAGGGGTCATTACTTTTTCACGTCGAAGCTTTGACTGATTGTATTACGAAGACACGTTTCATACCCTCCGGTTCACAGAATTTTGATTTGCAAGGGCTTGTAAATTCGGATTCTCTATCATGGCTACAGACAGCGGTGCAGGTACTGATGGGATGAATTCAGGAGGTGACCAGAAAAAGCGAAATAAAGTGAAGGGGACTACACATGGACTACACTATGAAATTTTGGATGATCCGAACATCATAGCAGAGAGCGGTTGGGAAAATGAGACCGCAGATTATTGGACCTCCAAACTATGTAAGCAGTACGTTAAAATGTACCACAACAACAAGTTGTGGCCTCGAGATGCACACGCACGCCAGACTGCGGATTTCAACTGTAAACTACACAGTTGCATTGACCCGCACTTTGTCCATCGAGCGACAGAGGTGTGGGGGCCATGTTTGGCCCTAAACCAATGTCTAAAGGGTACATCAACTACAGCTTGGCGTCCATGGTGTATGCAGAATTGAGATTGAAATGCAAGGTGGATTGGAGCACGTTCCAAACAACAAAGAAGAATCCTCTACTACTGCAGCAAAATCAAAAGGATATTCCTGATTCCTGGCTGCAGATGGCGCAGAGGGTACAACCAATCTTACAAAATCCAGCAACGCCTACAATGATGGCCTCAGCAAGCGCATGTGCGAAATCGCAGTTGGATTCGAGGGAGACGACATCGAAAGTTATGAATGATTCTGCGGTTCATGTGAATGACCAAAACAAATCTCCCAACCGGAAAGAGTTCGTCAACAAAAATGGTGGCCCATCTTCTCCGAAGACGGACCCCACGGACGAAGAGGTTGTAGAGGCCAATGTCACAATTGGACATTATGTAGACAACGGTGTTTTAGATAGTTTGGGATATGCAGCTCCAAATCCACAGTTGCCAACATCGGAGAGCCCATTGTGTACTCCAATCACTCAAGAGGACCTGTCAAGAACGAATGTGCAACAACCCAATGCTGCAAAGACGAATGTGACAGTGGATACATATGAGTTTATAAAAAAGTATCCACATTTGTCAAGTTTAGACTCGACTAGCTTCAAGAATCTTGTTGCAATGCCACAGATTCCGCATTTGGAAGGCTTGCTTGACCTTAGTATGAAGTGGAAGACAGTTGAAGAACGTTTGTTTCCATTTGAGCAACGAACTCAGCAGAACGAGCCGGAAAGCAGTACTCCACCGAAGAAAGTATATAAACCCGCTGACTTTCCACATGCCACTCTGGCATTGACAAGAATTGCCACATGGATAGATGAATTGGCTCCAAGGGTTGGTGCGTTTGCCGATGAATTAGCGTCCCTAGCTCCTACACTATTGAGCGGTGCGACGGCTTTCCTGCACTTCACCGATCAAATGTTACCAATTCTCACGTCCGCGATTCATTGTGAAGAAAGTCACGTTGAATTGAGGGAAGAACTAAAAGAAAGTGCAAGAGAAATTATAATGTTGAAGACTGAGCTCAACAAGGAACGACAAATACCCAAAGACAAGGAAAAGATTCAAAGGATAGTTGAATCATTGAAATGTATTGAACCAAGTCAAGGGACTCAAGGTAGCAATCAACTCTCTCTTCCAATGGACAAGGGCAAAGCTCATGTTGAGCTAGACCAACAAACTTTGCCGATTGGCCATAAAAGTTGGCTTGACTTGCAAAAAGAATTGGACCAGTCCAATGCCGAAAAAGCCCTTCCTCAGTCTAAGTTGGATCAAATGATACGAGTGCAGGCAATGGATGAATATTTGCCTAGGAGCGGATCGGAGTCTCGTTGGTTGGGATGGGTACAAAAACTTCAAGACCCACCCTTATTAGCAGCTCGAGAAATGAACAAGCTTCGTACGATTGCATTGAAGGGTAACGATGAATGCAATGCCGTCAAGAAACATTTGAAAAAGTTCGAGAGCGAGGTGGATCGCCATCCAATTGAGAGTGCTTCAATCACATGTTGGGGAAACACAGATGCTATGATGGAGCACTTGAACCACACAAAGAAAACGAAGGGTGGAAATATCAATTGGGCCTTGGAAGTAGAGGAAGGATGGGTCCCTTACCAAACGCTTTTAGCACACATCACCCATAGTCGCCCTGCCTCGCTTTCCACGTCAGCGTGGACAGCCTGCCACGTAGGCAAAAACTTCTTACTTCGTGGTAAAAAAATTTACCCTTGCGCGACGGGACGGGGTAGCGACAGGTTGTCTTATACGACACGCGACATTGGACATCCAACACGACGCCCAAACCCAAAAATATGTCTAACAGAACAACCCTGCACGATATTCGGCAGCTTCTTCCAACTTTGACAACAACA
Source organism: Thuidium tamariscinum (assembly GCA_947034885.2). NCBI lineage: Eukaryota > Viridiplantae > Streptophyta > Bryopsida > Hypnales > Thuidiaceae > Thuidium > Thuidium tamariscinum. The sequence goes on along the minus strand of OX344750.2, from coordinate 8,496,928 downwards.
AGGCCCGACCTATCAAACCGTGGTCGTATGCCGCATATTGTTCCTTGAATTCTTCTGAATCCTCCACGGCAACCCATTCTCCACCTTCCGTTTTCTCCACGTGCTTCTCTGGAAACCAGAAGAACTTATTACGTTGCACGCTCCAATGCCCCCCCATGTTGCGACAAAACAATTCACGACCCTCATCATCGTCAATTGAACGGGCACGTATTTCCACCTCGTTCGTTTGGGTCATCCAATTGAAAGCATCCACTAGACCATCAACTTCATCGTACAATGCATGCTTCTGTTCTGTTGGGTTCCATTGTAGAGGTTTTCCCCAATGCTTATAATTCACAAATTCGTATGGCCCTTGGTCGAATGGAAGGGTCCACCTGTTGTATTCCTCGCCAGGGGGCATAACATCCAAGAGTCCAAACAATTCATAAAACCTAGGACTCAAAGGAGAACGACATTCGGCACAAACCGAGCTAAACATTGATGCTTGAATGATGCACCGCACGTGAAAAGTGTGGCCACAATGGCCCAAGGTTATGGCTCCTTCAGGTCCAAAAGCGTATTGGCAAACTGTACAAATACCATCCAACATTTTATGACCTACATCAAAATTATGTATAACACGCTTCTCCTTGTTGTGATATGCAGGATTAGGGTAAGAAGCCTAAAAAGGCCCTGTCTAGGCTAGGAAGTCCTCATAGGGGGATCTAGGAGGATTCCCCCACTCCCTATAGCATCGAAGAGAATACGGATAGAATACTAACCTTGAAATGCAGGTACCGGGCGATTTCCTAATTCTAGGAGCACACAGTGGGGATGCAGATTTGCACCCAAGTGGGGGGATCCCATGGGTGGTCCCCTCTAAAGTTTGGGAATTTTCCGACATTGTTTGGATATTTTCCCAGACGGTCAACCGCGGTGGACTTTAGGTGGGAATTCGAAAGAATATCCCAAAGTGCGGTAAAATCCCACTAAAAATCCGGCGAGGCGGTCTCACACCAACGGAGCGCTTCCCCAAGTTTCAAGACAAAACGATAGTCAGAAGATCCCGAATCGGCGACATTCCTCCCCAACTGACAAATTAAATGGCGAAAGCGGCGGTTGACCGGCGTACCGGGGCCATACGACATCGGAACGGAGCCTATTTTGGGTCTATTCCTACCCCCTTCCATCTACTTGGGAGATTAGTGAAGGTTTGGGGTCCAAAATTGCTAAACTCCAAAAGTTGGGAATTTAATCCAACTTGGATCCCAGCTTACGCTAAGATTCCTCGAGAATTTGGGCATAGTTTAAGGAAAAAGTATATCCCTTAGGATAATTATGGCCTTCCGGAGCCAATGGCGCAATCCATTTGCCATTTGGAGCTAAACTCCAAAAGTTAGCCTTTTGGGGACAATACATGGAGAAGAAATGGGGGTTTTAGGCCTCCAATGCATTTTGGGGGAGTTTGGGCCCCATTAGCCGTGGGGAACGTGTAGGGAACGTGTGGGGAACTTCGGGCACATGTGGGAGCAAGTACCACCTCAAAAAGTTAGTGGAGGTGGCTCATGTGCTTTGGTGTAAATAATTTCAAATTAAGTAGGTAGGAACACATGGGAACTTCTCCCATGTGAGAACTTGTAGATTTTGGGGAAGGTAAATTTGACGGTTTTGCAAGTTCTTGTGAGGTTAGGTAAGATTTGAATTTCCCAATTCAAATTGTGTAGATTTTAGGTGGATAATTAGATTTGGGAGGGGTAAACATGTACGGACCTCCTAATTTCTCTCATCTAGTTATTCTTAGTAGATTAAGGGGGGGTGTTGCTCCCTTTTGGGTATAAAAGGGGCGACATTCTCCTCTCATTCTCTCTCTCTCTCAACTCCTACCCATTTAAGGGAGGAGGACTATTGGGCCCGGGTTATGCCGGATTTCCTTTGGCTTTTGATGCTAAGGGAGCCTTTGATGGTCTTTTGGGGGTTTTACACCCTTTGGTAAGTATTGTTTGCACTTGGGGACTTGAGACCCCTCCAAATTGTTGAAACTTATTGCAATCCAAGCTTGGTTTACTCATTGTGTTGTGTTACTATTGAAAGTTGTTGTGGGAGAGACTAGTAAGGAACCGAGGGGTGACTTGGGAGGTGACTTAGAGAGTATGCTTGCAATTTGTGCCTACCTCCTTCCCCCTTCTTCTTGTATGTAATGCTAAGCTAGTCCCATGAGGGACGGCGGAGCTTTGACCCTCCTCTAAATACTTAGCTTTGATGCATAGGAAGTCCCTCTCTTCTCTCCCTTCTCTTGTCCACGGTAATAGATTAGTCCCATGAGGGACGGCGGAGCTATGGCCCTCCCAAGTCTCTAGGCCATTAAAAGTCTTAGTCAAGTGTCAAAAATACATCCTCATGGTGAAGCTTTGAACCCCTTAAGTCTTAGCGGGGTGTCAAATGCAAGTCCCTTCACAATAGCAACAACGTTTAGTTTCCAACACCTTGGAAATTAACCCAACGTTTAGCTTCCAACAACTTAGTAAGCAAGTCCTCACCTGAAGTAGGAGCAATTAGTGCCCACTCAACCAATTAGCATTGTATGAGGAGTCAAAAACCAGGGTCCAGCCCAAGTCCAGAGCCAGCCCCAGCCCCGAGCCAGCCCTAGTTCAGGCCAGCCTCGGAGCCAGCCCGCAGAGCCAGCCCACCGGAGCCAGCCCCGCAGAGCCAGCCCCGTCAGAGCCGCCCCACAGAGCCAACCCCGCGTGGGTATTGGGGGCCAGGTATTGGGGGGGCCGGGTACAAGGGGGGGAAGGGCCGCAGCAAAGGGGGGAAGGGCCGCAGCAAGGGGGGAAGGGCCGCAGCAGTTAGGGAAAAATATAGAAAATAGGGGATTTAGGGGAAAATATAGAAATTAGATAGCTTAGGGGAAAATATAGAAATTAGATAGCTTAGGGGGAAATATAGAAATTAGATAGCTTAGGGGAAAACATAGAAATTAGATAGCTTAGGGGAAAATATAGAAACTAGGTAGTTAAGGGGATAGACTAGAAATTAGTGGAACTAGGGGCTATCGCAAAAAAGACTTAATTGTAAAAAGCACCCGGAAAGGGATAACTAAAAGAGCCGGGTCCAAGACATGGCAACGATGGACGTGGCGTGGAGTGAAGAGGACCGGATCCACGGAACGGAGGTGGGCCTCTACAACTCTCCTTTGATTTAATTTGTTAATGCAATTAGGAATTAATTAGTAGGAAAAGGTTACCATCCCAAGTGGGATTAAGGTCCGGCAATTAGCAAACACAAATAGGAAGATAACCACCACTAGAATAGAAAGAGGAAGAAGGAATACATAAACATAGAGAAGAAAACGTAGATTAGACTAAGACAAATATGTAGAGTAGAGGTACTCCATTAAAATACATAGAGTAGAATGAAGTGAAAATAAATATGTAGAGTAGAGGTACTCCATTAAAATACGTAGAGTAGAATGAAGTGAAAACAAATATGTAGAGTAGAGGTACTCCATTAAAATACGTAAAATAGAGGTAGAGCAAGACAAATACGTAGAGTAGAGGTACTCCATTAAAATACGTAAAATAGAGGTAGAGCAAGACAAATACGTAGAGTAGAGGTACTCCATTAAAATACGTAAAATAGAGGTACTCCATTAAAATACATAAAGTAGAGGTAGAGCAAGACAAATATGTAGAGTAGAGGTACTCAAGTAAAATACGCAAAGTAGAAGTAGAATGATACCAATACGTAGAGTAGAGGTATTCAATTAGAGTACGTAAAGTAGACTAAACCAAGACAATTACGTCGAGTAGAGGAAAACCAAGACAAATACATAGAATAGGATAACAATACAAAGACGTAGAGACGGAGTAGGAAATACCATAAGAAAAGCGGGCCAAACAAACCCAAACACGTATAAGTAGGATAAACGAGAACAAAGCATAAAAGTGGGACAAGAGAACGAAACACATAAGAAGTAAGCAACAATTAGAAGTAGGACAAAGGAACGAAACAAACCTTAGTTAGGATAGTAAAAAAGATCCATTGCTTGGAAGGCACAATGGATTGATGCTTAGACACCCGTAGGTAGTAGAATTGTTAAAGAGCCTGGTTGTGATCGCTTAATTCCAAGGGTGGGAATGAAGCGCCCACAGTCCGCCCAGTGGTGTGGATGGTCCGCCCTGAAGTATGCTGGTCTGGGTTTTTAAACCAAATTCAAGTTGGAATCTTGGCTTATTTGGACATGCACTTCAATTGGACATTCCTTATAACTTTAGTAAGAATTTTGGAAGTTCCAATTTGGCAATAATTTAACGATGGTCCTAGTGAGATTTTTGGAGAAATTCCTTTCCCAAGCAAGTATGACTTTAAAGATAAGGTCCCTCCAAATGTTGTGGATTCAAAGCTCCGCCGTATCTTAAAGATTGTTGTATTTTGAGAGTTCTATTTGCAAAAGGAGGTACACATGACAGTGTTTAACCGAACTTTCACACTTTAAATTCCCAAATTTCTTAGTATTCCAGAGTTTTGTGGCCAAAAGAGGTACACATGACAGTGTTTAACCGAACTTTGGTACTCAACTTAGGAATGTCCAGTATCTAATGTCTCAACAAATCAGTGCTCAAAAGTTGTGTGATCCAACGTATAATAGTGAAAATAAGTTGAAGGGGCCCTAAGCCTTCAAGGGTTTAATAATCGAACTAGAAATCAAAAACCTTAGCCAAGCACTTTGGTCCAAGGGGTGCTCCGACCAAGTCGGTAGCACAAGAATGAAGAAACAAAGTGTCAGTGCACAAAAGAAAGGGTACTGGCAACCTCGAAGGGGGCCCTTATATACCCATGGCCGGGCCCCTCTCGGTAATTGTCGGTGAAAACACTTTGTTACTTCCTACCCTAAACTACCCTAATGTAATTCCAAAATATTAGTTGTTTAACGGTGAAAATTTGTAAAAACATCCCCATTTGGTCAAGGAAATCTTGGCCAAATCAAGTCCAAGATCTTAACCCAAAATATTTTGGAATTAACCCTAATCTACGTAGATATTTTGCAAATTAACCAAAAGTTATTTTGAAAATTGTCTTTCTTTAGCCCAAAGATGAATTTTTACGCAAGAAAGAGATCTTGACCAAATCCAATCTTTGATTTTTCAAGAGATATTTCCAAAATCACTTCTAATTAACCGCAATTAACGATTAAAAAGTCAAACTAAGAGCTGACCCTCTCTATCTTTTAGGGAACAACTCGAAACGGAAAACCGTCTGCGCCATTGTCTTCAGAAGACCCCAATTAGCCTAAGGGACCCCTTACCCCTCACTCCTAGGCCAATTGCGCGCCCAAATTGGAATTACGGTAACTCCAATTAAAAGTCAAAAATCTAACTTCTAGGATTTGCGCATTTCGATGAATCTGTCAGGCCAGGGTTGTTAGGAATGTCCGTGAGAGTAAGGAGTGACTCCTTATTTGCGACAATCGGACATCATTCGCTCCTGATACGCCGGTCAACCCGCCACCAACTTGTAACTTCCAGTGAAATTCGATGTCGATGCTGGTTTTGGTAGTTAGGAATGTAGGAATGTCGGAATGTCTTCAAATTTGACCACGCGCTTATTTAGCACACAAAAACCTATCCTAATTTTTAGTGAGATTTTACCGCATCATAAGTAATTTCTATGATTTTACGAACATTTCTATGTGCAGTTGACTTCCCATGGAGTCAACATGGGATTTCGGAAAAATCCGAAATAAATTGGGTAACATCTAGGGCACTCCTAGATTCTTGGTGTAAGTCCCACGCAACCTTGCACCTTTCTAATTTTAGTAATTCGGAATTACTTTGCCCAATTGGACAATTTAATTTCCGATGCCCGGGAATCTTGGACAATTGTTTGATTCTTGTCTGCTCCTGGCATGCTCCTACCCTTGGAACACCTCTCTGTAGTCTTCAATCTCCAATCCTCCATCTTTTATCTCGTGAAGTTCGAATTCTCCAAATCCGTTGTAGTGGTTTTACCTTTAAATCCAATTTGTTTCAAAATTGAACTTAAGCCCTAGTAACTCTTCCATGCTCGTAGTAGACACCTTTAGCTTAGTCAGTATGTCACGTGCATCCTTAAAAGGTTGACTTTGCACAGACAATCGCTAGGACTGACTAACTCTCTATTCCTTATTTCTCTCGGAATTACTAAATCTTTACATAAACTTGCTTTGGAGACTTAGAATGATTCAAATTTCTAGGATTAGGAATTTTCCACCTTCTAAGTTGGTTTTCTACCATTTTGGCATAGACTGACACCAAAACTCCCTTAACACTCTTTTTATGTCTTTTTCTTGAATATTTTGACTCATTTTTGCTATTTAATCGCAAAAAATGGACCCAGAGTCCTGAGTGCCATCTCGAGGGCTCACACCCATATCTCAATATTGTATAGATTATTTAGTTTAGTAATTGTTGTCATAAGTAAAGAGTTATTGAACTGAAGTGTCTAATGCCACCATTCAGAGATACCTATTTTTAAGCAATCTCTACCTTCCCATTAGTCCACATTGCAATATAAATTAATCTATGGCTATCAATGTGCATCCACAAAAGCTAATGAGAGCATATTAATTTAATACAAGAAAATTACTAAATAATTAAATAAATAAATAAATAAATAAATAATTCAAGACTTCTTCTATTCTTGATTTGAAAGACTTGGAGGTAAAAGGAACACCATCCTTTACTTGTCCATTTAAAAACATGCCTCAAGAGCTAGTTATACCATTTAATTCCTACAAGTCAATGGCAAAAAAATGTAGATCTTGAGTTCTTAGACAAACTAAATTATGGCTTAAAAACAATCTAAATGTAAGACCTTCATTTCTATAAACATTTATGGGTAAAAATGATCAATTCAATTGATCATTTTTGTGAAACTTTTTGTGAAAATTATTATTTGAAGTTTGCAATTACAAAATCCAATGAAAATTTGTGTTGTTTATTGCATTGTAATTTTCAAATTTATCCAAGAGGATCCAATATTCATAATAATATAATGGATTCAATTGATCACATTGTAAAAATACCATTTTATGTTCAGTTAACTTCTTTTATATGAAAAGAATAAATAGAAATTATTTCATATATAATGTATTGGTAAAAAACAATGAGCAAAAGAAGTTTTTTTATATCATTAACCCTTTAACACCAAAGCCGAGCTCAAATTTTGCCTCTCAAAGTTTTTATTCCATTTCAATGTACTATAGATTTTGCATTGAATGTACAAATTCAATAAAACTTGTTAGAAAAAGTTTTGCTCTTCCTTCTAGTTTGTATTTAAAAAATTTTAGATAAGTCAAAGATGTAATGAATTTTTGGCAACCAATCAAAGTTTGTAGGTTCAATTTGAATTTACCAAATTGCATTTCAGGACTACAAGTAAAGGGGCTTGTATCTTTTTCATCCAATTTTTTTTTCCAGTAAAATTTATTGGATTTTATTTGTTCTAAAGTCTAATTTCTATAGTAAAACTTTCATGTCAATCCAAGTTCTTTCGAATGTTTGGGAGAAACTCAAAGTTCAAAAACTTGCCATTATTGGAGTACATTGAACTTTGGCATCTTATTTCTTCTTTATACAAAGTCCATTCTCAATAATTTTTTCTAGAAAAAACGCACATACTAATCAAGTTTGTGTGGCTAAATTTCATACCAATCCAAGAAGCTATAAATGACTAAGAAGCATTCTTGTAGAAAGATGTCCACCCTTAGGTGTATTTTTTGCAATTTATCTTATTGTTTTTTGACATTTCAAAGCCATTTTGTAAACACAATGAGTCAATTGAATGACATTTTTATTCACCAATGTGTATTAATTTTGAAACACTTCTTACTAGTGTAAATTTATTTCATTTGAATAGGTTTAGAAACAAGGTTGCTAAAGTATGAGGAGGGAGCGACGAGTGTTGAGCATTGAGCGACAAGCAATGAGTGTTGAAGTGTGACCAATTTTTTAAAATCTTCTAAAAAATTTAAAACTTTTCACCATAAGATGCCTCTATCCGTGGTTAAGAATAAACATTTATGGTTATAAATGAGTTTAAAGATGATGAATAGAGATGAATGGGGATGAATGGATTTCAATAAAAAAATTGTAGTTGGCTTTGATGGATGAAATACATCTATTGTTCATTGCATTAAATGATAATTGTATATTGAATGGGATTAAAAACTTAGTTGTTTAGGATAAAGATTGATGTTCAAGTACCTTTAATTAAAGATAAAGAAGTTACTAAAAGACCCTCCCTTAATTAATTTCGGAGTTTATTTAAATTTAAATTTAAATTTTAAAATTTCATAATTACTTTTTTCAAAAGAAAATTTGAATTTTGAAAAAAAATTTAATTAAATAATAATATAGATGGCTCTTTGGATTCGAGAAGCAATTTTTCATTACTAAAGGCACCTTTCCGACATTAATTTGGAGAAAATTTATACTACTATTAAAAAAATTCAATTATCTTTTTCAAAAAATAATTCAAAAAAAATTTCAAAATTTTTTTCAAGAAAAAAAAATTCAAAATGTTTTTTTTAAATATTTTTTAATGATGTCTCCTCAGATTTCGAGGAGCCTCTCCTTGCTAGTGCTAACTACCAAGAGAAGCTTTCCCGGTTGCGAGGAACCCATTTTGGGTGCCAAGAAAAGTTGTTTCGGAGGTATGCAAAGGCTTAAAGTCCTTTAAAAAGGTCCGTTCGTGATAGTAGAAGGCTTTTCGGAGCTCAACAAAGGCTCCTCGGTTTGCGAGGGCCTCTCCTTGCTAGGGCTAACTACCAAGAGAAGCCTCCTTGGTTCCAAGGAGCCTATTTTGGGTGCCAAGAAAAGTTGTTTTGGGGTATACAAAGGCTTAAAGTTCTTTAAGACTTCAGGTCCGTTTGTACTAGAAGAAGGCTTTTCGGAGCTCAACAAAGGCTCTTCGGGTTCCGAAGAGCTTTGAACTAAATTATTTTATTTATCTTAAAAAATATTTTTTGAAATATTAAAAGATAAATTAAAATAAAATAAAATAAAAATTTAAAGATTATCTAAATGAATAGAGGGAAGGTGTTTCTAGCAACAAGAAATTTCTCTTTGGATCTGAGGAGCCATTTGTTGATTGGAAAATGAATTTTTTTTATGGGTTCAACGACGCTAGCGTTCGAGCGTGGAGTGGTGAGCATGTGAGCTACGAGCGGGAAACTTGTGAGCGGTGAGCATGAAGTAGCCTTTTTTTTAGAAATTTGGACTAGAATTTTTTTTCAATCAATTTTTTTTCCAAAAATCAGCAAAAAATTACTATTTATAGTAAATTTTGCTACCTATGACCGTGTCTCCTATAACCGTGGATTTTCATGAAATCTCATATTTTTGGATATGAGATAATGTCATCTATACATTTGAGTTTTGGGATTTAGAGTCCGGAAGGGAGATTAAAAACAGGCCAAACAATTCAAATACAAAAGTAAGTGTGCCTTGTTCTAGAGGTTAGGACTTTTTTGGAGTTAATAAAATGAAAATGGGAAACTTTAAAAACTGGATAGAAGAAGAAAGTTTGCATATATATGTATTGCAAAGAAAGTCAATGTTCATGATTGGATTGCATCACTTCTTTATTTCATTTGCAGCACATGGAGAAGAATACAACATGAATGTACTACACTCCAAATAACTAATCATATCTACCTTGAAATAATGATGATTCCTGCTCGAACTAGGAGTAGCTTCAACTCATTAAAGCTATAACTAGCCAATGACCTGCTTTTTTCCACTTGCAGCCGTCTGAAGATGGGATTTCGTAGAATGGATATGAATTCTCTTGCTTACGTTTGGATTTCGACAGAAATAGTGCATATTTTCAAAACAATGGTGAAAAGTTTGGGTACTACGAGGTGATTTGGAAAACCAAGTTGGATCCGACTTGGTTTTCCGAATCACCTCGTAGTACCCAAACTTTTCACCATTTTTTTCTATTTTGATTGACTCTGATTATTTTTTACCTATGCTCAATTTATTATTTTTTATTTTTGGTACTTACATAATATTCTCTTGGTTCAGCCCGCTGATAAAGATACGAGTGTTGCAAAGGACAATGAAGGAGTGAAGAATCAGGTATACTAAGCATGACCCTTCAGAATCTTGAAGTATTGTGATATTTTATGATTCATCAAAATTATTAGACCCTTGTGTTAAGATTTCTATTGTCAAATATATTTACTTTGAATTTTTATAGATTTTAAGCACTTGGATCTATCCCTTGTTTCAATTTCTTAGAATTATGGCTTTGCAATGAATGCTAAGTTTAATTCTTTGCTGTTCAGGGCGGCCAAGGACGGGGCAAACGCCAGAAGGTTTTATCTTCAGAGGAAGGGAGTCCTATGAAGCAGACTGTCCCTGATAAGGACGTTGGAGGACCATCCAAGTCCCAGATGTGGCCACAACCAGGGGTGTCCATTTCACTTGACCAAAGTGATGCAAACCAAAATTTGGTGAGTTTTGATGACGTCATGGATGCTGCGGAATATGCCGTTGACGCATTTCAGACAAGTGTGCTTAGTGGGACTAGGGGCAATGGCCCGTGGTTCTCATCTTTCAGTGAGGAGGAGGAGTATCCCTCTGATTATGAGCCCTCCAACTCCAGCAGTGTAGAGTTTTTTGATTTGTACACAGGGGAGAGTGAGGTGTCAAATATGGACCTGTTTCAGTCAGATGAAATCATCATCCTCAGCTCTGATGAGGATGAGGATGAGGATGTTCAAATCATAGACTAGGTGGAGTTTTGTTCTCAAAAAAACATATACCATACCAGGCTCTATCTATATTTTCAATCTACTTTATTTTTGTAGATACAATTGACCATCCAATTGCAAGTAACATATTCCACTTGAAGTAATTTATTTTTGTTGTTGTCCCATCACTTTCAATACAATTCATATTGTTTTTATTTACTGTGAACATTCCATTTGTTAAACTTAAACTTTGTTCTGCTAGATGGACATCTCCCCTACCAAAACCACAGAAACAGAAACTATATTTGAAACGCCATCCTCTCAAAACCAGAGACAGCCAGAGATCGAACCAGGAGAAGGAGATGGAGATGAAGGAAAAGAGGACATGGAGATTATCATTCAAGACCGTGAGGAGGAGAAGGTGATGTCAGAGGAAGAACTTCGCCATATTCAAAAAGGTGATGTTGTGAAGCTTTTGGCACAACTTCGGATGAAGCCCGAGGAGGTATTTCGAATGCACATACCATTGTGCAGGCTTGTGGCAATGCCAATGGTCAGACCTACATTGGCATCTGATATCCTGCAGCTAGAGCAAGAGTTTGCAGGTGGAGGGTACCGAGATGGTGCTGCGGTATTCTATGTGTCAGCTACAAACGAAGATGGGAACACTGAAGAGTTCACCCAACAGGAGATGGATAGTTGGGACCCCATTTGGAAGGAGAAGAATGAAGTCTTCAAACAGAAGTTTGAGTCCAAGCCAGAGCTTCAGTTCTTGAAGAACTTGAAGATCTTCATTTGTAATGGAAACCACAGACGAATTGCGTGGATGAACTACATCTCTAAACACTCGGAGGAGCACTGCAGTGTCGATTCTATCATGTTAGACACGAAAGGTCGGAATGAACTTGTCATGCAAGTCATGCATGACGTAAACAAGTAAGTTCTTTCTTTCTTATTGTTTTTATTTTTCAAAAAAATATTCAATTTGAATGTTGTACTTTCTTGGAGGTAGTTTAGATCTTCAGCTTATGTTGCATTGAATGGTTTTCAGGTCTGTAGAAGACTCCCACGTGAAGACGAATTTGGTACACACCTTGTACCAAATTCAGAAGTACGGAATGCTACCCATATCAAAGTTTGCAGCTCTACTAAGGCCTGCAGAGAGGAAGAGGTGCCTTGAGCACAAGGTCACTAAGAAATGGTATTCAATTCAACCCGAGGTCTTCACATCTTTCATCTTCCGTGTAAGCTCTTTCAACTTGTTTTTGATAAAAATATTTTTATTTTTAAAAATCATCAATGTCCATATTGACTTCACATCTATCTGGGTTTCTTGTGCAGCAAGAAATTTCACAAGCTGCAGATGCAGTAGTAAGAAGGTACATGGAGGCTACACAAGAGACTGGAAGTGTACCACTACAGGCAGCCGAGGTAATGAGGTTGGGAGCAAGGGAACGAACAAAGGCAGCCATGGTGAAGATGTTCAAATTGCTAGCGGTGGCCAACCCAGCGAACGGAGTAGACTTCCTTAAAGAGGTACTATTCAGTAATTAGTCTCCAACTTCACTTAATTTGTTCAAAAGACAGTTGAAATCCTTATTGAAAAACTAACTGGATTCTTCTTGTAGGTGGAAAAGCATAGGGGCAATTACGAGGTGCCTGAAATGACTTTGGAGAAGCTCCAGTTGGTCGCCACTTGCAAGATGACTGCAAAGCACAAGACAAAGATACTTCAATGGTGGAACTCTTCTACTCTTTCACGCGAATCAAGGAAGTTGCCACCAAAACCTGTCTCCGAACTCTTACTTCCTCAATTTTTGGTGAAGTGTACTTGGTACGTTGGGATAAGTGTTCAATATCTAATTCCTTTCATTAAATAATAAAACACTTGATAGTTGTTTTCATTTAAATATTTGGTAATACAACTGAACTTCTTGACTATATCCCATTTTTCAGATAGAAGATGCTGCAGTGGAGTTCTTCGACAAAATTGTAAAGGAAGACAACCTTTCCATCGACTACAACGTAAAACCAGAACCAGAGCGGCTACCAGAGTACATAGAAGGATGGAGGAAGAAGATTTGGGTACATGGCTTCATGAATTACTTCAAGGGCTCGAAGTACTTCAAGAGGGGCCAAACTTTTTCATCTCACGAAGGCTCTAACGCTGTGGTGCGTAGAGTCCTTTATCGGTATGTCATTTTCTTTACTACTTGGAATTTTGTGGCATCATTGTATACTTTGTAATTAAAGAAACCCTATAGCATCTTCTACTTCATTATAAATCTTGAATTTGTAATGTCTCGGATACTTTTTCACCCTTGAAAGGATTGTAATTTACAACTTCTATGTTATATTTCGCTCTTATTCTTTCATTTTTAAGTTGAACAGTGCTCCATATAACTCATTATGATTGAATTACAGGTACTTCAAGTTAGAGCTTGAAGCAAAGGGGGCCATTGCAAAACTAGACCTCCCTCAATTCCTTCCACGCTTCCTCGACCGCAACTCGACTTCATGCATGTTCAGCCCACATCAATTGCGTACCTACACTACTGCTCATTTCTCTAGCGCGGGTTGGTACTTGGACTGCACACTGGAGTTCACCCATAATTCGGAGGTTCAGCTCAGGGCATCATTGGAGGGCAAGGGGGTAGTAGATTTGGAGGATGTTGACGAGTTCATCGGCATGGATGATGATGCCAGGAAGAGGGCCATCAACAAGAGGGATGCGCTGGACCGAAAGAAAGAAGTGAAGAATCAACTCATCGTAGAGGCCAAGGAGAAAAAGCAGGCGGAGAAATCAGCAAAGAAGGCGGAGAAGGAGGCCGAGAAGGCAGAGAAAGAAGCCGAGAAGGAGAAGGAAGAGAAGACTAAGGCCAAGGGAAAGAAGAAAGTGGAAGAGAAAGGGCAAGTCTTAGCTTCCTCCACTGTGGATCAAACACAAGGCAGAGTACCAAGGAAAGTCACCATCTCACAGCTCACTAAAGATGTCATTTCACGAGTGACACAAGCCATGGTCCTTTCCGACGATGATGTGCCAGAGACTAAGGATTTAATCCTTAATATTTGCATTGAGGACATCGCCATGGATATGGAGGACAAAAGACAGGGTGCCTACGACGAGGTCTTGAAGTACTTGGTTCAGGTGATCTCTTCAAACATCTTTGCTCAAATTTATTTTACTTATTGTCAATGATATGAATGCTAAGCACCAAAGTTGCTATAATGAAACATTGAAGAAAAATTTCTCTCTGCTCCACAATTATATTTTGTATTGAAGAATTTTTGTATTTGAAAGAATTAGTAAGACAACAAGGCAGAATTTACAATTCCGTCGGATCCGATGGAATCACCTAAACCACTATTTTGTTCTGTTTTTCCCTACTCAACATTACCTACATTCATATGGTTTTGTTTTCTCTAGAAATTGTTGAACATATTGACTAATGTAATTTCTCTTTTAGCTCAGACTTTTATTAAAATGACCCTAAAATTCCTAATGTTGTATTAAATATTATGAATCTGCTTTGAAAGATAGGAAAGTATGCAATACTAATATATTGAAATTGTTTTGAAATATGCTTTTGGAGATGGCAGTGGGCAAAACTCGCATGTTTGAAGGTGTCGCAAATGCAAGGGCTGGTGTTGATGTCATCTTCATTGACTGTCCAGAGAACTTGCCTGTGCCAGGCATTTCTCTTACGTCGAAGGAGGTGCCAAATTGGAATGCGGATTTAGAAGCTAATGCTTTGCAATCCGCATGCACCTTTGCAGTAGAGCATCTGCACGATGATGGATGCATCATTGTGTTTCACTCCTTCAGTATTGCATCTAGGGAAGATCTAGCAGGAGTTTGCGAAGCATTTGACTTCAAGAAGAAGAAGGACTGGCTAGGCATGAACCGCATGCATCTCACCTCGCCAACGGACACCACAAAGACGGTAATTTCAGTACAGATGCTTCAGTTTTGTAACCTATTTTCTTTTAAAATTCTATTCATTGATCTCTAATGTTCTTGTGTCATATATGTTGCAGACACAAAAGTTTGGAGTCACTCTCCTTGTCAAGGACCTCAAAGCAAAAGGCGAATCCAAATTTGCTTTCAAGCGTACTGAGATGATGAAGAAGGCTGGGGTGGATGTCGAGAATGATGACATGTTGATGAATTACATGCATGCAGATGACATCTCCATGAATGGGAAGAAGCCATAGAGAGGCCCACGTGGAAAAGATCCGAGGTTCTTCACCCTCCTCCTTGAAGCCACAAGCAATGAAGGCGATGTCATTGTGGACTGCACGGCATCCACAGGTTTGTCTTCAATTTTAATATTTCACACTTCTATGTCATTGTAACAATTTTGTCACCTTTCTAACACATTTTTTTTACATGAATGCCCTAGGTGCTTGCATTTTGGCTTGTAGAGGAACTGGTCGCAACATTCTAGCTTTTGAGGGGGACAAAGATGTTTTCAATGCCATTTTGAAGCCCATGAAGAAGTCATCACCCTCAATGGCAGTGGCTCCAACCCCCGAGACAACAGTGGACTTGACAATGGATGTGCAAGACGCGCCTATTGTGCCTCGCAAGTTTGTTCGCAAGGGAAAATCCAGTAAGTAAGTGGAAACTTCTTTCATTCTTTATTATTTTTCTTCATATCACATTTGCAAAGACTAATATAATGTCTTCAATTTTTGCAGAGGTTGTGGATTGATCTTGAAAGAGGTCATGGAACAAAATCAAAGGCTTGTCATTAGTCCAGAGAAGCCTTTCGAGTTACCACCCTATGCTGAGCAGATGGCAAGTGCCTTTGCAAATTTTGGTTGTTCCAAATCAAAACGACGCAAAGACATTTACGCCCTCAATGTCTTACAGTTTATAGATGCTTCTGCATCTGAGGGATGGGAGTCCTCAGAGTCCTCTATAGGGTCAGATTCAGTGACTGAGTCCACAGCCACTTAGATTCTTGAGATTGACTAATCTCTTGAATCTTACTATTGTGTATTATTTGGATTGGATTTGGATTGGATTTGTGTGTTTTATGGCTACTTCTGGAAGTCTCAAATTTCTCTTTCTATTTATTTGATTTTTGTTTTGAATACATCTAAGGCAATGGCTCTTGCTAGTTCTTCCAAAACCTACACCAAAAATAAATAAATAAATAGATAAATTTTGAGGCAAGAAGGCAACACGTATAATTCCGTCGGATCCGACAAACCCTTACGTATTGACCATCCAATTCTTTCTCTTCATTATACATCTCAAAATCAATCTTCTTTCAACAACACCTAGATTGACTTATTTAGTGAATGAGTTGCATCAAATTAGAGTATTTCCAATGCCTTTTGTGATTTCAAGGTTTGGGTATTTATGAGATGTTCTTTGCTGTTTTCATTTTGCCTTCACATTCCTTAATTTATCTCTATATAAAAAAGATTTAATATTCTAAATTAAAGCTAATCGACAATATAAACCTAAGTGCTTTGATTCTCACAATTATATTTTATATCCCTACTCTTGTGTATATAATGTCCATGATCCTAGGTGTATGCAAAGAGAAAATGAAGAAGAAAACAAAAAGTGACTTCTGTAGTCACATCTTTGAAATAGACATCATATCTTCTTCGTCGCCTAAACGTTGAAAGTCCACGAGTATAGGTACTAAACTCTAATTTTTGTTACCCTAAAATCCACGATCATAGGTGCTCAACTCAAATTTTTTTCAAAATAAATTTCCCGCTCACAGGCTCACAAGCTCCTGCTCTCCTGCTCGCCTGCTAGCAATCTTGTTTATGGGTTTAAGCAAATTTTGACCAGAAAATTAATTAATTTAAAAAATATATATTTCTTTTACTAAAAAGTAATTTTGAATTTTTTTTACTTTTTAAATTACATTTAAAATAACCCCCAAATTTGAAAAAAGAAATGTCTCCCTAGATCCAATGAGTTGTTTGCTACATTATTTTTTTTTCTATTAATTGAGTATTTGAAATTATTTTCCAATTATTTCAAAAAAATGAACGTACGACATGGATAAAATTCATTCGTACACCACTTCAATTGTACTACCTTTCATGTTGTGAGAGAGGTTAGGCTATTATTCTTGGCCCTACCTACAACATTTGAGTGCTAAATAACTACCTTAAATTAAACATGTTTTAGCAATAAATTGATTTTTTGAAATTTTTATTTTTAATAATTTTTATTTTGGTAATTTCAACATTACTATTTTTGAATCTGACATCACTATTTATGACTCTTATATGTCTATTTTTAGTAAAAAAGGTCTTAATGAACGTTCAAGTCTAAACGCTGTTGCGGACGGCAACTCTTGGACGGACTCAAGATCAAAACTAAGGAGAAACCTCAAACAAGGACAAGATTGAACTAGAAGTGAGGGGATTCCTCACAAGTGACTCAAACTACAATTCAAAGTGAGAGAACTAGAAGATGTATTGATAACAGGAAGTCAATACAAGATTGGGGTACAACTGGTGTTGAAGAGAGTGTGGAGCAACGGCCTTCAACTCTCTATTTATACTAAACTTCTGGAAACTTCCGGAGTAAGGTCCTAGAGACCTTAGGAAGCACCTATGGGACCTTCCGGAAGTTTGTGGAAGCTTCCGGAATCTAAGAAGGTCAAGCGGAACCTTCTGGAAGCTTCTGGAGGCATCTAGACTCGTATGGAAGCTTCCGGAAGTTTGTAGAAGCTTTCAGAAACTACAAGAACTATACGGAAGCTTGTGGAAGCTTCCGGAAACTATTGGAAAGTTCTAGATACTAGTTGAAGGTTCTAGAACCTTCTAGAAGTTACTCTAAACTGCTAACCACTAATATTATACCATTATAGGTGTCACGGAAATTCACAGAGTGTGGATGAAGTCCGATATGGCATGTCCGTGACATCACCCCCCCTTCAAGGAACGAGTTCCACGAGTTCCCCTGTGGACCAATAACAAAGCTAGAAAAGAGAATGTTCACGTGGGATTCACGTAAACCAGACAAAAGAAAAGAATGTATAGGGTATGAAAAACCGTTAAATCGAATGTCGATGCCGACGGCGAAAGGCGGTGTACGGAATACCATTACGGTTGTCGGAGAACCGTTAGCAGTAAAGAATGTTTTGAAGACGGCGGGCGGCAGTAGGAACAGTAGAGTAGTTGATCAGGAATAGTAGGCGGGTGTTGCGGACTGGTATAAGACCGTCCGGTTGGTAATACGAGACATCGGCGAGGTGGCGATTGCGATCCTTATACCATTTTCGGCCGACGTGAGTTTGAAGGCCTGTCCCTGCAAAACTGAGCTAGACAAGTGCGTCGTCGCCTCGTTGATACGACCACTGTTGTAATTCAAAGTCTTTGTATCTACACCTGTACCAAGACAACTTGCAGAAATTGGTGCCGGTGGCAGTTCAGACGCTTTGAATTCAAATGTTTCTTGGTTTTTGAGGATATTGTCGATGGAACTCCTGAATCATTTCAGGGGCATTCTCAAGATTTGAGGCAGGTTCCCAGGTCCTTTCGCTGACGTCATAGCCCTGCCAATGCGCAAGATATTCGAGTCGTCGACGGTGAATGTGAGAGTCAAGAATCTCCGAGACTTCAAATTCTTCGTCACCTTCAATTTCTATCGGTGGAGGAGGTTCTTGAACCCTGTCTGGTAGTGTTGACTCCTTATACGGCTCAAGAAGAGAGATGTGAAACACAAGATGGATCTTCATAGAAGCGGGTAACTCCAATCGGTAGGCTATCTTGTTGATTTGTTTGACCACTAGAAATGGTCCAAGGCGACGGTAGTCGAGTTTGTCAGATGGGCGTCGAGTCCTCAAATTTCGACGGAGTAGCCATACCTTGTCTCCAATCAAGATTTTAGGATGTTCCTTGCGAAATTTGTCTACATTGGCTTTCTGGTGTTCTTGAGCTTTGATGAGGCTCTGCTTCATCTACTTCTGAATATCAGATAATCGGGTAGCAAGATCCATAGCAGTTGAATTTTCAGAAATGTTCAAGTTGAATTGATCAAATCTTGGATGATGACCGTAGTTTGCAAAGAAGGGAGTCTGTTGGGTAAATCCTTGTAACGTATTGTTGTAAGCAAACTCGGCAAGCGGTAACAAGTCCACCCAATTATCTTGATGGTAGTTGATGGTACATCGCAGGTACTACTCCAATACTTGATTGACGCGCTCGGTTTGGCCATCGGTCTGAGGATGGTATACTAAAGATAACTAGATCTCGACGCTTAGAATCTTGAATAGAGACTGCCAGAATTTGGATGTGAATTGCGTTCCGCGATCAGAGATGATGTTGTTAGGTAAGCCATGAAGTTTGTAGATGTTATCTACAAATAGTCTTGCTGTTTCTTCACCAGTTACAATCTTGTGGCACGGAATGAAGTGCGCCATCTTGGTGAGCCGATCAACAACAACAAAGATGGAGTCAAAGGTCTTGGACAGTGGAAGGTCCACAATGAAGTCCATGGATATGGATGTCCATGGGGTTTCTGGAATCGGTAGCGGTTGAAGTAACCCATATGGTCGATGACGAGGGATCTTGGATCTAAAGCACGTGTCACATGTTGTGACGTAGTCTTTCACGATTTTCCACATTTGTGGCCACCAAAAATCTCTGGATATCAGCTCTATGATCTTGTTGTAGCCAAAGTGTCCCGCCGATGGAAAGTCGTGTCGAGACTGGAGCACTCAGAGTCGATATGGGCCTTCAGGGACATAAAGTAAGCCCTGATAGTATAATGCCCATCTCGGAACTGGAATCTTGGGTCAACATCACCTCGGGGGGTTTTACGTGATTTAGAAATTCGTGAACTAGAAGTAGTTTGATTCGGGGATTCCGAATCTATAACCTCTGAATTGGGGACTTGAGAGTTCGGACTTGGAAATTCTCCAGAATTGGAGATGTCAGCATTGTTCTTGAATTTCAAGGCCAATGGATCGGATTGTAAACTTACTCGGATATCTTAAAGAAAAGATGCATCCACCGAAGTTGTGGTGCATACGATCTTCAGCTGAAGTTGCTGAGGCTTAATAAGGGTAGTCTTTTGCTGGTCGTAAGCTACATGATCTCCTTCCTTGGGTGCAAAGTATGCTCGTCGGGAAAGAGCGTCGGACTGGATTTGCTGGGAACCGGGACAGTACGTGATGACGAAGTTGAAGCGTGAAAGCGAAATACTCCAACAGGCTTGTCGTCGATTCAATACTTTAGCAGACATGAAGTACTCAAGGTTCTTGTGATTGGTGTAGACCGTAACTGGATGTTGAGCTCCTTTGAGGAAATGACGCCATTCTTGAAACGAGTCAACAATGGCTAAGAGCTCCTTATCAAGTATCTCATCATTGATCTCAACAGTAGTAAATTTTCGCGAGTAAAACGAGACAGGATGGAGGCGTCTGTCTTGGTCAAGTTGTGAAAGGACCGCTCTAAGGACAAAGTCAGAAGCATCCGTTTCTAAGAAGAACGGCTTCTGAAAGTCAGGATGCATCAAAATAGGCGTTGTTGTAAACGCCTTCTTCAGGGCTTCAAATGCTTAGTCTGCTTCATCATTCCACTCGAGCTTATCTTTGCAAATCAATCGGGTCAACGAAGCAGCAATCTTGGAATAGTTTTGGATGAAGATTTGGTAGAAGTTTGCAAAACCGAGGAAACATTGTACGTCTCGAACGGTAGTTGGTTTCTTCCAATCAATGACTATTTGAATCTTCTTTGAGTCCATGGATAGACCCTCTCCAAATGTGATATAGCCCAAGAATTCGACTTGGGATTGGTGGAAGACGCACTTCTCCATCTTGGCATATAGTCCAGCAATGCGTAGTTTTTCCAATACCAATCGGACATGGTTGATGTGATCTTCTTCGTTCTTGGAAACAATCAATATATCGTCGAGATAACAGATAACAAAATCATCTAGAAACTCCCGAAATACGTCATTTATCAAGTATTGGAAGATGGCAGGTGCATTAGTAAGACCAAAAGGCATGGCATTGTATTCAAAGTGTCCATACCTAGTTCGGAACGTTGTCTTCTATTCGTCACCTTCTTTAATACGTACTAGGTTGTACGCTCCACGAAGATCGATCTTGGTGTAAATCTTTGCTTGCCCAAGTTGGTCAAGAAGTCCTAAGATAAGAAGCAATGGATATCGATTCTTGATTGTAACCTTGTTTAGTCCATGATAGTCCATGCACATCCGAAGGGAGCCATCTTTCTTCTTGACAAATAGGATGGGAGCTCCAGTAAGTGACTTAGAATGTTGGATGAAGTTCTTTGCCAGATTTTCATCAAGATAATTTCGTAATGCGGCAAGCTCGTTTTGGGAAAGACTGTAGATTGGACCAAATGGAGGTTGCGCACTTTCTTGGAGTTCGATGCCATAATCATACGGTCGATGTTGAGGAAGTGTATCAGCGTTCTTCTTTTCAAATACATCTTGATACTCCTCGTATTGTGTTGGTAACTTGGTTGATTCTTGAATGGGTTGAGATGTCGGAGTTGCGTAAATCGCAAATATTTTCCCTTTCTTGGCAGCTCTCATAAACGCTCAGGCACCGACCATCAACGGAACTTTAACCTTAGACTCTTGGATTTGAAGAGAACATGGTTTTGGAATAGTTCTAGGGTGTTTAGACGAAATATGAGAAACTACGGTTCGATATGTTAGCTTTCGCTTTTTCCAATCTATATCCGGATTGATCATCTCTAACCAAGAGAGACCTAAGACGAGAAGATTAGAAGGAGAACTAATAATATTGAATACGATAGTACTTTGGTGCCCTTCTAAGATAATGTCTAAGGGTTTAGTTTCGTGAGTGACATCTGCTGAAATCAAGGGTCTACCATTGATAACCTCTACCGCCACAGGGTATTTTTTACGGACTATAGGAAGATTATGACGTTTTACAAGATCTCTATCAATGAAGCAAGCAGAGGCTCCAGAATCTAACAAGGCTTTAACCTTTATACTATGTGGATGAAAATCTATTTTAAGCGGGATATTAAAACAACGAGAAGATTCAGAGGATAAGATAGGACCTAATGACGTGGCAATACTTGTCAGCCGCACGGTCCTTAATGTGGCTGGCTGTTGTCGTTTTCCAACTCATTTTCCTCGTGTCTTGTCTCAAAACTATTTGACGTGCTCCGAAATTTGTACAGCTTTGGTCCCTGAATTTTCACAGGGCAGTTCTTCACGGCATGGTCCTTGCCTCCACAATATAAACACAAGTGCTCCCTACGACGTCGTTCTTTCTCTTCTTCGGTTAACTTCTTAACCATCAAAGTATCGATTTGTATAGGCTCTGCGGTGGAAGTACTCGAAGATGTTTGGCGGACTGGAGTTGCGTAATCTACTCGATATGATCCGAAGAGCAATTGTCGCTCTTGTCGTTGCTCGAATAGTCGATTGTCGCAGTCGATTGCTTGAGTAATGGCTTCTGACAAAGTTATTGGTTTAGGCAAATTCAACAACAAGGTTTTGATGTTGTCGCGGAGTCTCCATCGAAATATGGTGATGAGAGCCGTATCGTTCCAATTGAGGTCACAAACAAGTTGTTGAAATTCTGCAACGTATGCTGAAGCTGGGCGCGATCGTTGTTGTAGCGTTCGAAGTTTTGTTGTTGCTATAAGAGTTCGATCTCTTTCTCCAAACGTTCTGCTGAATTCTTCCAAGAATTGATCAAGGTTTGCCAGAAGAGGAGAATCCTTCTCCAATAATGACGAAAACCAAGATAATGCAGTTCCGGCGAGCAACGTTCCAATGAGTCTGATTTTTGTTTCTTCTGTTGAGTATCTGTGTGGTTGAAGGCGGAAGATAAGTCGAACTTGATTGACAAAATCTCAAAGTTTCGTCCGATCTCCGTCAAACTTCTCTGGCAAACTTATTCAAGGTTCTTTTGGCGCCTATAACTCTTGTGGGACTGGATTTGGTGCGGGAGTTGAAACTTGAATTGGAGTGTGCATAACTTGGAGTTGCTCCATGGCCTTTCGTAGGTTAGCATTCTCTTGTTGTAGTTGTTGTAGTACGGCAATCACGTTGTGCATTTGGAGGTTGAGAAGGTCACCCATCTAGAGGTTGGAAACGTCATCCATCTTGAATTCGATACGTTTAGAGGCTCACAAATAGATAAAGTAGCAGATCTTCGCGTTGTATATTCTTGGGATGATTACCGGAAGTGAAGACCTCAAAAAATTCAGATAGAATTCCTCGCTTCTATATTGAACGATGATATCTCTGAGTTCAGTCTTTGGTCTAAAGAGGAATTGTACTTCTAAAACAACTGGACTTGACGAAATAGGAAGATGATTCAAGTCCATATATTATCTCTCATAGAAGATGACTGTAGGAAAAATACCAGCTTAGAAGTG
Organism: Thuidium tamariscinum; assembly: GCA_947034885.2. Classification (NCBI taxonomy): domain Eukaryota; kingdom Viridiplantae; phylum Streptophyta; class Bryopsida; order Hypnales; family Thuidiaceae; genus Thuidium; species Thuidium tamariscinum. The sequence continues at coordinate 8,473,833 of OX344750.2, read as the reverse complement.
GGTAATCCACAACCTCTAAGGCGTCTCGACTTGTTGGAGAAGAAGGGTAATCCACACTCTATCTTCCAAAAGTAGACTTTGATATCAAGAAGGATTAAAAAGGTACTCTCTTCAAACTATTGCGCACGGCAACTCTTGGACGGACTCAAGATCAAAACTAAGGAGAAACCTCAAACAAGGACAAGATTGAACTAGAAGTGAGGGGATTCCTCACAAGTGACTCAAACTACAACTCAAAGTGAGAGAACTAGAAGATGTATTGATAACAGGAAGTCAATACAAGATTGGGGTACAACTGGTGTTGAAGAGAGTGTGGAGCAACGGCCTTCAACTCTCTATTTATACTAAACTTCTGGAAACTTCCGGAGTAAGGTCCTAGAGACCTTAGGAAGCACCTATGGGACCTTCCGGAAGTTTGTGGAAGCTTCCGGAATCTAAGAAGGTCAAGCGGAACCTTCTGGAAGCTTCTGGAGGCATCTAGACTCGTATGGAAGCTTCCGGAAGTTTGTAGAAGCTTTCAGAAACTACAAGAACTATACGGAAGCTTGTAGAAGCTTCCGAAAACTATTGGAAAGTTCTAGATACTAGTTGAAGGTTCTAGAACCTTCTAGAAGTTACTCTAAACTGCTAACCACTAATACTATACCATTATAGGTCTCACGGGAATCCGTAGAGTGTGGATGAAGTCCGATATGACATGTCCGTGACAAACGCTTGTTGCTCAATGCTCGTCGCTTGTCGCTCCCCGGTCACACTCTAGCGTCATTGGGTATAGAAATTGAATTTTACCTCCAAATATGTTTTTGGGAAAATTTCAACATGCATTTTCAACACTAATATATTAAAATCTTGCAATCTATGTGACCAAATGACTTCAAATTTTGTACATGTCATCTACAACATGTACGCTAGAAGATTGTATGGTTGAAATTTGTATAACTTATTGACCTTTAGATCTATAAAGCATCAAAAGCAATGATGATTTTGAACCCTAGAAATCAAATGTCATTTCGGGGTTAATTATTTTTACTTATCTTTTTTATTTTCTCTAACAATTTGTTTTTTTTCCTCCATAGTACATTATAATACTTGCAAGTAGTCCATAGTACCTACAATGGTACTTTAAGTTGTCAATTTTTGCAATCAATCACTAGAACTTTTCTACTGTATAATACTTATAGTACTTATAATACTACAAACACTAAAATAGTACTTTTCAAAATGCAATAAAAATTGAATAGTATATCTTGCAACAATCCATTTTCATTTTAAATCAAAAATAAGACTAAAGCCTCTAAAATGGAAAAACTAGACATCAAATTTATAAAGAAATAGAAAACTAATTTTCAAAAAATGAAAAAACGATTCTTTTTTTGCAACTATAATATGTACCTTCATTTCAAATTTTATTATTTCACATATATTGGACATACACCACAAAAGTTATAGCCAAAGAACTATTCATTTAAAATCAAGGGGATAAAAGATAAGTCAAGTGTTTTTGCAACCACCTCAAACTCCATTTAGAATTGCCATTTCTATTGCAAAGTGCAATAAGCTTTTGCTATTGTTTTTTTGGAATTACTTAAAATAGAATCTTAGTACTAGACCAGAATATTTCAAATGTATAGCCAAGAGATTTTAGAAACTTTGACTACATGGATTGCAAGATATTTGCATTTGAAGTGAGAAAAAACATTTTTTCGCTTCTTGCTTGACTAGATTAGAAGGCTGTGAATCTACACTACTCAGAATTTCTACACTACCAGTATTGAATTAAAAACTTTTATTGTTGAATAATTAGTTGAAAGATTAAAAAAAATAATTTCAAAATAGTCACACTTGATTTTCATTCTTTAAAAGAATTGCTAAATATAATCAAGTACAAAATTGAATGAAAAACAACTTCATATTAGATTTAAGATAGACTTGAAGTATAATAATTCCAATAGTGAGATTGTTCTACGGTTCTACCAAGAAAAATAACCTTACGAAACCTTTTTGTAGAAAACTATGAAAATTGCATTTAAAAATGAATTATAAAATTTATATTTTTAAAAATATGCCTAGATTGCCAAAAACAAGTTACATCATAACTTTCTCATCACTTATACAAATAAAAAGAACCAAATCTTTCTATATAGACAAAAAAATTCTTTTAGAAATAAGATTTTGAAGATTTCATCTTGACTTTTTGCGATTTTTTAGGCCCTACAAACTCCATTTGAAAATTAAAGTGGCATAGCTTTTGTTCTTGGTATTGATTCAAATGAAAATTATATTCATAAAAACCTAGTGTATTTTCCTATTCTGAAAGAAGGTTCCAAAAAACACAACAAAATTTGAAATTATACAAGCCTACCCAAACTCCATTTTGCTTTCCAAGGGAACAATGGAAGTATTTTCATTTTGTACCTACTTTTGCTTAATAATTTTATGAAGAATAGATATCAAGCTTTCTTTTGGAAAATATCTCTGTACCCTTAGACTATCAACTCACTTTTCCACTATAAAGATTTTTACCTCAAACTTCTTATTGTGTACAATTAAGAAGATTTAAAGTCTCATATTATTGTATAGAAAGTTGCTCATCTCCTTTTAAATGCTAATATCTTGCAAGTTATAAGTGTCAAAGTTTTTGAAATACTTCTTACATTCTCACACCAATTTGGTATGAAACCTCTATGGTGAATATGGAAAAAAATTGTTTAGAATTTCACTCTTTGCAATAGAAATGATAGTTTTGGAATGTTTTTGGGTAAAAGACAATCATAGAGCTTTGAAAAAATGCTAGTATGAAGTTGTGGAATGGAATTATGATATTAACAATTTTTCTTAATTCAAGGTGTCAAATATGCTACATTGAAGGATTTGAAGAGCTCAAAGTTCAAAAAATTGGAACTTATATGGATACAGTAAGTTTCTGGTGTGCTTGAAATATAATTTGACTTTCATATGAATATCCATAATTACATCTTACTATGGTATTTAGTATAACTTACACTATCTGGCCCTGTGTCCATTTATTTTTGGGCAATATCCTTAGTAGCATTGCCCATCAGGGTGCTTTGAAAGCAACACTATTCCAAAAGTATCCTCTAGTAGAGTAACACATTTTGCTTTCTTCAATGTCCCACATAAGGTAGTGGGTTCATAAGCGACCATTTAAGCATTGAATCAGAATTTTGGATAGGTAAAACTTCTTAAAATATTTTTCATTAATTTTTAATTGAAAGACAAATGGAATTGGCATCTAATCCAAGTGGTTTCATTTTTTTGGAGTTTTTTTGAATTTATCATGAAATTTTGAAGTTGAAATGGCACCTGGCTCTAGAAGTGTCCACGTCTTGAAATGTACACTATTTGAACATTGCTGTACATTTCACAAGATAGACTCTTTTAGAGCTAAGTTGCAATTAGAACCACCTACCTTATGTGCATTTGAAGACTTGGTTTCTTTTAGTAACCACTATGTTTCAACTATAGAAATTCTTAATGAAATCCACAAAGGTTCAAAAAAATTTGAAATGATTTGGATTGGATGTCAATTCCATTTTTCTTCCTACTAAAGTTTAATGAAAATTGTCTCTAGAAGTTTATCTTCTCCTAAAATACAATCAACTCTTTAAAGGTTACTTTACCCTATACCTTAGTTTATACACTTTTGTCTCAAATGCCATTGCTTCCATGATTGCATGATGTGAATGATGAAATATTGTACTGAAACCATTGTTTCAAAAGCCAAGTTGCTAAAAACCTTACTTAAAAGACATTACTTCAAGGACTATACTACTTGGACTATGCTTAAAACACCCCTTTCTCTTGTAGTGAATGTAGATGACATTTGTAAAGCCCCCTATCTAATTTGGCTTTGAAGAGGACACCAGTGGAGCTATTGCAAGCGCCTATTTGGGCCGCCATGCAATAGACAATTTACCCTGAATACCCTATTGATTGAAAAAGTGGCATTCAAGGGAGAGGGTTGTGCAAGACAATGTACATGAGAGGCCAAGAGGGAAGGAAGGCGAGCAAAAAGGACTAGGGATGAGACTTTGTGGTAGGGGATGTAAGTGTATACATAGGTGGGCTCTCAATTTTGATAAAAAAGAATGGAGCTAGAGGGACTGGATTTGAATTGTGCACCTACATGAGCTAAAGAATGAACGGATATAATGAATGCAAGAAACACTTGTACTATTGTAGGTTACGCTTTGAATTCAAATATGTTTTTTGGCCATAATTTTTTCATTTTGGATCCAAATGACTTAAAGTTTACATATGACACATTCAAGGATATTATATAATCTCTCTAATTTTTTGAAATTTTTCAAAAATATTTTGCTATTTAAAAATAGCCCCCAACTTTATGTCACAAATGTCAATTTTGATTTTTATGCCATATTTAACTACTTTTGGACTTTCAAAAGTCCAAAATTAACATATGCACAAATCTCCTGATGCTATAAGGCTAGGAGATTTATCAAGAGATTCCTGGATACAAGTGTTACTTGAAATCTAATTAGTACAGTAATTCTTCTGTAACTATGAAGACTATGACTTGTCAAGAATGTAACTTTTACATCTTCAAATTCGGTACTAGGTGTTTAGAATTCAAATATCCGGGCCACAATTTGAAGGTGGAACTATCTGCAATATTGAATTTATAGCGAATTTAGTATTCCTTGTAGCTTATGGAATTCAAAAGTGACATTCAAAATTCCATTGGGGAATTTCTAGATGAATGTATCAAACATGCAGAAACTCTTCTAAACCCGCAGACAACTCAAAACTAAAATACTCTAATCAATTATGTAATGAATGAATGAAACAGAATGTCCAAATAAACCAAATTTTCATTGAAGTACATGAGGAAAGAAACCCCCATTGAAACAAAATTGTTTCAGACTTTATGCAATATAGTACTAAATTTATACTATTGCAATACTAAAGTACTGTTGCAATAATACTCTTTCACCTCAAACAATGTGGTCTCATTGAAATAGTACTTTTGCAATATTGCTATAATATTGTAATAGTATAATTTTAGTACTATACTGCATAAAGTCCAAAACAATATTGCAACAGTACTAATGCGGTGGAGGGGTACTGTACAGTACTGACTGTGAGACTCAGTATACTTTCATCCATTCACTCAGAAGTGCATACAACATTAGATTCATAAGATGAACATCATTGTCAGTAATACAGTAGCCAGAAAAGTGCACAGAGATGTAGTAATGAATTCAACGCTGTGCCTTGGGCTTTTAAGAGCAGCATCGGGAGATTTCCCGATGACCATTTTAAATATGCAAGGATTTCCCGTACATCAGTATGCCTGAAAACGAAGAGTTCATACATTCTAATTATGTGATGTTCATCTGGAAATCCACCGATAAAGTGCTCACATGGGAAAGCAAGCATTTGAGGCCTTAAGTCTAATGCCAGGATGCAATATACAATGCATCTTATGCTCCATTCAACCACATGGAGGCTAAATAGAAGGCACCTCTTCATCACCAACGTCTGATTCCATACTTCAGTAGGAGGATGCATATTCTAGGACATTTTAGGAAGCACAAGAGAAGAAGATGAGAAGTACATAATTTTCTCACGGCTAGATTCCGCCATTTTAAAGATGCATGCGTTCAGTGACTCTAGCCGACCTAGCAGAACTACATTGCAACATCGTAACAATCTCCTAGTGGAAATTCGATTCACCGGAAGGCAAGAAAGAAGACGATGCAAAAGGAAATGCGGTGCTCAGCATCAGCACCGACTCGTGACATCATTTCCTGAAGCCCCACTGCCACTCCGACAGCAAATGGAGATTGCAGACGGAGGGATTGCACAAAAAGCAGAATTGCAGGACTGTAATCACTAATGTTCGTCCTGAGACAACAGCAGGAACTGAAAGACAAGAACACAACCATAAAGCCTGGAGTCTCCCAAAATGAGGGTATCGAAGGAAAAGGTAGTACATGATAAATTGATTGCAGACTGTTTACGTCTAAGTCCAACCTGTCCTCAATCTCAATCTCCAACGGAGGTACTCACCATCGATAGCTTAAGCTTCTGAATGTCTTCCAGAAATTCCTACCATCCTCCAGAATTGCGACGCTGTCCTGGTACGTCCACTCGCATGGAGCAGTATTCACGCTTACTGTACTCCAATGTGACAGCAAAGACAGTAGATGATTCAGAGAAACGAAACAAGAAACACAACGCTTGGTATGCCGAAATGATATTCCAAGTCCGCTAAACGTCGAGAAGAAAAACGAGTCGAATGAAAGTAGATACTTACTCTGAGAGCATAATTGATGCCGAATATGCAATGGAGATATAAATGTGAACATCATCTTGTACAATTTCTGCAACGACTGACAACATCTATACCACCTTCCTGCTTCTGCAATCTTCAAGGATCAACTTTCTCTTATATTGCTCGTTCTTGCTCCAAATTTCATGGTAAGCTGGACATCCTCCTCCCAGGTTCATGATGTCAACATGATGATTACAGTGATGCATGGCCAGGCGTACAAGTGGATTCACCAGTAAGAGATTAAAACTAATGGGTTGATTCTATTTAGTGTCTCCATGGTTTAGGCAAGACGTTAAATCAGTCCCATGAAGGCGCGACAGAGGGGTAGAACGCGGCTCCAGTAGGGTAAAACTCATTTTACTAGGGGTTGATTGAGGTTTGGGGTTTATGTTTTTGTTTGGTTTTTTGGTTGTGCTTGGGTGTCCCTAGACTAATTTGGGGTCTCTGATGAACTCAGAATTTGAAAAAAAAAATTATGCAAAAAATAAACAATTTCAGCGTTTACTCTGAGGTAAACTCAGGGACTTCGTGGGACTGATTTAACCTGAAATGTCTCAATCCTTTTTTGAATTTTTGCACATTTTTGCTTAAAGCTTTGTACAGATATATCATTTACCAGAATTTAATGAATTTGGTCATTAAGGAAGGTTGTCTTTTCTAGATTCAGGTGTTACATTTGATAAATGAGAAGTTAATTGGATGAAAAAGTGCCTTGAAGGCCTCTGTTCATCGTCTAGAATATGGACGTCGTCGGAGCGCTTCAGGGTTAACGTCACGCATGGTTTAGTGTGCAACCAAAACAGCATGGCATACAGTAAACAGAATTGATTTGATATACAGTGCTGTTGGTTTACCTTGTAACCACCATCGACCGTTGAAAGACAAGAAAGAGAAGCTTCAGAGAAAATAGTGCATTAATCCACACGTGGCCAACACGTGGCCAATGAGTAAATCGAGTTTCCATCTTATCCATTCATATAAACTTGGTGTTTGAATTAACAGTAAACCTGCTAAGTTGTGTATCAAACACTGAATAAACAGAATGAACGGTTTAGTTTGGTACCTGTGGTGCCTGGAACATCAGTGACGAGACACAGGGTGACGAATGCTCGTGACCATTCAGGCTTCCAACAGGAAAACTTGTTGGAATTTAATTCGAGAGTTCAAAGTCCGACTCCATGGCTGGCCAACTCTTCTTCAAGAGTGTCACGAGAGAGCTTGTGTCGATGTAGCCCGTGAACTTGTCTTTCTGCAGCTTGATGAGCTCCGTCTGCTGCTCCAGAGGCAACGTGAGGAAGAAGCTTTTCGTGATTTGATAATAGCTATCTCTGGAGACGTGATTCTCCAGCACCAGATGCCAGTTCTTCAACAACGCAGTCCGTTCAAACGTGTTCAAGAGCAGATTTCCATCCAGTACCTCACGATACATTTGAAGGATGAGCTTCGCCAACTCGAAGGCCGCCATCTTGCACGCTTCCGGACCGTTGAAACAATTCACATTCGCAACAATGCAAGCCAATGTATCCAACTGCACGATGTACTTTACCAATTCCTCGGCGACACCTGCGATTAGCAGAGCGTTCAGCGCCCAACAGATCGACAGGAGCTTCTCTGTAAACTTCGGCACCAAGTGATAAAACCCCTTCTCTTCACATTCTTTTCCAATGGCATTGAGCATGTTCTTCGCCTCGTCACTCACTATTGTAACTACAGTTCTGGCAACATTTGCAGATGTGCCGGATTCTATGCCCTGCAAAAAAACCTCGAAAAACGAGCGCGTGTTCTTGAAGTTGCCATCTGGGTGAAGAGCCGTGCGTATGCCCTGCTGGACCAGGTCACACATGTGATTATGCCGGTCCTCTTCCGTCATGTGCAACCCCAAGCGAGCCACGAGATCTTTGGTATGTTCGCAGGGAAAATCCGGCGAAGAGGAATACTCTCTGATCCTGATTTCATCCTCGCATGACCAAGGGATCGCGCTGATGTACCGGGAGATGGAGTCCATGAGCTCGAGAAACTCGATCTGAGAGGCCACTTTGAGAAGCTCCAGACTGTATTTCACATCACGGAAGTCCTTGAGAAAGGGGGAGTACATGCGAGAGAAACAATCCGTGTAGCATTGGACATCCCCGTGAACTTCAAGGACGAATTCGATCAACGAAGGGGGTGTCGTACTTGATTTTCTCCATCTCTCACTCAAGCAAGTCTCGAAGTATTTGCTACAACGGCTCAAACGACTGGAATGCACATTCAAAATCAGGAGCGATTTGTCGTGATGCTCGCTTTCACCTCCGCTTGATACCAAGCGGACTACAACATCTTGACCTTCTTCAACTCCAAAACACCGGACCGTCTCTTCCGTCTGCCGAAGCTCAGAACACATCTCGAAGAGCTCTTGTGTAGCAACCTCAGAACACATCCTGGCGATGAGAAACTTGCACAAGCACCTTCTTCCTGCTCAACTCATCACACCCTCTTGACAACAGAAAGGAGAATCTGCAAGTGCGTTTACAATAGCTGAGTTTGATCAGTTGCCGAACCACAATAATTCTCCTTCTGTTACTCAGCCCCCTTCTTTCTCCCTTTTCTGTGTCACCAAAGAACGAACGTGATCCCAAGTCACGGCTTCCAGTCAAGCAATCCTGCACTAGAAAGACAACCTACATGTGACAATTCAACATTAAAAACTCAAAAATCGATTTTTCAAAAAAGAGTCAAACCGACTTTCTCCAATGCGATCATCATTAGTTTCTTGTTCATGTAACACGGCATTTGATAGATAATTCCCACACATAGAAAGTGCATCCTCGGAAGGCACTGACAGCTAGTTCTATGCCCTAGTTCAGAACAATGAGTCCGAATTCTCGATATAAAACACAACATTAACTCAAATTGCAAACAATCTAGGGAAACCAAAACCCCAAAGCAATCCAACAATCTTAGACGATAGATACATGTTGATTTCAGAGGATACACAACACCTGAACATCTGATCAAGTAACGGTTCAGAATATCTACCACACAAATTTTCACCGTTTGTAACTGTGCAAATGGCATCCAAATGACCAGCAGACCAGGAATGCTAACATACTTCCGTTGTGCCAGGCGTAAATGCTCTTTGAGCAAAGTTTAAACGTAACAACTGAATTCAGCAACAAGCGCCTAAGAGTACATATTAGTTTAGAAGAGGAAGTGCTAGTACCCTGTTTAAATCTCGGCTTCAAACCATCTACCTTAAACCCTCTGCATCCTCCTAACGTTTGCATACAATATTCAACTAACGAATTCTTGGATACGTTAAAATCTTCTTTCATTTCTTTACAAGAACATGTAAAAATTTGACCAGAGCAAGAAAATGAGAAAGAGGCAACTTAGAGTGTCCCAACCTACACAGGGTTTGTTGAATAATTGCATCAACGCACAGAGGATACCCGCAACGACAACCGACGGGTTTGGAGTTACCAAAAACTACTTTCAAGTGAGAATGCGTGGGACATTGGACCGAAGGATGATTCTAAGATATACAACTTAGAAAGCGTAGAAATGGACCTGGAAAACCTGGAGTACATGAGCATCAAGGAGGTCACCGGGGAAACTGGCATGATCGCAGCAAAACTTCAGAAACGAAGCAAACATGGCATACGTCTGTCGACTGAACCACCCTGATGCGCTTCTAAGTAAAAGTGCGCCGTGAAAGCGGAAGATTCAGTCAATGAACAAAATTTGAATAGGAAATCTTGAAAAGTCGGTACAGCACCAGGGAGCTTGTGCTTGAAGAAACCGGGGAAACGCAGCAAAGTCTTGCAGGTTCGAGGGCAGGTCCATTCAGGAGAACTGAGTCAACTGACCCCCTCGCTGGGCCACTCGGGTAAAATGCAGCAATTTTTTATTTTTCACATAAATTTTTTTTTTCAAATTCTGAATTCATATTTGCAATCAGAGACCCCAAATTAGGTTAGGGATGAAGGAAGTAGGGGTGATCATGGCCCAAACTAGGGTTTTTGTTTTTTAAGTTTGTATGATATATTGATGAAATTAGAATGCTCCTAGATTAAATTGAAGGTCTTTGGTTTCTATTAGAGTTGGGGATTGAATTAAATCAACTTTTTAGTGACTTATCTTTGGAGTTAGGAGTGGAATGGAGAGATCTTCTTCAATATTTGGACTTCCAATGTGATCTTCTTTGGTTTCTATTAGAGTTGGGGATTGAATTAAATCAACTTTTTAGTGACTTATCTTTGGAGTTAGGAGTGGAATGGAGAGATCTTCTTCAATATTTGGACTTCCAATGTGTGCTTTTGGAATTTTTCATTCCAAGGATTTCCATGGTTTTAGATTGGATGATTTCAATAGCCACCCCTTGCATCCTTACAAGATTAAGGCCTAACAATTTGCATAATTTTTAATTATATAGTTAAAAAGCTATATGACATATAATTTTTTTTGTTTTTTTAGACCTAGGAGTTTAGAGAATTAGAAAAATTTCCAAAAAATATTCACATTGTCATGCTTCAAAACTTTAGTAAATAGAAAGAAGTGAAAAATGATTCAAAATACTAAATTGTTAATAATTTTGTTATGCAATTGAAAAATGCCAATGCAATGGTTGTAATGTTCTGGTAAACAATTCACATCCCATAATTTAATTTTTTTTCTAAAACTATTAAAATTTCAATTAAATAAAAGAATTCAAAGTTTATTTTGGAGTAGAAAATCTACAATTGCCTACAAACTATCACAATGTGAATATTTTTTGGAAATTTTTAATATGTATTCCCATTCTATTTCTTTAAGTTAATATAGAGAGTTGTAGGTTATAGAATCTCTACATTTTTGTATAATAGTATTTGAAAAATGAAACCTAGCCATTGATAAGAATTTAAATACTTTTTTCAAAAATCCAAGCATCATTATCATGCAATCAATTGGTAAGGTTTTTTATCCTTAAATTTTTGAAGAGTTTACTTTGACAACTTAAAATAAAGAATTCTACAATTGGGTTTGCTAAAAAAATAAATGTAGATGAAGACTTTCAGCCTTGCTTTGGGAATTAGTATTTTAAAGCAATTTTGGGCTTCTAACTTTGAAAGAGCTTGAGAGGCTAATTAACTAGTCTAAGTTGAATTTTTTTATAACTTGTCAATTTTTGTGCCTTATCAATGTGAATTTTTTAATTGAACTATTTGTATAATATTTGACCTTTGACAATAGAAAAATGATTTGCATTTTAGATTGCTATAATGTTAGGGAGTTTCTATATTTTATCTATATCAATTCACCTATTTGTTGAAGATTATGATAAAATATTTTGATTTTTTAATTATAATAATGCAAAGATATTGCAAATTGAAATCACTAACGATATTGATTGTCACAATATGTCAAAGAAATTGATTGTCACAACATGTGAAAGAATTTGATTGTTACACTATGTCAAAATAAGTTCATTGTCAATTTGTCATCGTTACAACATATTAAAATATCAAAATATTTTATATTTCACATTGGTTTTATTTTAAAATGAATAATAAATTGAAAGTAGATAAATATAAAAGGGCATGTCACAATGTGTCAAAAAGACAGAGGATTTGTAAGAACCTGTCATATAGGCAAACACTTCTAAAACATTGTCCCTTTGGAGACATTTAAATTAGTGGTATTCAAAGCTAGTCCATTGACTAAATTTGAACAAATTTTTTTTCTTTAGTCAACACTATTATCCACAAAACAACCAATGGAAGATGAAGAGTTCTTTTCAAACAACCAATAAGAATTAAAGCATTTAGTTTTTTTAAACAATGTTTATTAATGGTAGTTTATAAAATCAATAGAAAACATGTGTGGCCTTGTAGCAATGCTACAATCAAAATAAGTGTACAAATAATTTTTTTAATTTTATTTCATTCATAAAAATAAAAAATAAAAAATAATGTATGCCATATACCATTGCCAAAGCCAAGTAAAAAGAAAAAATAATTCATTTCAACTTAATAGTCTTGCCTTTTGTTCCTTAAAGAACTTTTGGATCATCACCTTCAAAACTAAACACTATACTATGCATCTTGGCAAATGCAAAGCAATTTGAACTATAGTAGGGCATTCTTCTTACCATTCAAAAAAAATTAAAATTTTGGGTTTCTTTTCATATTTCAGGAGCCCTCAATTCTTTTAAGAATTAAAATTTCTTTTTGGTAATGCTGGCCTAACAGTGGCCAACAATGCAAAAACTATTTCAGGAAGAGTCCCAAAATGGCCTTCCTGAGGCCTCAAATTTCATCTAATGCAGGGTTGCTTCCGTCGCGTCACGTCCGTCCGTCCGCTAACGTGACGGGGAGCCAAGCGTCCGTCAGGATGAAATTCACGACAAAATCCGCGATAGAGGATGAAAAATCGTGACAGCAGTCGTGGATGCCCTCACGGACGACCTCCGTGGACAGCCTGGAAGGACGTGCTCGGTGGACAGTTTCGATAGACGGTCCTGGCTGATTGGACGGCTTGGATGGACACTCTGGGTGTGGCAAGACATATTTTTGATCTTTCCATTTAAAGTCAGTATGGAGCGGAAAGTGGAAAATTTAGCAACCGGATTTGTTCAGGGAATGGGTAAGATCCAGAAGTAGTACCAGATAATGTTGTAGAGACCGGGGGCAGAATAATTCCGGTTTATTACGACGGAATACCGGAACGGAAAAATTCCGGACCCTACAGAACGGATTCTATCCGGATTCAGTCCCAGAACGGAACGGATGATTTCCGGACTTGGACCGATTGGATGAGAACGGGAACGGATGATCAGGAACGGAAGATCGGATCCATTTCTGGAAACTATATAAGGCCTGACATTTTCAGTTGGCCCATTTGCTCTCAGGCGCTTCGTTGTGTGTTTTTCAACCCTCAGCGTTTTCCGCCTTTTCTGTGAGTTGGTTTTCCGCGCGTGTTTGGTGGCGCGACTTTCTGTGGCGCGGCTGTCAGTGGTAGCGCCTGGTACTTGTCAGGGCGGGCGATTGTCAGTGTGCGCGGGTTTCAGACGGTGTGCCCAGGCGCTGGTGTGCGCGGGAGGACTGTGTGTGTTTTTGTGCAGGTGATTATTACGGGCGGTTTAGTTTTGTCTGTCATTGTGAGTGTGTGTGAGGAACGGGACGTGCGGCTAGGAGAGAAGTGAGGTAGTTTTCCGGATAGTTGCCATGCCGCAGCTACGCCGGAAGAGAACCGAGTCCACTACACCCCCACCCTCAGGGATAAAACTAAAGAAAGTAGTTCCGCTCATTCCTACTACAGAGCCGGAGAAAGGCAACTTGATGGCGGACTTGACCACCATGGGGTGTCTAGGGTTAGCAGAGATACCCTGGGGTTTCAAGGAGGAGCGGATGGTGAAGGAGCTGAAGGGCAAGGTGTCGAATCAGTTCGACAACACGGCGCGGGGAATGCCGCACAAATGGACGGAGGCGCACTGGAGGGCCGTATACGGGTTCAAACACCAGGGGCACGGACCGGCCGGGAGGAAGGTAGACTTCCTCCAAAACAAGTTCAGTGGCACCCCTCACCCGAAGGACGGATACCGGATCATGGACTGCAACGAAGACAGGCATAGGCGCCTGTTGAAGTTTCTGCTTCCGATCCTTCATCCGGAGAAGCCAACCCGGATCACGATCGGCCTGGCCAACACCATTTTCGGTGCGCTGATCGGAGACCGGAAAGTGGACTGGGGCCGGATCATACAGGACCTGATCACCCGGTTACTGAAGAACCTCGGAGGGAGTAGGGCAACTCCGATCTCCCCCTACCTCTTCCACCTCTACCACCATCTACAGCTCCTTTCGGATACGGAAGAGAAGACGTGGCACACCCAGAAGATAGTCTTGACGTACGGGGAGACGTCAACGGATGATGAGGAGAGCTCCGAGTCCGAGACAGAGCGGGAGGACTCGGATAAGGAAGAGGAACCGGAAGTTCCGCTCGTGAAGCGGCAGAAGACCACACCGCCGAACACGAGGGGATCTCCTCCGGTCCGACGCAATCCGGGAACGGAAGGCAGAGCGGGACCATCCGAACCGGGTCAGGCCGAACCAACAGCAGAGGAAACGGATCCCAGTGATCCGTTCGTGCAACTGACGGAAATCCTGTGCAACATCCGAGCGGATTGGGAGGTCAAGCGGATCGTCTTGGAGAACATCGCGGGGATGGTCAATGGCAGACCGGATCATACTCTCCCGACCGTGGTAGGGAATTGCATCGCCTCGCCCGCGGATCTCGCCAAGATGGAGGAGGAAAACCGGAAACTTCAGGAGGAAGTTGACGGTTTGAAGGCGGAGCTCCTTGTTCTCAGGGACAACGAGGCCGCTACCAAGGAGATGGCGGCGGAGACCGTCAAACTGGCGGAGCACGTGAAGGCAACATTCGGGGAACCCGGATCGGCTGTCATCCGGGCTCAACTGTTTGACGAAGAGGTGCACAAGGAGAAGAAACTATCCGGAAGCCGGATAGTCCGGATTCTGTCCGACTTCTCCGAAAAGGTGGAGACGACTTTGGTGAAGGTTCGGGAGGCGGCCGAACGGATGGAAGACTGTAGCCGGAGACTGACGGAAATTCCGGTCAGACTCTCCGATCTGTCTCTACCGGATATTTCCGAAGGGTTGCCTCAGAGACCAGGGAAGGACAGGACGCCGCAATCCAAGAAGTCAGGGCGAGCGTCAACGGGCAACCGGGAGGCGGCAATTCAGTTGTCGGAGTCTCCTGCGAGTCCGGTTACTGGAGCTCCGGTTGCAACAGACGGAGAACGGAATCGGAACCTCACCGAGGTCTTCGAGCAGATCAGTAGGGCGGAAAGCCCGACTATAGGATCTAGGGTAGCAGAGCCGGATACGTAGGTATTAGGACTTTCCTGTTTTTGTAGTTTTTAACTTAGGAACGGATCAGGAGGAAATCCGGTCCGGTTTAGGAACTTGGAGCGGGTTGGAATCCGTTCCGGTTCAGAAGTAGGTAGGAACGGATCCGCCGAGCGATAATCGCGGCGGACTTGTATGGCACTTTTTGCTTTTTGCCCATTATTTAAGTCAGTCCCCTCGCGGTGGACTGGGAGTCTTTTCCTCTGCATTATCTTTGTGTATTTTATTCTCTCTTGCTTTGCGTGTGTATCTCCCGAGTTTGGCAGGGCGGCGCGACGCGGAGTTAGGAAGGCGCAAGTGGTTTTGCAGGCGACATTCTCCCTTTGGTGCTTATTTTCCGTGTCTGAGTATATGAGAACGGGTAGAGAAGAGTTGGGAGTGTAACTCTAGCGCCTCAGCGCTTCTAGGACTTAAGATTCCGGGTGAGAAAGCCGTTGTTAGGCTAGACGAGAGGGAAGGATTCCTTAATCGTGCTAGAGCTCCTGGGTGGGAAACCCAGTTGAGTGTCCGATCTCCTGTGAGGTCTCACCGTCTTTGTGGCAAACGGAAGAGTTCTGGTTGACGTTGGAATGGACGGATACACTTGTAGCCACCTGGCTCCCCAGGAACGGAAAGTCGCGTCAAAGTCGTTGTAGTATGAGAAGATCGTACGGGGGATCTCTGTGTGACCTACAGTCCGGATCTTTGTCTGGATTGTTGTGAGGGATCAAACCGGATCTGAAGTAAATTTAGAATTAACGGGTAGAAAGTGGGTCTTCAGCCACTATAAGTCACGGAAGGAGCGGTGGGCCTACCGCTCACAAAATCAAGCGGCGACCCCTCTGATGGTAAAACAGAGGCAAAACCAAACCGGATTGAGGAACGGGTGTGGACGGATCATCCGGAACGGATTGGTCCGAAGAGGAAACCAGGAGCGGAACTCGTTAGGGAGCGGATCCGTTGCAGTCTGACAGAACGGATAAAATCCGGGAAACCGGAAAAGTGAAGGAACGGATCCGTTCCGGACCAGATTGCTAGGATATCAGTTTTTGAACGGGATAACGGGTTGTCGTCTCGGGTTATTTGTGTATTTCCGGTTCTAGATCTAGAACCGGATTATAGAGTTTTGGGAGCTGTCCTATCTTAATCGCTTAACTAAGCCAGATACTTCACAGAATCTCGCGGGTTCGATCTTTAGAGTCACTTAGTTATACTCTACAGTGATTTTTGTGAGTATAACAGGGAATTTACTTACCCTGTGTTGCGACATGGCAAAAATCTGGCGCCGCTGCCGGGGATTCTAAAGCTATCGGCTTCGTTGCGACAGGAAATAGAAGGGACAGTCTTGTTTTCCCCATTTTAGTTTACCATTTCTCGGAGTTAGCTTTCTTATAGAAATAGAGATTTCTAATCCATGAAAAAGGGGGCACGGAAAGTGAGGAGGTCTGAACGATTTGGTCCAAGCCAGCAGGCGGAAGGATCATCCGGACCTTATCTTAGCAATCCGGAGAGCTCCGATCCGGAAGATCATCCTGCTGTAGATCTAGGAACCGGATCCAGAGAGGAAGTAGATCCTAGAATTGTAGATTCGCCTCCATCTCCTGACCGGGAATTAGAGCAAGAGCGGGAAGATCCGATTCTGGAGAACGAAGACATCATGACCCGGTTAAGATACAAGCGTTTCAAGGGCGACGGAAGTCAAGATGCGGATGACTGGCTCTGCGAGTTTGAATCAACGGCAATAGCCAATCAAGAGAATGAGGCGGCCCAGAGAAGGATCTTTCAAGGACTGTTAAAGGGAGAAGCTCTCAAATGGTACCAAGATATTACGGATCCGGTCCGAAATGATTGGAACCAATTGAGAACGGAATTCTTGCAGGCATTCCGTGAAGTGGGGGGAGAAGCCAGAGCCTTGGGACGGTTGAGTACTCTTACTATGAGGCCATCAGAATCCGTTCGTAAGTATGGACAAAGGGTTAAGGCACTCATTCAGAAACTGACTACTGAGATTGCTCCCAGCTTGCAGGTGGAGTGGTACGTTGCCGGTTTACCAAAATCCATGGGATTTCTGATCCGTCAGACGCGACCGAGGACTTTGAGAGAGGCCATGGATGCTGCTGCCAACTACGAAAATTCAGCTCAGTCATTAAGGGAGTCCCTTAGAAGTAATGAGAAGAAAGAGAAGGGCAAGCACAAGAAAAACCGGAAGAAGCACCACCGGAAGACTTCGGAGACGGAAAGTAGTTCCGACACTTCTGGAACGGAAGTTTCCGATCCAAGTTCATCAAGTTCGGATGAGGAGCGGAGCGATTCACCTCCTCGACGTTCCTCGAAATCGAAGGGCCTTCGAGGGAAGACCATTGTGAAGGTAAAGACTGAAGATACGGATTCGAAGAATATGATGAAGAGCATTCAGCAATCTTTGGAGGTGATCAAGGTCAACCTTGCTGAGAACCGGAAGCCTAGGCGGATAATTCCGACCTCGCGCTCCAACGTTTGGTGTGGAAGATGTGGAGAACCGGGTCACTACCCGAGCGAATGCCAGAGAATCACCTAGAAACAAGTGCAGTATGTGTTTCCGGAAGAGGAGATCTACTACACCATGGCAGAAGAAGAGGAAGAAGAAGTGTACCAAGTTCAGCCAACGTACGGGCGAGGGAAGGGTATTGCAGTACCAATCCGGCCCAACATATTGAGCCGGAACTTCCTACCAGGATCAAGTCAAGGAATGATGGTGCAGCAGCCGATCCGAACCTCTGGCTATCCGGATAGACAAGTAGTTATCTGTTACGGGTGTGGAGAGCCAGGACACTATGCCAACGCCTGTCCCAACAGAGGACTGGGGCAGGGTGCTCCGCGAACTCTTCCGTGCCAGAATTGCCAAGAATATGGACATCAGGAGGAGCAATGTCCCAAGCCGGTACAGCCAAGACCGGTGTACAAGAAGGTGCAAATTCTACCGAGGGAGCAGACCGCGCTCAATTACGGACACACTGCTGGGACGGAAAATCCAGAGAAGTGACGGTGCGAGGTGGAACTGCCAGGGGGGATGGAGAATTTGGTGCACCGGGTATCCACCCGCAGTTCCACCCGGAATCAGCCGGAACGGTCTGTCAGGGGCAGGAAGAAAAAGCACAGAAGGAAGCCGGAATCGAGCAGTGAGTCTGATCCGCCCCCTTCCTTACGAGTTCCGGAACCGGAGAAAGACCACTCGGAGGAAGGGATGGAGCGGAACTGGATTCCGATCGACATTAGTGCCGAAGTACGAGCGGATATCTCTGCAGAAAAAATAGTGCCAGAACGGAAGAAAGTTACTTTCGATGACACTCCAGTGATACTGAACCCGGACGTGAGGGCCCACGAGTATAACATCATCCAGGACATCAAGGACCAGAAGGCGAACGTGACGATCGGACAGCTCATCCACGACAATGTGATGTACCAGAAGCTGATCCGGGATTCCTGGACACGGAAACGGAAGAAGAAGGTGAAACTTCCATCTGTCGCGGTGAACTACTCTAAACCGGAGGATGCCGGAGCACCAGAAGTCACTGTGGAAATAGAAGGGTGTTCTATTCCAAAGGTTCCTATCGATGGTGGATCAGGAGTGAACCTGATGTTGGAAGAAACAGCATTTGATCTGGGATTCACTACGTTTGAAGCCACGGATCAAGTTCTTCGTATGGCGGATCAATCGCGAGTGAATCCGGTTGGGAGATTGTCACAGGTCCCAACCCGGATCGGAGGAACGGATTACCTTCTGAACTTTGTCATCATCCGTGTTAACAAAGGGAGACCTTTTCCTATGCTGCTTGGGAGGCCATGGCTGTACTCTGCGCGAGTACTCGTGGATTGGGGAGCCAAGGAGTTGGTTGTGGGGAAACCTTCAATCCGGATACCCTGGGTCACCGAGCGTCACTTGGGGGAGACTAGCGACTCAGAAGGTTATACATCCGACTGGACGGATCCGGAAGATTCCGATCCATCCTATTATGTGGATTCATTTGGGCACGAGTCGGAGTCAAACTTTGGATTCTCTAACGCTGTGTTAGAATACACTCCAAAGGAGGATCTTAACCCAGTTTCTGAGGATCGAAGTTTAGGGGAGTCTAGTGTTCCGCTCACGGCTGAGTGGATTGCCCTACAGATCAGGAACGGAAATCTTCCGGTCAGCAGCAGTACGTCAAATAAAGGAGAATGGGGACATTTGGTCCTCGATCCGGAAGAAGCACACACGGAGAAAATCAAGCCGGTTGTCGCATCCACGGATTATGAGAAGGAAGAGATCGGTCCCGGCAAGAGTTTCTATCTGAACAAATTTTTGCAGGATACGGAGAGGACCAGGTACACTCAACTGTTGAGGGAGTATCTGGATATTTTTGCCTGGAAGCCGACTGACTTGACAGGGATTCCCCCGCATTTAGGAGAACACCACATTGACTTGACGGAAGAATCCATTCCGGTCCGTCAGCGACAGTACCGGCTCAACCCCAAGTACTCGTTGATGGTGAAGGAGGAGATCGATCGGTTACTGGAAGCCGGATTCATCTACCCAGTCAACAATTCCGAGTGGGTCTCTCCCATTGTGGTGGTTCCAAAGAAGGTAGGAACGGATGGAAAGGTCAAGATCCGGGTATGCCAGGACTTCCGGAAGCTGAATGCAGCAACCCGAAAAGACTACTTTCCACTTCCGTTCACCGATATCATTTTGGATCATGTAGCTAGACACGAGTGTTACAGCTTCCTGGACGGATTTTCGGGATACAACCAAGTATTCATCCGATGGTGTGACCAGCTGAAAACCACATTTACAACAGAATGGGGTACGTACGCTTTCACCAGGATGCCGTTTGGTTTGTGCAATGCACCCGGAACCTTTCAACGATTAATGATGGACATTTTCAAAGACTTTCTTCGACACTTCATCGAAATTTTTATAGACGACTTTGCGGTTTTTAGTGACCGGAAAAGTCATCTCGATTGTTTACGGAAAACTTTTGAAAGATGCCGGGAGACCAACTTGAAGTTGCATCCGGGTAAATGTTTTTTCGGGATGAATTCCGGAATCCTGCTTGGACATATGGTAAGCCAGAACGGACTGCAAGCAGACCTGGAAAAGGTAAAGGTAATTCTATCTCTACTACCTCCCACGAGCGTAAGAGAGATTCGGGGTTTCCTTGGATGTGTAGGCTACTACCGCAGATTCATTGACGGATACGCCAAGAGGGCTATACCTCTTACGGAACTTCTCAAGAAGGATGCGGAATTTGAGTGGACCGGAAAACGACAGCAAGCCTTTGAGGATCTCAAAACCCAGCTTGCTCGAGCTCCGATCCTCTGTGTTTCGGATTGGGCAAATGAGTTCCACGTCACCATCGATGCATCCGGTTGGTGTCTGGGATCTATTCTGTGGCAGTTCGACCAAGAGAAGCGTGAGAATCCGATCTATTATGCAAGCAGACAGATGAGTTTGGCAGAACGGAATTACACGACCACAGAACGAGAGGCGCTAGCAGTGGTGTATTCCTGTAAGAAATTCCGACATTACCTATTGGGGTATAAGGTAATTTTTCACACAGACCATGACTCTTTGAAATATCTTGTAAATAAACCGGATCTGTCAGGCCGGATTGCAAGATGGATTTTACTTTTACAAGAGTTTAACTATGAGGTTAGAGTTAAACCGGGAAAAGCAAATTCAAACGCGGATTACCTCTCAAGGCAGAGAGGGAAGGAATCCGTAGCAGATATTTCTGCTGAGTTTCCAGATGAGTTTCCGGATTCTCTGAAGATTCCGGATGAAAAAGAGAATCCGGATTCTTCTTTAGAAGTCTTTCACCTCAACAATGAGACTGTTTCAGAGTACCAAGACGTCATAGATTATTTCGTAGAGTCTAGATACCCTGAACAGATGGATCGGGAGGAGAAAGAGATCTTTCATAGAAAAGTGGCTCCTTACACTCTGATTAGGGGAGTCCTTTTCAAGTTAGGAGCGGACGACATTCTCCGACGATGTCTGGAACCGGCGGAACAGAAGAAGGTAATACGTGCACTTCACGCTGGAAGCTCTGGAGGGCACTTCGCCTCCATGAGTACAGTTAACCGGATCCGGTCGGCCGGATACTGGTGGCCGTTCCTACACCGAGATGTGAAAAATTTTGTTCGAAGTTGCGATCAGTGTCAACGGACAGGAGCACCATCCTTCCGGAACCACTGGCCGCTTACTCCTATCATTCCCCTAGCACCATTCGAAAAATGGGGCATAGACTTTATTGGACCCATTTTTCCCGTCAGTGCAAGGAGGAAGAGGTACATCATCCTGGCGACGGACTATGCAACGAAGTGGGTAGAAGCCAAGGCGACAAGGAAGAATGACGTTGAAACTTCCGTGAACTTTTTGTTTGAGGAGATTCTCATGCGGTTTGGACACCCATTGGAGCTGGTCAGTGACCGAGGGACACATTTCCTCAACGATGTCATCATCGACATCACCAACAAATACCTTATTAAGCACCGGAAGACGACTCCCTATAATCCAAAAGCGAACGGATTGACGGAGCGTGCGAACGGAATCATTGGTAAGATTTTGAATAAGATGGTTTCCGCTCACAAGACTGACTGGGATCGGAAACTACCTTCGGCAGTCCATGCGTACAATACAACAGAGAAGAATACAACCGGACAGACGCCGTACTTTTTGGTTTTTGGCCAAAATGCAATTCACGGAGTGGAGTTAGAGGTGGAAACATTCCGGGTAATGGCAGCCCGGAATGCTGAGCCGAGGGTGGATACACTTCCACGACTTCTTGCAATTGAAGAATTGGAGGAGATCCGGACTGCAGCCTTGGAAAGGACCATGAGCATCCAGTTCAAACGGAAGGAAGACTATGACCGGAAGATCCCGGCTGACCACGGAATCCGAGAGAACGGACTTGTCCTTCTTTACGACAACCGACACAAGGATTTCCCGGGAAAGCTACATACACGATGGATGGGGCCTTTCCGAGTCAACCAGGTATTCCAGAACGGATCCCTGCAACTTGAGAATCTGCAAGGACAGTGGCTGGATACTCGCGTGAACGGATCAAGGGTGAAAAAGTACCTAGAAGCTACTTCTTCAGATGAGGGGGGATGATGTTCGCGAGGACGCTCACAGATGAGGAAGGGGTAATGTGGCAAGACATATTTTTGATCTTTCCATTTAAAGTCAGTATGGAGCGGAAAGTGGAAAATTTAGCAACCGGATTTGTTCAGGGAATGGGTAAGATCCAGAAGTAGTACCAGATAATGTTGTAGAGACCGGGGGCAGAATAATTCCGGTTTATTACGACGGAATACCGGAACGGAAAAATTCCGGACCCTACAGAACGGATTCTATCCGGATTCAGTCCCAGAACGGAACGGATGATTTCCGGACTTGGACCGATTGGATGAGAACGGGAACGGATGATCAGGAACGGAAGATCGGATCCATTTCTGGAAACTATATAAGGCCTGACATTTTCAGTTGGCCCATTTGCTCTCAGGCGCTTCGTTGTGTGTTTTTCAACCCTCAGCGTTTTCCGCCTTTTCTGTGAGTTGGTTTTCCGCGCGTGTTTGGTGGCGCGACTTTCTGTGGCGCGGCTGTCAGTGGTAGCGCCTGGTACTTGTCAGGGCGGGCGATTGTCAGTGTGCGCGGGTTTCAGACGGTGTGCCCAGGCGCTGGTGTGCGCGGGAGGACTGTGTGTGTTTTTGTGCAGGTGATTATTACGGGCGGTTTAGTTTTGTCTGTCATTGTGAGTGTGTGTGAGGAACGGGACGTGCGGCTAGGAGAGAAGTGAGGTAGTTTTCCGGATAGTTGCCATGCCGCAGCTACGCCGGAAGAGAACCGAGTCCACTACACCCCCACCCTCAGGGATAAAACTAAAGAAAGTAGTTCCGCTCATTCCTACTACAGAGCCGGAGAAAGGCAACTTGATGGCGGACTTGACCACCATGGGGTGTCTAGGGTTAGCAGAGATACCCTGGGGTTTCAAGGAGGAGCGGATGGTGAAGGAGCTGAAGGGCAAGGTGTCGAATCAGTTCGACAACACGGCGCGGGGAATGCCGCACAAATGGACGGAGGCGCACTGGAGGGCCGTATACGGGTTCAAACACCAGGGGCACGGACCGGCCGGGAGGAAGGTAGACTTCCTCCAAAACAAGTTCAGTGGCACCCCTCACCCGAAGGACGGATACCGGATCATGGACTGCAACGAAGACAGGCATAGGCGCCTGTTGAAGTTTCTGCTTCCGATCCTTCATCCGGAGAAGCCAACCCGGATCACGATCGGCCTGGCCAACACCATTTTCGGTGCGCTGATCGGAGACCGGAAAGTGGACTGGGGCCGGATCATACAGGACCTGATCACCCGGTTACTGAAGAACCTCGGAGGGAGTAGGGCAACTCCGATCTCCCCCTACCTCTTCCACCTCTACCACCATCTACAGCTCCTTTCGGATACGGAAGAGAAGACGTGGCACACCCAGAAGATAGTCTTGACGTACGGGGAGACGTCAACGGATGATGAGGAGAGCTCCGAGTCCGAGACAGAGCGGGAGGACTCGGATAAGGAAGAGGAACCGGAAGTTCCGCTCGTGAAGCGGCAGAAGACCACACCGCCGAACACGAGGGGATCTCCTCCGGTCCGACGCAATCCGGGAACGGAAGGCAGAGCGGGACCATCCGAACCGGGTCAGGCCGAACCAACAGCAGAGGAAACGGATCCCAGTGATCCGTTCGTGCAACTGACGGAAATCCTGTGCAACATCCGAGCGGATTGGGAGGTCAAGCGGATCGTCTTGGAGAACATCGCGGGGATGGTCAATGGCAGACCGGATCATACTCTCCCGACCGTGGTAGGGAATTGCATCGCCTCGCCCGCGGATCTCGCCAAGATGGAGGAGGAAAACCGGAAACTTCAGGAGGAAGTTGACGGTTTGAAGGCGGAGCTCCTTGTTCTCAGGGACAACGAGGCCGCTACCAAGGAGATGGCGGCGGAGACCGTCAAACTGGCGGAGCACGTGAAGGCAACATTCGGGGAACCCGGATCGGCTGTCATCCGGGCTCAACTGTTTGACGAAGAGGTGCACAAGGAGAAGAAACTATCCGGAAGCCGGATAGTCCGGATTCTGTCCGACTTCTCCGAAAAGGTGGAGACGACTTTGGTGAAGGTTCGGGAGGCGGCCGAACGGATGGAAGACTGTAGCCGGAGACTGACGGAAATTCCGGTCAGACTCTCCGATCTGTCTCTACCGGATATTTCCGAAGGGTTGCCTCAGAGACCAGGGAAGGACAGGACGCCGCAATCCAAGAAGTCAGGGCGAGCGTCAACGGGCAACCGGGAGGCGGCAATTCAGTTGTCGGAGTCTCCTGCGAGTCCGGTTACTGGAGCTCCGGTTGCAACAGACGGAGAACGGAATCGGAACCTCACCGAGGTCTTCGAGCAGATCAGTAGGGCGGAAAGCCCGACTATAGGATCTAGGGTAGCAGAGCCGGATACGTAGGTATTAGGACTTTCCTGTTTTTGTAGTTTTTA
This sequence comes from Thuidium tamariscinum, assembly GCA_947034885.2. NCBI lineage: Eukaryota > Viridiplantae > Streptophyta > Bryopsida > Hypnales > Thuidiaceae > Thuidium > Thuidium tamariscinum. The sequence goes on along the minus strand of OX344750.2, from coordinate 8,449,093 downwards.
ACTTAGGAACGGATCAGGAGGAAATCCGGTCCGGTTTAGGAACTTGGAGCGGGTTGGAATCCGTTCCGGTTCAGAAGTAGGTAGGAACGGATCCGCCGAGCGATAATCGCGGCGGACTTGTATGGCACTTTTTGCTTTTTGCCCATTATTTAAGTCAGTCCCCTCGCGGTGGACTGGGAGTCTTTTCCTCTGCATTATCTTTGTGTATTTTATTCTCTCTTGCTTTGCGTGTGTATCTCCCGAGTTTGGCAGGGCGGCGCGACGCGGAGTTAGGAAGGCGCAAGTGGTTTTGCAGGCGACATTCTCCCTTTGGTGCTTATTTTCCGTGTCTGAGTATATGAGAACGGGTAGAGAAGAGTTGGGAGTGTAACTCTAGCGCCTCAGCGCTTCTAGGACTTAAGATTCCGGGTGAGAAAGCCGTTGTTAGGCTAGACGAGAGGGAAGGATTCCTTAATCGTGCTAGAGCTCCTGGGTGGGAAACCCAGTTGAGTGTCCGATCTCCTGTGAGGTCTCACCGTCTTTGTGGCAAACGGAAGAGTTCTGGTTGACGTTGGAATGGACGGATACACTTGTAGCCACCTGGCTCCCCAGGAACGGAAAGTCGCGTCAAAGTCGTTGTAGTATGAGAAGATCGTACGGGGGATCTCTGTGTGACCTACAGTCCGGATCTTTGTCTGGATTGTTGTGAGGGATCAAACCGGATCTGAAGTAAATTTAGAATTAACGGGTAGAAAGTGGGTCTTCAGCCACTATAAGTCACGGAAGGAGCGGTGGGCCTACCGCTCACAAAATCAAGCGGCGACCCCTCTGATGGTAAAACAGAGGCAAAACCAAACCGGATTGAGGAACGGGTGTGGACGGATCATCCGGAACGGATTGGTCCGAAGAGGAAACCAGGAGCGGAACTCGTTAGGGAGCGGATCCGTTGCAGTCTGACAGAACGGATAAAATCCGGGAAACCGGAAAAGTGAAGGAACGGATCCGTTCCGGACCAGATTGCTAGGATATCAGTTTTTGAACGGGATAACGGGTTGTCGTCTCGGGTTATTTGTGTATTTCCGGTTCTAGATCTAGAACCGGATTATAGAGTTTTGGGAGCTGTCCTATCTTAATCGCTTAACTAAGCCAGATACTTCACAGAATCTCGCGGGTTCGATCTTTAGAGTCACTTAGTTATACTCTACAGTGATTTTTGTGAGTATAACAGGGAATTTACTTACCCTGTGTTGCGACATGGCAAAAATCTGGCGCCGCTGCCGGGGATTCTAAAGCTATCGGCTTCGTTGCGACAGGAAATAGAAGGGACAGTCTTGTTTTCCCCATTTTAGTTTACCATTTCTCGGAGTTAGCTTTCTTATAGAAATAGAGATTTCTAATCCATGAAAAAGGGGGCACGGAAAGTGAGGAGGTCTGAACGATTTGGTCCAAGCCAGCAGGCGGAAGGATCATCCGGACCTTATCTTAGCAATCCGGAGAGCTCCGATCCGGAAGATCATCCTGCTGTAGATCTAGGAACCGGATCCAGAGAGGAAGTAGATCCTAGAATTGTAGATTCGCCTCCATCTCCTGACCGGGAATTAGAGCAAGAGCGGGAAGATCCGATTCTGGAGAACGAAGACATCATGACCCGGTTAAGATACAAGCGTTTCAAGGGCGACGGAAGTCAAGATGCGGATGACTGGCTCTGCGAGTTTGAATCAACGGCAATAGCCAATCAAGAGAATGAGGCGGCCCAGAGAAGGATCTTTCAAGGACTGTTAAAGGGAGAAGCTCTCAAATGGTACCAAGATATTACGGATCCGGTCCGAAATGATTGGAACCAATTGAGAACGGAATTCTTGCAGGCATTCCGTGAAGTGGGGGGAGAAGCCAGAGCCTTGGGACGGTTGAGTACTCTTACTATGAGGCCATCAGAATCCGTTCGTAAGTATGGACAAAGGGTTAAGGCACTCATTCAGAAACTGACTACTGAGATTGCTCCCAGCTTGCAGGTGGAGTGGTACGTTGCCGGTTTACCAAAATCCATGGGATTTCTGATCCGTCAGACGCGACCGAGGACTTTGAGAGAGGCCATGGATGCTGCTGCCAACTACGAAAATTCAGCTCAGTCATTAAGGGAGTCCCTTAGAAGTAATGAGAAGAAAGAGAAGGGCAAGCACAAGAAAAACCGGAAGAAGCACCACCGGAAGACTTCGGAGACGGAAAGTAGTTCCGACACTTCTGGAACGGAAGTTTCCGATCCAAGTTCATCAAGTTCGGATGAGGAGCGGAGCGATTCACCTCCTCGACGTTCCTCGAAATCGAAGGGCCTTCGAGGGAAGACCATTGTGAAGGTAAAGACTGAAGATACGGATTCGAAGAATATGATGAAGAGCATTCAGCAATCTTTGGAGGTGATCAAGGTCAACCTTGCTGAGAACCGGAAGCCTAGGCGGATAATTCCGACCTCGCGCTCCAACGTTTGGTGTGGAAGATGTGGAGAACCGGGTCACTACCCGAGCGAATGCCAGAGAATCACCTAGAAACAAGTGCAGTATGTGTTTCCGGAAGAGGAGATCTACTACACCATGGCAGAAGAAGAGGAAGAAGAAGTGTACCAAGTTCAGCCAACGTACGGGCGAGGGAAGGGTATTGCAGTACCAATCCGGCCCAACATATTGAGCCGGAACTTCCTACCAGGATCAAGTCAAGGAATGATGGTGCAGCAGCCGATCCGAACCTCTGGCTATCCGGATAGACAAGTAGTTATCTGTTACGGGTGTGGAGAGCCAGGACACTATGCCAACGCCTGTCCCAACAGAGGACTGGGGCAGGGTGCTCCGCGAACTCTTCCGTGCCAGAATTGCCAAGAATATGGACATCAGGAGGAGCAATGTCCCAAGCCGGTACAGCCAAGACCGGTGTACAAGAAGGTGCAAATTCTACCGAGGGAGCAGACCGCGCTCAATTACGGACACACTGCTGGGACGGAAAATCCAGAGAAGTGACGGTGCGAGGTGGAACTGCCAGGGGGGATGGAGAATTTGGTGCACCGGGTATCCACCCGCAGTTCCACCCGGAATCAGCCGGAACGGTCTGTCAGGGGCAGGAAGAAAAAGCACAGAAGGAAGCCGGAATCGAGCAGTGAGTCTGATCCGCCCCCTTCCTTACGAGTTCCGGAACCGGAGAAAGACCACTCGGAGGAAGGGATGGAGCGGAACTGGATTCCGATCGACATTAGTGCCGAAGTACGAGCGGATATCTCTGCAGAAAAAATAGTGCCAGAACGGAAGAAAGTTACTTTCGATGACACTCCAGTGATACTGAACCCGGACGTGAGGGCCCACGAGTATAACATCATCCAGGACATCAAGGACCAGAAGGCGAACGTGACGATCGGACAGCTCATCCACGACAATGTGATGTACCAGAAGCTGATCCGGGATTCCTGGACACGGAAACGGAAGAAGAAGGTGAAACTTCCATCTGTCGCGGTGAACTACTCTAAACCGGAGGATGCCGGAGCACCAGAAGTCACTGTGGAAATAGAAGGGTGTTCTATTCCAAAGGTTCCTATCGATGGTGGATCAGGAGTGAACCTGATGTTGGAAGAAACAGCATTTGATCTGGGATTCACTACGTTTGAAGCCACGGATCAAGTTCTTCGTATGGCGGATCAATCGCGAGTGAATCCGGTTGGGAGATTGTCACAGGTCCCAACCCGGATCGGAGGAACGGATTACCTTCTGAACTTTGTCATCATCCGTGTTAACAAAGGGAGACCTTTTCCTATGCTGCTTGGGAGGCCATGGCTGTACTCTGCGCGAGTACTCGTGGATTGGGGAGCCAAGGAGTTGGTTGTGGGGAAACCTTCAATCCGGATACCCTGGGTCACCGAGCGTCACTTGGGGGAGACTAGCGACTCAGAAGGTTATACATCCGACTGGACGGATCCGGAAGATTCCGATCCATCCTATTATGTGGATTCATTTGGGCACGAGTCGGAGTCAAACTTTGGATTCTCTAACGCTGTGTTAGAATACACTCCAAAGGAGGATCTTAACCCAGTTTCTGAGGATCGAAGTTTAGGGGAGTCTAGTGTTCCGCTCACGGCTGAGTGGATTGCCCTACAGATCAGGAACGGAAATCTTCCGGTCAGCAGCAGTACGTCAAATAAAGGAGAATGGGGACATTTGGTCCTCGATCCGGAAGAAGCACACACGGAGAAAATCAAGCCGGTTGTCGCATCCACGGATTATGAGAAGGAAGAGATCGGTCCCGGCAAGAGTTTCTATCTGAACAAATTTTTGCAGGATACGGAGAGGACCAGGTACACTCAACTGTTGAGGGAGTATCTGGATATTTTTGCCTGGAAGCCGACTGACTTGACAGGGATTCCCCCGCATTTAGGAGAACACCACATTGACTTGACGGAAGAATCCATTCCGGTCCGTCAGCGACAGTACCGGCTCAACCCCAAGTACTCGTTGATGGTGAAGGAGGAGATCGATCGGTTACTGGAAGCCGGATTCATCTACCCAGTCAACAATTCCGAGTGGGTCTCTCCCATTGTGGTGGTTCCAAAGAAGGTAGGAACGGATGGAAAGGTCAAGATCCGGGTATGCCAGGACTTCCGGAAGCTGAATGCAGCAACCCGAAAAGACTACTTTCCACTTCCGTTCACCGATATCATTTTGGATCATGTAGCTAGACACGAGTGTTACAGCTTCCTGGACGGATTTTCGGGATACAACCAAGTATTCATCCGATGGTGTGACCAGCTGAAAACCACATTTACAACAGAATGGGGTACGTACGCTTTCACCAGGATGCCGTTTGGTTTGTGCAATGCACCCGGAACCTTTCAACGATTAATGATGGACATTTTCAAAGACTTTCTTCGACACTTCATCGAAATTTTTATAGACGACTTTGCGGTTTTTAGTGACCGGAAAAGTCATCTCGATTGTTTACGGAAAACTTTTGAAAGATGCCGGGAGACCAACTTGAAGTTGCATCCGGGTAAATGTTTTTTCGGGATGAATTCCGGAATCCTGCTTGGACATATGGTAAGCCAGAACGGACTGCAAGCAGACCTGGAAAAGGTAAAGGTAATTCTATCTCTACTACCTCCCACGAGCGTAAGAGAGATTCGGGGTTTCCTTGGATGTGTAGGCTACTACCGCAGATTCATTGACGGATACGCCAAGAGGGCTATACCTCTTACGGAACTTCTCAAGAAGGATGCGGAATTTGAGTGGACCGGAAAACGACAGCAAGCCTTTGAGGATCTCAAAACCCAGCTTGCTCGAGCTCCGATCCTCTGTGTTTCGGATTGGGCAAATGAGTTCCACGTCACCATCGATGCATCCGGTTGGTGTCTGGGATCTATTCTGTGGCAGTTCGACCAAGAGAAGCGTGAGAATCCGATCTATTATGCAAGCAGACAGATGAGTTTGGCAGAACGGAATTACACGACCACAGAACGAGAGGCGCTAGCAGTGGTGTATTCCTGTAAGAAATTCCGACATTACCTATTGGGGTATAAGGTAATTTTTCACACAGACCATGACTCTTTGAAATATCTTGTAAATAAACCGGATCTGTCAGGCCGGATTGCAAGATGGATTTTACTTTTACAAGAGTTTAACTATGAGGTTAGAGTTAAACCGGGAAAAGCAAATTCAAACGCGGATTACCTCTCAAGGCAGAGAGGGAAGGAATCCGTAGCAGATATTTCTGCTGAGTTTCCAGATGAGTTTCCGGATTCTCTGAAGATTCCGGATGAAAAAGAGAATCCGGATTCTTCTTTAGAAGTCTTTCACCTCAACAATGAGACTGTTTCAGAGTACCAAGACGTCATAGATTATTTCGTAGAGTCTAGATACCCTGAACAGATGGATCGGGAGGAGAAAGAGATCTTTCATAGAAAAGTGGCTCCTTACACTCTGATTAGGGGAGTCCTTTTCAAGTTAGGAGCGGACGACATTCTCCGACGATGTCTGGAACCGGCGGAACAGAAGAAGGTAATACGTGCACTTCACGCTGGAAGCTCTGGAGGGCACTTCGCCTCCATGAGTACAGTTAACCGGATCCGGTCGGCCGGATACTGGTGGCCGTTCCTACACCGAGATGTGAAAAATTTTGTTCGAAGTTGCGATCAGTGTCAACGGACAGGAGCACCATCCTTCCGGAACCACTGGCCGCTTACTCCTATCATTCCCCTAGCACCATTCGAAAAATGGGGCATAGACTTTATTGGACCCATTTTTCCCGTCAGTGCAAGGAGGAAGAGGTACATCATCCTGGCGACGGACTATGCAACGAAGTGGGTAGAAGCCAAGGCGACAAGGAAGAATGACGTTGAAACTTCCGTGAACTTTTTGTTTGAGGAGATTCTCATGCGGTTTGGACACCCATTGGAGCTGGTCAGTGACCGAGGGACACATTTCCTCAACGATGTCATCATCGACATCACCAACAAATACCTTATTAAGCACCGGAAGACGACTCCCTATAATCCAAAAGCGAACGGATTGACGGAGCGTGCGAACGGAATCATTGGTAAGATTTTGAATAAGATGGTTTCCGCTCACAAGACTGACTGGGATCGGAAACTACCTTCGGCAGTCCATGCGTACAATACAACAGAGAAGAATACAACCGGACAGACGCCGTACTTTTTGGTTTTTGGCCAAAATGCAATTCACGGAGTGGAGTTAGAGGTGGAAACATTCCGGGTAATGGCAGCCCGGAATGCTGAGCCGAGGGTGGATACACTTCCACGACTTCTTGCAATTGAAGAATTGGAGGAGATCCGGACTGCAGCCTTGGAAAGGACCATGAGCATCCAGTTCAAACGGAAGGAAGACTATGACCGGAAGATCCCGGCTGACCACGGAATCCGAGAGAACGGACTTGTCCTTCTTTACGACAACCGACACAAGGATTTCCCGGGAAAGCTACATACACGATGGATGGGGCCTTTCCGAGTCAACCAGGTATTCCAGAACGGATCCCTGCAACTTGAGAATCTGCAAGGACAGTGGCTGGATACTCGCGTGAACGGATCAAGGGTGAAAAAGTACCTAGAAGCTACTTCTTCAGATGAGGGGGGATGATGTTCGCGAGGACGCTCACAGATGAGGAAGGGGTAATGTGGCAAGACATATTTTTGATCTTTCCATTTAAAGTCAGTATGGAGCGGAAAGTGGAAAATTTAGCAACCGGATTTGTTCAGGGAATGGGTAAGATCCAGAAGTAGTACCAGATAATGTTGTAGAGACCGGGGGCAGAATAATTCCGGTTTATTACGACGGAATACCGGAACGGAAAAATTCCGGACCCTACAGAACGGATTCTATCCGGATTCAGTCCCAGAACGGAACGGATGATTTCCGGACTTGGACCGATTGGATGAGAACGGGAACGGATGATCAGGAACGGAAGATCGGATCCATTTCTGGAAACTATATAAGGCCTGACATTTTCAGTTGGCCCATTTGCTCTCAGGCGCTTCGTTGTGTGTTTTTCAACCCTCAGCGTTTTCCGCCTTTTCTGTGAGTTGGTTTTCCGCGCGTGTTTGGTGGCGCGACTTTCTGTGGCGCGGCTGTCAGTGGTAGCGCCTGGTACTTGTCAGGGCGGGCGATTGTCAGTGTGCGCGGGTTTCAGACGGTGTGCCCAGGCGCTGGTGTGCGCGGGAGGACTGTGTGTGTTTTTGTGCAGGTGATTATTACGGGCGGTTTAGTTTTGTCTGTCATTGTGAGTGTGTGTGAGGAACGGGACGTGCGGCTAGGAGAGAAGTGAGGTAGTTTTCCGGATAGTTGCCATGCCGCAGCTACGCCGGAAGAGAACCGAGTCCACTACACCCCCACCCTCAGGGATAAAACTAAAGAAAGTAGTTCCGCTCATTCCTACTACAGAGCCGGAGAAAGGCAACTTGATGGCGGACTTGACCACCATGGGGTGTCTAGGGTTAGCAGAGATACCCTGGGGTTTCAAGGAGGAGCGGATGGTGAAGGAGCTGAAGGGCAAGGTGTCGAATCAGTTCGACAACACGGCGCGGGGAATGCCGCACAAATGGACGGAGGCGCACTGGAGGGCCGTATACGGGTTCAAACACCAGGGGCACGGACCGGCCGGGAGGAAGGTAGACTTCCTCCAAAACAAGTTCAGTGGCACCCCTCACCCGAAGGACGGATACCGGATCATGGACTGCAACGAAGACAGGCATAGGCGCCTGTTGAAGTTTCTGCTTCCGATCCTTCATCCGGAGAAGCCAACCCGGATCACGATCGGCCTGGCCAACACCATTTTCGGTGCGCTGATCGGAGACCGGAAAGTGGACTGGGGCCGGATCATACAGGACCTGATCACCCGGTTACTGAAGAACCTCGGAGGGAGTAGGGCAACTCCGATCTCCCCCTACCTCTTCCACCTCTACCACCATCTACAGCTCCTTTCGGATACGGAAGAGAAGACGTGGCACACCCAGAAGATAGTCTTGACGTACGGGGAGACGTCAACGGATGATGAGGAGAGCTCCGAGTCCGAGACAGAGCGGGAGGACTCGGATAAGGAAGAGGAACCGGAAGTTCCGCTCGTGAAGCGGCAGAAGACCACACCGCCGAACACGAGGGGATCTCCTCCGGTCCGACGCAATCCGGGAACGGAAGGCAGAGCGGGACCATCCGAACCGGGTCAGGCCGAACCAACAGCAGAGGAAACGGATCCCAGTGATCCGTTCGTGCAACTGACGGAAATCCTGTGCAACATCCGAGCGGATTGGGAGGTCAAGCGGATCGTCTTGGAGAACATCGCGGGGATGGTCAATGGCAGACCAGATCATACTCTCCCGACCGTGGTAGGGAATTGCATCGCCTCGCCCGCGGATCTCGCCAAGATGGAGGAGGAAAACCGGAAACTTCAGGAGGAAGTTGACGGTTTGAAGGCGGAGCTCCTTGTTCTCAGGGACAACGAGGCCGCTACCAAGGAGATGGCGGCGGAGACCGTCAAACTGGCGGAGCACGTGAAGGCAACATTCGGGGAACCCGGATCGGCTGTCATCCGGGCTCAACTGTTTGACGAAGAGGTGCACAAGGAGAAGAAACTATCCGGAAGCCGGATAGTCCGGATTCTGTCCGACTTCTCCGAAAAGGTGGAGACGACTTTGGTGAAGGTTCGGGAGGCGGCCGAACGGATGGAAGACTGTAGCCGGAGACTGACGGAAATTCCGGTCAGACTCTCCGATCTGTCTCTACCGGATATTTCCGAAGGGTTGCCTCAGAGACCAGGGAAGGACAGGACGCCGCAATCCAAGAAGTCAGGGCGAGCGTCAACGGGCAACCGGGAGGCGGCAATTCAGTTGTCGGAGTCTCCTGCGAGTCCGGTTACTGGAGCTCCGGTTGCAACAGACGGAGAACGGAATCGGAACCTCACCGAGGTCTTCGAGCAGATCAGTAGGGCGGAAAGCCCGACTATAGGATCTAGGGTAGCAGAGCCGGATACGTAGGTATTAGGACTTTCCTGTTTTTGTAGTTTTTAACTTAGGAACGGATCAGGAGGAAATCCGGTCCGGTTTAGGAACTTGGAGCGGGTTGGAATCCGTTCCGGTTCAGAAGTAGGTAGGAACGGATCCGCCGAGCGATAATCGCGGCGGACTTGTATGGCACTTTTTGCTTTTTGCCCATTATTTAAGTCAGTCCCCTCGCGGTGGACTGGGAGTCTTTTCCTCTGCATTATCTTTGTGTATTTTATTCTCTCTTGCTTTGCGTGTGTATCTCCCGAGTTTGGCAGGGCGGCGCGACGCGGAGTTAGGAAGGCGCAAGTGGTTTTGCAGGCGACATTCTCCCTTTGGTGCTTATTTTCCGTGTCTGAGTATATGAGAACGGGTAGAGAAGAGTTGGGAGTGTAACTCTAGCGCCTCAGCGCTTCTAGGACTTAAGATTCCGGGTGAGAAAGCCGTTGTTAGGCTAGACGAGAGGGAAGGATTCCTTAATCGTGCTAGAGCTCCTGGGTGGGAAACCCAGTTGAGTGTCCGATCTCCTGTGAGGTCTCACCGTCTTTGTGGCAAACGGAAGAGTTCTGGTTGACGTTGGAATGGACGGATACACTTGTAGCCACCTGGCTCCCCAGGAACGGAAAGTCGCGTCAAAGTCGTTGTAGTATGAGAAGATCGTACGGGGGATCTCTGTGTGACCTACAGTCCGGATCTTTGTCTGGATTGTTGTGAGGGATCAAACCGGATCTGAAGTAAATTTAGAATTAACGGGTAGAAAGTGGGTCTTCAGCCACTATAAGTCACGGAAGGAGCGGTGGGCCTACCGCTCACAAAATCAAGCGGCGACCCCTCTGATGGTAAAACAGAGGCAAAACCAAACCGGATTGAGGAACGGGTGTGGACGGATCATCCGGAACGGATTGGTCCGAAGAGGAAACCAGGAGCGGAACTCGTTAGGGAGCGGATCCGTTGCAGTCTGACAGAACGGATAAAATCCGGGAAACCGGAAAAGTGAAGGAACGGATCCGTTCCGGACCAGATTGCTAGGATATCAGTTTTTGAACGGGATAACGGGTTGTCGTCTCGGGTTATTTGTGTATTTCCGGTTCTAGATCTAGAACCGGATTATAGAGTTTTGGGAGCTGTCCTATCTTAATCGCTTAACTAAGCCAGATACTTCACAGAATCTCGCGGGTTCGATCTTTAGAGTCACTTAGTTATACTCTACAGTGATTTTTGTGAGTATAACAGGGAATTTACTTACCCTGTGTTGCGACACTGGGTTCTGCGGACGGTCCGGATCCGGTGGACGGTTTTAGGGGACGGCCCCGCTCAGACGATCCGCGGGGTATGGACGGCCCCGATGGACAGGCTGTCCAGTGGACGGCCCGGACGGACGCCTCCAGATTGATGGTCTGGGTACGGTCTACGCTTGGGAAGGACGGCTTGGATTGAGAGGAAGGTTGGACGGCCTGGGTTCGATGGACGGCCTGGCCGTGCCGTTGACGGTCAGGATGGACGGCCTGGGCTCTGTGGACTGGAACTCTTTATTTGTAAGACTTAAAAGTCTGAGTTCATATTCGCAATCAAAATTTTCTCATTAGTCTATGAGGTTTAACCATCTCTAAAAAAATAATTTCGAAAGTTTTGTATTTTAGGCCTTCCATAGTCTAAATATAATATATATTCTGTATTTAAAAAAAGGGTATTAATGGTTTGAATCAAAAAAATGGAAATGGTTTGAATGAAAATAACGTTAATGGTTTGGAATTGTGAATAAAAAAAAATGTAAAACTGGTTTTGAAAAAAAATGTGTTAATTGTTCGAATAAAAAAATTATGGAAATGGTTTGAATCAAACAAATGGAAATGGTTTGAATAAAAAAAAACACGTTAATGGTTTGAAATGTTGAATGAAAAAAAATATAGAAAGGGTTTGGAAAAAAATGTGTTAATGGCTCGACCAAAAAAAATTGGAAATGGGTTGGGAAAAAAATGTGATTAGGGTTTGACTAAAAAAAATATGGAAATGGGTTGAAATGTTGGAAAAACAAATTTAGAAATGGTTTGGAAAAAAAATGTGTTAATTGTTTGACTAGAATAAATATGGAAATGGTTTAGGGTAAAAAAAATGGCCAAGTTTTGAGTAAAGAAAAACGGTAATGGTTTAGGGTGTTGGAAATAAAAATATAGAAATGGTTTGGAAAAAAGATGGGTTAATGGTTCGACTTAAAAAAATATGGAAATGGTTTGAATCAAAGAAAAAGAAAAAGGAAATGCTTTGAATAAAAAAAAAGTTAATAATTTGAAATGTTGAATACAAAAAAATATAGAAATGGTTTGGAAAAAAATGTGTTCATGTTTCAACTAAAAAAAATATGGAAATGCTTCGAATAAAAAAAATATGGAAATGGGTTGAATAAAAAAAATTGGGAATGGTTTGAATAAAAAAAAAGGCAATGGTTTGAAAGGTTGGAAAAAAATATATAGAAAGGGTCGTGAAAAAAAATGTGTTAATGGTTCGACTAAAATAAATATGGAAATAAGTTGGAAAGAAAATGTGTTCAGGGTTTGATTAAAAATAATATGGAAATGGTCAAATGGTTTGAATAAAAAAAATGGAAATGGTTTGAAAAAACTAAACTTTCATGGTTTGAAATGTTGAATAAAAAAACATTTAGAAATGGTTTGGAAAAAAAATGTTAATGCCTTAATGGTTAAAGCTCAAATTGGAAATAGTTTGAATCAATAAAATGGGAATGGTTTGAATAAAAAAGAACGTTGATGGTTTGAAATGTGGACGACAAAAAAATATAGAAATGGTTTAAAAAAATGTGTTCATGGTTCGACTAATAAAAATATGGAAATGGGTTCAATCTAAAATATGGAAAGGGGTTGAATCTAAAAAATGGAAATGGGTTAGGGTAAAAAAAATGGTTATGGTTTGACATGTGGAAAAAAAAATGTGGAAAAATGCGGTGGGAAAAAATTGGGTTAATGGTTTGATTAAAAAAATTCGAAATGGTGGGAATAAAAAACAAAAGCATATATACTTGTGGCATATGTAAAAAATAGAATTTTGGCATTTTTTAAAAGTAAACTTACAAAATATACTTTAAGTGAAAGTATGGCATTGGATTTAAATGAACTTGTTGCACATACATTTCAAGCAAATGTATTGAGTATTCTTTTCATTTGTTCATCATTAGAAGAAATTTGAGGGCATTAGGAGACTGCGGGTTCCCGGACTGCGGGAACGCAGTTTCTGCCCTGTGAACCCGAATCCTACGTGGTCGGGACACTGCCACGTAATATATATATTTTTTTTTTCAAAATTTTTTTTTTGGACTTATTTTCATATTTCAGGACCCAAAAAAAAAAATTTTTTTTTTTTTTTTTTTTTTCCGATAAAAGTCGGCCTGACAGGATACTGCGGCATTGGGAGCCGTTTCGGGAACAGACCCGAAACGGTCCTGTAATGCCCTCAAATTTCATCTAATGGGTTAAGTTTTCAGTTTAAGTGTTTAACAGATAATATAGTTGTACGAGAAAAATGAAAATGCTTCATTGCCCAAAAAATGTACTTTTGCAACATGAGCAATAAACGCTCGTAAATGGTCGTCATAGCCAAATACTATTTACAATACTAATATACTATACATCCATCTAATGGCCTAACTCATCACCAGAAGGTATTCAACCTTGTTCTGGTTCTACAATGCCTCTGGCTATACTATTTCTCAAAAAAATTTGCAATCCTTCTCTAGATTGCAAACTGTTCAACGTAGCCACTACGGTCCGATCATATCGATCGTGCAAGTAGGAAGAAATGGATGATAACATTTGCACCTCATTGAACGTAGTGTCTTCGATGAACCTCAGTTGTGCCTCATGATCCAGGTCTTCGAGTATTCCGACAGGGTTTCCGTTGGAGTAAAAAACCACATTCTCTGGATGTGGTCGGCGCACGAATTCCTCTCGTTCCAAGTCCCAATGGCCACCAGCAAGTTGGCCAAAAAATACTCGCCGCCCTAGATCGCCCGCACCAATCAGCTTCTTGCACACCTCCGTAATCTCCGCATCATCGATCCACGGAACATCTTGCACGCTGCGCACGATGAGGTGTCTACTGTCATGGCCCCACTTGCACATCCATATCATGTCATTACCCCAATTCCCTCTATTCTCATCGCCAGGCAAGTTCTCTTCGTTTAACTCGAAGTGCGAGGGCATGTGATGCTCCAACCCAAATTGGACGTACAACCGCCGGTGCAAAGGAGCCTTGCATTGCGCGCACCGCTTTCTCGTGACTATGTGCGGAATGAGACATCCGGGGTGGTACATATGTCCACACGTTCCAAGGCTCCATCCACCCTCGGGCCCAAACAGTTCCATGCAAATCATGCACGTCGTTCCATCCTTCACAAACGCGGGAACTGTGGGCCACAGAAAGGGGGTATTGCCTTCTCTATCCATGGGCCCGTATCGGTATCTCGCGGTGTTGAATTGGAAGTCTAGATGCGGATGCCCGTCCCAATCAATGCTTGCATTATCGAGATTTGTGGGCAATGTAACTGGAAACATATCCTCTAGTCGGACCCACGATGTCAAGCCAAAATAACGTTGGCCACCATCTCTAAATTTTGCAGCTACTCTCCTGGCCTCACGCTGCAGTTGCGCGACCTCGTTCATAGCCAAAGTGCATGCCAATCTCATGTTGCTCATGGCAAGCAACATTTGCTCCCTCGTAGTTGACGTTTGGAGCAACAATCTATCCTTCATGGCATTTACAAATGCCAACTTGCCTTGTAGTTCACGCATGGACGCTGATGCAGCCTCCATGCTGGCCTTGGCCTCATTGCACTCGCCCTCTGCACGCTCCGCTCGTGCCACAATGGCATCGTACGCCACCCGCTCAACGCTAATGAACTCTTGGCCCAACGCATCTGTTGATTGGTTTGCCGCATTTGAACTCTCACCACAAAAATGTGGTGTTGGGAACATACCACAAGGCCGCACCGTGAACGGGTCAGCTGGCTCAATTAGGCCATATGTGGCCCGCTCCACGACCTCATCCAATGGTGGAGTGCCATCCGTGCTTTGGCGACGTACACGTTCAAGCAAGTCAATGTTACTTGCTAGTAACTTAGCATTCGAATCCTCCAAAGCCTTCACCTGTGCGTTGTAGGCTTGTACCTCCATCTCGTGCCTTTGCTCAGCTTCTGCACCATCCTCACGCAGTTGAGTCACCAATGCACGTAATGCCTCTAATTCCCCATTCGCTCCAAATACTTCATTAATTGTCGTGGACGGGGGAATTGGGTGAATGGCGAGTGGCATGGGCTCGCTTGGACCGGCAATGGGCGCCTCCAATTCGGGAGCCACCGGGTTTTGTTCATTGGCGCCTTGAGGTGCATTGTCGACCTCTATGGGGTCCGCGTCCACCGCTTCGTCCCCTTGTGCCCAAGCCACTCCTTCGCCCTCCAATTGCACTGCAGGATTTCATGGAATTCTACGGCTTTTAGCAGGGAAACGGCCACCCCGTTGTTTTGCCGTATACGTGTTCCAATCCATGTCCTTGCCCAAAAAAACCTCCGCATACGCCATTTGACATAATGCGAGGGTCCCATCCGTCTTCGAGAGGGTCCCCCAAAGTGCCAATGCCACCTCGGTCAACCGCTTCTTGAACGCCGGGTGTATGCAGTACTTTATCAATGCACAGCTACATCGCACTTGCGTCTCATTTCCCTCCCATGGAAAATAGCGGTTGATGTGGGCCCAGTCCACGTATGTCCGACATGTGGTGCGGGTCCATGGCTCAAGCGCTTGTTCCCACCCGGGCGCGGCCAAAACTTCACCAGTATTGAAAGTCGCCCAGTCTACAGTGCTCCTATTCCCACGACGCCTCCTGTGTAGGGGTTCACCTTCATGGGTCACCATCTCCTAGTTTTCTACCACTGGGGGGGGTGGGCGCTTCATTCCCACCCTTGGAATTAAGCGATCACAACCAGGCTCTTTAACAATTCTACTACCTACGGGTGTCTAAGCGTCAATCCATTGTGCCTTCCAAGCAATGGATCTTTTTTACTATCCTAACTAAGGTTTGTTTCGTTCCTTTGTCCTACTTCTAATTGTTGCTTACTTCTTATGTGTTTCGTTCTTTTGTCCCACTTTTATGCTTTGTTCTCGTTTATCCTACTTATACGTGTTTGGGTTTGTTTGGCCCGCTTTTCTTATGGTATTTCCTACCCCGTCTCTACGTCTTTGTACTGTTATCCTATTCTATGTATTTGTCTTGGTTTTCCTCTACTCGACGTAATTGTCTTGGTTTAGTCTACTCTACGTACTCTAATTGAATACCTCTACTCTACGTATTGGTATCATTCTACTTCTACTTTGCGTATTTTACTTGAGTACCTCTACTCTACATATTTGTCTTGCTCTACCTCTACTTTACGTATTTTAATGGAGTACCTCTACTCTACGTATTTGTCTTGCTCTACCTCTATTTTATGTATTTTAATGGAATACCTCTACTCTACGTATTTGTCTTGCTCTACCTCTATTTTACGTATTTTAATGGAGTACCTCTACTCTACGTATTTGTCTTAGTCTAATCTACGTTTTCTTCTCTATGTTTATGTATTCCTTCTTCCTCTTTCTATTCTAGTGGTGGTTATCTTCCTATTTGTGTTTGCTAATTGCCGGACCTTAATCCCACTTGGGATGGTAACCTTTTCCTACTAATTAATTCCTAATTGCATTAACAAATTAAATCAAAGGAGAGTTGTAGAGGCCCACCTCCGTTCCGTGGATCCGGTCCTCTTCACTCCACGCCACGTCCATCGTTGCCATGTCTTGGACCCGGCTCTTTTAGTTATCCCTTTCCGGGTGCTTTTTACAATTAAGTCTTTTTTGCGATAGCCCCTAGTTCCACTAATTTCTAGTCTATCCCCTTAACTACCTAGTTTCTATATTTTCCCCTAAGCTATCTAATTTCTATGTTTTCCCCTAAGTTATCTAATTTCTATATTTCCCCCTAAGCTATCTAATTTCTATATTTTCCCCTAAGCTATCTAATTTCTATATTTTCCCCTAAACCCCCTATTTTCTATATTTTTCCCTAACTGCTGCAGCCCTTCCCCCCTTGCTGCGGCCCTTCCCCCCTTTGCTGCGGCCCTTCCCCCCCTTGTACCCGGCCCCCCCCAATACCCAGCCCCCCCAATACCTGGCCCCCAATACCCACGCGGGGTTGGCTCTGCGGGGCTGGCTTCGGGGCTGGCCTGAACTAGGGCTGGCTCTGGTCTGGGGTTGGCTCTGGACTTGGGCTGGACCCTGGTTTTTGACTCCTCATACAATGCTAATTGGTTGAGTGGGTACTAATTGCTCCTAGTTTAGGTGAGGACTTGCTTACTAAGTTGTTGGAAGCTAAACGTTGGGTTAATTTCCAAGGTGTTGGAAACTAAACGTTGTTGCTATTGTGAAGGGACTTGCATTTGACACCCCGCTAAGACTTAGGGGGTTCAAAGCTTCGCCGTGAGGATGTATTTTTGACACTTGACTAAGACTTCTAATGGCCTAGAGACTTGGGAGGGCCATAGCTCCGCCGTCCCTCATGGGACTAATCTATTACCCTAGACAAAAGAAGGGGGAGAAGAGAGGGACTTCCTATGCATCAAAGCTAAGTATTTAGAGGAGGGTCAAAGCTCCGCCGTCCCTCATGGGACTAGCTTAGCATTACATACAAGAAGAAGGGGGAAGGAGGTAGGCACAAATTGCAAGCATACTCTCTAAGTCACCTCCCAAGTCACCCCTCGGTTCCTTACTAGTCTCTCCCACAACAACTTTCAATAGTAACACAACACAATGAGTAAACCAAGCTTGGATTGCAATAAGTTTCAACAATTTGGAGGGGTCTCAAGTCCCCAAGTGCAAACAATACTTACCAAAGGGTGTAAAAACCCCAAAAGACCATCAAAGGCTCCCTTAGCATCAAAAGCCAAAGGAAATCCGGCATAACCCGGGCCCAATAGTCCTCCTCCCTTAAATGGGTAGGAGTTGAGAGAGAGAGAGAATGAGAGGAGAATGCCGCCCCTTTTATACCCAAAAGGGAGCAACACCCCCCCTTAATCTACTAAGAATAACTAGATGAGGGAAATTAGAAGGTCCGTACATGTTTACCCCTTCCAAATCTAATTATCCACCTAAAATCTACACAATTTGAATTGGGAAATTCAAATCTTACCTAACCTCACAAGAACTTGCAAAACCGTCAAATTTACCTTCCCCAAAATCTACAAGTTCTCACATGGGAGAAGTTCCCATGTGTTCCCACCTACTTAATTTGAAATTACTTACACCAAAGCACATGAGCCACCTTCACTAACTTTTTGAGGTGGTACTTGCTCCCACATGTGCCCAAACTCCCCAAAAATGCATTGGGGGGCCTAAAACCCCCATTTCTTCTCCATGTGCTGTCCCCAAAAGGCTAACTTTTGGAGTTTAGCTCCAAATGGCAAACGGATTGCGCCATTGGCTCCGGAAGGCCATAATTAACCTAAGGGAGATCCCTTATCCCTTGAACTATGCCCAAATTCTCGAGGAATCTTAGCGTAAGCTGGGATCCAAGTTGGGTTAAATTCTCAACTTTTGGAGTTTAGCAATTTTGGACCCCAAACCTTCACCAATCTCCCAAGTAGATGGAAGGGGGTAGGAATAGACCCAAAATAGGCTCCGTTCCGATGTCGTATGGCCCCGGTACGCCGGTCAATCGCCGCTTTCGCCATTTAATTTGTCAGTTGGGGAGGAATGTCGCCGATTCGGGATCTTCTGACTATCGTTTTGTCTTGAAACTTGGGGAAGCGCTCCGTTGGTGTGAGACCGCCTCGCCGGATTTTTAGTGGGATTTTACCGCACTTTGGGATATTCTTTCGAATTCCCATCCAAAGTCCACCGCGGTTGACCGTCTGGGAAAATATCCAAACAATGTCGGAAAATTCCCAAACTTTAGAGGGGACCACCCATGGGATCCCCCCACTTGGGTGCAAATCTGCATCCCCACTGTGTGCTCCTAGAATTAGGAAATCGCCCGGTACCTGCATTTCAAGGTTAGTATTTTATCCGTATTCTCTTCGATGCTATGGGGAGTGGGGGAATCCTCCTAGATCCCCCTATGAGGACTTCCTAGCCTAGACAGGGCCTTTTTAGGCTTCTTACCCTAATCCTGCATGTCTCTATCAATTTGGCGTCTATTTAGCTAAGACTAGGCCCGTTTTGGATGTAAACTATCCTAAATTCCACCTAATGACCAAATGGCACATTGGTATGTGTAATGCCAATATAGGTTTAATGCCCTTTTGTGGGTGTTATGAGCCTAAATACGCCTTAGTTTATGTATAAATTCGAAAAAAGAACCTGTGAGTCCCCGGTGACGAATCGGGGACTCACAGGGGGTGATTTGCAGCAACTACCATCTCTTGGTTTTCTACCATTGGGGGGTGATTTGCAGCAATTACCATCTCTTGGTTCTCTGCCATGGGGGGGTTCTCTGCATGTATCACCATCTCTTCAATTTCTGCCATAGTACCTGCACACAATGCCACAACACGGATATATCACTACAAGAGAAAGGAGTGTTTTAAGTGGGAATTTAAGTCAAAAAATGCATATTGAAAGGTCTCGTACTTTAAGTAAAATTTGCTTAAAATCATGTGTCTAGGACTTGCATTATTATACCTTACTTAAATGTCAATTCCATGAATTTTGCATGTCTTTTAAGCATTCTTAAAAGACAACATTACCTAATAATTAAAATCTTCTCTAGGAGACATTCTACTTTGTAAGAATTTACACATTTTAAAGAACCAAATCAACAAGAAATTTTATTTCTTAGAAGAAGCCCAAATGTACATATGATAAAGTCTAAATCTATTAAAAGTCCAAATCTATGAAAAAATCTAAAATCTATGAACAAATCTAAATCTACACAGAAAACTAAAATCTAAAGAAAAAAAATCAGAAATCTAAGAAAAAATTTAAATCTATGAAAAACTCTACATCTGTGCTCGTGGCCTTCAGACGAAGCTGAATGAGCTGCTTCTTGTGCTCATAAAAGTCCGCCGGAAAGGCAAATCTCCTCACATCGGACTACCACCTGTTGTATTAAAAATCAGCACAGCACATCACATCACATCATTCAATTAGAACTTCGGGGACAAACGAGCATCCAATTGTACTTTTAGATGTGTACAAAACTCGACAAGGGGGAATTTTCGAATCAAATGTGGAAACAACATGATAGATTCTTGGGGAAAGGGGGACTGTGCACAGTTCATAGAATATGCCATTGGAGAGGGTTGAAGGTACTGGAGGCAAGAAAACATAGTAACTTAAAAGGACGCTAAAGTAGACTCAAAGTAATCAAATGAGGGAGTCTTTGAAAGGAGAATATTAACGTACAGATATTGCAAGCTCGTCAGCTTTGTAAAAGTGCCTGGGATGGGGCCACCGAGTTGGTTTTCTGACAGATTTAGAAGCACAAGTGTTGCAATGTTCCCCATCTCTTGAGGTATATCTCTGCTGAAGGAGTTGTTGTACAGACTCCTGCAACAAGAATCCAAAGCTCTTCCTATCATGTTCATGCGCAATTGAATTTGGCCTAATTGCTGACGGGAGCATTCATTCCACATTGAATACTCGAAGTCAGAGCTTCGATGGAATAGGAAACCCCTCGGCTTATCACTCCTAGTCTCGTTAGACACCATTCACACAGATATTTCACTGAGGACTTGATAGAGAATATTAATGGATTACAAAACTGAAAGAGAACTTGACACAGTTTCTGCAGTGAGTTCGTTCCATTCTGGCGAGCATATGATTAGGAACCCAGAAAGATCACTCACAGAATTTCAAGTTTGGAGAACAGCCCTAGTTCAGGTGCCAATGTCCCTGATAATCCCAAACTGTGAAGATCTCTGAAACGGAAACACCAGTCACAAATGAGTGGAAGAACTCTAAACATCAATTCCATAAAACTGCCGGTTTCCCATGCACCATGTTTTGCTTGTTTTGTCGAAACACACTGACATATTCATTGTTAAGAGTTGGAAAATGACGTCTCACAGTCGTTGAACATATCCACTGTTGTCGCATGAAACATGAAGCCAATTGGCTGGACTCCCGCAGGGGTTAGAGGAGCCAGCAGTGCCCCAATTCGCCAGCTCCCCTCCTGAATCGGTCATATTGTTTCTCCAAGTCAAGAGAATAGCTCTTGCAAAATCCAATGAAAACGAGACACAAACATGAGTTCCATCAAGGGCAAACTTTATGCTCCTTCAGAGTTAGTATAGTGACCTAGCGGATTATCGAAAATCCGGAGAAACAACTTACATTGAAGAAAGTCCGGGAAGACGTGCAAGAGATTCAGGAAAACATCCAGAAAATTGGTTGTAGTTTAGAGTCCTGCAAGTCAACAAAGAAGTATGCACAAGAGGTTTAGAAATTGTCTAACAAGTGCCACATCCAGAATGCGGCTACGACATTTCTGTTCCAGGCCGAGACAACTACACTCGAAACTCTCGGATGTCACTGCCTTCAGGTAACAAACGAGCTTCCGATTGCACTTTTAGATGTCTAAGCAACAAGATAGATTCTTGGGAAAAGGGGACTGTGCACAGTTAGCAGAATATGCCACTGCGGAGGGTTGAGGGTACTGGAGGTAATTAAGAATTAGAGAAAAAAGATGCTATAGTAGACTGTGAGTAATCAAATGGAGGAGCTTTTGAACGTACAGATATTGCAAGCTCGTCAGCTTTACAAAAGTGTTTGGGATGGGGCCAGAGAGTTGGTTTCCGGACAGATTCAGAAGGACGAGTGTTGAAAGGTTCCCCATCTCTTGAGGTATACTCCTACTGAAGGAGTTGTTGTATAGACTCCTGCAACAAGAATCCAAAGCTCTTCCCATCATGTTCATGCACAATTGAATTTGGCCCAATTGCTGAACATAGCACAAACTTATACACACGTCAATAACAAGCTACAAAAGCGCAATCCAGGCACAACAAAATACCTCTTCTCAGTCTCCTTCACAACGCATTCCTCCAGTCCTCTCTCTCCTCCCAAACCCTAATCTCATCCCTCCCGATCGATTCCCCTTCTTGCACTCAGTCACTAGTCCCATTCACTTGCCTGCTCAATAAGCAGCTAGGGCTTACGATGCAAAATTCCTGGGGAAAATCAAAGACGAGCAAGTTATGTATTTTTTAAAGTCCTTAGTAATCAGAACCCAAAGCCATGGCGACATGGATGTGCAACTGCCCCTGATGGAGCTTGTAACCGAAGAGCAGAGAGGGTGATTGGAGGGAAAACCGGGAATTGTTTTCATATTTACCTCACATACTGGTCAAAGGTGCATCTGCTCCTGCAAAGAAAGAAAGATGACAATGCATACAACAAGAGGCTCTTGGTTAGAGCTAGCAAACCCTGCCTGAGGTATAGTGACCCCAAGTCCAGCACTACAAGCTCCATAGCTGCAAACCCCGCTCTGGCAACGGCGTTGATGCCCTTCTCCTTCACAAGAAATTACATCAGGATGCACATCCGCAATGTGAAGTCGAAGTGAAAAATTTGATGCCAAATAGAGATTAGTGATTATGTGTGTGGTCAATTGCAAACTGCGGTTGGGTTTAGAGAACTCAACGTCATTCTTAAGGTCAGCTGCGAATTGCAACCTTAGGTAATTAGGTGGGCTTCAAATCGCTCTAGCAATTCAACAGAAACGTCCAGCACCTCCTTGCGTTCCAGCAACACCCTCTTATTGGCAACAAACACACCCTTCAAAGAAAACCAGCAAACACCAGATCAGTATCAATTGAAAGGAGAAGCTCGATTTGTAGAATCACAAGAGCGAGATCTCCAACCATCACACAAAACCTCAATGACCACACGCTGCCGCAGCCGCAAATGTAGCTTAGAAGCCTCGGCAGGTCGCCGAGAAGAAGGAGAAAGAATCGTCGCATGCACAGAAATCTATTAAAACAAAGATCTCATATCTTATAAAAAGGAAGATCTCATATGGAAAATGTTCCTTTTGTGAGGTATTACTGTAGCATCACCGTAAGATATGTAGAACCACTCACTGAAAGTGCTTGTTCAGTCAGGGACGATTGATAAAACTGGGTTTCCTTGACCGACCAGCAATCCGCTACTCAATGTACCTTTCTCTACTTCACAGCATGGCCTTTTAGGAATACTAAGGTCTTTTCAGTAATTTCTTACTTATTTTCTCTACTCAAAATACCCACATTTCTTGTAGTGTATGTATGTACAGATGACTATGCTCTGCCTCCTGTTGCGTGAGGGCAACTAGAATGTGGCAAAGCAATAGCCAAATGCTTGACTTCCTCCCGAATTGCAATGCAAAGCTTTTTTCAAGCTAGGACAGAGCAACTCAAGAGAGAAAGCAAGGTGAATGTGGTTGAATTTGGGATTTATACTCCCCATTACCAAGGCTCGTTAGGAGTGATAATTTCAGTCTAATCACATGCCTAATCCGCGCCATGCACAACCTCCTGCTGTTGATGCGGATGGCCATCAACGGTTGGTACGTCCAGGGAGCGTCGACGCTGGTTCGGGAGGCCGTCGACAGCTTCGGGATGATGTCACAGAGGCCGTCCACAGGTCCGGCGCCGTCAACGAGTTCGAAAAGCACTCATGACAAAGGGCGGAAATCATTACTCCACCAAATTACAAATTGGACGGCCCAAAATGGACGGACGCATTTGGCTCATCGTGACGGCCTGCTCGTGGTCTTGGACGGCCAGTGTTCCGTTGTGAACAGCCTGCCTAGACAGGTCGACGCTCTGGCCCGAGGTCCTGGACGGTCCAAATTCGTTGCGGATGGATTCCGGACGGCCTGCCCAGGTCCTGGATGGGCCCGTGTTGCTGGACAGTTTTCTGGACGCCCTCCGTCCCCGTGACGGCCTGCCCAGGTCCTAGACGGGCCCGTCTTCCTGGACGGTTTTCTGGACGTTCTCCGTCCCCCTGACGGACTGTAAGTTCCGTCGAGGGATCCGTCCCCCCGTCGCATTGATTGGACCGTGGATGGCCTGTCTTGTGGCTTGGATGCCTACTTTTCCTGATTAAGGTATGGTAAGAGGCTCAAAAAGCGACCATCTAAGGGGTGGTTCCCCCTTTTCACATATTTCCTTGGACTGAAATATTTTCAACTCATTTTTCAGTCAAGGAGAAATAGATGAGGATTCTAACACAAGTGGTTTCATAATTTTTGAAGCATTATTGAATTAGTTATGAATTTTCAAACATAGTCTGCCATAGGTCCCATAGTGGTGATCAATAGGCCTTGCAAACCCATACATGCTCAGTTTCAAAAAAAATCTGGCTTGGTTCAAAAACTAGCAGTGCAACATGTCAAAAGTGATCTAATTTGTTTCTAAATGTGTCCCTTTCAAAAACTGAAATGGATGGTTGAATAAATCATTCTTTCAGATTTTTTTATCACTTGACAGAAGGTAGTTCAACAATGAAT
Source organism: Thuidium tamariscinum (assembly GCA_947034885.2). Lineage (NCBI taxonomy): Eukaryota > Viridiplantae > Streptophyta > Bryopsida > Hypnales > Thuidiaceae > Thuidium > Thuidium tamariscinum. Next base: position 8,425,071 of record OX344750.2, on the reverse strand, counting down.
CCTTATTTTTAATATAATCAAGAGACACCTATCCACATAGTCGAGAATGAACCCAATGGGACTCTGAAACCATCCATTCAATTAGTGAAAACAAAGTCTTAACATGCTTCAATATAATCCACAATTTATTTTCTCATAGTAAATGATCCATTTCAGAGCGTCCTAGTGGACAGGTGCAAAAGCCTGATCGGTTTACGAGCCCCCTCCTATATAACTACCCAATTCCGTCGATGACCCAATTCTATCACCCTACAGTTAGTCCCAATTGTGTCCGCTCAACTGCCCAATTCCGTGAACAAAATCAGCCAAATAACCCAGAATTCTGACAAAAGTACTAAATTAATGTAATTAACGCTAACGTGTCAGCCCTTAATTGGTGGACTGTTAATTGCTAATAGATACATAGAAAGGCGGTTTTGGGTTGTTGATAGGACATTTAAGACCATAGTCTAGAAACGGTTCTGTAATTTCAGGCTGATTACTTCTAAAATTCACAGAAATTACAGTTTTGATTTGAAAATTATAATTCCAGTTGGGTTTGACTTGGGAAACATGCGCACACTTCTGACAAATATTTACCCCTCTTGAAGTTGACCCCAACATATCCAGATTGCTAATCCGGGTGGTGATAGGTAGTTCTACTTTATGGTGGGAGCACCCATTCCTGAATCATAGACTACCACCAAATCTGTCCCTAGATGGTAATGAAAATGTCTTACACATGTTTGATGTTTCATCCACCGAGGCCTTGTGCCTTTGGTTCTGTGTACTTTTTCCGTATCAATGGAATCGGGCCATGTGTTTCAAAAAAAAAAATTGTCTTAAACATGTTTAAATCTAAATTGCTGACTTGTTTCGTGAATACATAATGAGGTGCGATTGGTTAATGAACTCTGATTTGCATATCTAAGTTTAGGATGTAGGATAGATCATAGTCCAGGGAGATTTAGAGAGCAACTGGAGATTTTCCTAGCTTCCAGATAGGAGTTCAGAAATTTTTATTTTTACTTGGAAGTGAACCTAAAGAGTGCAAGTGTTTTTCAATCCATTTCCATTTTTTTGATTCAAACCATATCCATATTTTTTTAGTCGAACCCTAAACACATTTTCTTTCCAACCCATTTCCATATTTTTTTTCGTCGAACCATTAACACATTTGTTTTCCAAACCATTTCCATTTTTTTTTAATCAAACCATTAACACATTGTTTTCCAAACCCTCTCTATATTTTTTTTCCAACATTTCAAACCATTAACGTTTTCTGTTATTCAAACCATTCCCATTTTTTTTATTCAAACCATTTCCACATTTTTTTCCAAACCGAACCATTTCCATATTTTTTTAGTTGAACCATTAACCCATTTTTTGGTCCAAATCCCTTCTATATTTTTTTTTCCAACACCCGAAACCATTAACGTTTTGCTTTATTCACACCACTTCCATTTTGGGGATTCAAACCATTTCCATATTTTTTTTAATCGAACCATTAACACATTTTTTTCCAACCCATTTCCACATTTTTTTTATTCGAACCGGGCTCGACAATTTCTTTCCAAACCATTTCTATATTTTTTTGGGGTAACTTTTTTAACCCTTTGACGTGTTTTTTTGGTTCAAACCATTAACACACTTGCGGGATTCTAACTCTTTCGTCTAGGGTTTATCATACACTTCGGCAAAGAGAGGATTAGAGCAGTTTAGGGTTCCGCAGAAGAGTCTGAATTCTGAAAATTGGTTGGTGCCCACTAACGGAGTCTTGCTTGCCAGTGCCCCCGTCCTAAACTCCTAATTAGTGCTTTAGTTCACTTATACTTTCATAACTCATAGTTTCATAACTCATAAGTAGAGTACATGACTACATGACCAGAATATTATGCAATATACTAATATACTAATATGTACATGTAGTACTAATCTAATTTCCTAAAAAATATATGCCTAGTCGGATGGCTCCCGAATTTAAAATTGAGAAGTTTAAATCCCTACATATCCGTAGGGCAACTTCTAAAATTTAGGGTCCATCACTTCAGCCATTCTCGATATGAGCTGAAGCACTGGAAGGCAATGTAAAATTTTAGCCGTGTACATTACACACTACCCACCAACAAGTTTAGGATCATCCAATTCTGCCATTGAAACGAATTTTGCATAATATAATCAAGCATACCAAATGTGGATTTCACATAAGTCAAATTCAGTATTTGGTGAATTGTTTCATTCAAAACTCATGGTTTAGCATGATAATTGATTATAAAACATTGGTGATGAATTAGCATTAATTTGCAAAGAGGAGATATGTAGGAAACATCCATATGCACATCTTTCATACCAAAAAACATCCTAGATTCCTAGTAAGTTACAACAATATAATTGGGTTGAAGAATTCAATTAGGCATTTTATATGACCCCATTTTGTAAAATAGATGTATGTACGCTTGAATTAGATTTTGGCAAAGTCATTGTACGGAAATGATTTAAGTTCCTCAAGGAGTTATAGTGTGACCATCAAATAGCAAATGCTAATTAAGCCGGATTAAATTATTAAAATTAGCTCCTATTTCCTAAATTTGCGGGGGAGAATGAAATTAGATGGAAAGGGAGGAAGTAGAGCTTTTTGACGACACAACTGAGAACGGATACGCATCAACTGAAGAGGTATGTGTTTAGACTAGAACCAATAAGTTTAATCATTTCATGTTATTTCTTTTATTTACTTCAAAATTTACAAAATTAGATTGACGCTAGGAAAAGAAAGATCAATTACCGAATACAAATTATAATGCACTTCTTAAGTTATTAAATTACTAAACTAGACATTTTACCCTCATTTACGCAAAAGTAAAAAGGAACTTAAACCCTAAACCCTAAACCCTCGGTTGGGCAAGGCCTTTAGGTTGGGTTTTTACCTTCTCCAAATTCAGTGTCAGCCCTTAGATGGGCGGTTTCTGGGCTTGTTACCTTATTACCTTGTAGAGGAATTTCAGTTGCACGAGGCTTGCCATTAAGTCCGTTAATGGCTTCGTTGGCATCTTCACCGCCCTGTGCTTCTCCGACGATCCCCTTAATGGTTCAGAATTCCCGGGACGCCTTGTAGGGTCCCGTGGACGGCCTCGTTCCACGACGGACCCCCGAATTCCCAGGACGGCTTGTGCGTCCCCTCGATGGTCTCGCAGTTCCTCGACGGTCCCCACGATGGCTTCGAAATTCCCAGGACGGATGGGGCGTCCCGTCGACGGCCTCATCGTCCTCGACATTCCCCTCGACGGCTTTTGAGTTCCCTGGACGGATCGGCCGTCCATGTAACGGCTCGCCAACGGCTATATAAGGTGGGCCAGTTCTGAGCTCTCCACGAGTCTCTCCTGCTCTGACGGTGCTCTCCTGCCCTGGATTGGTTGCAGTCCTTGCTTGGGAGCGCGGGTGCTTGCGAGGAGGCTCGGCTGAGGAAGGGGGGATAGTTTTCACATTTGTGACTACTGAACCCTAATTCCTTGGTTTTACCATCCCATATTTTTTTTCAGAATGGACGGGCGAGGTGCGTTGAAGCACAAGGTTGATGCGTGGTTTTCAAGCATCGGAGATCCTGTTGGTGAACAGTCTCCAGAATCCACTGACTGCGTATTGGAGGCAATATTGGCTGGAGAAGGGGTCGGTGGTGTGGCTGGAGGAGAATCTTCGGGGGCCAAGAAAAAAAAGAACAGGCGGAGGCACAAGGCTGCGAATACAGACGACTGGCCAAGGAAGGCTGCGACCAGGAAAGTGCAGGAAGTGGCATTGGATTTTCTGGAGCAGTATACGATTTCTCAATTGAATACGACCTACGTCTCACGTGGATTGCAAGGGGTGGAGACAATAAAAAACAAATTCACCCACATGTTTTGGACAACAATGAGCGAGGATGAGTGGCTTGAAGATCGCACAAAGGAACACTTTCGTCGTTGGCTTGACGAACAAGTGCAAACTTGTGTTTTCAACATCGCCCAAGTCACCGCATCGGTAAAGGGCTTCAAACGAGATGTAGCGCCGAAGCAACAAGCATTGCATTTGTTGCACAAAAAGGTGTATTGGTGGCATGACGCAATGCGAGCGCTATCTTCCAGCAATATCCGCTCTGCCCCATGGTTTCAGCAAAGCCAAAGCTTGTCCCTAGGCCAAGCGGGTGCAGGAGGAGTGGTATTTCTCGAACGAGGAGTGGTGGTGGTTCCATTGTCAGGCCACAACAAACAAGGGGGGCACGGGAGGGTGCGTAAAGTGAGCCTCCAAAATTCAAGGCACATTCCCCCCACGATGGAATTGGTGGGCAAGATAGCCCTATATGTGGATCAATTGAAGAAGTCGCGGGAGAAGTTGTCCATCGAGGCTTTGGTTTGTCCATGTAATCATCCAGGGGTCATAAAATTTTTTGCTATAAATGACATGACCATGGAGTGTTATTCTCAATGGTGGAATGGAGGAACATTGGGAGCCATGTTCACCTTGGACCACAAAAACCGAGATTATGCTGAGATCGGGGAGCTTGCCTACCATGCAACTCCATAGACGATGCAAGAAGCCAAAAGACTCTTGGCTTATCGTAGAAACCGCACTGAGCTTGCATGGGCGTTAATTTGCATCCTGGATGCGGTGCAACAATCTTCGGTGCTCCACAACGACATCACGCCAGAAAACATCATGTTGCATTTTCCGAATGATGATGGGCGAACAGTGTGGATTGGGCTATGTGATTGGAGAATGGCTAGTCGTATCAATGAAGAAACCCATTCTTTGTACCAGTTTCAATGTGGAAGCCAAATGCGGGCTAGACGTCAGAAACGTTGGTGGGTGGCCCCTGAATTGATGTATGTGACTGGAGAGGCGGGCACTTCGGTATCCCCCACTCGCGCAGATGGGGCACCATGTGTTAGTATACATACAGACGGATTTGCTGTTGGGAAGCTTGCGGAGAAGATATGGAAGAAAGACCGCGAAAATACGGAAATGCTTCCCGACCATACAGCGTTTGGTACATTTCAAGCCACATTGGGCGAATTGTGCAAAGAGGACCCACTACAATGACGCACGGTTACATACGCCGTGGGACGAATTAGTGGCACCCCCTTATTTTGGACTCCACCCGTGGATTGCTACCGCGAGGCCCGCAAGGAGCAAGCACTTCTACAAGAACAAGCAAGGAATGAAGATTAGAGAATAGTATTTTAGTGGCAATGTAATCGTAGACGTACCTTAGTACTTGCTTTTACCACAGTATAGTCCACGAACTTTGCCTCACTGAATTTTGTACTAACTCCTTTTTGAAATAAATATATGTAAATCTTTTTGTTCCATTCGAGTATGATTCCGGTGAGTGGATTTGTGAGTAGTTCTGTCCCTTCGCAAATTTTGGACTTAATGCCATGTTAATTCAGTACTTTCAATCATTTTCTCCATATTCCAGATTACATTTGTTTTCTTGTACAGGGCAAAATCCATAATGATCTCAAAATATCCAAGCATGTAGGTAACTAGCTTCGAAGAATGAATCCAAATTTAAGAGTATAGAACACATGGCAAACGACAAAGCAAATATTTCCATTTCTTGGGACAAATATCCATAAATGGATCCGTTGTTGTGTTGTAGAATTTGTGACATGTGAAGATAAAAAATTTCTACCCACGCGCCTTACATGAGTACAGGAAGCATGGGTAGTATTTATAATTAATGCCAAATTTCACATGCAAGGTATTCAGCCTTACACAGTATTACATAAGATGACATGGAGACATTTTTTTCCCTAGATGCTCTCAACGTCTTGCACGTGTACGATTAAGAGCCATGCTCCTTGCAGCAGCCTCTCGCGTGGTTGCTTCGTTGTCTTGAGGTGCAGGTGGAGGACCTCTACGAGTCCCTCTATAATCACTATCTCCCGGAACTTCACCATCTTCACCTATACTAGGACCCATGGATTCATCATCATGATTGGACGTTGCCCTACCGACTTCGCTTGGTGAGTTGTCAAGGCTGTCTGAGCCTTCACCTACAATAGAAGCCAATCTGCGGATTGTTCGCCCCCCTACTCCATCTCCAGCAGTATCCACACTAGGCCCCGCTGGTCCAGGGAGAAGACCTTCGCGGAGAAATGGTATACTCGCCGCTTCTTCCCTTCTTAGCCTTCTACGTGTTCTTCTACTCACACGTTCGTTGGTAGGGCCTTCTTCACGTGGCCGCGGCCGTCGATTAGTAGTGCGTGTAGGCGGTGCAACGGGTTGTTCTAAGGATGGAGGTGCATTCCTTTGCTCGGTCAATCGTGTACCGATTGATGGAGTTTCTTGGTTGGGGCGGGCTCTAGAAGATGAAGGCCGTGCTGAATTTTGGACGGGTGGATCATCCAAGCTAGGCGCTTGTGGTTGCACGCCGATCGTGTCTCGACGCAATGTGCGAAAGTCTATCTCGACACCAATGGGGGCAGGGTTGCTAGCGTGTGAGCCTAGGAGCATGAGCCTGCGAGCAGGAACTTTTTTTTCTAAAAAAGTGGATTTTTTTTCCAAAAAAGTGGATGAGGATCTGTAACCGTGGATTTACCTATGACCGTGGTTTTGAAAAATCTATACTGTTTTTGGATTGTTAGGGTTTAGGGTTAGAAATTCTTATCTAAAAATTTGGGGTTCATCAAAATAGCTTGTATTTCCAAATTTTGGATGAAAAAAATTGAGTAGCCTTAGGATCATACGTTTGTTTCCATTCTTCACCATTTATTTCTTTGAAGTATACTGTATTTCGAGAAACATGAAATATTGTATTCACTCACCCATTATTGAAGACAGAGACCTTATAAGAAGTAAATATTTATTTCATTCCCCATTTTTTTGGTCAGAGACATTGTAGGAAGTCAATATTGATTTCAGTCCCCATCTTGTTTGGTAGAGACATTCTAGAAGGTGAATATTTTTTTCTTTCCCCATTTTTTTGGACGAAGATTTTCTACGAGGTGCATGTCTATTTCAATGCCCATTCTTTGGGATGGAAGCATGGAAGGAGGTAAATATATATTTCACTCCCAATTTTTTTTTCATGAAGACAATGTAGGAGGTTTATATTTATTTCACTCCCCATTTTTTTTAAAGATATTCCAAGAGGTGAATATTTCCTTGAGTTCACCTTTTTTTGGATGTAGATGTAGTACGAGGTTCTAGGGATTTGACTCCCCATTTTTTTTAATTAAGACAATGTACGAGGTGATTAGCTATTTCACTCCCCATTAATTGCATAGAGACTTTAAAGAAGGTTAATATTTATTTAAATCCCCATTTTGTTGGATGCTAACTTTGAAGGATATGAATATTATTTTTTTGATGCTAACTTTGAAGGATATGAAAATCACTCAACATATAGCCATAAAGCACACAAATCCAATCATAATAAAAATCCAAACATACTGATTTGACTTATGAGATACGTCAATCTCATGAGTCTAATATGCAGTAGACTTCGCTGCAGAGTCCCTATCACTAGAAGAGTCTGAAGTCTCTCTACCTTCCGATGCTGATCCATCTATGAATTCTAAGACATTTAGAGCGTACGAAGGTTTACGGGATTTGGGTTTGGAAGTGCCAAACTCCGCAACCGCTGATGCTAGCTGCTCTGCATAGACTGGAAGATTGAATGGCTTCTTTGGGCTCAAAATGAGTCTTCGTCTCTTCTTTACTTGGTCCTGCGCGATCACTCCCTCGCTGCTGTAAATTCAATGGAAACATTATTAGATGTATGAAACATAAATTAAATCAAGAATTTGAGAAAATTGAATTTAGGAAAAACTTACTTACTAGGTTTAGGACGCCGAACAAATTTTCGAGGTACTATCACCATGGCCTCTTGGTCTTGTGATAACACAACTGTGGGCTCCTCCACACTTGGATCTGCGGTCACTAAAGAAGCAGACTTCTTCATTGGCAAGAGGACATGCTGGAAAATCCTCTTATCTTCCTCCAATGCTACAATATGCCTCCCGGTAGCATGGCAAGCAGTAATGGATGCACCTGCCAAAAACCATAATTTACATCATCTGCATAATGATCTTCTGTAAAAATAATTTCATTGTGCAAAAGTTGTAGAACAAGAATTCACCTGTAGAGGCCGTGCAGTCTACCACAATGTCCCCTTCATCCGTGGTGCCCTCAATGATGAATTGAATGAAGCGCGGGTCCTTCTCTCGAGCTCCTCGCCACGCCATTCGATCCATGTCATTCACCAACATCGTGTCCTCCGTGGTGTAGTTCATGAGCAAGTCATCACGCCGAAGGCATACCTTTGCCTTCAGCATGGTCTGAGAGCGCCTGAATTCAAAGTTCGATTTCCCCTTGGCTCCCAGATGTTTGACAAAAAGGGTGATGCCAAACTTCAATGTCTGCAGGCATAATCAAAACTCACATGAGATTAGAAAACAATAAAAAGCAACAAATTCAAATATATTAAATTATTATAATGAAATGATAGAGTCTTACCGTTTGGTCGGGGTGAACTGCCGATGTAAGGTGCATCCGATTCATGCCCATCTACTCCTTCTTCTTCTTGATGTTTGGATACTCCTGAAGAAGTCCTGCAATGGTTTCCAAGGAGTCCTGGCCCCAAGAATGAAACACTACAAGGCACCCATCGTCCTGCAAATGTTTGTGTGTAAAGTTGAAAGCCTGGAAAATTGTAAAGTAGTCCTTATCTGCATTCCAATAAGGAATGTGCTTCGACCCCCCTATCTTTGGCACTGGCAAGTTCTCCTAGCAGTCAAAGATCATGAGATCAAATCCTGGCTGTCGATTGACGACCCCATCATACACCCTGGCCTTACCTACGACCATCTGCAAGAACATTTCTTCAATACATGAGTATTTCCAAGAACAAGTTCAGAAAATAAGCGCTTTATTAATCAAATAACAATCTCCATTGCTAAGAGAAAGAAGAATATTACCTTTTGTAGAAAATCCATGACCTCTGTATAAGGGTTTGGTCCCCGGACTCCTTCGTTGTCCACCACCTCTGAAATTGAGACATCAAGAAGCAATTCCTCTGAGGTGACATCATCGTCATCTCCAAGAGCAATGACTTATGTACCTTGTGTTATAACCTCCTCCGAGAAGTCTGGAAGTACAGCCTTCCTCTTCAACCCACCTTGTGATGCACCCTACATCTAGGAGCCCTCATCCACTGTAGACGACGTTGGAATGCCACTTCCTTCTTCCTTCTTCTTTCCTTTACCTTTCTCCTTCTCCTTGTCCTTCTCCTCCTTCTCCTTCTCCGCCAATTTGGCCAAACGCTCCGCCTCCTTCTTCTCCTTGTACTCCAAAGCCAGTTGAATCCGTGCTGCCTTCCTCCTGTCCATGGTCTCCCTCTTTGCAATAGCCCTCTTCCTCTCATTCTCACTAAGTCCTGGAAACTCGTCAACGTCCATGTTGATGGTGCCTTGTCCTTCCAAAGAAGCCCGCAACTCTACCTCTGCCGGATGCGTATAGGAGATGGGGCAGTCAATGTACCATCCACCACCACTGAGATGTGAGGTAGTGAAGGTCTTGAGCTGAGTCGGAGTATACATGCAGTCTTTGGAGTTGCGGTCCAGAAAATTCTTCAAGAAGGTAGGTAGGTCCTCAGTCTTGATTGCTTCTTTACCTTCGAGCTCATATTTGAAGTACCTGCAGTTTCAAGAGGATTCAATAAATACAAATGATAAAATTCAATCTCAACTACCAAATGATTTGACAACCTCTTTGAAAGGATACCAACTACAAAGTATTTTTTCAAAATTCTCAATTTGAGATGGGAAATTTTTGTTTCAAAGTCTGCAAGGGACAAGAACTAGGGGGGTCCTTGAGCAACGTCCTTGAGGTAGCTCGGATCCGAGCTAAGTCTGGAAGATAGGTGAAGGACCCCCCCAGTTTTTGATATCCTACATGATTTTTTTATTTTCACAAATTTTTTTTTGGGTGATCACATGCAAGAATGGACTTTTCATTCTTCATAATTCACTCTAAAATCGCAGTTTCACATGAAAAAAAATTAAACTTAGAGACTTCAAGTTCTGCAAGGGGCAAGAACTAGGGGGGTCCCTCATCATTCTCCTCAACCTAGCTCGGATCCGAGCTATGTCGAGGAGGATGCTCAAGTACCCCTCTACTTTTTCATTTCCTACTTCAATTCAAGATTTTTTTGAAATTTTTTTTTTGTGCCCCAATGCAAAGATTGACTTATAGGACATTCAATAACTATAATGACAAGCATGAGCTATGATTTTTAGAGACTCACCAGAAAAGAATCCTTCTTACTGCCTGCTTTGATCCCTCAAAGGTGTTGAAGTTATCGCTTTTCTTGAAGTAGTTAGCTCCACGAAGATGAGCTAGAAATCCTTGATCCCAGATCTTTGCTCTCCAACCTTCCAAATAGTCAAGGAGAGTCTCTGGTTTCTGTGGAACGTTCATATCTATAGGTATGTTGTCATGCCTCACAACACCCTCAAAAATATCCACCACTGCATCCTCAATCTGGATCAAAGAAAACAAGAATTACAATTCACATGATTCAAAGTACTATGCCTCATGATTACAAAATTCAAATTATTATAAACATCAAATACAGAAATTGTAAAACTTGAAAACAAACTTCTAATTAAGTTACTTACCCCAGCATACCAAACACAACGGTTTAGAAATGGTCCAAGTAGTAGCTCAGACACTAGCCTAGGTGGGAAACGCCTGGCATCACGTGAGGGAATAGAAGAGTTCCACCACTGCAAGAATTTGATCTTGTGAGCTGCCGTTGTATTGCACGTTGCAACCATTTGGAGTTTCTCGAGAGTCATCTCGGGAACCTCATTTGTAGTCCAGTGTTTCTCAACCTGAAAAAAATGATGTGAGATTCACACTTCTAATTTTCAAGGTATAGACCATTTGCTTAATTTTTTGAAGTATGCAAAGTAGTTACCTCTTTTAAAAAGTCGGGCTCATTAACTGGATTAGCAACGGCGGCCAATTTTGACATCTTCACATTGAGTTTTCCAATCCTCTCATGTACTGTAGATCTCATAGCATGAGCAAGTCCCTCCGCAATTTTCTTTTCCTCTGGCGTGATCTCGTTGTACTTTCGTACTGCAGCATCTGCGGCTTGAGAAATCTCTTGCTGCATATTTCCAAGGCCAATCAATGTGAACAAAAGCTTTAAGAACAAAACTGAACATACTGAAACACATTGTATTGAAAGGAAGAATAATCACAATAATTTCATACCCGAAAAACAAAGGATGTGAAGACTTCAAGTGGAATAGAATACCACGTCTTCCTCAATTTCTGTGCAGAACAGCGTTTGAGCTCAGATGGCCTCAACATTTCGTTGAAGCGCTCTATGGGTAAAAGCCCATACTTCTGAACCCTATAAAGGGTATGAACCAAATTGGTCTTCACGTGTGAGCCCTCTGTAGACCTGAAATTCAATAAGGATTTATAAGTATATGCATTACATATTATATAAGCGAAGATGAAATAGTTTCAAAATTTTCTAAAAACATAAAACAAAACTTCAAAGACCAAATTCAAGTAAACAACTTACTTGTTAATGTCATGCATGACATGCATAGCTACCTCGATTTTGCCCTTTGTGTCCAACACAATTGAGTCCACTGCATAGTGCCAAGTTATGTCCTTGGAGTGCAGCCGGGAAATATGATTCATCCATGACAGCAGGCGGTGATTCCCGTCACACACAAAGAACTTCAAGTTCTTCAAGAAACTCAATTCGGGAACAGACTGGAGGTGGGCTTCAAAGATCTCATTCTTCTCTCTCCATAAAGGTCCCCATTTCTCTATCTCCTCCTCTGTGAATTTGGAGCTTTCTCCGGCTTCATTTGTAGTTGTGACGTAGAAAACTGCTGCCCCGTCGAGGTAGCCCTTTGCAAATTCGTATTCAAGCAATTCAAGATCGCAAGACAAAGTAGGTCTTACCATGGGCATCGCTACCATCCGGCACAAGGGAATTTGAAGCCGAAACAGATGATCTGGCTTCATCCTCAAGCCTGCAATGGTATTCACAGAGTCTACCTTGTGATATTGGCGAAGGTCATCCTCCAACAGGTCCTTGTCATCTTCATCCATGAATTCCTCCACCACGTCTTCACTTGTGACTCCTCTCCTCGCTTCACCACCAATGGGGGGTTGACTTGTAACATCCATGTTTTGGGTTTCCATGATAGTTTCTTCTTGGGAAAGAACTACTGGAGACACTTCCATCTGCAATAATAAAACACCCATAAATGTATGACCACAAGCCTACCTTTATAACACAAAAATGCAAAGAAGAATTCAAGTTGAATTGAGAGATAAACTTTCAAAAGATAGAGTACATAAGTAAAACATTAATTTTGAAATATGTAAGGCTTTATAGTGCCATTTGAATATAAAACTTTTTGGAAAAACAGAACCTAGTCAATCTCTACATCTTCCTTAGAATCTGAGCTGAGGTGAATGAAGACTGGAACCTGTGGACTTATAGGACCACTACAAGCACAAGTACATGTCTCTTGCAGTGGTGGACCATCAACAGTGATGGAGACCTGCGACTCAGAGCTATACTCAGTCTCTGAGCTCTCTGAAGACAAACACCTAAATCCCTTTCTTCTAGCAATCTGAGCAAGCCTCAAGGCATGCCTTCGCCTTCCTGCATTTGGGTCACTGACACGACTAAGCACGGAGCTCTGGAAAGCATCTACCGCACGCTTAGCGGCATCCATGACATCTCCAAAACTTACCAAGTCTTTACCCGCGGCTTCCTCTTCCAAATCACTAGAAACCTGCACGTTTGGGCTCTTCAATGTAGAGGGCTGGGAAGGTCCAGCTTGAAGAGTGTCAGGGATACTTGGAGGTGGAACTGTAGGTGATGGTGCCCCTTCGCTACTTCCTCTCTGGTGTTTAAATGTCACAATTGAAAACAATGTTTTCAGTAAGCATTCAGAGTTTGAAAGATGATAGCATTTCAGATAAATACTTATGACTAATAATTCTACTTGAAGGCTATTTATCTCACTGTTAAGAATTGTTTCCAACATCATTAAATATCATAGTTATAAAAGAAATAGGTATACTTTCCAAATATCTTCCATTCACTTTGTAAACATCCCAATATCTTCCATTAACTTCAAAAAAGAGGAATTTTTGTACAAATATAATTTGTGAACTCTTAACTAAATTCTTGGTATATTCTTAGAGTCTTAGCTAAAATAATAGGATAAATCAAGATGTCCACTTTAGTATTTGAAATTTTCATGAAAAAATAGCCAAATGTACAAAACTCTTCTAAAAACAGCTCTTTGAGATCAAATTATCAAAAAACAAAGAAAAAAAGAATTTTTTTTAAAAAAATTCCAAGAAGTAGGGGGGTCCTCATGATTCTTGTCTGACGTGGCTCGGATCCGAGCCACGTCAGATGACATTCAGCAGCACCCCCTGGCCTCTGGAATCAGCGGCTTCGTGTGAAGGTTGGAACTAAACTAGATCATCAGATCCTGAATTACCGAACAGGTCAAGAGATTGTGAAGTCTCAGATGTCAGGAAGTGCTGGGGTCCCGGTGATTGCCGTCCGACGTGGCTCGGATCCGAGGCAGGTCGGCCGACAATCACCCCGACCCCTTCAGTTTCCGAAATCGGAGACTTTGCGGTCATACCAAAAACCAGGTCAGGCTTACTAGCATTAGAATCTCGGCAAACAGGTCAGCTTCCTAGCTTCAGAATCTCCAGCAAACATGTCAGGGCTACTAGCTTCAGAATCTCGGCATGAAGTGTGGGGGTCCGGAGAATTATCCTCCGATTATGCTCGGATCCGAGGCAGGTCCGGCGAGAATCATCAGGACCCGTTCAGTTTTGGACATCGGAGACTCTGAGGTCAAACTTTTAAAAAAAACTGAATTCAAATCTTGCACTTTTACTCAATCACATAGGTCAGATTTTCTGGCTTCAAGATTCCGCATGAAGTGTGGGGGTACGGGTGAAAATCATCCGATGTGGCTCGGATCCGAGGCACTTCGGACGACAATCCACCGTACCCTCACACTTCACGACATTTTTGAAAATTAGATCATGATGGACGCTTGACAAGTCTCGAAATCCCCCAAGAATTTGAACCGAATTGAACAAAACACAACAACAAACTACGAACAGGCCACGAGCAAGTACCGAGAGAGAACAAAAAGTTCGCAAGGCTGCGATTCACACTGTATCGATCTTTGTGAACTCAAGCGTTCGAACAAAACAAGATCAAACTGCCGAGACTCTCAACCTGCCGAAACTGTAATTCAAGTTAAAAAATCTCCTCCGAAGCTGCGAGGCTAAGAACCAGGAACCCAGGAGGTAAAAACAATGCCCAAAGGCCTCGGATCCAGGGGGGCCGCTTAAATCCAGGTTTGGCCTCAAGAGGAACCACGTCATGACATCAGGTCCATCTTGCACTGAATGTGATATGCTAAAGGCTCCACAAGTCCAGAATTCTGATCCTTACACAACCTAGTACTTTGACAGCAGAGCATGAGAGAAACAAAGACCAGAAAAGAAGAACAAATGCGAGTACCTGCTTGGTGACTTGCGTGGTCGTTCTTGGAGGTTGCGGACTCGGAGCAGCATCCCTCGCACGGCTGCGCGTGGATCGTCTCATGGCGGACTCCTGAAGCTGCAAAAGAAGAGTCAATGAGAAGCTCGGACGACACTTAGCAGACTGAGCGAGGAGCCAAGGCATCCTAGAAGTCGGAGGGTCGACGTGAAAAGTCAGCCACCACAAGTTGCGGCTTTGTCCCTATTGTGCGGGTTGCCATGAAATCTAAAGCAGATAGATTCTATCGAGAATGTCCAAGTACATCAGCAGCGGTGCGGAGCGATGGATCCGGGGCTGGTAGCAGCGCGGAGCGATGCACTAGTGGCTGGCAGCGGCAGGCTTGCCGCGGCGCGAAATTTAAATTTCCGCTCTTTGCATGCGATTGCTGGCGTGGCGGAGCCACGTATGAACTTGCAGTTCGGTCGGGGTGATGTGGCGGACTTGGCCACGTGTCAATGTCCAATTCAAGCAAACGGTTATTTGATGACGTGGGCAGGGGTAGGTCTGGTCTACGTGGACTGACACGTGGCGTGGGTGAAGCAAAATTTGATGTGGCCATCCCAAAACTAAATTTTTTTTTACTATGACGTGGACTTAATTATTAAAGAAATTCAGAATAATGCCTTTCAAATATAGTACAAAATCCTTTTTAAAATCTCAGTATTATGAGATAATTTTTTTAATTATCAATAAAATTAAAGGAATGTCATTTGTTTTATTTTTTTAAGATTCTAAAGTAATTCTCTTTGTTAATGAATTGTATATGAGGTAGGAAGAGAGAGACAAGATCTTGGAACCTTTGAAATGATTCCAAAGGATCCCATCCATAGTTTCTTACAACTATAGGCATACATTTATTAAATGCCCTTCGATATATTATAGTGCCTACTTCTTATATGAAGAACCCAACTTTTGAATTCACGTTATATTAAATGTTCCTTATCCGTCAATGATTGTTTTCGTACTGTCATTTTAGAAAATGGAATCATTTGAAAACAGTAGGGCTACTCTTGAAAGAATGTCGGGTGAGAGTACACTAGACCCCGTATACTTTTGGCAAGATTTTTGGGTACTAAAAGTACAAATTTTTCAAAGAAATTGAGAAAAAAGACAAAAAAATAAATCTTTCCAAATGTTCTTGCTTAGCCATTCTAGAACTTGCCACTAGCATCTAGAATCTTAGAGTGAATTTGAAAAAAGCTTACTTTTTCACCAAGTTATCTTTCACCATCTAAAATAGTACTATTTTCTAGATCTTTGCTATAGAATTGATGTAGTCATAAATTCAAAAGTACATTCCAATAGAAGACTCTTTATTATGTTCTTTACAAAAAAAAGCAATAAGATAGAAGTTTTCTAAGGCTATAAATTTTGTACTTTTTACATAATTATAGAACTGTGACATTTTACTAAGAATCTACAAAAGTACAAATTTAATGCATTCAAAGAAGTTTTTCAACAAATCCAATAATGCACATAGAGACTATATGTATGTAGCTTTAAGGAAATTCAAACAAAAATTGTAAAAACAACTTTCAAGTTTGAGCTTTACCAAGTAGAAAATCATGTTCTATAGAAAAAGTGCAGTGTGACATGAAATGTACAAGGGTCTAGTGTACTTTTACCCTGTCCCTCTTTTATTTGGAAACCTAATTAATCAATGACACTCAATCATGGTACTCATGTATTTTGACTTTGCCTATTCTAGTAACCCAGAGGCATCTCTCTTGTTGCGTATACAGACGTACAGGTGATGGCTATGAGCAATTGAGTATGACAGTTGTCCTTATAGTACTCTGTTACATGTACTGCAAATGAACATAGTACTTATGAAACCTCAAAATGTGAATAAATGTATTGCCCTTTCTTCAAGAATGCAAACAATGGACAAGTGACAAAAGAGGATCAATTCAAGAATCTTACATTTCCAGAGTTTGCAGCCCTTGCTTCTTGCTGTGAACTTGTGCTGTCCGCAACCGTCTCCTCCACTTCCTCAGTGCTGTCGACTGGAGCATCGTCCTCTCCAGCAGTTCTCCCCACTTCAAAACGCAAAGTTCGGCGCAGCTCTCCGCCTCTCGGTTGGGTAGTTTTTGGTGGTAACCTACTTCCTTTTGTCATTCTAGCTCTCCTTAAAGCCTTGGTAGATGAGAAATAGAGTGACCTACGGCGCTTCCGTGTTCTTCTCTGTTCCAAACTAACTGAAGAAAGTGTTCTATCGTCTACAAGCATGAAGTAAGAAGAAAATACTTGATACCTATCAATCTCTCACGCAAGTGGTAAACAGAAGTCGAAAAAGAACTGTGAAGAAGCTTGGTGGTGCTTCCCTCTTATGGCATAGTGGAGAGTTCTAGTGAAGACGCCATGTTAGGGTGACTTCAATGGAGGAGCGTGGGAGTACCGTGTCACATGTGTGAAGTAACTTAGCTATAGGCGCGCCGGCAAAATTCAATTGTACGATGAGGTAGTGGCCGTCTTTCCGTTGTCAGTTTCTTTAAATCACCACACCGCAACAATTTGAATGTGCTTCCTTGTCAGCTTCTAGAAGTTCTGTCCTGTCAGTTCTCCAAGTGATAATGTTGTGGGATTCCGTTGGCGCTATGCAATCTACGAAATTTGAAAAACACAAACTAATTAATCGGATTGTAGACGCCATTTTCAATGTACTCGTCTGCAATTATTCACATGTGCGTGTATTTCTTCAATGAATTTTTCATCACTTAGAAGTGCTTATGCTAATTAGGAATGTTTTTGTATTTAGCTAGTACATTTTACTAAGTATGTATACTGCTTTGAGCCGTATCAAGAAGATGGCAATTATTGAAATTTTTAAAAAATTCGGCGGACATTAATATAGGAATAGTGAATACATATCAAAGAAGGGGAGAACATGGTAAAGCTCAAATGAAGTGGTAGTTGTATTCCCTCTTACCTGATTAGCTATGTAGATTTCATTGTCTTCTATTTCTTCTTCAATCCCTTTGCAAGGTTCCACAATGGCTTCCATTCGAGTAGAGGGGTATGCGGTTCCTATTGTATTTCCGGTAGTAGATGGTAGATGTGCTAGAGTGGCGAGCCACCTTCTCCACGTTCGATTTAAGTTCCTAGAATGCTCTGTATATGTTGAGGAAGAAAAAATATCAGAATCAGGTGAAGTTTATCAGTCTGTCCCTATTGACATGTCTATAGAAGATGGAACATGTTGCTAGTACCTTCCTCCAAGAAACTATAGAGTATATGGGCTTCCATTGTCTGCAATGAGTGCATCTACTGAAATCCTCAGTCGCCAATCAAACAATTCCACTGTAGATATGCCAAAACCACCACATGCCCTTGCACTTAGCCCACCTCTACATGCTCTGCTAATGAATGAGATGTGTACGGTACTTCGTAAGGTGAAAGTAGAGAGATTAGATACTATCATAGAGTTGTCTT